>JAUMJL010000063.1:4232500-5432500 GCA_033558185.1 Dromococcyx pavoninus | reverse complement strand
TTATGCTCAGGGCAAGTTTTACCAAGCACGTTGGAAACAGAGCTCAGCCATTGTCTATAGGCAGCCAAGTTCTTGTCAGCACCTATTCGGTTGCGAATGTTCTCTCCTAACAGAGGGCATGAGAAATGGAGAAGACATCTGAAAAGCAAGACCCCAAATCTTCAGTGCTGGAAGTACCCTCTCTTCTGATGCTACTGGAATATTAAATACAGTCCATCTGCTTCTCCTTGTCGGGTGGAATTCTTCCGCATTGTGATGTCAATGGATCCAACAGGTCAGGGATATATAGTTCAAGTGATACAATCATTCCTATTTGGAAGAGCAGGAGGTTTTATCATCTGGTAACTGAAGCTGAGACATGGGGAGAACTTTGCCCAGGGTAACCGAGGAGGTCACAGACAGTAAGAGGAACTGAATCAGTCAAACTCTAGCTCTTCCTTCTCCATGGCACAGCCACTTGTTCCTCTGAGTTCAGACAATAATGAATTTAGATCAGGATACACAGGACCAGGTTGATCTCTTATTTAAAGTAGTAAAAAGCGGGACAAACTTACCCAAACACCTGACTTACTTACACTGTTTTAGATCCAACCTAGGTAGAAATCCAGCTTCACGTTTTAAGATGCCTGTCCTTTAAAGCTAGAAGGACTAAGTCTTCAGGTCTCATCCCAGGAAGTCTGACCTGAGAGGTGAAGCCTCTACTTCCATTTCCTGTCATTATAGCAGTAAATTCACCACTGGCTATTCTTTTAATAACACCATGCCATGTCTTCTTGCTTATTCTATCAGAGACTGGCAATATAAAAATACCAAGTGTATTTTCCTCCTCCCACATATAGAAATGTGTAGGTGTCACAGTACTTTGACCAAACTAGTAAAGCTCCTTTGGTTCATAGTACTGTAGAAATCCTGATCTTACCTTGGACTACATCTTGTTTGACCACCTGTATGTGTGAAATAAATACAGCTAAGCCAACACGGACCTCAAAATGTTCCCTTTGCAAACACTGGATGTTCTAGTATCAGGACAAACAGACCTTTCTCTTCAGTTAGAATCATAGAATCTTCCCGTTGGAAAAGACTTTTGAGATGATCGAGTCCAACCGTACCCATCTTCTGTGAAACCATGTCCTTCAAAACCTCATCTACCCATTTTTTAAACACCTCCAGAGATGGTGACTCCACCATCTCCCTGGGCAGCCTGTTCCAGTGCCTGATCACTATTTTGGTAAAGAAATTCTTCCTAATATCTAGTCTGAACCTCCCCTGGTGCAACTTATGGCCATTTCCTCTTGTCCTGTCACCTGTCACTTGAGAGAAGAGATCAACACTCACTATCCCACAGCCCCCTTTCAGGCAGCCATAGACGGCGATGAGGTCTCCCCTCAGCCTCCTCTTCTCCAAGCTAAACAATCCCAGTTTCCTCAGCTGCTCCTCATAGGACTTGTTCTCCAGCCCCCCCACCAGTCTTGTCTCTCTCCTCTGGACGCACTCCAGCCCCTCAATGTCCTTCTTGTAGTGAGGGGCCCAGAAATGAACACAGTACTCGAGGTGTGGCCTCACCAGTGCCGAGTACAGGGGCACAGTCACTTCCCTTGAACTGCTCAGTTATGCTCAGAGGAGGCAAGTGTTGAAACAGACTGAACTGATCTGCAGATCAGGCACATGGGAGAAGTACCTTTCCAGTCCCAGTTGCTGAGGGCTCTAAAGAGATGCTCCCACACATTCCCTTGGTATCACAGCAGGGATAAATAAGAGCCTCAACCATCATGTTACAGTGAAACCCACTGTGAAATCGAGGTTGAAATATTTCTCTCACTAAGCAGTGCCATTCCTACGATCTATGGGTGGGAAGTCATCAAAAGGCTTGGATCTGGGCTACCAAACATGCAGGAACATGCTGCCCTAAAGTGGCTATGGCCTAAAGCATGTTGCACATGGGATGCAGAAGGGAATTCAGGAGCTGAGAAGTCCCTGCTGCTTTTGTCACAAACTTACTTCTCTGAAGGTTTTTAAGACAGCTTTTTTTTTTGAGAGGGATCTCAGAGCAGGCACTTCTGGTTTTGACTTGCTCAAAATCTAGACTCACTCTAACTAAAACCCAGCTTAGTGCCATGGGTCATATACTCCCCTCTGTCATCTCCCCCTCCTATGTCATCCCACGAAACCAATGACAATTAATATATTCTCAAGAGTATTTATGAGTAAATAAATGTGGTGGACCACAGTGGGATGGGGGAGTTTGCAGGTATCCCCTCAGCATGAGCAGTAGATTGTCCCTGCTGGGGAACAGGCACTACTGTGACAGTGCTGTGTAAGAGCTCATTTTTAATCATTCTCTCTCGGTTTTCTGACTCCTCTACTGAATAGGGATTTTTTGGTGTCTCTGGAGGGCATTAGAGTCCATAATCTCATTAACAAGTAACAAGCTGTGTTTCCATCTTCCTACATGGCAACCTAAAAGCTTTTAGAAAGCAGCTGTTTGTAAGAACGGCACCTATGAATGGGAGGAAAATGATGCTGCTGTCCATTTCTCTGTTGTATTCTCAGTTCTCTGCTGGTTTTCCATGATTTTTAGCTGGGATATTAAAATGTACCACATGTCTCTCTGCTTTCTAAACCAGTGCAATCAAAGGCTGAAAAAAATCCTCACAGCAGAGACCAGTGGCTTTGCAATAATTAGCAGCAGAGTCTCGAAGAAGATGCAATAGTCCACTGCTTGCAGTAACCTCACTTTAACATATTTAATCTTCTTAGTGAGGTATAGGTTACATTACCTCAAATCAACCTTGAAAGCTTCTGATCCAGTCACATCAGTAATGTGAGTGTTGTAGGCAGTTCATTGTTCTGGTCTTGCTAAGCTCCATAGTAGCAAACTAACACAGCACAGCTGGTGCCTTCAAAAGCTTCAATGTTCAAAGTAGCTGTTATAGATTTGGAGTCTCTGATGGGTTATGAGCAGTAGATGTTCATGCCCAGTACTGCAGTTTCTAGTATTATCAACATTGATGTTATTGCTGAAAGTTCATTTTTTCCACTTACTTTAAACAAGTCCAAGCACTGGTGTTGCAAGGTCATAATAATTTTAAAAGGCTTAATAGCAATGAGATTGAAATATTGTTGAGGCTTCCTGGAACAACTGTGCATGGTTTCACAACATGTATCAGGAACAGATGGGTTTAATATACTTATTTCATTATAGCATCTTCATTCTAAATGGTCAAAAAAATAAAAGGGAGTAATTTCCCACTCCCAGTATTTGCTCTGGAAAGTCATGGGAGTGTCATCCTTGATGTCAGCAAAGCTATATAGATCTTGCACAGCCAACTAACCCCCAAGGACAGCCAAGATGCATTTGGGGGCTGCTACACCCATTAAACAGAGGCTGAATTTACGCAGCTGAAAATGGCATTGTGCTGTTCATCTGTATGACACTTCAATGTCCTGAAGGAAAGGCTGGATATCAAAAGCTGAGAAAATCTCTGCATAGTGTTACCTAACTTGTAAATCTATCCAAGCAGTAAATATTTCATTTGAAACTACATTTTAAAAAGGACTTTCAGTTAAAAATAAATTCTGAGGGCTATAAAGAATCCAGGGAGATTGTGGCCTTACAAGGCTATTTCTGTTTGTAAGAGAAATCGATATGAGACACATACCCTTGGGCTTCAGGTCCATTCTGTTTCACTCATGCATTACATCACCTAAATGCAAAATTATTAGCCCTAAGCAGGTCATCCAGACCTCCCAAAATAAGAGTGTAAGTTCCCCCAAAAGGCTGACAAAGAGAAAGAGGCCCTGACAGAGACCTTCACAGGCAGCAACCTCCATCTGAACTAACCCATCTCCTAATACTTGCCATCTATTAGAGATACAGGCTGTGAAGTTTGTGGGTTGGGTTTCCAGGGCTTCTCTGGGGCATGATGTAGCTGGCACTCATGAGGAACATTCTCACCAACAGGCTCCTGAAATTTCTCTGTGCAAACTCCCCCTCCAGTCATGTGGGAGATAGATCTTCACTTGGGCACGAAGAAAGAGTCACAGATCTAAGAAGAGTGCAAGTAAGAGGGACTCTTGCTTTTAATTTGGAAATGTTGGGGAAAAACCAGACCACTATTATATTCCAGACCTTGGTCCTTTGAATCTGTATTAGTTTATATTTATGTTGGATATAAATGATAGCAGATGCTTCTCTGTAGCTCTAAAGTCCTCTTTGTTCACTGTTCCACTGAGCTCTGTGTTGACAGTCTTAGCTCATTGCAGGAATTTCTCTGGATTTTTCACCTGAATGTTAAACTGTGAAATGATGTTCAAGATTTGTGTTCGCACCAGGGACAACCTGCAGTGTTCCCTGAATCTGCCATGAACCATGGCACAGAGAGGTTGGTTGGTTTGCTCCTTTGTGGGGTCTGGGATGAGAGCTGGTCAGACAAAAAAACAAACCCCAAATCCCTATTCAAGTAGAAAAATGAAATTTAAAATTGGAGTTTTGTTACATTTCTGTATGAAATAAAACTTGAGAGACTTCTGACCTTTCCCACAGGAGCCTAGAAAGAAGGTGTCCCTGGGCCAGCACTGCAAGACCTGCCCAGGACTGGAGCTTGAGAATGGTGTCTTACTTAGGAACTACTCTCACTGCCACATTCCTTCCCACTTGCTGCCCTGGGAAGCCTCCTGTGGAGAGTTTTATTAAAACAAACCTGTTATATTTGACAAACTCTGGTTTTTGATGCTCTGTCGTTTCCAACAGCACGATCCACAGTGACTCCTGCCCCAGCACTCCGCAGCCTGCTTTGACAATGTCTATAGGGAACCTGCAGGGAAAGGTCTCCTGGCAGCAATTAGTACCTTCTAATCCAATGGAGCAAATGGTCGGATTAATCTCAGATATCTTGGTATGCTGTCTGACACAGCACTGCAGCCCTCAGATGGCACACATGGCATGGAGCAGGGCACTGCCACCAGACATCCTACTACCAAGGAAGGGGAGGAGAGGGGAGAGTCAGGTGCCTACCTTCAAATCAAAGGGTCACAGTGACTACTAAGCTGCAGAATTTCCAACCAAACCAAACAGCACATGCTGAGCATCTGATATGCAGTAGGAAAGCCAAACTACTCTCTGCCGGCATGGAAAAAGCTGCTACAGGGCTCATGCCCTTGGGATACCGGGCGGTCTCCCAGGGTACTGGTCATGAAATGTCCTTGCATTTTGGAGGCCCTTTGAGGTTGTTTTGGGATTACAGCAAAACTGGACCAAGAAAGAAAAAAACCCCCAAATCTATAGAACAATGACATGACCAAAATGACCTGACAAACCAACCCTGCAGAGGGAGAATCTGGGAGGCAAACTTCTGTATCCCTGTAGAAGAGCTGGAGAAGGTAGTTTTCCAGCTTGGACTTAGTCTCTTGATAGTTGCATCCTTCACACAGGCCGAAGAGACATTAACTGTAAATAAACCCTGATGTCTTTTACGGAGATGTTCCTTCACAGGAACAGCCTCTTGCTTTGGGGTGTAATGCTGGAGTAAGCAGTTGGTCACTGAGGTTTACCGAGTCCTAAAATGGGGTTTGTAACTCATTTGCCTCTGCTTACAGCCATCTAGTGAAGCTTTCTGGGAAGACGATTAAGTCCCCTCTTCCTTCTAGCCCTTACCCCAAAAACACATTAAAAGGAGATTTCCTTTTAAGCAACAATGGTTCCAGGCAAGTTAGCAGATGAGAGACAAAGTGATAAGAAGATGCTTTGTACTTGATGATCCCATTTCTGAAATGTTTGCTGACTCTGCATGGGTTTTGCCCATGTGACTGTTCCTGTGTATCTCCTTGGCATAGGTAAAGCTGTGGATCATTTAACACAGACAAGTGGAGAGCCTCGTGTGAGGCTGTGATGGTGAAGGGGAGCTGACAAAGTAGTTTGTTTTCTTAAAGCAGGTTAGGAAGATGGACTCTGGGCTCTATTTTCCTCTGTTTTCAATCTCCAGAATACAATTATGGAAATCAGTATGGTCAAAAGATGGGGATCTGAATGAGGGCTGTGGGCAGCCAGAAGCATGAGCAGTTGTGTGCTGAACTAAGGTCTGCGACAGCCAGATCTTAACTAGGGAATGGCAGACTGGGAACAAGGGTCCAGTCTGAAGGGTGCAGAGATACCATCCTGCTCAAGGCTAGAAGATCTCTAGAACCTCAGCTCCTCAAATGCAGAAGGAGATGCTTGCTATGCAGAACTCCTAATCAGAAAGCTTTTATTATAAATAAAAACTTGGAAGCCAACGTGTTTCTTTTGTCCTGATATATAAAGATATGTTTATTAACCACACTCAAATAAGAAGTTACTAATTTTTCAAGAAACAGACCATTTCTAACTACCACTTGGGCTGAATGTAATGCATCCTGAAATTCAGACTGTGATGTGCCAGTTGTCCTCTCCATGACAAGCAAAGGGCACCTCAGACCTCATCCTGCCTCCAAGCAAGGAAACAACTAGGAGATCATTTGCTTCAAAAAGATACAGCCAGTAAAGCTATTCCACAAATATTGATCAGGTTCATGCCCTGCATGTTGCAACTGTCCTGACTGCAGCCGTTATGTGACACATTATTCCAAAGCAGTAGGACAGGTGAACTCCATGTAGCTGAAAAAGCCAAACAGGAACAAAAAGTCAAAAGAGAGTTGATGATACCAAGGACCTTCCAGAATTGTTCATTCATATAGCTAGATCATGTCAGACTTGGTCAGGAGTCTTGTAAGAGCTGCATAGGAGGGATCAAGGAGGGAATGTGCTCTTTACTCAGCTCTCAGCTTAGAAGAAGTTCACAAGTCTGGAGATCTCTGTATTGAAGGCTTTGAGGCCAAACTTCCTCCTTTCATATAGTCAAGTCAAAAGAAGGGGGGACTGTTGAGGTGATGGAGGGGCTGAAATACCTGCTGTGCATGTCCTACCAATTAGGGCTTATTGGGCTAGAGGTCTTTCAAGTTTTTGTTGCTGATTTTGCTTTGTTCTCTTTTTATTTTTTAAGTAAAGTCGAAGATGCTCAGAAATGGGCTCTCACAGGAGATGAGTACATAGATAACTATAATCAGTGAGAGGCAAACATGTACTTTCAGTGCTGATTTTCTATGAAGCAGGAAGGATAATATTTTTCCAAATCGTAGAATCATAGAATAATTAAGGTTGGAAATGACCTCTAAGATCATCAAGTCCTACCATCAACACAATACTACCACACTACTAGACCATGTCCTGAAGTACCACATCTGCATATTTTTTTGAACACCTCCAGGGATGGTGACTCCACCAGTTCCCTGGGCAGCCTGTTCCAATGCTTCACCACTCTTTCAATAAAGAATTTTTTCCTAATGTCCAGTCTAAATTTACCCTGGAACAACTTGAGGCTAAATCTGGCAATTATCAGAGCCATCATCAGACGATGGAAGGGTTTCACAGTCTCACTCTATATTAACACGTACACAAGGCCCTGTCATAACCAAATGCCTACAACATGGCTGAGATCCGTAACTCAGTCCTGTTGTAGTCCTCTCTCATTGGGGGATACTTTGCACATTGCAAAATTACTCAGGATCGAGCATTTACTGCAGCTCTAGGCACCACCACACATTATTGGAAAAGCAAATTAATTCTTCAGTCATGGAGCTTTGTTTTAGTACCACCCCAACCATTTACAACCCCTTGCTGTATAAAGAGTAACCATTCAGCATGTGTGCACACCGAGCACGGTATCCAATTAAGTACATTTAATGCAGTCTCCAGCATGCTGACTCGTACATCAAGTCCTTAATTACACCAGACTTTATTCCTGTTGTTGAAGATATTGCCCTTCGGTGAGGCCTAAAAGCACCAAAGGGAGCTGCTGGAGCCACTGCTTCATCCAGATCAATATAGAGAGGAAGGATAATATGATTACCAGTGAATTAAATTGTAGACAATAGCAATATCGTCATGTATTGGGAATGTGGAACACTTCATCATGGGGAAGAGAGAGGGAAACGTCCAATGTGGTAAAATTGTTTTTGAGAGAGGAAGAATGGCTGCATTCCTGGGATACCTTAAGGATATTTTTCATAGATTATTAAGGCTGCAATTTGACAATTTTTATAATTTAGTCTGACCTGTACACACTAAGTCATAGAATTTTGCCTCATCATTCTTGCTTTCAAAGACTATTTCTATTTTTACATGACTCAGTGGCAGAACCAAAAATAACAAGATTGTTCCTATTCCTACAGAACCATTTTGAATTCTTCTGTAGGAAACATTTTGTAGAGGCTTTCCAAGTCATTTTATATTCGATAAGTGTTCAATTTATGACCTTTTTGTAAAATCCTATCCTGGAAGTAAAATAACAACATGTATTGAATAAGATTCTCCAAAAAATAATCAACAGTATTTGCAATTTTGGAGAGAGTTCAATGAGTACGTTTGTCTCCAAAAAAGGAGAAAAGGTGGTAAGTATACTAAAATGTTTTGCTATTTCATTTTGAATTGTGGTAAATAATTGGAAAATGTTTCTGATCAAATGAACCACTTTTGATCTAGAAGCTCCACCTGTATGCATGCGTGCACAGACCTTGAAGCAAAAAATTACTTCAGGTTTTCTTTATACATGATATTTATTATTTTGGCTCACTGCTGTCTCTGCCAAACTGATATTTTAATAACTTCATGGTGTTCCATTAGATGAAAGACATCATATTTGACATCACCATCTCTACTGAAATTGAAAGCCATTATATGTTTCATTCTGCCAGGAATTTTTCAAAACATTCCCTTTTAAAACTGGGCCAATATGTTTTCTTTGACTTGACCAGACCTTCACGTGACAAACTTTAAGGGTTGATGTCATCTGCGGGCTTAATGGTGCCTAAGAGCAAAATATTTTTTGTTAAATACATTTATTAAGAAATAGTGGTTGTCTTCACATCTTTGCCTCTTGCAGTTTCACCTCTGGATTTCTTGACAGGCATTTTTGTGCTGATGTTATAGCTCTAAAAGCAACATCTGTAATGAATTTACAGGTTTTCTATTATTTGGAGCTATTCTGAAAGCTTTTATTTTTCTTTTAAATAGTCCAAAGAAATTCCATCTCTGTTCTCTGCATTGTCTCAATCTGTTTTTGGCAAGCCACAGCATTTTTGACAGAAGGAGCTGACCCCAATAACCCCTACAGATCTGCTGGAGGCTTAGGGTAGGGGAGAAAGACACTATTTCATACATGATGATGAGGCAAACGGCTTCATCAGTGCTGTAGTCATCTTCCATCATTTGCTTTTGGAAACAGTGCTGCGAGGTGCAAAACCTGACGTCTTATATTGCTGCTCATCTCCATCACCGTCTGGTCTTCTTCCTCCCCTGGGAGCAACTCCTTGTCTCTGCTCACCTTGAAAAAGCCTACTCAGCACAAATCCTCCGTGTTCATTTCACTGAGAATCAGACAATACCAAACACAGATAATAGCCCATTTATGTTGACTCTTGTTTTCCCACCTTGTAAACACGCTCTGAATTTATATCCCATCTTTCTTGCTGTAATACTGTTCCCTAAGCCATAAAAAGAACAATTCTAAGAATCTTGACAGCTAATATTTCTGTTGAGCGATATTAATGCATTGTAAGTCTGACCTTAATACTGATGCATCACAGTTCAATCCTACTCAGTACTGAGTTCCCACCATGCCTCTTAATATGCCCTGATGTTCATGGAAAGCACAGCTGCTCAGCAATTGGAAGGGTTGGACTCCAAAGCAGCAGTAACAGCACAAAACAGAACTAAGATGCTTACCATCAACCTAATGTAAAAGTAAGGCAGATATTTGCAGGAGCTAAATTCTGCTGGGAAAGATTCCTGTAAGAAATACCATCCCCTTGGGATAGATAATCAGCAAGCAAATAAAAAGCTTTACACTTTCATGCTGCTGTGGGCAAAAGTAGTGGTGGTAAGTGACATCTGTGTGACGTGGAATTCTAACTAAACAGCAAATGGTTCACATGCACAGCACATTTGTATGAGGAAAGTTTAGCTTTGGGTTTTCTTAGCTTTACGCTTCATTTTTATGTTAATCATTGTATTTTCAAGTACAATGTTGTTCATAACTTTGCAGCATTTGTGCTATGTGAAAGCCATGACGACACTTGGAATCAGAGTCTGCTTAAAGTGCACCAAGCATCTATTAAATAACAGCAATTATGAGCTGTAAACACAGACGCACCTCCACACACACTGCATTACATCCAGTTCTCCCACATGTATAGGAGATGTCTTCTACCCAAAACTTTAATTTACACACAAAGACATCCCAGTCTGGTTTCATCTCAGTGCCCCTTGGACTAGAATAGTCAAAACCCTTCAGAAATAAAACCAGAGAGCTCGCTTGTTTGACTTGATGTACAAAATTAAGCCTTGATTCTTGCTTCATTCATTTCCATGCACAGATGTATCCAAGTACTTTGAGCGTTGCAAGCCAAAACGCAAAGTGCCGGGGCAGGCCACACTCTCAGTTGTGCACTATCCTTCCCCTCCTCCCTCTTTTTTCTTAGCTATTTCTTTTTTTAATCTCTGAGCACTTCATTGGCATAGTTAATGAAATTATCCCTGGAGGATTTCCCCTTCCTTCTAAAGGACCTTAATCTGGCTACTCCATCATTGTCTGATAAAGTCATTGAGATAGTGAGAAATTTGGCCAAATGAAAATGAAGGTTTCCAGCTGTGCCTTAAGCTGTGAAGGTCGGCTCTACCCTACACGCTGTGAGGCTAACCCACACCTGTCAACTGTCAAACAGTCAGGGAAAACAGAGGCCAGCCTTCCCCCAACCATCTTTCTTCCTGATCAACTGCTGGTTGCACCCCAAATTCTGCAGAGGGGGAAGCTGGTAAGGAAGGTTAAAACCTGCTTTTACTGCAATAAGATGCTTGGTTGTTTTCCTTGTCTTGTCATCTTACGTTTGAAGTAACACCCAAATTGTGTCCCTAGACAATTTATTAGAAGCTGAAAGCTGCAGTCAAAGATTGACACATTTGGGTACTTTGGAGGAATTAATGGATTAACTCCTAGTCAAAACCACTTTAGCATTTTCCCTTCATAGCCTGCAAAGTTAAATTACTCTGGGCAGTGAGGTAGAGCTACCAGCTTTAAAAAAACCCAGAAACTCAGTTACAATTTTCTCAGACCTCCAACATAGAGCGATAACACTTTTCACTCTTGTAGCACTTTGCAGTGGCAACTTTTTAAGCTAGGCAGCAGGCACAAGGAGCTGAGGCACACAGGGTCCATGTCTGGATTGGATGCCAACACAACCCACCACTGTCTGCAAGGAAGAAAGGTTCAGGGTAGAGGAAGGATGAGAGAACAGATCCAGCACTGGATATTGCAGGCATACATTATCAGGCTGGGAACGTGGCACTCATTTCTGACTGGCAGGGAAGCTGGCTGTTGGGATGGATCTCCCACAGTCTCATCGTGGATTTGACAACACCTGTGGCTTAATTTTTTTTTTCAGAGATCACTGCAGCTTCTCGTAGAGCAAAAAGCATAATCTCAAGATGGAGATGGTTGTTCCTGAGTTACGCAGGAACTCAGATGAGAGTCTTCACTGGCCAAAATATGACCATAATGAGCAAGTGACATGTTGGGGAAATACACTCTTATATTTCTCCATTAGCCCCAGCCACAGAAATGACTACTGCCTGCTGCTGGCAAACCAAAAGGCCACTCAGCTTGATTTTCAAAACAGACCTTTGAGCCTTAAAAAACTGTGCCTCCATGGTGAAGAAACAACAGCATAGAGAAGGGCTGGGTGAAACATCTGCTGTCGTACTTGTGACAGCTTCAAGTGTCTTCACATGCAGCAGTGGCACTCAGCCACTGGGCATTTTCAGATGAAGGTCACCAAAAGCATGCCAAAGCAAGGGAGTGAATTATAATCGCTTTCAATTTACCCAGACACCCCCTCACTCACACAGAAAACAAGGTACATACTTGCAGCCCATGGGTGCCTTAGGCTAGAAACGTAAGTGTGTCAGAGCCATTGACTGGCAAATGTTTGCGAGTACATGGTTTATGTGGAAAATCTGACACCCAATTTCAGCATGACTTTCTCAGCATCTGACTTACGCAAAAGACTTCGCTTAACATCCCTCAAGCACTTTGGAAAACCTTTGGGTCAATGTCTGCCCTTGGTCTGCTGAGTCTGGAGATTTCTGCTTGGATTTCCTTTTTTTCCCCTTGAATGCCCCAGATAACAGCAGCAACATTTTGCTGCAACACTACCTGCTGCCACTGTTTGCTCACAGGGATCCTCAGCTGGGTTGCACTGTTCATGACATTATCATAGTCAGTAAATTTTAAGTGTTGAAATGCCAACTGCTGTAAATCAGTGTAAGTTAAAAGCTTCGATAAAACACATCCAGGTCTCTGGGTTTTGTTCCTCTAGGATCTGTCCAAGATTCTGCTATCCTGAAACAAAGTAGAGCAATTTGCCCTCTACCTTGTACCTTGAGCCATGTATCCTGTGAGAGACTATGTGCTCCTCAGACTCTCCCAAGGAGAAGAAGAGGTGTCCCATTGATCCTACACCTTACAGGAACAAGAATGTCAGTGCTGACTAGCTTTGCACATCATGGCTATGATGATTATTTTGGGGTTTTTTAATACTAAGATGACTCCATTATAGTGGCTTATTTGCATGTGTACTGAAGCAGTTTTGCATCATTTTTCCCAGAAAGAAACAGCCATAAAGACAACATTGGAACCCAGAATTCAGGTCCTGAAGGTTTTTGGTCTAAAAGAACCATCTAAGGGTACCCCTGTCCCCACCATGCCATTATCAAGCCACTAGACATAGACAGAAACTCTTTCTTTGGCAGTTATATCTGAAAATGTATCTTGTGGAAGGAAAGAAATAGAACAAAGAAGTTGAAGAGCAGTGAAAGAAGAGATATGGCTGAAAGCCTTCATTAAAAACCCTGTGGAGGCACAATCTGTGTTCTGTACTTAACTGAAAAGCACATTTCAAGTTTCCCATATACCATGTTAGAAAATTAAGCTGTCAGATCTGCTTAGGGACAACATGCTAACCTATGAAACACATTTTCTCTTGTTGCTGGGATAGTGCATTTTAGCAAATCTTCCTTCTATTATTCCTTCAACATCATTGTCATTCCTACAGTAAAAGCCATCGTCACTGAGTGGAGCGTTGAAATCTGAGTCTCAAGGTATTCACGGTTGAAAGGCAGTGATGGTGTTGCAGCTTTGAAAGATGCCAAGGACCTACATCAGAGTTTCACACCAGATCTCAATCTCAAGTTGAGCAGAAATACATTGAAAAAAACAAGCACTTGTGACATTCGGTCTAACTTCTGCTCCCCTCCCTGGTGTGTGTTTCTCTCCATAGAGTATACAAGAAGCCTAGACCAGACTGCACTTCTCAGTTAGGTATTTCAGACACAGTAACAACTGTGATCAGTCCAGATTACAGTTTTCTGATGCTCTTCGTGTGTTGAGAACAGAAATTTATCTTCCCCTCCCCACCCCAAGAGCTGGCTGTAGCCGCAAAAGGACAGATCCTGGAGTGATCAGCTGCGCCTTTCCGTTAGCTGTAGAGGAGCCTGTTCTCAAAGCTCTGTGTTCAGATGAAGTAGGAAAAGGCCTAATTTTTTGTCAAAGTGTACTGCACTAAAATACATTTAACTCAGTACATCTTCCTGCATGTGTGGTTTTCTGCCAATCAACAACCTGTACTAAAAATCTTTCTCTGGAGATCTAGAAATCTATTTTACCATTTCAAAAAATTAGCATTACTGTGCCAATGTATTCCTTCTTATTGGCAAGTTAATGAAATTAGACAACCCAAGCTGTAACAACTAAAGGGTTGTCAAAGAAGAATTTAAAAGACATTTTGGCTTAAAGAATTTGGATGTCAAAGGTTGTAACTTGCACAGCAGTCTGAGTTGCAGGAGACTAAACTGAAGGATTTGGCATCAGATTAATCTCTGCAAAAGTATTTCAAGACTTAACAACTGTTTGTGAATGTGCTGAATAGCTAAGAGTTTTGAAAAAGTTTAGCAGGAATAATTCTGCATGTTGCTTGCTTTTTGCCACTCTCCTTTTCAAAAGGAGAAAATAAAAAGTTCATTGCAGCACATCAGAGATGTCAGCATTTTTAGGGTAGGTCTTCCACTGGTGTAAAATAGCTGCATCTCCTCTGTGATAAGAGCAGGGCAAGTCAATAAAAAAACAACCAACTGAAGTTTGTTAGCATAAACTGTTTGGTGAATAATTGGGTGTAAGTAATAGATTACTGCAGGGAAGAGGAGGCTATGGCTCTCTGGCCATGGCCAACATCCACCTGGCAGAATGTTGAATAGGGATCTCTCTTCGAGGTCCAGTGTAAGATGTAATGGATGGCACTTGGATTTGGCCAGTGGCCTCCTTGCTTAAGTACTGCACACTAACCTGGAGTAAAGCACCTCAGTGATGAGATGATGCTGTCTCTAATAATGGGCAAAGCTGTGAAGAAGGGTACATCTCCTTTCTTTTTTTTTAATTTAAATGCTTATCCTTAGTCATAACTTCAAAACAAAGGCACTGAGCACCAGTGAACACTTTGGATACCTCTTCCCCGATGTGACTGTTCAACTGGCCAACTCTTGTCACCATTACTAAGAAGCATAAAACTCAGACACAGAAGGAGCATTTTGCTATGAAGATATGATTCCTGCTAGGAAAATGTTTCAAGATCTAATGTTAGGAATGTGCAGATCAGCTTATGAACAATCTGTGGACTTGGAAGAAGTGTAATTTTCACACAAACTTGCAAAGTATTACTTTTAAGGGCTTGATTTTCTTAATTTGCCTAATGTGAAAATAAATTTGGCAACAAATAATCTTTTTATTAAATCCACTTCTGCCTTGTCCTTCTTTGACTTAAATGCCACTGAGACAACAGCTGAAATGTAGCTCAGAGAGAAGTGTGTAATGAATCGGAGGGACTGTGGGCTAATTTTTAATGCCTGTAAGCACATGGAAAACCATGCACTCTAGGTTTTTACTCTTATCTGTAATCCTTTGCAGAGCTGTTTCTGCCAGGAAGTATGTACAGTGTGTTGGTAATATGCGAACTGTTAATAAAAAGTAAACTAAACATTCATTTTGGGGAGCCTGCATTAGATTTTAGCAACCACTGAATCAGATAGAAGATAAAGTTGCTTACAGGTTTATTGTCCATGTACTCAATCCAAGGCTGTCTGCGGTTAGGGTGACTATTCCCAAAACCAGGCTGGCTTCTGTAGTGGGAGAAGAATCAGTGCTTGGAAGGGTCTCCTGAAGGCCTCTGTTTCCATGCATGGTTGAGCATTGCATGGTTCACATAGACAGCCCAGTACTCTACAGCTGGAATCTCCTGGCCAAATCTGGGTGACGATTTGATTAACATTCATGCCATTCTGCACCACAAGGACATCCTGTTGGATGCTCTTGTTCTGTGTTCAGTCACTGTCATAATTATAATCATTACATGGAACACACAGAGGGGTTATTAAATAGCTGTACTGTTTAAGTATGCACTAATTATATAAAGCATAGTACAAGGACACCACAGAATGTCTCCTAATAAGAGTAGCCTGCATCTCTGGCATCCATCTAAATTAAAAACCTTCTCAAAATGATAACCTTAAGTAACTAGGTACTTCAGAAGCAGCTGTGAAAGAGTTAGAACTAACTCAATCAACTAAATTATGTGCAAGTGGCTCCATTTTTATTAGCGGTCTCCAATATACACAAATTTCAGTGGTAAAGCAGCCACAACAAATGGATTACTCCATTATCTATTATCATCTCTTTCCTCTCTGTCAAAATATTTCTTCAACCCCACAGACTAGTTTATAAATTAAACAAGCAAACAAATAAACCACAACAGCAACAGAAAACCAAACAGGAAAAAAAATCACTGCTTAGAATTCCATCACTTGGTTGGTTTTCCTGAAGATAAAGGATGCTCTCTGCACTGGGATTTTTGAAAATTCTGTGGAAGAAAAAGCAAAAGACATTCTTACTAAGCATACTTTGGTAAATGCACTCCAGACAATTATGATACTTTTAAGTGCAATCTACTCCAAACTCTGCTTGCATAAAAAATACATGGGAAATGGAAATCCCCTGTCGGCTTCTCTTCTCTCTCTCTAAATATAGACTACCACGCCCCCTAGAAGAAAAAAAAGATCAGTACAAAAAAAAATTCTCTTTGATTCAACAGTGAGGATGGGTATTCCTTTGGCTGATAATAGGGTTTCCCAAGCTACCCAGATTTTTCCAGAATTTTCTGACACTGATTTATCAGTGATAATGTTATTCTGTAGTTGCTGACTGGTATGCTTTTAGAGCAGCGAAATGCCACTCCAAAACCATGGATAATCCCCCTAAAGCCACTGAGAGACTTATAGAATACCCAACTGTCCAATGACAAGGTGGAGTGTACAAAAGCTTGTTCACTGGAGAGCTTATCTGCAGCAATCCTGACTAGAAACTCTCCTTAAAACGCAACCAATAGAGATTTTTCCATTATCCATGTCTTTAATAACTTCATATTCAGAAAAAAACAGAAATCAGGAACAAAAAGAGATGTTGAAGACATGGAAGTTGAACTTTCCCAACCACTTTGCAGAGATCTGGTAAGAGGTGGGTATTTCCTACACCTCCCAGACTTGCTCATCTCTCCTTTAACGAAACATTGGCTGTGATCTACTGTTGTCTTGTGAATGCTTTGTTCTCTTAACTCCTGGTGAGTTCACCCAGACTTCTGTCTACAGGGATCTCTCAAAGTTTGCCTATAAATGACATTACACAGGGGGGAGGATATGTCCTCCAAAGTGTGGGGGTAAATGACTGGGAGTGAAGTAACATGTCCACCACTATCAGCATTGCCTAAGACTTGCTGTGTGACCTTGGAGAGGGCACTTTTTTTTTGCTGATCTCCACCTGGAAAATGCTGTGAATAATTCTTCCTGTGCTGGACATTGTAGGGTTGTTGTGATGTTTAATTAAAGAGTTTAGAAACTCTTTCAGAAGTGGCAGTCTATAAACATAAACAAGGCTGTTATTCTTCTTCTTCCATGGTTACTGTCAATTGTTTTATTGATCTAGTCCATTTTAGACTGAAGAAATCAGTCGTTTATTACAGTGAGATCTTAAAGTCAAAATATTTCTTTTCTCCTCCTTAGACTCAAAACTTGGTCCAACAGATGTTTTAACCATCAAACATGTTGACTTAAGTCTACAAATAGGGGTGGGAAAATACTGAGTATCATTCCTTGCTAATAAAAAGCCTTTTTTCTCATCTTTCTGTAACAACCGACATGTTCAGTTTATTGGCACTATTGGGACTTTCATATGAAAGAACTTCAACAGAAAAAATATCTCTACTCTTTGATTGCAGCTTGGTGAAAAACTAGTTGGTATCAATAGGAAGCTTCCCACTTACACAAGGCTTTAAACCTGATTATTAATGATGTCCTGCAAGCTGTTCATACATAAAAATCTCAAATGGTTTCGCTGAGAGTTTTGTGTGCAAAGAAGCTACAAAATCAGTCCTCAGTATTAAATGCTTTCAGAACAAGTGAATTGAGGCCAGTGTAAAGAAATGATTAATAGCAAAAGATAATTTAGCTACAAGTACTGTTAAATTTTATTTCTCATTAGTATGTACGTGTATTTATGCTAAAAATCCCAAACATGTTGTACTAACTCCATGCAAAAGCAACATTTCTAAGACGTCAAAGTATCTTGGCAGTCCAATTATTTCTTACAGAATAGCTAAGAATCCTATATACTTCCACTATTCAAAGAATTATTTTTAATTAGTTCACAAGTTAGGCAGCAGTTGATAACGTTAACATTTAACATTTCAGAGAAAGCTGAGCAATAAACAGGTGCTGTTCTCCCTTTTTTTCAATTACAGGGAGAATAACATTTTTACAAGGAATCAAGCAAAGGTTAATTTGCAATTAGAGCTTTATGATGGGAAGAGGCTCTGTTGGTGAGTCCTATGACACACAAGTCCATCACTCAGACACAAAAAGGAAAGGGAGGTCAAAAATACTCCATAGACATGTTCTGATGCTTGTCCATTTGTTGGCAGTTCCTAGCTCAAATTAAGTCCTATGAACAAGGCAGTAAGCATGCACATCAGAAGTGGACACTGCAGAGAGAAGGTGGAAATTTACCTACATAAAGCAGATTAGGAGAAAAAGTGTCGTCATCCCTTGACATGAATGGGAAACTGGGACATTATGTGGTTTGCCAAAAATTGCATCAGAAATAGGAAGAGATCTATGACTTGACTCCTCGCTTTGTATTTCATTATAAGATAAATCCTGATTTTACCTTCTTTCTTCTATGGTTCTACACAAACCACTGCAGCCTGGGTGAGAGTTAGAATTCATAGGACAACAGTTAATCTGCTGAATTTGTCCAAGTTCACTTACTGTGATGTACTGGAAGGAAATGGAAGGGGCTGAGAGCCAATATTCAGGTATCTACTGGAGACCAGCTCTTGTCTGTCCTTACCTGAGTTAGCCCTACCATGGCCTGCACGGCACATTAATAGCTCTGTGCATTTTATTTGGGCACAAAAGCGACACTTGGGTAACTCCAGTGAAATAGCACTCAATAGCGACGAATGCCCAGTCATTCCCAAAAATGAGACGTGCAGGAGAAAGAAGGAGATGATTCTCCTTAGAAATGAGACGTAAAGCCACAGGAATAATTTGTAAGGGGATCCTGTCATCTTTAGTGCCCTTAGCTGACGTGAGACACCCTTCCCTGATCATTATGATAGAAGGACACCTCACTCACTGTCAGTTCACTAATGAAAGGTGATCTTTAACCCTCCTTAGAAGGGAAAATCATCCTTGCTCCTCCTGTCAGACAGAACACATGTGCTGCCAGTGTCGTGGCTAGAGATAGGCCTTATGGGTATGTTTAACATGCAGGATACTGCTATGGCTAATGAGTCTGAGACTCGTCTTTTCTCTAACAGCAGAAATCTGGGTGTGAGAAAGCAGAAACAATGTACTTGAGACTGTAGGTATGTCCTTGTTCTGCCAGACAGGGTTGGAACAAGGACTGCAACTCTAATAAGCCACCAATTTCCTTATTTTCAAATAAAAACTGAATAGATCTGTATGAATTGTTTGCTATTCAACTTCATTTCTTGAACAAAGATTTCATTATAAATGCAAAGTGTATATTTATCTTCAGTGCACCACAGGCAAATCTGGACTTTTTTTTTCCCTAACCAGGTCATGAAATGGATGAATAAGAACAATTAGAAGAGGTTGGCTTATCCCATGCCAGCTATGGCCACACAGTGGCAAGCAAACCAATGATACAGCATGAGGCTATGCAACCTCAGCAATGGGAAGCTTCTGCCATGAAAAAGGAATGTGCAAGTGTTCCAGATACTTTGGCTCAATTGTTTATGAATACATCCACATACCCTAAGTCATTGATATTCTCTGTAAACCAAGAAAAATTAGCACATGCAAAAGAAAAATTTAAGCTTGCGTATGCCATCTGACTTTTAAGACTATAATAATCCTTTTGGTTTTACTGTTAAACTTCTCCAAGCAATCATGAAGCTAAATTGTGCTTTAAAATGAAATTTGTCGGCTGACTTCCAGTATAACTTGACTCTGGGAGCTAAGGATCTAAAAACAATTCCAATATCATAAGGTTTGTTCTAAAATTATTCTAAAATTAGGAGATTTGGCAGCTGCAGTGTGATAAACTGGCACTTTCATAGTCCTAAGAAGAAGGTAGGGAGAGAAAAAAGAAAAGAAACCAGTCTGCAGCCAGATTGGAGCTAACATCTACCTTCCTCTTCCTCACACCCTTGTTCACCTGCAGAAGAGCACCCTGGCAAAGATGGTTTATCATCCGTGCATGCTTATTCATCTCCCTCCTGAACCCCAGACCTGAGTCTTGCCTAGAAGTTTAAAGAAGATAGGGAAATGACTTCTGCTTGGATGTGTATTGAAGGAGATGAGTAGATACAATCAGCAGCATGGCAAATTACTGAGCATAATTACCTGAACAGCTACGTGCATGCTGGAAACTCACATGTACTTCCCAAGGTAACGAACTGTGATGGTGGAAACTTAAGCTAAGTCATTATCCAGCGCTCCTGAGAAGTGTGCACCATCCCAGAATAAGGTCCCAGAAGGACTTTCTTGGTCTTGACTGAAAAGGGACAACCTCTCTTCAGCTGCTCTAAGTCAATGCTCATTCCAGACCCTCTCTTGCTATTTAGCTTGTGTTTCGCTTCAGTCTGTGGTAGGTTTCAAACTTCATGACAAAATTTGGAGGTGTAGGCCTGGAGAAGCCCGAGGCAAACCACGGAGTGGCCCAGACACTGGGTGCTTGTTGGTGGAAGGTAGGGCTAGGCCTTGCTGTGATGGATGTCTCTCACACCGGGGCTGGGCAGTGCACACACCAGAGGGGTCACAATCACACAACACCTTAAATCAACCTGTCTTCCTTCACATTTAAAACTGTGCTTGATTAATGGTGCTGAAAACCTGATAAATGAGAATTGGCCGAGTTGTGCATACAGATATCGGGGCGGATTAAATAATTAATCATCCTGTAATTAATAAAGACAGATACTGACTGTTTCTGAACTTCCCCTTCTCCTTTCCTTGCACAGGCTTTCAAAAGGTTTTTGACAAAAATAACTACAGACACCAGCAGCTAATCCTGCTTTGTGGGGGAGGGGAGCCCCGCTGCTTCGTTAATGTGGTAAAATCTGCACACACATTTGAGTAGTAATGAGATCTCCAGGGCAAAGTATGACATCTGCTCCAGAACTTCTAAAATGCAGGTTAATTTACACCAGCTGAACCTCTTTGAAACCAGGCAGTTTGATTTTCAGTTGTAGACTTAATGTAGTAGCGTCTGACAAGGATCCAGTCCACAAAGGCCTTGCCATTACCTAGCTCCCAGTAAATGAGCCTATCAAAGCACTTTATAAATAATTCAGCCAGATAATCCATTGGCAGAGGAGCAACAGAGTCCTTGGACATCGTCATACATGTGGTCACTTGCTCCAGAGCTGGCCATGCCTACTGGGATGGACTATGTGCCCACACCATCGTCATTATTCCCATTATGGTCATTGAGAAGGTCGAGCACAAGAGGACTAACAAGAAATGACATAAGGAGGATCTGATACAGCTATGAATTGAAAGAAGAGGTAAAATTGGAAGCTGCAGTTGTGTTCCTTCAGGGTGGACCCTTAATTTCCTGGTAAAATACTGCCTTTTTCTTTTCTTCTTTCTTTAAAAATGAAGAGGAAAAGAGTCAATGTGTTACAACAAAATTATCAAAGTATTTAATATGCTGTTGATACATTTAGGAAGCAGAGTTAGCTAGATAATTTTCATCAGCAGGGATCATTTGTGGTGGGTGATGGCTGAACAGGGCTACTGGCTCGAGTGCCATAAAGAAATATTTCCAACTCCATTCCTGCTTGTCCCTTCAACCCTTTGCACCTTCTTGTCAGAGTATACTCATTTGGGATGTTGCAGTTTAGGTCTCTGTTGGAATAGAAATGGTCGTTAGGTGAAATATAGTGGAGGCCAAACTGGAGTCCAGAAGCTGTCTGACATGAGTTCAGACACCTGCACCACAGCAGAATTTTCAGTTTTGTTAAACCGATTTATCTAAAGCAGTTTATCCTTGGGAAGGTTAAGAGATTACTTAATTATGGCCTATTAGCACTTGCATGAGGAGATTTTGCACAGGACTAAGCTCTTCAAGCTGAAGTAAAAGTCATAATGAGCTCTAGGGGACAACAGTTGAGGTTGAGCAAATCCAGGCTACAAATAAGGATTTCTCCTCATTTCATTTTGTTGGGTTTTTTATTGTTTAAGAAGAATGGTTACTAATATTTAGAACAACTTAGTAGGGTATATAGTAGCTTACTGACCACCTGCAGCCCTCCAAGATACTCTTTCTAAAAATACATGCCACTGCCCATTCAAAAGTTATGGACTTGATACAGAAATTACTGGATGAGTTTCTAATGCAGGAGAGAAAAATCTTATAATGTTCGCTGGTCTTTAAAAGCCATAAACCCACAAATTTAAATGAGATAAAGCAATTGAAAAACACAGGTCTCTAGGAAAAGCAGAGAATGAGTTAGGGCCAGACATGTCTTAGACAAATCAATTTATTTCCCTTTGTCTGAAAAGCCCTTCCAACAAATTATTTAATGAGATTATTCTAAATCTTTTTCACAAAAGTCAGTCTCAAATCTGATTCCAGAGATTATCTGCTGTAAGAATCAAGAGAAAATTCCTAAAATGTACTGGGTCCAAGATAGGACATGTCTAGGCTATAAAAGCTGCAGATACCCCAAGAAATCTCGCTTACTGGGAATCTCTTGGAAAAAGTGTATTTTGTGAACTTGCCAAACACAAATGAGATTTTTTTTTTAAATATAGAACAAAATTAATGGAGCAATATGGACACTATCAGGAATGCAGCAGGAAGTAATCAAATATACGATCATGTTGCTTGTGTGACTGTTGCCATGACATTCAAAAAGCACTTACTATTACCATAGACTATGAATATTCTGTTGGCTGATTGATAGTCTGTGGCTTTTTTTCCTTGTAAGCAAATGCAATGACAATATCAAGCAATTACTGATAATGTCACCCAGCTGCTTTCCTACTGCCTGGGTGATGGGATTTCTGAACTGCAGAAAGAGCAACAAATTTATTAAAGTATGGAGCGTCCCTCTCCACTTACTGGTGTTGCATTCGACCGGTGACAGCACAGCAGAAGGTTTCATTAGAGCAGATTAAAGAAACACATCCTCAGTAAACTTTACTGTGGGAAGTATCATGGGGCTTATTTAGCTCTGATTAGATCAATGAGACTCTCTAAACACAGCAATTAAAAATACAATTGATAGCAATGTAGCCTGCTTTAAGGCATCTGCATGCCTGAGAAGTTCATACAGGAATGAACTTGCTAAAGTACATTTCCTGATTAGTAAACAATCAATACGCAAGGTACTTGGTAGGTTCACATGGAACAATGGTGAGGGCCAAATTGTCCTCAATATTAAGTGTCACACTAGCAACCTGCCAAGAGCTATTGTGCTGGGCTTAATTTATGGGTGATTTACTAAATTGTGTCCATCTTTTCCCTTAATTATCCAGCAAAGACTTACCATGAGCCAAGCAGACATTTGGGCTTGGATCAAAGGCTGAATGTTGGCTCCTGCTGTTGGTGGGTGTGATGGAACCACTGGAAACATAATGAGGAGGTCTGCAACCCACCTTGGTGTGGGATTTGGCCACAAGCTGGACCTGCATCTGATGATCAGCATCAATATCACCACCTCATGTAAATACTTACAGCACTGAGGAGTTGGAATATACCTCTATTTTTTCATGTTTGAAAAAAGAAGGAGTTTCAGCTGCACTTCTGTGCCAGCTTTTTATTATTTGGTCTGGAAAAGAGAAACCCAGGTCACACTTCAGAGATGCAAAAAGACTATCTCCTCTCATCACTTATGCTACTCTCTCCTTGTACAGGAGTCTTGCAAGGTGTAAGATCTCGTCCAAAGTGCACAGCATCTCACTCAGCTCTGATAAGCACAGTTCCTATGGCTTCCAGTAGAGATTAAAGGCTGGCTCCTCGCTTGCTGTGAATTGGTTTGGTTATAATGAGGTCAAAGCAGATGCAGCACATCACACAAGCTAAAGATTTAGCCCTAAATTCATGGGGTATTGTTGGAGTCACTCTAAAACCCTATAAAATGTAACAGAGAGATGACTATTCTGCTCATGGTGTTTTAAAGCATTTTATGGTAGAGCTTTTATTTTATATTAATTTTTATAGTATGGTTAAAGCAAACCTGTGGCAAGAGCAGCATTTGCTGTTAAAATTTACAACATTTTGCAAATAAAAATTGGCATGTGGATATGTGTGGAGAGAAAAATATTGGAGGCTGGCAAATTAAAAAAGATGTGAAAGGTTTCTCAACAATAAAAGGCAGCAACTTACCAGTAGGGTAAATCTCCATGCCATGGTAGAATCTAATTTAGATTGTAGCATTTTGAATCCCAAACTGCACATGAATCAAACCCATGATGCTATATTGCAAAACCAATAAAGATAAAAAGGCAGGGGTAAGGGATGTATTCAAGAGATGCCAAACATCTCTATGACCTGGAGATTGTGTCCATGTTTGCATACCACCTTCTAAGGAATTATTGGAGAATTTCTGGAAGAGGGCAACGGGAATGATCATAGTTTAGAAAACATAACTAGTAAACAAAGGTTAAAGGATGTAGGTTTCTGTGGTCCAGAAAAGAGAAGTCTGAGAGGTTGTGAAACAATTTGTCATAAAAAGGTGGTATATAAGGCAGGGATTAATTGTAAGAGAAGGACACTGCAGAGAGAAAGGAAGTGAGCATTAGGAAACCTTCTTTAACTGTAAGACTAGCTAAGCACTAGGACAGGAGCTGGTGAGACTCCTACTGCAAACAATGTAAATGTGCCTATTTTGACTCTGAGCCTGAGTGCCTTTTAGGCCTATTTTTAAATGATTTTTGCTATATACTGGGAGAGTTTGGCATATGCTATTTCCTGAGCAGCTTACAAACAGACAGAAGTTCCAAATATTCTTTTGAAACTTGAGTAGGTGGGCAGGTATTACAACTTCAATTTAGAAGGGGAGATAAAACAGAGACTTAGGTAACTTCCCTAAGGCCAGGGAAGAAACAAGCATGTCAGACGAGGTTCAACTACAAGCATTTCTGAATCCAGCAGTCCTCAGGAGCTCACACCTTACACCCACCCTTTCCTTCTCAGAGCAACTACCTTTCAGGGCTTACTTTTCATCTGGCTCTGTTTTCATGCAATTGTCTGGCAGCTTCCTTGTTTTTTTCCTCCTGAGCTCTTTGCTAGTCACCACATTAATAGCTGCATACTCTGACTTTGTAGTTTCCTTATTACAGATGAATACTGGTGCTAACCAGCGTTCAAACCCTCTTATCAAAGCTCTGCTGAGCTACATAAAGCATAGGGGTGACCCATGTTTTTACCCCAGTGGGCAAACGGCTGCCACCAATGACACTACCGCACCTGTGGCACCAAGAACCTGGCTAGGGGTGGAGAAGAGGTTGCTTTCTCACCTGGAAGATGGTCTGGCCAGCACATGGTGCTTGTTGCATGCCTGACCTGTTCCTGTAAACAAATCCTGATAAAAACCCCTCCTGGCCAGCTTAGAATACCAGTTTCAAAGGGGACTAAACAATCTTTAGGATTTAATCAACTTTTGTGTGGTGCTGGGATAAGGTGAGATCTGGTGCTTTGTGATTTTTTTTGTGAAAGAAGTTGCTTGTTCTGAGCATACTACAAATGCATTTAAAGATGAGAGCCCTGCACACCAAAGCAACAAGCACAACAGTGGCATCACTTTGGATTGACACTGTTACCTCATTGTTTTTCCAATTAATTGATAAGGTGTTCATGATCTTGGGGACTAGGAACAATCACATTAAGAATAAAGCAGATGTAATTCAATACTTCTCACATGTTCTTCGCTGACACTTGCTCATTCAACAAAATATCCTTCCACTTTCTTCTGTCTTTCCACACAAAGTATAGAATATACTCACATTGCACTAGATATTAATTAATCTCTCATAATCAACTGGCTGGAGGACCCCATTATTACCATGTTTTCTTTTGCATTAGAGTCAAGTCAGGAAATCCTTATGCCTTGTGCCTAGGGATTAATACCAAACCATGGTTGGCTTCTCTATGGAATTACCTCTTGTATTTGCGTTAATATCAGTGGAGATCTTCCCGAGCAGCACTAACACTGTGCACACTGGCAATCACAGCTAATTTGTACATATGCTTTCATTGGACAGACGCCATGCAATTAAGAAGACGCCCTCGAGGCATTAACATTCCTTGTCTCACAGAAAGTGCAGTGGGAGGAAGCAGCAGAAGTTTATAGGGTGTTATCCATGGGAGCGTGTTATTTCAACAGTATTTCTATGAGGACGATTCAGAGCTGGGCAGGGAGCCAACAGAAAGAGATTTCTGCGGCCACAGTGGAAATGTATTAAACCTCTGTTTGCTGGAAGAAGGTGAGGCAGCATGGGGCACTGATAGTGCTGGACTGGAAACCCTTGATTTCCATACAGGCCTGTTCCCTCTAGGACCTGGACACTAGGACTTTGTCCACACTCTTCAGGCTGTTTGTAACCCCTAGTTCCAGCAAAAGCCTCATCAGCTGAATGAAGTTCTGACTACAGAAACAGTATCAAAGTCTTTACCCCTTCTGGGGAGGAAGACTCAACAGCAAGGACAGAGCCTCAGTACCAAACCAAAGCACCCGCAAGCTCCAAAGGACCAGGGCCAAAACTTGGTCATGTGAGGTCCTTTCCACTGGCAAACTGCTAAGGCGTAGGGAGCCTGTGGGTGAGTTTATTTGGGCAATTCGCAGAGCCCCTGGCCCTGGGGAATGCACCAGATGAGTGCTTTGGGATGCTACTGAAACTTTGATGTAGGCTGGAACAAAGTCTGAGGCTATCATATTTTGACCAAGACATCTTGGAAGCAAGCAATTTGGAAAAGGTTTGACAGGAAAATTTTAAGCCAAATTTCCACCCTGTGTAGCTCTTAGAGACTCAGTGAATCCCATTACTCTCTGGCAGAAGGATCTTGGCATCATGGCCCATTCCAAGCTGTGTCCAGATGCTCCATCTCTAGGACCACCTGGAAATTGTAAAAGTCTTTGCCTTTGCAAACCTGGCCTCAGCAAGCCTGTGTCTATCCTCTTTATCAACATATTATAGGAAGGAAAGCACTTGATCCTGCTCCCTTCTCCCTGTCTCGCTCCTATGCCTAGAAAATCACAAAACATATGGAACAAATTCATTCAAAATACTGCACTTTAAGCTGCACTAATTTTGAGAGAATAACATTCACCCCCACTATCAGTGCATTTGTCCACAGGTGCTAAAATGATGTATATTGAGGCTTCAGAGCTTCTGGCTAATTTAGGAATGTTGTCATCATCATAACAGGAAGAAAATAAATTCAAATCGAAAGCCCACAAACAAATTATGACCTTATTCAAATTAGAAAAAAAGAGAGAGTCCCAGCCTCTGACAGCTATGGTAGGATGTCAGATAAGCCAAGAAACCATGCAAGGTGCACAGTATTGACTACTGTATAATAATGATTTCCCTTCAGCCCTCAGACTCCACCACATACTTCATTCTGCATTCCGGAGCACGTCTCTGAGCATCGCTGTGGCTGGGAAGTAATGCACACCAGACATCACTGGGGGTAGCAGGTTAAGTGCTGCACTTAGGTTTTATGAAGCAGAAGAGTAGATAAATTCTGTAAAATGAATGTAAATGTTCAGCATTAATTTTTGCTTCTGGGATTCTTTAACCATTTCCTTAGGTTTTTGGAAATATTTCTAAGATTTCTCAATTTGTGAATCACACTGGATCTCTCCTTGTATAAATTTCATTTGGTTCGATTTTGGTTTTGTTTGTTGATACCAGAGCAAATATTTCTGGTTCTTTGCTAAAAATTTATGTGGGTTTTCTACAGAGGCATCATGTCTGGTGAGAATTTGCCATTTAATCTCTAGAAGTGAAAATTTTAAAGAATTCCTAATTTTTGGACCTTATTCTGCACTGTCTGGAGCATCGCATAGACAAAGGAATGGCCACATTCCTGATTGAATACAAACTGGCACACTTCCTTCAAGGCTGCTGAGTCTCTGCCCTGCACTTCATTACCTTTGGATTTGGTCTTTTCTCCGCTGACACTAATTCTTTTGCAACATATGTAATGGGCAACATAGCTTCATTTCATCTCCCTGTTTTACTGTGAGTGGTATCTCCAGGGCAAGATTAATGGCTTAAGCTGATTTAATGGTGTACATATTTCTTGCATTAAAAAAGAAAAGAAACATTAAGTAATCCTTTCTCCTTTTTTTGTCCAGATTGAAAAATGTTATCTTTTCTTATTTTTGTTCTTTGGTATTTGTTGGTTTTCAGCATTTGATGGCCTCTCAAACAACTTTACCATCTTTCTGTGCATCTGTGATGTTCCCATATTAATGTGAGTCATTCTCACAAATAAGCCGGGGACTCAGTTGCATGTATGAGAAATTACAACTTTATTTCTACGGAGTTCCAGGAGCTTTGCCAGCAGAGCTCCCCATATTGCACAATGTAACCTCAGTCACCTGCTTGTTCTGCCACCTTTCCCTTTTCTTTTTGCAGTATTCAGAAGTGTCAACTCACTTGGTGGAAGAGGTTTGTGATATCTGTGGGAGAGACTTGAAACATTTGGCTGGTCCTTGCCCTTGCTGAAGGGCCAGAACAATGTTATCACTAATTTAAGAGGATCTTCAAAAAACCCTGAAACACCAATAGATGTGACAACACTGTGGTCTAAGCAAATAAATGTATTTAGAACATGAAGAAAGCTGGCTGGATGTTAAAGATAGGCCCCCCAAATATTTTTGCTTAATGTTTTGTTCTTAATCTACCTGACAATCTAGCTTAATAATAATATTATTTTTACTAATTAGAAAACCTGCATTCAACAAGAATGCATATACCATCAGTAAATGCATGAGTGATGTAAAGTAGAGTAACTACTGGCATATGCCGACACATTTCTAAAAATGATTTGTAACACATTGTAAAAGTCACACCCATTTTATAAAGCTTTCTTACTACCCTGTCAAATGAGGGCAAATAATCAGATACAGCTTTTCCTGTAGCCTAAGACATTTATTCCAGGCAAAGATAGCATATAGAAAGATTTAAATGGAAGGACACAAATTCACTCCCCACCCTAAGCATATGGTTTTGCCACAGTGCCATATTTTTATTTGTGCTTTCAAAAGCTGCCTGGGTTTTTCATGCAGTCAGTTCAGCTCTGCTCACATCTACTCCTACAACTATCTGTTTTGTCAGTCTGGGTTACTCTAAAAAGGTGCAAGGAGGAATGATTAACTTCTGTCAGTTTTTCTTCAACTCTTTGATAGAATTAAAAACACGAGGTTAAGGAAAAAAACAGCCACATGACAACAGCCATATGCATGTTGGTACTACACACTGGAAACTGCATTGGGTATATCAGGGTGAAAAGTTAGAAAATGACAGGCATAAGTGGATGTTTTATGATGCAGTTTTTAATTGCATGAACACACACTCCCATGACCCTAACCTCTGCCCCCATGGTTTCCTTCTTCCTTGTGTAGGGTAGAGATGTTTTAAGAATGAATCATTGAAGGCGTCTGCTTTCTAAAGGGCTCTTCAGCATTTGCAGCAGACAAGGTGCACAGGGAATGAGGCTGGGGAGCACTGCAGAAAATGAAATAGTCTTTGGGTGCAGACAGCTGGTGATGAGTGATTCATATATCCCCAAAATTTACTAATGATCCCTGACATCTAAGCTTTATTTTTGGGTTTGTGAACGACACCCCTGGCACATGACGTGAAGAAGGCGTGGGCTCTGCCAGAGGCAAATGGTGAGGGGCAGAGCGAACACAGAAACAGCTGTATAATGTTAAAGATGCAGAAAAGTCAGAAATGGCCCAAAACAGGAGGAGACCTTTAATAATTCCTACATGGCTCAATTCTACATCAGTAAAATGGAGACAAACCCAGAGTCTGATTACAGGTTTTGATGAGCTTTAATACTGTTGCAATTAGTCCTACAGAAAAAAAAAATACATGAAAAAATGAATAATTCCGCTTTCAGGGCAGTATTCTGCAAATAACTCCTAGGGTTATTCACTGAGAAATGAGGAGAATACAAAATAAGGAGTAGCTGCTCATTATGTGACTACTGTTCATCTTATGCACAAGATGGGAAGAAACCTGTGGAAAAACAGTGTAAGACTGCTTAATTAGATAGGACAGGGCTACAGGGATGTCCCTTGCTCTGATATTTCCCAATTTTGCATCTTGATGGTGTTCCCTCCTTACAAAGCAGCTTTACATGTGTGCGTTTTACTGCCCATATCCAACTGGGACACGGGGTCTGGTTAGAAGGAGGTTTCCATATCACAGGCAGAAGCCCTCTGCCATCTCTTTGCTTCTCCTTCCCTCAATCATTATTTCCCAACCTCATTTATTTTGTCCTGGTTGCCACTTCTCAAACTCCTACTACAGTCCTAATCCTCTGTCATGTAGACTGCTTATTCCAGCTTGGATATTGTTTCCCTTGCACTTGTGCCTTGTTTTCTATACTGTCGTGGGTATCAGCAGGGATCCTGAATGTGTAACACAGGCTTCCTGCCCCAAATATTTGGAGACATCATTCTAATAGAGATTGGTGCAAGTCCTGGATTGCAGCCTGGATTTTTCTCAGGCATCCCTACCCCAGTCCCATCAGTGCACATACGTGCGATACCCACTGCCAGCAATGGTGTGAGGATAAACATTGAGGCACTGGTGCCTTGGAGAGGTATCTGACGTTATCAAGACACATTTAATCTCTCACCTGATCTTTCTCTCTAAAGGCCACAGTTCCTTATGGGAGAGATTATGTGCTAGCCATAATGGGGATGAATATTGCCTTATTTCTACAATGTATGTCTTGAGCCTGATCATGGAATATTTGCTGAAAATATTAGTTCTGTAAGTAATTAGTCTTGCTGGAAAAGAGTTTCAGTGACACTAGACAATGCTCTAATTCATTCTATCCAAAATAATTTAATGTCTTCTAAATGAAATCAATTTTTTCTACAGAAAAGTTACTTCTGCAGTATTATTCCAAACCTGACCATGGAGAGAAGCTTTAGATGGAGCAGTAATATTTTCACCTAACTTCATCTTTCAGCTCCTAAGGTATTAGAATTAATTGAGCGTGTAATTAAGGAAGGGTTTTCTTACCAATATCCTCATGCCTATAATTAAAATCTCTTACAAATGTGTATGGGGAAGAATAGGGCAGGGCAGAGCAGGGATGAGACTGAAGCGTCTGACAGGTTTACATCAAAGGACATGAGCTCCTGCAGCTCTAAGCCAGAGGGAGGGGAGGAAGGGAAGACAGGACTGGTTGATAACCGACTTGATATATTGTTTTTGACCTCCTGTCTTCAAAGCCCCGAGTGGTTTGAGGGCTGTCTACCCTGGAGATTGCTTCTACCTTTAATGTTACTCCAGCAGAGTCAAGCTTTGCAAGCATTTATGTGTTAAGCCCTGGATGAGCAGAAGGGTGATGATATCTCCATGTTTTCGGAGAGACTGGAATGGGTTTGGCTGCTGCTTTGGGCTGTGCCTCATCAGCACTCTGACCCAGGGGACCTTATGACATGCCACAAGAGCCACCACTTTCCTCTGTTTTTTGTTGCATGGGAGACCAAAGAAAAAGATTTCATAAAAGAAATTCTTATCACTATTATTTATACTTCATTTACTACTAAAACTACATTTAGTAGCACTGTTCATCCTGTAATATGTCATTGAGTCAACAGCTCTGCCTGGGGACAGCTGTATTTTGGGAGGTTTTGCTGCTCTGAACATGGTGAGAAGCTGGATGCTGGGAACCTGCAACACAGCACCTCCAGAAAAACCAAGATCCTGCACAAAAGGAACAAGCACTTCCCCTAAAAAACCCAAATGGGAACCTGGAGGTTGAAGAGAAGAAAGGATTGATTCCCTTAGCTGGTCTGCCATGTAGTGATACCCTGTGAGGATTAGGGAGGGTGAAAAAGTTCTTCCTCATGGTATAACTAAGCTAAAGACCAAGTTAAAACACAGGGTGTTGCATGAAAGAAGACACAGGGAGCAGGAAAACTGCTTTCTCATTTGTTTGATACCTACTGTGCTCAGGCAAATAAGACTTTGTATGTTTATTGACATTATTATATGTTTATACACTACAGCAAAAAGACAGCTGTATCTGCCCTTAGGTCTCCTCTGAACTGGAATGACCTGCAGGGCCTGGGATTTCTGTCTTCCTGGTTGAATGCCAAATGGGGATAGACTTTTGGTGTTGTAGATTTGTTGGGGATTATGTTGCAATGTAGACGAAAGAGGAATGCAGGGAAAGTTAAAGTACATTACGTGTGCGTTCTCAGGAAGAAAGCCCATGTGCCCAGCTATACTCATATTTTTACATTTATCAAAATCCAGTAAAACACCACAATATCTGACCACTACTGAAGTGTGTGCTGAAGTGCTTGGAGCTATGCTATTGTGCACTGGTCATGGGTCAGGTGTTTTGTATATGAAATATGTATTGTGCAAGTGCTTTATTGCATTCCAAACAGTCCCAAACATTAAAACACCAATACCTACCTCCAGAATGACTCAATATACCAGACTGCCTTGCAGGAGAGCTGTTTTCCTCCAGAGATAACTACAATGCTGGCATTTGGGGACAACCAACATTTTTGTTTCACAATCATCTTTGCAACTTTCCCAATTTTTCAGCTTTCCCATTTTTACAGCAGTTAAGACTTTACAACCTTCCCCAGTGGATGTAACCTATGATTCACAACTAATAGCAGACAGCTCTGAGTTCTGCATTTGAAAAGGATGGCCAATTGCCTCGCCAGCAACTGCCCATTAAGCAGCCTGCTTAATGAAATGGCTAGGAAGATGGGTGCTCACCAGGGTATTTTCCCTGCATTTATTTAAAAAATCCTGCATCCTGTAACCCACACACTGAGCTACTGAGCTTTATGCTCTTAGTGCTGCCGTTGTCAATTTCTTTGATTCCTCCAGACTGTCCCTTGTCCTACTGCATTTTAAAGCTTATCATAACTATAATGGACTCATTATTTCTATTGTGGTATCATTGTCATCTTTACATAGTACTTCAATGCACTTTTCTGTGAGGTCCTGTGGAAGCCAAGAGAAGGTCCCTGGGCATTTCTAGGCAGATCCAGCTGCAAGAAGGTTTTGGGGACCTCAGGTATTCTTTGGTACCTCCGCTATAGCCTCTGCAAAGCCCAGGCTGAGCAAGACATGGAGAACTGAGGCCAGGGTGCAGGCTGGCTTGACCTGGGACATGGTGTCTGGACAGTGGCAGGTGAGCAGGGCACTTCAGAACAGTTCCTATTTCCATCCCCTGAAACGACCCGGTAGTATTCGATACACAATATGAAAGCTTAGGTAATCAAGGCACACTGTGACCATTCCAAGTTCCAACACGAGTTGCCGAGTCTATTTGTATCTCCCAACAATGTGGATCCTGATGCTCAATTGTGATGGGAGAGGGGGGATCCCAACCAGGTAACCATCATGTCTGTGAAAGGCAAAATAATCCTAGCCTTGTGGTTATCCTGGTCCATCTCAAAGGCTATCTGATGATCATCACAGGAGCCTCAGCAAGAGCTGGACCTGCTTAACCTGGTGTGTACCCAAGGGTTCCTCATGCTGGGATGGTGTAGCCTTGGACTCAGTTGTGCTGCTGAGGATTCTGAGACAGCATCACCTGGTCATTGAATCATGGGTGAGATATCAAAATCTGCACTGCAAGCCTTCCTTGCCCCTATTTCCTCTCAACCTTCAGCAGGGAACATTTAATGGCAGGAACTGCCTTCTCACCATGTGTTTGGACAGCACTCAGCGTATGAAACCCCATGCTGGACTTTGACCTCCTAATGCTACTGCAATGCAATTCTCACTAACGGTGCAGTGTCCAGCTCCTGCCCAGGACACAGAAGGATGCTTTCCCCCTACACAGTAAATAACCTACCCCTACTGCAACTGTGAGCAATGACAGGGCCCAGCCAGGCATGGTATCTCACTGCACTGATACAAAGCAGCCAGGGAGGAAAAATAACCTTTCAGTTTTATGTTCAGTGATATATTGTTTTTAAATTTGAATAGGTTTTAGAAATGTTACAGAACAGAAAGGGCTGTGCTTTTCCAGAGGCATAATGTTATGGTAGATTTATTCTGAAGCCAAAGTCTGCTCTGACTTATGCCCCTACAAGCTCTCTCCCAGGTATTTATAAAATTATGATTAAGAGTAGCAGACATAGGACTTCATTATTTCCTGAATTGCCTTTCTTTTTAGCTGTTTACAAGCTTGGAGAATTACGTATGGCCTCATTAACCTCTGAGTCAAATTGTTAATAAGGCAGGGAAGGAGGTACCCCTAAGCTGCTTGGCAGACTGTGCAAGTGCCCCATGGAAAGGCTGCTGAGGGGACACTGATGATTCCCAGCCCACAGTACTACTTCATGCAGTCACACCTGCTTATGAGTGATTGCATCGGAGTCCAAAAGGTTTGGGTGCTCACTGTGCATGTGAAGTTACTCCAGGAGGGAGGTCTGAAACCCCCAAATGAATTTGGAAATCTCAGTCTCCGAGTGTCATTAGCATATATGTCTGTCTCTATGGGATATTAAAAATAAGAGTTACACAAGGTATAGAAATAGGAATCTGAGTCTCCAGAGGAGGAATGTTGATGATTTTGGTTGGACATGTACCCCTTTTTGCTGCTTGGTCTCTTACCACTATTAAAAATATCAGGAGTTGTTTCACAACATATACAAAGGACTTATTCAGCATTTTGGCTTCTGCAAGGGTGCCATAAGGTGATTTTAATATACGTAGCTCTTCATACAGTGCAGGGTCCTAACTTTAGCTTTTGAAGGACAGTTTGTGAGCTTAAAGTTAAGAATCTTTTCAAATACTTTGCTAGTTGCAGCCTCACACTATGATAAAATAATCTGCGTACGTAAACCTCTTTTCAGTTACCATCCAAGGGGGTTAAAGGTTGCAGCAATCCCATCTGTAGGTGTAACCCAGGCTCCAGACTTCCCTTTCTCTGGGGCAATTTTCCCTTTCCTTCCAATTTCCTCTTCTGGCAATCTCAAAGGCCAGATGCCACAGACCTCATCTCTTTAAGACTCGCAGAGGATGTGTTACCTCCCAAAGTCTCTCTGCTTCAAGCTGCTGTGAACCTCTAATCAAGGCACAAAGGACAACTTCACTATTCTTTTTGAGAGATCTAGCGGTCAAAAACTAATTTGCTTTGAATGTAGGGCCAACAGGGCTTAATGAATAAACAGTAACACCATGGGAGTTTGCTAATCCCCCAAATCTATAATAAACAGATAAAGTTAATAAGATTCAATAAGACTGAACAGCACCATTAATGTTTTAAAAGCACTATCTAAACATTACACACATTATTTACCGAGTTCCCTAGCTGAATTCTCTGTACACAGGAACACTCAAAATTCATTCTCTTTGGATGCAAAGCTTAGTAAATTTGATAGTAATTAATCTCCATTTACCCTCCGTGTGTGCTTCTGAACAGGTGGAAAAGTCCATTGAAAAAGTTCTTTCAGTCAGTCTGAAAGAAAAGCAGTGCTTTGACAAACAAAAAAGCACCAAACACAGGCTTCCCAAAGGAAAACAGAGTAGCCAGCCAGCTCTGTGTTCAAGCCAGGTGCTCATTGCAAATTCAGTAGCATACACTGGCAAGCGTCAGCGGCAGAGAAAGTGAAATTACTGAAATTCTTATGCCAGTGTAATTTGCTGAGGGCGATGCACTGAGGGTTACTGCAAATCGTGCATGTGTTGGGGATTATAAAACAAATTAAAATGGAGGCTAACAAAAGGAGTGCAATATTTATGCATTTCTTCATTCTTTTCACTCAATGGTACTCAATCAACTTCACAGTCTCTTAAGGTGGCGTGGGGACATTGCTATTGTGTACATTCACTTGCTCTTAAAAAAGGGGCTCGGACAAACTAAGAAACAGAATTCAACTGATTCTGGGGATATCTACCGGTATCAGCATTAAACAACCAAATATTTACATCCCACTATTATTTCTAGTCATGTGAAATTTCATCATCAACACGAAATATGCAGTAAGTTCTCTGTTCAATTCATTCCACTTATCTGCTTCAATTTTGATATGCCAGCCCATTTTACCATGTATTCTTCTACTTTTTCTGCATTTGTGCATCCCAGTTATACAAAAGTAGAAATGTATTAATCACCTGTGTCCTACTGCAGTAGAGCCCATTACATGGCATAATGCACTTAACGTTTAATATGCAATACAATTCAACAAGTATTTTAAAGAATATCTGAGTTATTAAGGACCCTGCACTAGATCACCTAGCACGGCCCAGTAACCAAATGGGCTACCACTTTGTGGACAGGGAAATAAATCCCCGATGAAATATGCTCTTGGCTGCCTATTCCCAGCCCTCTGCTGGCAAGTTTTGCTGTGGAGCTGGATGGAGAGGCAAGGACATCTGCCCTCATCTCTGACCTGCACATTGCATCCAGCATCACCTGTCCCTCTGTCAGCTCTACTGTGAAGTGGGAACCTCTACGACCAAAAGAGACTAAAGGGCTGACAGCAACCATATTTTCAGTTGCCATCACAAAATTTGTCCAAGCCCGCCTGCAGGGATTTGAATTTCACTTTAATTACAGGGACTTTTGCTTGTTTGACTGTAAGAGGTAGATGAACATCGTCCTCAGCCCTAAGTGACATGCAAAAGTCAGCCCTTACACCTACATACACATGGAAAAAAAAAACACCTGCTTTTTTTAAAGTTTTTGGTCTAGATTTTAGCAGATTGAATATAGCTGACTGGGGCACCGAAGGTAAAACTGAGTGTTTGTTTGTATTTCACAGTAACATAGAGATATTTTCACGCAGGTTAAAATCTTAGAGCTTACAGACACTCCAGGCTCACTCCAGGCAGCTCTGACAGAGATGACCAAGAGCCCATCATCCTTCTTGTCACCATACAAACCCAAGGACAAAACCCCTCCAACAGTTGCTGCCTCAGTGTAAAACAAGCGACAACAGATGGGATCAGACAGACGGGGGAGTAGGGGGGAAAAAAATGAGGCAACATTAGGGAGTTTGACAGGCAGGGGTCTCAGCACATCAGCAGCCTTGCTGCTGTCCAGTTTTTCTTGCAGGCATCACACACTAAGGTTGTATTTGGAGATAAATTTTACACACAATTTTCTGGTATCATTGTAGGGAGTCACCACCAGCTGAGAAGCATCTTGGAAATAAGATTAGTTTTCAAACCTGTTCAGGTGATCTTCTCATTGTTATTTCTCCGAAAGGTAAAGATGTAAGGGCAAAATCCTGATCTTTATTACACAGAATCTATTTTAATATCTCCACCAGCTGCCATGGAGTTACTCCAGGTTAACAGCAATGTAACAACAACATAACAGCAACATCAGGATCTGGATCTTCAAGAACATCAAGTCAGTTTACTTTGTTGCAACTGATGGTTTAAAATCGCATTACTTTGACTTTAGAAGCTTTTCCCATATACAAGGATCTGTCCCTTCTCTGATATTAGAACAGACTGGGATCCAAAGAATCAAGTCTACGTTCCCAAGTAGATTCTTCTATAGGATCAATAAATACCCTGATAGTGGTCATTGAGATTACACTTAATGAATGGCATTATTAGGATTTACATTCCAGCTGTAGCTGCAAAGCAAGTCAGATAAACAAACATAATACCCAGTCCCGGTGAGCTTCCCTTACTCTGTCATTTTTATAGCTGTACGCGTGCTGCAGGTGCTGATAGTACACATCTGACTGTAATCCACACGTTAACCTGATAGTGCACCGATGCTGGGAGACACTGCCTCCAGCAATCATTTCAGGCCTGGTTAAAGGAGCAGAATGCAAACATCAACTAAAACCATTGAAACTTACGTTTTTTAATAATGGAAACAAGGTCCGTTGGGCAGGTTTTTTTAATTTTCTATTTTCTGATTTAAAAAAGAAAGTAATACTGAAAAATGCCTTACAAAGACTATCAATGTGTATATTCCTCAGTAATGAGAGCTATGAATGGCTGGGTCTATAATCCCTTATGAATCTTTCATTCTAAAAACTGCCCGTTAGCCTTATTCTTCGTAATGGAGAGCTATGTGAAGTTGACACATCCTTTTTTAAATGCCCAGCTTATTGGGAAAGAAAAAAAAAACCTGAATGAAAGTGGAAAACATAAAATTACTCCCCTGGAGAATTACATTACAGAAATTTGCTGGCAAATTATTATTATTTAAATCACTTTTCTAGCTTTTAATATTGAAAATACTTACAATAACTACTGAAAAGCCTCTAATTTAAGATAGTAGATGGCTGGAGTGTAGTTGAGGAGACCAAACTAGCTGATCTGCCTCAGCACAGGGGCTGGACCAGGTGATTTCTTAGAATTTTTTTTAGTCTGGCATTGATATGAAACAACTATGGTCTGACTACACCTTCAAAACTGCTTGCATTGAGGCATGAGAAGATACCCTGTTGTCAGCAAGAATTGTCATTGAAATCCAGTTCTCCCAGTCCTGAGGTGCAATACCACAGGGCTGGATTGCATGTAGTGATGGACCAAAATCAGAAAGATTTACACAAGGCAGATACCATATGGGTTGGAGGCAGTGACTAAATAAAATACAACCAGGATTCAGTCTGTTCCTCAGGATCACACAGAAATAAGAGCACAGAAGGAGATTTTACAAACTAAACCTTCACTGTATTTGTCTCTGGCTTTTCCCTGCTGGAATTCAAGTTTATTTAATAATGAGGATTAACAGCAAACCTGTGAAGAGAGTTGGGAGCATGCGAAGGCAGCAGACAAGTGCAGCAATTCCTTAGGTCTGCACGCTCACTTTCTCTTTTACAGCTTTCTGGTCTGGGTCCACACCACTAGGTCTCCCACCCTGGCAAGGTAATTGGGCACAAAAGCATCCTTTTTGCTTCTCCGTGCATGCGTTGCTATTAATAATACCATCCCAGGGTAGCCCACCAGCAGCATCCCTCCCCGTGCCGCAGGTACGCTTTCCCCGAACGGCTCCCTGGGGAGCACACACAGACACACAGACACAATGAGAGCCTCCGACTGGAAATTCAAACAAAAATATTGCTGTCTACTCCAAAAGGCAAACTCATTTACAAAGGTCATCTCTGTCGAGGAAGAGTGATGGGTTACTCCCCTCTCAGAGGTGGCTGCTGTCGCTCCTCCACTGAGTTACATTCATGAGCATAGTTTTGAAAAAGAAAAAAGGGGGAAAAAAAAGGGAGAGAAAAGAAAACAGACAAAAGCTCGGCAAGCCCCCTATTCAGAGAGCCAGCCCCATGTATTCCCTTCCACTCCTTGGGTAAAAGCAGCTTCAAAAGACATTAAAATCTTCCCCTACCTTCGTTCTCATCGGAGACAGAAGCCCTTCCATTTTGGTCCAATCCTCATGCCAATCCTTGTTCCCCAACTTAGTCTCTTGTCCCTGTCTCAAGCATCCCACCTGAACAACAGCATGTCAGGGATCGCCAGCGACACCCTCACGGCAGCTCAGCCAGCCGCCAACCTGCCAACTTGCAATCCTCAGTTGCGTGGAGCACCGTTCCTGGAGAGACCTTCCTCCTTCTCCCTCCTCTCTCTCTCTCTGCATAATCTGCCTGCAGCTATGTTTGTTCCATCGCGGCTGACAAACGATCCCTGCCTTACGTAATGCATTCAGCACAGGACAAGCGATCCCCAACCCAGCCGTGGGGATCCGGTCGGTGGCTGCTGTGGGAAGGTGTGGGACTTTGCCCTGCCTATTGTACTGCTGGGTTTAATCCGGTAACATCTCCACGCGGGGCTGACGCTCACCAGCTCTCTGTGCTAGCTAGGAAAGCACTGAGAAAACTTCGTCACCATGGAAAGACTGTGGATTCCCTGGGAATGACTTAAAGGGGTGGATTCCTTATCCCAAGCTTCAGCCCAAGCGGTCTTCCCTACTCAGGAAACGCCAGCATTTTCTGCTAGGTGGGTTCACTGTCAGTGAGTGACCAAAACCACACTGAAAGGGGGTTCCTGTCAATTGTCAGCCAGGAACTGAGAGAAAAAGAAAGAAAGAAAGAAAGAAAGAAAGAAAGAAAGAAAGAAAGAAAGAAAGAAAGAAAGAAAGAAAGAAAGAAAGAAAGAAAGAAAGAAAGAAAGAAAGAAAGAAAGAAAGAAAGAAAGAAAGAAAGAAAGAAAGAAAGAAAGAAAGAAAGAAAGAAAGAAAGAAAGAAAGAAAGAAAGAAAGAAAGAAAGAAAGAAAGAAAGAAAGAAAGAAAGAAAGAAAGAAAAGGAATGCAGTCCTGCAAAGTTGATCAGCAAAAGATGCTCTCTGAATGCATTTCTATTAGCATTTTAATTCAGATCAGAGCACGTCTTTGTGGAAATTGCTCTAATTGTCCCTGTTTCCTGCATTTTGGTTTCCATCACAGGGTGGTGTTGGGACTGAATCTGTTTATGAGAAAAATCCAGTGACAATGGGCTTCAGACCTGTAAATGCATCAACATTCAGTTCACAGGGTCAGACTGGACCAGTCCAAAACAAAATCTCTCTGAAATGCTGTCAAATGTGCACCAGCTCCCCATCATTTCTCCACAGGTCTATTCACCCCACTTCCTAATACAAATGCAAATAAGGCTACCCTTTCCTGGCCCAGGGGATAACATTCTACATACCAATACCCAATTGCTGTCCAAAAATGAAATTAAAAACCCTGTTACACAACTAGAACCTGAATTTCAGTGTTAGAAAGTCTCTGTCAGACTGGTTGTATCATACCACAGGCAGAAATTTCCAATGCCCTTTAATATTGGCTCTTCTTGGAGGCCCCAAAGCTACATGCTCAGGGACAACCACTGTCTGGTTAAGACACTAAGCTGGGACTTAGCAAATCCAGTTAAACTCCTGCTATTGTCAAACATTCCCTGGATGAACATGAAGATTCACTTCATTTAGCTTTCATGATCTAAAACTCTGCTCTCTAGTCTGAACCAGCCACCAAAGCTCCTGCAAGGCCAATGAGAGAGACTCCTTCACAAAGCGATTTGCCACAAAAGTCCAAAGCCAAGGAGAATACTGTCCTCAGGTCCTCTGTGGCTCCTCACCCCTCCACATACCTCTCCTCTTGCCACTGTTTCATGGTTTAGTGACTTGGGGCAGGGACCATCTCTGCCCACACACATTCTTCATCCTCAACACAGGCTCCTAGAGCTGCTCCAACATGGACAGGGTGCGAGGGAATATGTTCATGGTGCATGATGATGTATAAGGACACAGGGTGCAAAGCCCATGAAGAATTCAGAGACAGACACAGCCCTTGTCCTGGAAAGCCCCGGGAGAAGTGCAGCCAGGCAGTGACACAAATGAGGGTGTTCGACCCCACACATCCCTTTTCCTCTCCGTCTCTCCCTTCCAATACTTTCAACCCTGTAGATCTTGCAGTTTTAGGGCATTTTTCTTATTATTCCTTATGGGGAAAAACAGGGAGGGGAGGTGCCCCCTACAGTCATTAATATTAATTTCAAAGATAATTAACTGTTCTCAGGCAAACTTGACTCCTTATTAAATGTGAACAAATCTGATCAGATTGTATTGAAGGCAGAGATAAGTTTTCCAGAGCTAAGGAGACGTTGTACAATGCTGGCAGGCTCATCGATTTACTGCTGGATGTATATAAATATGTTTTGCTATTGGTATTTACAAGACTTTGATAAGACTTTTAATAAACGGCAGCAGGAATTCCAAGCTCCTGTAAAACACAACAATTGTGATTTTTCTGCTGTACAATGTCATGTCAGACTCTGACATGAGGTTTACAAGTCTGTGCATCTGCGAAACATCCAAATTGTCAGAAGAATTTCACAGTATCACAGTATCACAGTATCATAAGGTTGGAAGGACCTCCGAGATCATCAAGTCCAACCTATAACACCAACACTAACACCATCATCTAAACCATGGCACTCACTGCCTCATCCAGTCTCCCCTTAAACACCTCCAGGGTCGGCGACTCCACCACCTCCCTGGGCAGCGCATTCCAATGGCCAATCACCCTTTCAGTGAAGAACTTTTTCCTAACATCAAGTCTAAACTTTCCCTGACGAAGCTTGAGTCCATGCCCTCTAGTTCTGTCACTGGTCACCTGAGAGAAGAGAATTCGACTCTCCACAATGTGAAGAGGAACATAAAGAGAAAGGATCATTAGAAATATTGAAGGTGTTGGGCCATGTGGGCAAGCTCTAACACAATTTGATAACGTGGATGGTGCAGCTCTGGCAGCATTTGAACGCCCAGTTCTTTTTTAAATCTTGGTTCTGCTTTGAATTAGGTTAAACCACTGTGCCTCATGAGGTTTCCTGTGTTATCTCTGTTGACAAGCCAAAAAAAAGGCAGTTTTCCTAAAGACCAAAAGAGTAATTCAGTCTGGGACCAGAAAAGCGAGCCAGGGCCTTTCTGGTTCAGCAGCACTCAAAGCCTCTCTGATCTGAACGGATTGGGGAATTGTGCTGATACTGCATGAGTAAGAGCAGAGCCCAGCTCTGCAGGATGAGCAGGAATCAGAAAGAGGATGATGCTTGAGCAGCACCCGTGGCCGTGGTTGTGAACCAGCAGCGAGTTTGCATCCTGGAGGATGCTCTGGGCCCCCGGATGAGTTATGATGCTCCCCACAGCTGAAGTGGTGTGTAACAGTGAGATCTTTCTGCATCCATCCTCACCAGTGGGACTAGGAAACTGAACTGGCTCTGCCTGGGCAAATTTCAGTGTGGCTCCCTGGAAAGTGTTGGGGCTGTCAGTTTGCAGCAAGTGTAAGAGCTGGAGCAGCAGTGGGTAGAAGAGGACTGTGCATCCTAGTTCATCCTTCCATGCACTTGGTAGGACTTGATCTCTACTAGTATCTAAGCAGATACTTATCTTTAGCTTGTGCAACCAGTGACCTGTCCTTCGTGTGGTACAGGAGCAGAACCATCACCCTTTGCACGCATCTAGCATTTTTGCAAACATGTTTCACATTCAGAGCAAGAACTTTACAATTGTGTGTGTCATAGACGTTTATTCTCACTTTAAAATGGAAGTTTTATTTGCTCTTACCAGGAGAGTGGTGCTGTGATAGCATGTGCCATGGTCTGACACTTTGTTCCTCCCCTGGGCTGCGATTCATGGCAATACTCAAATTACCACAGACTTGTTTGACAGCCTCCGCTCCCGCGATTTTCAGATCAAAGGCACTACATAGGCAAAATGAGCATGTGAACACTGGCTTTCTCACCCTCTTTCTGGGGAGGGGTGCAGCATTTGACTCAGAGTCTGGTCAGCTACACCCAATGTATCTCTGATTTTCCATCTACAGAAGAGGGCACTCACTTGTCTGGTTCACACAGATGTTGCAGAGGTTCATCCTGTCCTGAATTCAACCCACCTCATACCAGAAGAAGGGTTTAAGCTGGGAATATTGCTTCTCTTGGCTCCTTAGCTAATCATGGGAGCAAGATACACACCTTTAAACCCCTTTATATTATAATCTAAATGTCTGCAGGAATCTAAACAGCAGAGTAAGGTAGATGTCTGCCTTGGAGCTGAATCTCTTTCTAGGCTCTGCTGGCTACATTAACAGACCTCTATGAACCAGAATGAGAGTTGAGACATCTGCTGACATTTAGCCAAGTAGCTGTAAATGTCTGAATTTAGGTGTCTGACTCTGGAGCTGAATCTTGCCCCAGGTACCCAGTTGTGGGAAAAAGTCCTGAAAAAGCCTTATATTCACTGTTAAGCTATTGGCTGAGGGACCTAGAAACAGCCAAACTCTATGTTATATATCTGAAACCTCAGCTTTCCTCTTGTTCCCCTGCTGTGGGTGTGTCCAAGCACGGATAAAACTTCCGCAAATTGAAACCTTCCCTAACCTTTGGGGTGGGGATTCCAACATAGAGCTAAGTTGTGCTATGTGTTACAGTCCTGAAGAGCAGAGGCAGTTTGCATTTGGACACCAACTCTACCACTCTGTGATGCTTCCTGCCTGCCACCCCCCAGATCTGCTGATGGCCAGGACAATAGGAGCTGCCACAGCCCAGCCGTATCCTATTCGCACACCGCTGGCCGAACTCGCAACTGGTCATTTCATCTGGCGAACAAAAGGTAGCATCACGGTGTTGCCATGGCGACATCCCATCATCTGAATGGCTATGGCATTATATAAGGGAGGGGGGAAACATCCCAGTCACATACCGGGGCTGCACTGAAACATATCTTATATTTAGAACAGGCGACGTGGGGAATACTAATGAATATTTAACACTCGGAGCGCCTCCCGTGCTTGCTTTTTTATTTTTGTTGCATAGTTTCTAGAAGCACAACATTTGCCTCCAAATGGTAAGGATATTACTGCTTCTGTGCTTGTCTCATCACTGCTTGTCCAGTTTTCCCCTGGTTGTCATTTGTCTTCTGTGAATGTAAGTCGAAACCAGTACACAGCCCTCACAAAAGCGGCATTTGCAAATGGGGACCAATGCCTGCAGCAAGTTGGGGGTGAGGAGGGAACTGGGATGGTTGTGTGCTCCAGTTTCCTAGCCTTCCTCTGCTGTGTTTAGATTGTGTCTTTTACTACAAGTCTACTGATATGATAACAAAGGCAAACTCTTCATGAGCTGTCTAAAAACGGGTAAGATTTTGTTACGTCCTACAAGAACCACCCCCTTTTAGGGCTCTTCTTGCCCCTCCTCATTAAAAATAACTGCTTTCAACAATTGATTCTCTGTGTTGTGGAAATAATAAAATAAATAAATACATAAATAAATAAACAAATAGATCTGTTTCATTCATCCAGGCAAAACACACAACTGAAAATTACCTGTAACACTTTTCTTCTTCTGCATTTTTTCCCTAAAGGGCGATTAGTGAAAAAAGAGGTCAAACCACCCAGAAGCCCGAATTATGAATATTTTTATGTGCCTTTTTATACCACACATTTTAGGAAAAAGCAAAGGTACTGTTTGTGGCTGTGAGTCCCACACACTACAGCCAGGTCTGTGCAGGGAATTAGACTGCACTCCTTCTGGTGATGAGCAAGCTGATTTTTTTTAAGGATGGCAACGAGAAGCAAGACCAACACTGACTGGGTTGGCATTGGGGCGTACGTGCCCACCCATTTGGGTGCAGCTCAGCACTGCCTGCCTGGGGACTCCTAATTTCCCAAAAGTGCAGGGAGGATGCAGCACAGCACAGGCTGCAGGTTGTGATGATGGCTGGGTGCATCCCCTGCACAGACCTGGCACAGGTGGCACTACCTGAGGGATGGCACTACCTCTTCAGCCTCCTTTCCAGCTATGGATTAAGTTATAAACAGGCTTAAAACCCGTGATATTTCAGACTGTGTTCTGAAGCTGCCTCCTGGTGTATATAAAGCTTTGCCCTCCAAAAAACCATATTCTCAGTTATGATTTCTAGAGTGAAATGTGTTTTTCTTACTGACTGGTGCCAAGGCATTGGGTACTTTTTTGAGCCTACCAGCACCGCAAAATTTGCTGCATTTCTGAAAGCTTATCTATGTGCTTCCTGCTTGGTACTGCTCCAAGGCACCAAGGATACAGGCTCAATTCAGCTGGCAGCTTTGTCAATGATGAAAGGGGAGGATCTGTCATGTACTGGGTGTGTTGCTTTGGCAGCAGTGAGCAGCTAGAGCTGTGTTTATTTGCTCCTGGTTATAGGATGTATTTTCAAAACCGAGAAAGGTGGTTTTCCTCTCCAAGATTGTTGGTGCAGTCCTTTGAGATCTGTCCCATGGCTTCAGAGAGAGCGGGACCCACCCCTGGGGAAGTAAACAAGGGGCAGACCCATGGTCTCGGCAAGCTGTTCAGCTGAGGCAGTATTTGCATGAGTAAGTGTTGTCAAAATCATTTGTCAGCTTACCCTTATATGACACCACTTCTACTGAGGGCTGGAAATACCACTTGTTTTTCTGGAGTTCATCTTTAGGGCTCTAATGACCTGCTTTTTCCAGAACAGTTCTGCTTTTTCCATGAAATCTCAAGGTATTAGTAAGATTGATTTAGCTACCTTCCAGATTTGGAAAGCAGACAAAAAAAAAAGTCATATTTGAAGATCACAGGTCTCTGTACAAAGCTGAGAGAGAGAGGCTGACTTACAGAAAAGCCAGTTTAACATCCTACCCTACCCTGTACGGCCAGCAGGATCTGTCCACCCTCCTCCAACAACTGGGAGTCATTTATCTTTGCAACACGTCAGTGATCTCAGCCATTATAATCATTATTTCTGTTACGTCAGTGTGTTTTTTAGGAAAAAAAAAGCTGCCTCTCAACCACACAAGCATATCAACCCAGCAGAGATGAAGACTGCTGTGTTTGAGGAAGAGGTCACCTGCCTCAGCAAGGTCCCCAGGATCAAGCCCTGTCTTGGCGACCTGGGCAAAGCTCTGACTACATTGTTTCTCACCTCCATGTTGGCTCATGAGGAGGATCTATAGACATTTTGAGGATCTATAGATGAAAAATGGGACATTTAGAGGTAAGGGTCAAAGACTCAAGAGTAACTGCTGTCTGGAGTCTCTGCCCCGGCAAAGAAAATGATCTCTGGCTGTCCCAGCTCCCACTGGATGCAACCACAAGGCAGAGATTTCTGCTTAGTCTTCTGCTAAATCGTGTGCTGGAAAAATGATGGGGCTTCTTTCTCTAAACAGTAAGTGGAGTTATATTTGCCTTTCACTCCAAGGTAGATTTGCTGTTCTGGATGTTAACAGTCAAAACACATACAAAGCCTTTTACTAGAGCATGAGGTCTATGTATGCATTTTCAACAGTCAGATAGATGATTTATTCATCCACTTCAGTAACCATTCGAACAGGGCACGATGTTCACTACAGTGTAGAAAGAAACAAACACTGAGTGTATTTGGTTTGCAAGAACAAATCGATAGAAGGGGATAACAGAAGCTGTTTTTCCAATGTAAAGGACTCTGCTAACATCCCTGTTAATATCTCTGTCAAATTAAACTCTTTCTCCCAAAGCTACAACTCCACTGAAACACAGCTATTATGCTCTCAGTTAGAAACTTGATTACAGCCACTTTATGTCTGTAAAAATACAAACTCTGAATCAAGGTGAAGTTTTGGTCACTCTGAGGATGAAGATTGGGGGAGTATTTCACAGCTGCTCAGCTCTTAGAAGATACACCTACATGAAATAGATCCTATAGGCAGGAGGATCACCTGAATGACAAAGTCTCAGGCACACCTCTTATTGGATGGAGACAGATGTCCTCTCAGGACATAATCAGATGCCTGAAAACATGATCCAGGGAAACACGATATAATATTTTTTCCCCATGATCAACATTACCCATGATGTTTTCATTTTACATGTTTTTTATCTTGGTTTGTTCAAACCCTGAGGAATCCCATCCTCTAGCACCCATGAACTGTTCATAAACTCAGAAACATCATTATCTGTTAGATTTACCCTATGGCACAGGTGACAGATACCCCTCTCCTTACAGTTCAGCTGGGTCCCCTGTCACTCCCCAAAGTAAAAGTTGTGCAGCTCAGTTTGTGTGTTGCTGCCCCGTGCTGTAGTGGGCATTTCTAGCTACACACACCTGCTGCTTTAGCAGCTGCCTGTGAGCCCCTCCTTAGGTTACCATCCTCTGTGAGCTCCAGGCCTGCTTGGGGATGCCCTTTGGACAACCAACTCTTGGTCACTACATGTTCCAGCTGTGACAGTTTCTGAGCAAGGTTTCATTGCCTCTGGAAAGAAGAGGAGGACTAAATGACTCAGAGGTCAGAGATCACCTCTTGCTTTCTTGCTCATCTATGTTTCTGAGCTCATTCAGCTCATTTAAACTCTTGGTCCTCTTGAACCCACTCCCTGGAATCCACTCTTTGGAGCTCTAGGTGTCTGCAGAAGTGCCAGCCCCTTTCAGGTACTCCTCTCTCTGCATGAGCCACAGACATATAGATATTCTTATAGGAATATTTTCAATTTTAGGTCTCCCTGCTGCCTCATTTCTCCATCTTTACTGGGCTAATGGGACATTTAACCGTCTCCCGTAATGTCAATAAAGATGTAAAATAATGAATCCAGCACAGCAACCCCAGCAAGGCACAGGAGAGCTTCTACATATAATGAATACATATCATCAGCCTGTTTTCAGCTTAAACAACAACCCTCACTTACATCAAAGCCTCATCTGAATTAATATTTGATGCTGGAATTCATGCCACTAATAGATGCTGTTAAAATTCACGGATTCCAATCTTTCTTCAGCAGGAAATGACAACAAAATTAACTGAACCGGGTCAATCTGCAGAGGTGGAATTCTTCTTGGCTAACTTGAAATGTCTATAGTGTGGCTGGCTCCAGCTTATTTGGGTCATTATCATTTTTTTATAGTAAGTGGAGTGAACTGGTAGTTCTAAGGCTCAGTTCCCTTGAATTGTGTTAGGATAAGGTGACACATATCCTACCTTCCAAACAGAAATGTGGGCTTTGTGTTTCCCACACCACAAGCCTGGCAGAAATAAGGATGAGAACATCTTGTTAAGGTTTCTGCTCATTATCTTATCACCATCATTGCCTGTCTGAGTTACCTTGTACGTGATAAGAAAGGCTGGTGGGGCTGAGCTTTTTTGGAATGATAGTAGATTGTATACACTATGAGGCAATAGCCAGAAATTGTGGTTTGAGGAGATGGGGTCAAATTGTACCAGTTGCCTGAAACCTGCCTATTATGCATGCTGTTTGCAAAGGTAGTAGACAGCTGTTCCATAAGTTAATCAGCTAATTCTCTCTGCACTGAAGTCTTAATATCACCTGGATGTAATGGCTGCTGGAAATCCAATTTTTCTCAGTGTTTCTTCACATGCTTTTTATGTGCTACTACATTTTTGAGGTCATTACCTCTTCTTCTTAACTGTCCTTTCCTCTTTACCTTATTAAAAACAATTTAAAAGACAACATCGTTCTACGAACACACAATAGAAGATCTAGGAAAGGATTCAATTTAGCCAAAGGAAGAAATCTTTTGGATGGAGGTTGTCTCCTATTGATTCAAGTGAGATCGATGCTTATCTTTTATTAAACCTTACAGGAGTTATGCAGACCTAACCCAAAGTATGCATTGTGTGTCTCCCTCTAACCTGTAACGCACAGAAGTACCCCACAGCTTCCAAGTTCAGCCTTACAACCGGAGAACCGAGCTTTGATTGCCCTGTAGATCAGTAGCCATGACAATTACAAACATTGATCTTCAAAGCACCAGCACGATCAGTACAGCCAGTGCTGTGGTGTAGTTATTGATGCTGAGATGACTGAAAATAAAAGCCAGCCTCGTGACTATGGCCATGGCTTTTCTCCAGGCCTGACTTGTGCCTCAGGTCTCACGTGTGGGATGAGAGCATCTCCATGTTTTGTGCCCTGGCCAGTGGCAGAAAATCCTTACTGAATATTTCAGGCAATGCTGATTTCCACTGAGTGTAGCACATGCTGGCTGTCACCCACATGGAGCATGATTTCTTGCATGTGTCCACAAGGAGAGGGAGTCAGCCTTTGGGGTGTGGAGCAGGAACCTAGGTCTACTCTCTTCCCTGTCTTGTAATCCCTTGTGGGCTTAGAGTTACGTCGTAAACCCCTGCGCACTTTGATTTATCACTCTGAAATTGGAGATAATCTATGCCTCAGAGGAACATTGCATGGATAAGTCAATTAACCATGAAATCACAGATGGGAGATGCAAAAGAAATGCAAAGGATTAGTTCTGCAGAGCAACCCTGCCAGGCACAAGAACATTTTTAGATTTTTATTTTTATCCCCTAACTGAAAATCACCAGCAAGCTGCTACTCATAGTTGTGCATAACCTGTTAATGGGGCATCCAAACCAGCTACATCTGTAGCTGACTCAGGAAAGGTAGAAGTGAGGCATCAGGGCTTACCTGGGCAGCCCAGCCTGACCTGGCACCAGGTCACCAACTAGCTGCAGAGCCCACCTCTTTGTTGCCTTTCCCTGGCAAATACTACATGTCCAAGTGAATAGCAGCCTCTCCCTGTTTGTGTCTCAGACATGGACCTAGAACAGGCAGAAAACCATATCAGGATGTAGAAAACTCACTGCTGGCTTTCAAAGGTGGAATGAGATGAAGGGGACTCCACATTATGAACTCGTGTGTATGTCTCTGAATCTCCTAGGGACCCCAGGTAAGAGCAGGTATGGGCAGTGTTTTGCTAAGAAGACAGATGGTGCTCTTGGGTTAAGTCACCTGAGCAGATAAATGACAGGAAATATTGTCAACAATAATTTCTTAATGGTAACAAAATAGCAATAGCAACAGGTGTAACTTCAGGAGAAGCTTCTCAAACTCTTCAACACTTCTTGCCTGTAATTATAAATAAAATTCTCTTCAGATATTTGCTGACTCCATTCTGCTCTGCACGGCAGTGGTCTCCAGCAAGGCCAGCACTGATTCTGCAGCACTGTCTCCCACCTTGCGCTGTCTCTTCACTATTACTAATCATTGCTCTTAAGTGTGTCTGCCATTGGAGAACCAGAACTCTCTGCTCTCATGAGACCTCACCTGGAGTCCTGCATTCAGTTCTGGAGTCCTCAACACAGGAAAGACATAGATCTGTCAGAACGAGTCCAGAGGAGATCACAAAGATGATCAGAGGGCTGGAGCACCTCTGCTATGAGGACAGGCTGACAGAGTTGGGCTTGTTCAACCTGGAGAAGAGAAGCCTCCGGGGAGATCTTATAGAAAACTTCCAGTACCTAAAGGGGTTCTACAGGAAAGCTGAGGAGGGGCTCTTTATCAGGAAGTGCAGGGACATGATGAGGGGTAAATATTTTAAGATGGAAGAGTAAATTTATGTTGGATATTAGGATGAATTTATTTCCTGTGAAGGTGTTGAGGCAGTAGAACAGGTTGCTGCTCAGAGAAGTTGTGGATGCCCTATCCCTGGAGGTGTTCAAGGCCAAACTGGATAAGGCTTTGAGCAACCTGACCTAGCAGAAGGTGTCCCTGCCCATGGCAGAGGTGTTGGAATCAGATGATCTTTAAGGTCCCTTCCAACTCAAAACATTCCATGTTCCTGGCCTGACCTCCCTCCTTCCTACAGTGAACCTCTCTACTTCTTCCCTTGGAGTTCCTCTTCCACCAGCCGCCATTCTTTGAAGCAACCTTGCTTGTGTGCTCCTCAGAGGGTCTTCAGGACTGCGCTGTGGCTGAGCTCCAAGGCACAGCCTTGAGGATATGGTACCATGGCCCTCATCCTCAGGGTGTGTGTTCCTGCCAGAGCTGACCTTTGCTGAATTACTGTATTTTCTCCTCGAGGTGCTCTTTATTCCTGCAGGGTCTCACATAACTAATCTGGAAATCTATTAATGGATTTTTTTTTTTTTTTTTTAAATTTTAATACAGTTTAAGAACATCTTTAAAATATGAGATTTTGAGAAAAACTGGACGGACTATATAGATTTACTCTAAATCAGTATGCTATGGATAATTAAGTGGTCCTTATTTTAAAAGGTCACTTAGAAACATCATCAAATTTATTACCCACTAGTGATAACCACCTGGGAGGTAAACTCATCTCATCCAAAGAAAACTCATCCTGTAGCACTGCAGACTGTAAGCACTAGTGTCAGACATGCAGACTATGATTTATCTAGCAGTAGTTAAGTGAAAGGGCTCTTATCCTTCCACAACTTCTTCGAACCCAAATCCATTCCCAGGTCCCTAGAGGTGGTGTGGTGATTTATCTGGGAGATATGGGATTATAAAAACAATCTCAGTTTAAAGGAAAAAACATGCAAGGGGAAAAAAAACAAACCTTGAATCAATGAGATTTATAATATCTGCTTTGTGAAGAGCAGCAAGTCACAGAAGGAGCAAATACCCATGAGCAGGGGAAGGCTTTCATCTGCTGCTAAAGTCTAACACAAGTCAAGACTAATGTTTCTACTTGAAAAGTTGTCATTTTTCAGACTGTTTGTGAGAGGTAACTTATGGATTTTGTTGGTTAGTTGGTTTGTTCTGTTCATTTTAAATAAGTTTTTCTTATATAGTCAATGTCCTTAGGCACACTTGCGCTTGGAGAGTAATGCTTTTGCTGGTAATCTATTTTGTTAGAAAACTTCAGTAAACTCCATCAGACAAAGGCCTCTTTTGCCCTAGGCTGCCCAATCCAGGAAAGGTGGCCTCTAGATCAAACCTTTGCCGATAAAACTTTAATAATGCAGAACAGGGTATTGTGCGGATCAGTCACTTTCCTGAGTTTCATATGGAAAAGAAATTATTTACAGTCCTTATTGTAGCCTCAGACATGTAAAACTTCAGCATCTCTACATCTTCTAAAATGTGGAGGTCAAATACTTGGTCAGTTAAATGCTGACAGAGTTCAAAGTTATTCTGTATTCTCCCAGTGCTTATGTCATAAACACGGTTGCAACAGGCAAACAGGAAAATAGTGAACAGACTACAGGCTGGCTTTTTACCTGCTTGTCTGTCTTAGTTTGTTGGTAACATTTCTACCTGATGGGAATAGGCCCCTCTTATCCAAATGACATTAGCTTAGACTTGATGACGAAGTTTGCAGAGCAAATGTGCATTCATTCTGCATAAATATCATGATCTCCTTGTCAAAGCTGTTTTGTTACAAAGGCAGGAGAGCAACTGTGGTCCAGAGAAGACACCATCCTCTTGTTGTCCTGACAGAGCGATGCAAGGCTTATTGGAGCTATGTCTAGGATCTGCTGGATTTAGAGCAGTGGGCCAAGTTAATTTCTGACCCCCAGGTTAGCACTCCTATAGCAGGACTGGCTGAGCTGACTGTGTGATTACTTCTCACTCACGCAGGTTTAAGTGCAGCCTGTTAACTTAAACCATTGATGACACTGCAGTCCAAGTAACTTTGCAAAAGGGAACTTGATTTTGCATCGGTAGGAAATGCAAATGTGGGCACCTTTGCAAATCTAATCCTCCCTCCTGAACACCTTGATTCCTGCTCCTTGGCATATCTCTTTTCCCTTTGCTCTCTTCCCCAGGGTTGCAAGCAGAAGAATGTCTGGACCAAGGCTGTGTACAGTCACTGCTTCATCACATCTCATGATTTAGCACACTTGGCCCTCTCTGCAGAATAAACTGTCATCTGTCCTGCCTTCACAGAGGCCAGGTTGTGAAACGCTTCCTTGCATTGAAACAGAGCAAACTTGAGCAAAAACAACAATGCACCGAATGTTGAAAGCAGCCAGCGAGAGCTGTCTCTCCCGTTGCAAATGCTCAGACACCAGCAAAGCTGTGAGGCTGGCACTAACTTTCAGGCATCACCAGCTTGGTTTTCTAAGAACTTGCTTGTGACATTGAATACTGTTTAGTTGCCAAGCAAAGAGTTTTCCACTGGAGCATCCCATCCTCCCAGGTAGTTTTGCTCCCCCTTTCTCTCCTGTTGTGTTGGTACTTCATGGTAGGTGTTCTCTAAAATCATGGCCCCCTCGTGCCAGGGGAAGATTTGTTTACACACACAAAAAGGCTTATTAGGACAGGAAAAAAACGGATAATCAACAGTCTAATCTCTCAAAAGACATTCACCAAAAGCCAAATGATCAGATACATACATTAATCCTAATTGTGTGTCACCATCACTTGAAAAGCGCCTATGGCCAAACGCTGCATATTTCATTTTTTTTCCTTGTTGCCTGAGGATAAATGAGGTTTGGCTGCAATTATAAGTCACAGCAAACTGAAAAAAAACCCCACCTTCTTTCTGAGGAATGATATCATTATTGTGTGATGGTAGGATTCTCATTATTTAAAAGCAACATCTTTCTGCCTATATTTTTTGACAATCACATTTTTAAAAAACAAATTAAAACCTGCATATTTTTCTACATATGGGTATTGTTGAAACTGTCACACCTAATAAGAGCAAAAAAAAGAAAGATGAAAGCACCGTGCTCATTTCTGAGCAGCTGGGAACAGTGTTGAGAAAAGCACAGAAACTGAGATTAAGAGAGAGTCTTCACAGTGCAAGATAACCCAGCTGCTTGGAAAATCAAATCTATTGACCATACAGATTTCATGCAACAAAACAATGCCTTACCGATACAGGAAAATAACAATGCCCACGCAGAGTTGCATAGTCTTCAAATCAATTTGGAGATAAATGGGTAGTCCTATGTTTTTCCTCTTTAGCAAAAGTCAGAGTTAGCTTTCTAGTTGTGACTATTCATTGCCTCTTTTTGCCCACTCTGAAGTATCAGCTCAGAGATTTTAATTTGATAATAACATACCCCACAATTTCCTGGAAAGGGCCCTTGTGTGGGGAGGTAGGGTGTGCAGGTTACCTTCCAGGATCCTATGTTGGCTTTAGGTACCTCCTTCAGTTATCAGTCTTATCAGTCTTCCTATGCTAAAAAGAGACATCAACGCCTTTGTAAAATGTTTTGACATCTGTGGAAGAAAACTGCCAAACCTCACCCTATAATTTCTGTACTCCTAGTAATTCATGCTAAGAAGTCAGGAATAATAGGATCTACAAAGCTGATCAGAAACTGGTTTTCCCTCTGATATAAGCTGTGTACATCGTAAGATGTCACTCTCCAGAAAATGCAATGTGGACCCAAATGTTTTAGCTTTTTGAAAGAACTGACCATTTTCTTCTGAAAAGTGATACGTGTTCATGAACTTCAAATCTTTAATCAAAAGCTGCTTTTCCATTGAAAAATTATTTAATATGACCATTTTGTGATCAGCTGTCGAACAGCAAGGTGCTTTATCAGGTTTTAAAATTTTCATTAGTGTCCAGTTACCATCCAAATATAACTCTTTGGCTACAGTGGATTTTTAGTCCAGGTATGAAGTGTTGGTCATTCCCATCCATTCTCCACTCTCTTTTTTATGCTGTAGAAGCTATGAACGCAAAATCACTTTTCCAACACCAAGACTCAGCCTTCCTTCCCAGACTCAAGAAATACATCAAACTCTGCAGGAAACTATAAACCTCACCTTTTTATTTACTTCTGTACTTCCTTTATTTTCAGTAACCTTCTAATAACATATGCATGTGTAATATATTAATTTAGAAAAATAATACTTCTGGAATTTTAGTTGGATATCAAAGAAATATAATAGTCAATTCTTCCAAATGAAGCCTTTTATTTATGTGTGAAAAGATGGCCAGTATGTTCCCTCTGATAGCCTTTTGTTAGTCTTCTGGCATTGTAATAACTAACTAGTCATTCCTGTTCTGTTTTTATGTCCTGGCCAGTTTTTACTCAATGACACAATACTCTACCTTTCACCAAATGATTCTGGTTTCCTTAACAGCCATTGTAAGAAACTTCATCAAAACATTTGCAAAGTCCAAAGAGAGCATTGTTGTCCATTTTTCTTTGAACTCATTGTTGTACAGGTGCTGGAGGCTTCGGATAAGTTAGGGGAAGGATATAATATTCCCAAGAATAGACTGTTTAAGTTAGAAGTAAAGTCCCCTGCACAAAGCTACTGAGGCTGCCACAGTCAGAGTTCCTCCCTGCTCCTGCTTAGACCAGCAGTAATATATATTACAACTTGTAGCCCTGAAATTACCCTCTTGGGATGAATCCCTAGCACCGAAAGTCCTTTCTTGAGAGGATATAATTAAAGATGTTTTGATTGTCCCTCCCTTCTTTCCAGCAAATTTGGACTCAGGCCTTTACATCTTTGCTTTGGTATCCTCCAGCCCTTGTGAAAACGATGTGAGTTTTGGCCTTAATAACAAGCCATGTAAAATCTACATAATTGACCCCTTTTCTGAAAATATTTCAAAGCTTTCTCTTTAATCTTTGAATATGCATGTACAGAAGGAATGCCCTCATTTCAGCAGACCCCTGTTGCATACAGCTGCTTTCTTGCTGGCATACTGAAAGAAGAACTAGGAAGTTGTAAGAGATGGGGGCTTTTGCCTCCCAAATGCCCTACATTTTCTTTCTGTGTGCTTTTATGCAAAGGAGCTCAGTGTCTATTTCTGTGCAAGGCATCTATGGTATTACTACAAATAGCACAATCCACATATCAGGGTGATTGGGTCCCATGTTGAGATCGATGGGAACCTGGTGATCTCTGAAGTTATTTTGCATTACTACGCAGGACAGAAACATTTCTGAAGTTGTCTGCCAGGACAGAGAGGTACCCCAAGCAAGCCTCAGAAGTGAGAGTTGGATCCGTGACTCAAAGATGTTGAAGCTGCTCATCAAGAAATGGGAAACATTAAAGTGCTTCTCCTTTGTTCAAGGCATAAGCTGTCAATGTGATCATTTTCCATTGTGTATCATTGGGCTCAATTCAGTGCTACCTAGTGAGGGCTAATCTGTCATGACTTGTGAGCCTAATTCAAATTTCACTGAGTCCATGGAACCTCTCCGTTAATCCTGAAGGGACCTCAAAGCAGTCCTGGCATGGGGTTTTGTGGGGGGTATGATTTATGAACATTACTGACCTCAATGGGAGCTTTTTTTCCTGAAGCCAAAAGCAGAGTTACACCTGTGAAATCTTTCTGGTCTCCATGTATTAGGCAAGTTTTCCCTACTCTGGTCTTGGGTGGATTGCTGAGAGCTGCCTGATCACAAGCAGTAGGTTTATCCACATATTTTCTGCCAGTTAATATTATTCAGAAAGATCTACAAATATTGCCTACATATCCCTTTTCCAGAAATGGTGTCACCGTGGGAATCTTGTGACTGTGTGAACTGATGACGTGTCATTGAGAGTAAAAGAGAGAAGATTGCTGAATTGTAAATGAGAACAAAAGGAATCTGCTGTAGAAGTTTTGGGAGAAGGTATCCAGGCTGCTGGATACCTCATGCCTTGGGACATATCCATAAGGCCTAGGGGACTTTTTGTCAACCATGGATGGAAACTCACAGTCCTAAGTTTTCACTGCTTGACTTTCCCAGCTTCTCACAGCTATGCTTCAGCAATACCTTTCTTCTCTTTCCCTTTAACAATTCTGTGTCATTCAGATGTCAACCTTTTCTTGAGCACTGGACCATGGCTCACTCACCACTTGCTTACACTGCTCTGGTCACTGTCCTCTTTCTTCAACCAATCCATCTAAAACACTCTCTTTATTCTTCATTCAGTTACAAAGCTCTGTGGTTCATACGTCTTTATCTGTCAATAGGACCGAGAAACAGGATTCTGGAAACAGACTGTGCTTTTATGTCTGTGACTGAAACCTCCCTTATCCAGTTCCAGAAAGTGACTTCCACTTCTCCATCATTTGGAGCCAGTCAGTCCTTCCACTTGTTAAGAGACGGTTTCTCCAAGTCAATAATACTCACATGTTTATTCAAAATCAATACTGCTTATTACAGCTTCTGCTATTGTGTCTCACTATCCCTGTCACCTAGTTAGCTCACAGCCTTCCTGGCAGACTCCCAGCTTACTGTGAAGCGTTGGAGTTGTAAGATACAGAACAAGAGATCACAAAATCACACAGAAATAGGGACCTGCTGACAGGGGATGTCATACAAGATAGGTTGCCAAGAATTCCCTCGTCTGCTTTTTGTTTCCTCCAGTCAGACAAATTTGGCCAGATGAGAGAAAGTCATCATTGAAAGCTCTATGTTACTCTCAGTTTCCACTTTTCCTCCGGAAAAAACATAAGTGGTAACTTGTGCCTAGTTCAGAGGTCGCAGCAAGGATCAGTCAGTGCTCAGGAAAATGCACCATCTAAACAAGACACAATGTTTTTATATGTTGATGCTGCCCCTGCTGAAGCAGATGGCAAGCTCCCATTGACTTTAATGAGGCTATAAAAAGCCCATTGTGTGCATACAATATGTAACAGCTCCTCTTGCAGCCCATGTGTGGGGAGTGCTGCTTTCCCTTTTGTTGTCTCCAGGACTGAGCGAGCCTCCACCAGCCCTATGTGGAAATGCAGCCTTCTCTGCATGGAGCTGGAGAAGACCAGAGGCCAAATTCACGGTAACAGCAAACCTGTGCTGGCACCTCTGCTGGTCACTCTGCTCCCAGCTGATCCCAGAAAGGATGGAGCCTCAAGAGCCACAACTTGCACATGACACAAAGCATTCAGGAGAGCCGTCTTCAGAGTCAACTGTGAGAGGATACAAGAGGATCTTGGGGCACTGAATTATATAGCATTAAAATGACAGATGAAATTCAGTGACAATTAGCACAAGGAGAGTAGCGGGAGAAAAATAACCTACCTATGTGTGTACACTGATGCTTTTAAAGTGCTGATATCAGTCATGAAATAGATGCTGGAGGCACCATGGATAGTTTTCTGAAAACATTGGCTTGTACTGAGTGGTGATGAGAAAGGCAAAGTGAACATTAAGAAATCTAGGGAAGTGGTTGTGTACGAAATGCAGACTTCATTATATTACTGTATAAATCTCTATGCACCCATATTTTGGAGATTCTGTGTTGTTCTCAAGACTTCATCTTGAAAAACTGGAGAAGAGAGAGACAAGAGGCAGAGGTATAGAAGGTATAGAAGGGCTTTCACAAAACAGAGGAAACAACAGAGAATTCTTGGGCTTGGAAAAGTGGTGGAGGAGCTAAAGATAAAGGTCTGTAAAATCACAAACAGTGCAGCAAAAAGAAATAGAAAAATAGTACTGGTTTTGTCGAATCATATAAGAACAAGTAGGCATGCAGTGATATCATCAAGCATTAGTTTAAAACGAACATGAGAGAGAACTTTTCATGTGATATGCCATTAAACTGGAACCTAATGTCAAAACATGCTGTATGATATACATCCTTATTCTCCTCTCTAAGCACCCATCAGTGGACACTGTACTTGATGGGTGCTTGTGGAGCTTGATGGCTATTTGCCCCACAGTTTTGGGGTGCCTCATACACCTGAACATATTACAGACTCTATGCTTTGGAGACAGCATAACTGCAAAGCACAGTTCTCTGTGAGGGTAAAATGAAGTCTGGTATAAAAAACAGCCCTCGTGTCACCAACAGAGCTGCTGTTCCTCCACATCAGCTGGCTTATGGGTGGCCCATGAAATAAATGTTTTGTGGGGAAGTTTCTTGTGAAGACCCCTGCCCCTTGTTTCTGCGAATGGCAGGAATAAATACATATATTCGTAACCTTTCAGAATTTGAGTCTCATTTTTCCATTGATTACCTTAAAAAACAGGGGCTATTTATATACATTACAGTCTATAACTGTCAACCTTGTGACAAATCACCCACCCAGTGCTTTGTCAATGATGTGGAAAATAGCGGCCACATAAACAGATCAAATGAAGTGGAAGTTAGATGGTACAATGGTGTCAGACTGTAGCCTTTGACCTTTCAAAGTCAGAGGTCAAATCTGTCTGCACCAAGGAGGAAAAAATGACGTGGAGTTTACTCTGGTACACAGGGAGCTATGAAGCAGCATCTCCACCTCGCAGAGGTGAAGAATTTGTAAAGGAAAAGTCTGAATTACATGTGAGGTTTTGCACTGGGATTGGAGGAACTCAAATTAGAGAAGAGTAACTCTGGAAGTGTTACCAGACTACCTGATCAGGAAGAAATTAATTACTGTTAAGAAATTTGGATATCTGGGAGAAGTCCTATAAGACTAACAAGAGGCTCGTGGGGAAAAGATACTCCTGTGTGTGACATATTTCAATCAAGGGATAGTGGGGAGCAGCACCCAGAACTGCAACAGAGTCACTTTTGCTGTGTGTTTCGTAGCAGTTTGGTTTGATACATTTACTATGGGGCACTGGACAATGAGCATTCTCAGGCTAAGCCACTTCACCTTATAGGGAGGAGAAATAGGTTATTTTCAGAGTAATAAAAGCACTGGCTTTTCCATCCCATTCAGGGGACGGTCCCTCTTATTTCTTTTTATTGACCCACTCTGCTTTTCTCATTTGATTTACAATTTGACAATTGTCACTAACTGCACCTTTAACAGTTTCTCCTGGTTGCTTTGAACACATGAAAGTTAAATATTGGGACAAGAAATACATTAAAATCCATCTCAAATTTAAACTCCTGCAAGCTGCCTTCTTTTTTTTTTACACAAACCTATCAGCCCACAAGGATAACATTTTCACCTGAATTGCCTCTTGCATTTGATAAAGATGTATTTACTTTGATGCTGTAGTGCTTGCTGTACAGAAGGGGTGCAGACAGGATATAGGCAGCTCAGCCCTCTTCCACCCCTGGTGCTGCCTGCATGGATGGCAGTGCTACCATTGCTGCCCTAGGACAACACTGAGCCTTGGCTTAGTTGATGCACTGGATGAACCATCAGGCGTGAAGCATCAGGACCTCCATGTTTCCTGATTTTGAAACCTCAAGGGAGCTCAGACAACCCTTCTCTCTGCCAGAGCAGCCAAAGAAAAAGAAATGTCATTTTTTGGATTCCAGCCACCAAGGGGGTGAAGCACTTGTCCTTCTGCTTGACAGCAGACCACCTGTTCTGCTACATGCAGTGAATAATCATCTCCATGCGATGTGCATTCACTGTCTGGGATTAATTCTCTTGCAGTCATGTGTGCTCAGACTCAGCAGTCAGGTACAGCTGCCACCTCACCTATGTTGTCATTGCTGCTTATCAGTTAGGAAGTTCACGGCCTCTGATGATGGCCCAGGGGCTTCCAGCAAACTGTCTTTCCAGTGATGGCGAAGCTGATCTACAGTGCCAGCACAGAGTGGTGTTAAGCCATCTGGCTCTACAGATGCAGTGGGGCAGAAAGGAGCCCCTCACAGCACCAAGGGACCTCACAGTTTATCTGGGGGAGGGACCTGCCTTTCTCATGGGACTCTGGTGGATCTCCCAGACCCTCACCTCTGTGACCCACCACTGCAATGGGACAGAGAAACAGGTCCCCAAACTTTCTCTTCCCAAAAAAAGGGACAGCCATCATCTAGGTCTGAAAAACCCTGACATGCTCTGGAAAATCTTCAGACATCCAAGAAAGGGCTTTCCTAAGTCTGAACTGAAGATGAGCAAAACCTTTTTACTCTGAGAAAAACCAGTCATTAAGGGAAGGAATTCTCTCACCTAAACTCAGACATGTCAAAATCAGATGCGTAATTTTAAATTAGTCACCCCACACCATGCTTTCTCCAAGCCATAGGTGTCCAGAGGCCACTCATCTGATCTTAGATGTCAATTTTAGGATGAGAGGCACCTAGTACTTTTCATTGACTATAGGACTCAGTAGGATGGATAGTGGAGAATGAGATGTCTAAATTTTAGATGTTCTAAACTAGGCCAGAAGAATCACCTCCTGCCCTTATGGGCAGGGATGAACTGCTTTGGCCAGTTCTCAAGGGACTTGAGCACAACCAAAGTGGATGGTGGCAACAGACAGCTGGATAAAGGGAAGCATGAGTGTCCTGTGCCCTGAGTGAGATGAAGGGAAGTCTATATAATCAAATGGGGTGCCTTAGTTTGGCGATCCATCCAATGGATGCAAGCTGAAGATGATGGAGTACTGAGAGTGGATAATGAAGCAGAAGAGAAACCACTAGGGATAATTTAAGTGCAGGGTCATGATCTTTTATTTTTTCACTTGTTCTTTCCAGCTTTGTACATCTATTGTCGACTTTGGGTTTTGTAAATAAAGATTTTTGTCTATTTGCAGATCAACAAAGAGCATTTTAAAGGCATTTTAGGGGAAATTGGTAAACAGTGGGGTACCACAGCGATATTCAGGGCCTGGATTAAGACAAGTAGCCTTATCTTTAGTATATTGTGGTTTATTTATAAAATAAGTATATATATTTCAATCTCACAGTTGACACCTTGGTGACAAGCAATGGCAGGCATATGAAGAGTAGTCTTACAGTGACTCAGCATGGCAAGATTTCCAGCATGTGGGAACAGTAGGAAACAAACCTCAACACCCAGTGTCTCAAAAAAGGCTTAGCCACAGCCATGGAGCAAGTGGCTGTATCATGAGCCAAAGTGAACTGGGGCTCTTGGGACTACATTTATCTATCCTTTCCCAATCAATTACTTCAGTGAGATTATCACAAACATGATGGATTGGATCACTTTATCCAGTTAGATGGCAGCTCAAGTGGATGGGTAAATAAGGGGAGCTGGGAGTCTGATGGCCTCTACTGAACCGGAGCAGCAGCCGGTCAAGGTGTCAGCTTTCAGTGCTGGTCTTGACCTCTTTCTTGGGATTGATGTTGTTAACAACATACGTGCAAGTGACAAAAGAGATGTATAATTTCAGGCAAAGTACTTGCCATCAGAAGACCAGAGAATGGAAAAGACAGTGGTAGTTACTTCTTCCTTAACTTGTGCACCTTTAGGAAGAAGTGGAATATTTCCCATTCACAAAGAGTTAGAAAGGTGGGGCTTGACAACCCGTTTGGTTGCGCCTGTGCAAGAAACAGGATAGTGCTTTGAATACAGGGCAAATTGATATATAAGACTGGAAATGGTAATTGCACCACTGGATTTTGGAGGGTAAGGAAGCACAGCTGAGCAACATTTAATGAGGGTGCTCTGACACCACTAGATCTGCACAGCAGCCAGTCCCTGGAGAGCAAAATGCAGTCATTCCTGCCTTGTGTTCTTTGGTATTAATCAGCACAGTGCCTTAATTAAAATTTAATACCTGAATTAGAAAGATTTGGATCACTAATGACTGCATGCAATGCCTCACTCAGCGTGAACCATCAGATAAGCGTTTTCATTTTATATATGCAAATTCTGCAGCTGGAAAAGGCAGCATTTGGGTTGTTTTTTAAAAAAATTGAAATAATTCCCTTGTTAACAACAACAAAACTGCTAAATTTTATCCCCTTTTCTAAGAAAAAAAGAGAATATGCTCACAGTGAAAAGCACATATATGTTAATACAATATATATTGTATTATATTGTATTAAAAATACAAGAGTTATATTTTATTAACAATACAATATACAATATATGGGGCTCGTTATGGTCTGATCAATGATTAGATGTGATGATCAACTCTGCTCTCTTACAAAGTTTTATTAGATGGGAGAATTAGTGCCTGGGCTTGCAAACAGGGTAAGGCTGATATCCAGAGTTCTGTGTCGTTATACTGAGTAAGCAGACATCAAAGGACTTCTCAAGTAGGTTGTGGGTGAGGATTTTGTTTTGGGAGAGTGAGAACAAATCTGCCTTCAAAAGCCAAAAAATGCGGGGTGAGAATATGCATTTTGCTGACACCAAACATTTAAATGCCGCAGTCAGAAAATACAAGCAGAGCCAAAAAGAAGAAGAAATAGCAGAAATGAGTAGCAGAAGGTCATTCTCATTGAATAATTACCACATACATGGTCATGTAAATATACAAATACGTATTCAAACATATTTAGCTTACAGATGTTTTCAAAACTTTTAAAATAAATAATGGGTTTTTATAGTCTGGCAGAATCCTGTATTTTGAGATAATTAAGCCTGATTGCTTGGAGAGCAGCCTGTTAATAGGTTTTTGTTATTTATCAGGGGTCATTTAACATTTGCAATGTACAAAACATTCCCCCACCTCATCAAACCGCTTTCCATGAACAAGCCTGCTTAAATAGGTTATGTGATGGGTTTGCATTGGACCTCTCTGTGGTTCACAATGCCTCATACCAACTGTTCTATTTACCCGGCAGTTTCCACCCTGAACACAGGAGCAGTACATCATTACAGGTGCCTCAAGCTGCCTTGCCCTTAAAACTGCACTTGTGGGAATACTTTATCTCTGAAGTCTTCAAAATTTGGTCAAGGCTGTTGTCCCTCCTCCTTATAGTAGGAAACATGATTGTGGTGCCCTTGAGTAGTATGGACAAAAACCTCAGAGTCACTTCCAATGGCATGAAACATAACCTGGGATTGCCCTATCGACTCCTTACTGTAAGTTTCCCTTCAAGTCAACTCTAATGAGCAATGTTAGCCTTTCAGGGTCTGAAGGAGGAGACAGCAACCCATTGTGTCCCTGCTGATTACATTCAATGTCCATGGACTGCAGAGGTCATACTCAGAACACTTGCAAGTGCAAATGATTGACCACTTGTAGATCAGAGACTGATTTGAACACATGGGATTGTAAATTTGCCTGATCTTCAGGGCAGTGAGGAGCAAAAGTAGTGTTCCAATCCAGAGGGGTGACATGTTGAGGGGACACCTGCATTTTGTGGTTTCTCAAGAGCTGTCATTCCCAGAAGCAGCCACCCTGGAGGAAATAAGAAGAGTCTCTTCTGTGCAATTATTTCTTCACAATGTACGTATTGTAAGAGAGGATGTGAAGCAGTGCATTTCCAAGAAGAAACTCTCTTGTGAATAGGAACTCAGCAGTAATTAAATAATTCCAGGCTGTTTCTTGGGGGGGGGGGGAAATTAAAATAATACACTGACAGAAATATGAGTTCAACAATTTGCTTTCTTCCCCACAACCGCAGCATTTCTCTAATGATCTGGCAATGCCGGCTCAAAAACCATGTATGACCTTCAGTGGGTTTTGTCTGAAAACCACACAAAATTCTGGCTGTTTTCTGAAATCAAGTCCTGTCTTAAGTGCCTTAATTTACAAACTCTGCTCTGCTCTATATTTTGCTTGCAGTTGTCAAGGGGAGAGCAAAAGTATCAGAGAAACACTAGAAAAAACATCAGATAATGCTTGACTCTAAGGAGGGGTGGTAGAATGAGGTTAAACTAAAATAATTTCCTACTATTTGAGAACTGCCAACTTCCACCATTCTACTGAAAATCTTATAGCATTTCACTTTTTTTTTCTGAAAGCCCCAGAGAATATAAGGCTTAGTTTTATAGACATAAACATCTCATTTTTGCAAGGAAGGCAATGAAATTAACTGCATGAACCTAAACTGCAAAGAAATAGAAAATGGCAAACAAACAAACCCAGATCACTCGAAACATTTCCTATCCACCAATCTCTTCCCTTAGGATTCGTATGTGGAGTTTGGCAACTTGAAATACGTGATAGCAAAATTAAACCAGTAGCTTTGAACTCTGTGGAAAGATGGGATTTGTGGCAAATTTAACTTTTTCATCATATCTGCATATGCATTTAAGAAAGTTTGAGAATGTTTACTTAGCTTGGTTAAAATGCTGAAGTCTGAAATCCAAACCAAATGATGAAAGACACTCAGCTTTAAAGTATGCAAAACCAAAACCAAGACAACATAATCACGTTTTATTTAAAAACACACACAGACACACTCTCTGATGAATAATATAATCTCAGTGAAAATCACTCTCACTACAACAAGGACTGAACTTGTGGACTTGGTGACGCAGTTGCTGATCTTTCATTCTTATAGAAGACCATCTGCTCTTGAATCTCAGCTCGGAATCTTGCAGACATGTTTTTAGCACTTTTGAATATGTACATCTCCTGGTACTTCCCTAACACACCAAGCCCACAATCCCAGAATGACTGTATTTCTCTCTCTTAAAGGACAGGTAGCAATTGAAATGTCATTAAGTTTCAGAGTTAAAATCCCCTTGAGTTAAAGGGGTCAGACTGCCTTCTCCTGATAGTGTTTTTCTCTAGATGCAAGAATACACAAGATCAAATCTTGTCCAGAAGGTTTTTTTGGTAAGGAAACAGACATGACACCTTTTAAAGAAAAATAATTCTGAGAGGACTGATGAGGTCACTAAAGAAATACTGACACAGTGCATTAGCAAGGGCCAATCTGATTTGACCTCTGCCTGTACCATTGAATACTGTGGGATTGCTTTTAATATTGACAGTTCTTCAGGGAGCCGGAGGTCATGAGCTACATTTTTCCTACGATATGTGAGTGGTTTGCAGATGACTGATGCCTGCTGATCTTTGGGGCTGCATGGATCACTTGTAACAAGTGGCACAACGTATGGTTAAAAATAACTCTTGGCTAACTCAGGATTGCTGTGGGGCAAAAGGTTATTAAACCTGACTGAGTTCATACTGAGATGATCTAGGGGCATCCGTACTACCTGTTACGACAGCTGAGGTTGGGAGTTAGGGCCCAGCAACAGCAGGGGCAACATAAAATTGCTTGGATTACATCTGTGAGAGTGCTTCCACCTTTGAATTAGCAAAGTATCCATGCAATAATCATTCTTCTCCTTTTCTTCTGGCAAATCACTGAACAACTCTGATCTGGAAAATCAATGCCAGACTCTGAACTTCTGTTTCATATGGCTTTGTCCTAGCATTGCATCTTGTAGAGTTTACCTTGCAAACCCTATGTCTTTAACGATTAATGTCCATAACTTTAAGATCCATACTCATAAAACACTGATGAAAGTGCATTCATGTTTACAATATCAGTGGAAGCAACACATTTGCAAACTAGAGTACCACAAAATTATTTCCTTCAGCCAGTAAATTTGACTCAGGAAAGCAAAAAAGTCCAAGTAATCTCTCAAAATCATACATCCTGAAGGACCATAACGGCTGCTGAAAGCTGTGTGGTGGAGCTGAGACCTATACCAACATCTGGAGCAGATGCAGAAGAGAATGCTTCTCCATCCCAGGTCAGCTGAAGTTTGACAGTAGTCTGAAAGTGTTACCAACAAATGAAGTCATCTTCGGTGATTTTGGTCTTTATCAGTCCAGATGAACTTTATCCTGTTTTATGCTCTTTGGCTACTATCTGGCCAATGCCACAGTCAGAGAAGAAAATAGAGTTCATGGGCATTTTTCAATTAGAACAGCCGATCAAGGTGATTTCTCCTGCCTTTAGTTTGACTCCCTGTCCATTTTAAGTTCATTCTGGGCTTTTTATAAGTAAAGTAACTTAATTCCCAATGTGATTTGTAGGAAAATCACTGTTGATAAGTGACGCTCTGCTTCATGAAGCCATGAACCACCCAATTTGAGATCCTTCCTGAGGAGGAAACAGCAGGCTCTTTAATGAGCCTGAGGACCAGCAACACAGGTATTTCCAAAGGAAAGTAGAGCAATGCTTAGAGCTCTGCCAGAAAGCACAGCCATGGAGCCAGCCCTCTCTGCTGAGACCAACCACTGTACCTTACCAACAAGGACTGTGTGTAAAGTCATGTTTTATTTAAAATAAGGAATTCTCTTTTGTAGTGAATCTTCTGATTGTCTTCCCTTACTCCTGTGTGGTTCACCTCACAGAGTAGTCTTGGAGTACGTGACCTGGACTCCTTCCAGATGGGCCTCACCTGAAAGATGCTGCAAAAGCATTGCAGGACCACACATAATGTGCTCCAAACTTTGATAGACCAGATGGTTCATGGGATGTAGCTAGAGCTTGTCTGGAGTAAATGCTTTGAAACAGCTCTAGTGTATAAGAGGAGCCCTCAGCACCAACTGTTTGACTTTATAGGCCTGCTGCTATCTGTTCACATTACTTGCTAAGGAAACACGGCCAAAAGCTTGTTATTTGTATGATAGAGTGACATGAAATGGTCTGATGACAAGACAGTTTTCCCCTGGTACAGAGAATAGGATCCCAGCTCTTCCAAGTCAAAACGCAAACACAACAGTATAAGACAACAGATCTATACTAATTCAGCCTAAGTGGAACATGAGAGATGCTCATGAGTTTAGCATGGCAAGGACCCTTGATTCATGTGCTGGCAAATGCTTAACCATTTGTTACTGCATCTTCTCTGTTCTTTTTTACCCCACTTATCAGGTAAGTGTATACAATTGCCCGCCCCTCCCCTTTTTTTTATACAACATTTGAAATTGTCAAGGACTTTCCAAAGGTTTCAGAGGTCATATTAGACAATCGGGTCTGGATGTCAACAGATTGAAGGGTTCTTGACTGAAGAACATGATAGAAAATATTGGTTTCAGTAACTGAAGGAGTATGGGGAGAATGGGCTGGTGAATAAAGACTTGGGCTAAAATATGAGATAGATGAAAGTTCATTATGGAGCTGAGAGCCCTCCTGTCCCTGACACAGCTGTGCTAGTTCCATCCAGCCTGCTATGGAACAGAGAAGCATAAACAGAGCACGAACTACACACAGCATATGGCAGGCATTTTCTTTGGTGAAATGTACAGCAGAATGGAATCGCCCATATTTTCAACACATCATCTGGGCCCCTCAGCTTTGTGCCTTGAGGTTTTTTTCATAATCTGAAATCTGAGAGACGTGGGAATAAAGTTCCTAATGTTTGTTCTTGAGGAATAAGCCTTGAAGTGTGAAATTCCAAAATGTAGATGGAAAAAAAATAAAACCAAAACCCGAACATGACAAAACACAACCTTTCTGGCTAGTATGATTTTTAAGCCAATAGCATTAGGGAAGGAAAATTATTCATCATTTTGGCTGCATTGATCTGGCACTCCATTATAGCGTAGACTTTAAAATACCCCTTTCTCATGTGATGGTTCATTTGTTTGTAAGACTCTGTATGACATTTGACAGAAGCATGACTTGAACACAATCAAGACCTGCAGAAAAATAAGAAGGAGGATATTCAGGAGGAAAAATTCAATTTCACTCTGTCTGTGGTTCAGATCTGACCTGAGGTGTCAAACAGGCTATGTAACAAAACACACAACAATTCAACTGAACCTCTATAGCCAGAAGGGGCCCACGGTGATGAAAGATTGAAAAATTAATTCCATGCACCTCTAAGAAAGAGGCAAATGGCACTGCATTAGGAATAACAGAGAAGGGGTCATTACTGAAGTCTCTTTGTACATGGTGTAACTCGTGCACAACAGGGCAAGAATCACAGAGAGAAACGCATCAAGACCTTTCCTTTCTTCTGAGTAAAACATATTTTACAAATAAATACACAGCTCCTTGCATACACTATGTAATATAGATCCTGTCTGCTTTCTTATCACAAACTCTTGCTTTCTTGTGGCTTTTAACGATACCTTAGGTAAACTGCTTGGATGCCCTCATCCAGGTTGGGCAGGTTGGTTGACTCCCTGTGCCCAGGAACTAGGAAACGAGAGATGTGTTTGTATGAGGATTCTGGAGTGACTTTAAACAGCAGCATCAGCCCAGATCTGGATATCTGCATCTCAAGGAGCAATGTATCCATGACAAAACAGAGCCTCAATCAGGGACCTCAAAGGAGAAATTACCCAGAAGAAGATCAAACATTAAATGCAGGGAAAGGAGGCTAAGCTATCTCCACCAACAACCCACCACAGGTATTCAGTTACAGCAGCCTATATCTCCCTCTGGAGATACGCATGTTCAAAAGCACCTTCCTCTCTCTGCTGATTGTGCAGGGATTTTCAGCCCTCCTCCAGGACTGGGTTGCTAGGCGCTTAAATTATAGATACAAATTGGGAGCTTAAATTAGGCAGGCTCAGTCCCACACCTGGTACTTATATATTATGAAACAGCCTTTCATTTACACAATCACATTGGTTTTTTTGTCTCCCCAGAGGACTTTTTCTTCATTTAGGATGCTGGATGGTCTCTCATTGAGGATAAATTTTGTCGGAGCAATTTAGGATGGTGATGTCCGTAGACCCACTGAGTCTGAGAAGTAGGCAAGGAGTGGGAAGGAAAAAAGGATTTAGGATTAACACAATTTCAGACAGTTATTATATAGAGAACCAAACAAGGGCTGTTTTCCTGTCTTCCATGAGTTCAAAATATGATTTTTTTTTCATCCCATACCAGGATGGTGAGATGAGTTCCCAAAAAACACTGCTGTCTGGTAGTTCAAACATTCCTTCTTGCCCCGGCCACAACAATCACTAGTTCAGTATCAGTTTGGATTTTACCTTCTTACAGAAGAAAAGTTTCCAAGCAAAATATCAGTTCACAATGGAAAAGAAACTGTTTTCTGAAAATCCCACAAATGGCTATTTTTTTCCAAATGTAGACGTCTGTTAACATATTCCTTTTCTACAAAAAAATGCATTCTAGCTAACCACTGTTTTCCTGACCATGACACACCTTCTCACCACTGTTAATTGTTCCTGATTAGGTCTTGTTGAAAACCGTGGGAGAGACCTGGGCTCCATCTCTTCCTCTGTCACTGGCTTCCCACATGGCACCAGGTATGTCATTTAACCTACAGTTCCCCCACAACCTCTGCTTTCCTCTTTCTCTAGTCTGAAATCGAGAGGAAATCCTAGAATTTCATTTGGCATACTACTGAGTACAGAAGTCCGTGGTCTCTTAGGGCTTCAAGTATATATTGTGTTGTTTAATGCTTTGAAAAATCAAGTTCTAGGTTTTTCCAGTAGTGCAGCTAAATTGAGTGGGCATTTTTGACCTTACGCTCTCTTGTACTGCAGCCCCTCATCAGTAAAGTGGTGATAATACCACCTTCTCTTCTCATAGAGGTGTTTACAAAACTGACATCTGTGAAGGTCTCTGATAATATATAGTAAGGAATACATTAAAAGCATCTATGATGAAATGTATAATTCTGCCTTCAAAGCAGCATTTCAATAGTACCCAGTAACAGTGTGTGGCACTTTATACATGTTTTTTTTGGTTGCAATTCATATTTGATTTTTCAATGTCAGTCAAACAACAAGGTACAAAAGTTTTTCTCAGTGACATTTTTCTATATTCGAGTCAGAACCAATCTGTTAAGGAAATTACATGATCCTAATTATGCTTTGTGCATATAAATCAGTTGTGAAATCATTTGAAACTAGTGTGTTTAGGATCTTTATCAATGAAGCAGAATAATTATCAACAAACCTCCATTAAGCCTCACTTTAAAAAGATCTCATTATTAAATATGAACACAATTCTGCACTTCAAAGTCAAAATGACTCCCCAGCGGACTGGGCAGATATCAAGGCTTGCATGCATCAATGTGCATATCTCAACAAAATTAAATTATAATTATTTTGTGTTTAAAATAGCAATTCTCCCCTTCACCTATTATCAGGGCAAGAGATTACCGTGACCTAGAAACAAAGTTAAGCTTGGTCTCATGCAACACAGCAGTGAAATAGCCGGTTTAAACGTAATGTCAATAAGCATAAAACAAGCATTGATACAGTTCTCAATAATGCAGATTCTCAATAAGCATGGAATATTTTATCTTCCCAAGTAGCAAACCATGTATAGATCAAGAGATAAAAGACATCAATTTCTCTCTTTGATCTGGTCCAGTGAACACCGATAATAGATCTTGCAAGACAGGCTGAAAAAAAGTCTATTACTGAACATCAGCAATGAAATGTTAAATTAAAAGTTCCCATAAACAGATTCAGAAGATAAATAAGGACATCTTGCACAGCTCTTTTCAGCAGAGAACCTCCCCACACTTTTCAAAGAAGGTAAATAACCTGGTTTCATGCTTGATGAAATGAGTGCTGGGGGGTGAAGTTGCCTGCCCCGGCATGGTCAGGAAACTCTCTCACTGCTGTATGTCACTGGTTATAATCCACTTTCTGGGGTGACCCACAGTGCTCCCCACATGTAATCTCTGCAATACAAATGCCTATCTGTGCCAGGAGAGGCACTGCAAGAGCTGCTCCCACAGACAGTCTGTGGGACTCTGTATTTGAAGCCCTGTATTTGAAACCCATATTCTCTTCTAGTCACCCATTTCATAGTTGAGCAACAGAGTTCCCCCAAAAACAGTGCAGCCAAAGTGGCATCCCCAAACAAATCTTGCTCCTGCTTTTGAGAAGGGACAGTGAGTGTTGTCTCCCTGATGTCCCACCTGAGCCCCTCTGTGTCTCGCAGGCAGGCTGTCCCCACACCTGTGCTCCCCACGCTCCCAACCAAAGCAGCAAGGCTGGGTTCTGCAGAAGACTGCAAATCAGAGAACTGCTGCCCTGGGAAGGCAACGCTGCAGGTGCAGGATGCTCATTGCTTCTGTAGGAAGAGCAAAGGGAGGACCTAGGTGCGCTCCTGACTCAGAAAGCCGGGGAACCCTCTGGGAAAGCCTGTGCCGCAGCTCCCTCTGCGGGCTCTTCCTCTGGAAGGTGAAAAGCATCCTTCCTTCATACGCTCTGTCCCTCAAAACCAGAAGTCGGACAGGTGGGGAGGGATGCTGCCAACCCTGATGGCAAAATGAGGGAGGGATGTGGGGATTCATAGGCACATGTATGCATGCAGACACCTACAATGCCCCTGGGATAACACATGACACAGGTTTTAGAATGGTAACATTTGATACTGTGAGGTTTTTGAATTTATCACTTAGTGAGGAAGAGGAAGCTCCCTTTCAGGATGGAGCCCATGTTTATAGGTGACTTAGAAAAATGTTTAACCCTTCCACTGGACTTATCCTCCAAAATAGTGTTGTCTTTCTCCTTGCTGGAGCAGTTTCATCCCTCCTGAATCAGCTGGGGAGGGAGTTGCCATGTCTCAGTACAGAAAGACTTGGGACAAGTCCAGCTCTCCTTTCCTAACAGAAACCACGCTGCACACATAGAAATCAGTACTGCACAGCACACCCATGGACTCCCCAGCAAACCTAAGTGTTTGTATTATCTTACTATGCCCTTCTCTGTCCCTTGACAATCTTCTCCTTCTCTCACTTGTGAAAGTGAGTTTGAGCTAAGCCTCTGTTTTACAGAGAACAGATGTCTGCTCCAGCTCCTAGCTGGGGAGAGGCTCCCCAAACATGCCTTGGGGTGTGTTCAGAGGCCGAGCAGCACAGGCAGCTGCAATAGCATTTCTCAGCAGAACTGGCTGGATGATAGAAGAAAGATTATGGCACCAGATCTATTTTTCCATGAGATTATTGCTTGGCTCTGACAGTAAACATGCTTCTTATTGCCCACAGTGGAGTTGTTCTTACATAAAACATCACTCTCACATTTTCCATAGAAGACAATATGAACATCTATTGCAAAGGTGGAAAATGGAAGTGGTTATAAAATGGGTGTTTGAAATTGAATGCAGGTGTATGTTAGCACTTCCTTGTAGACAAACTCCATCTCATAATCCCCAGCTATTCCTTCATGTTTGCTTGGAGGAATGGGAAAAGGACAGGATACGGTGCCAAGCTAAAGCCACTGGAGCCAGGATGTCACGTCTCTACTGCAACAACTACAGTCTCTTTACTCAAGCAGTATTTTGTGTGCATCAGAGGAATCCAGGCTGGTCCCGTTCTCCTCTATCAGAATCTGCTTTCACCTGCCAGTTTGAGACACGCTTGCTGTGTAGGCACAATTCCACAGCCTTGCGTGGTGTTGACAGCTCTATCACTGCCTGTAACCCCGCTTGTATGACATGTGCCAGCTCCAGCCAACTCAGTAGACAAACAGCTTCATACCCCAGGCATCCTCACCCGATGTAAGGATGCTGGGTCTCCTGAGGACACTGCTGATGGCTCAGCCTCTCCTGGCTGCTCTGTCCTGATGGGATACACCTTCATTCAACACAGGGCTTCCTGCAAATCTTAGTCACTTTCACTTGTGATAGTGATGCCTGCATAGTTAAGCTTTAAAGATTTTAAGTTTGGAGGCGTCTTAACACTCCTGTTGCCAAGGTCTCACCAATCAGGCAGTTGCAGCTTGAAATGTAATTTCAAACATTTAATTTCATTACTGAACCTAGCCCAAGGGTCTTCTCTTCTGTGTTCTCTGTATTGCAAGAATTGATCTGAGATCTACTTTCCTATCTTTGAGTAAATGTAATTGAGATTTGAAACAACCGGGTTTTGACTGTTTAGAAGCATTAATGTTCTGTGAAGATGGAAGCTCCATTACTTCAACATCTCACAACTGAAATTCCCTTGTAGCTGTTTATTGACCTATAAAGATATGACTTAAATGCATCCTTGACATGAAGAAAATGGTGAGGCAGGTATGACATTTCTCCCCGAGGCAGCTACTGCAGCTTCAATTATCTTATCTGCAGGAAAAGTGGTTACAGAAACCTAATCACTGCTTAATTTACTTATAGCTGGCAAACCCAGACCACTCAGCAACTATACCTGGCATTTTGTCCTGAACACTCTCCACCAAGTGCTGGAAGTGATTATGAGGTGTGCTAACAGCCATTACACAACTAAGAAGGGAATAATTAGGTTGGATGGTCATTTCTAACAAGTTGGCATAGTTTTCTAACCAAGAATATCTGCTACAAAATAGGACATTTTTGGGAAAAAAACACATCACCAACACAAAAAAATCCACTGTCCTTAAAAGGTTGATAATATTTCTTTTGGTCCTGAATTAACCTGCAATCTAATACACTGTACGAGCCCTGACATGAGTGCAGAGATTATATTGATTAGACAGATTGGAAAGGGTAATAGGAAGAGGGGAATTAACAATCAGGCTAAATTTGTTAAAGCAAAGAGCTCTAGGAGAAAGTAGAGACATAGAGAAACACTCCCTCCCCCTTACATATCCCTCTTCTAATTACATTTAGCTAATCCGTTCAATTAACATTGATAAATTTTATGATGAAAAGCATAATGAATCCATTAAACACAAAACAAGTATTGGCATAAACCCTTTTCACCCCAGGAAGTGAATTATATTAGGAGAGCTACAGTAATTTACTAATATAAAGTGATCTAACGATGAAAAGAAGCCATTCATTTTGTGGCCAGTTAAGACTCAGGCTGGCGGAGGCTGGATCCTCCAGATCAGATGCTGATACTGAGGGACTCAGTCCTCTCCCAAGCTGCAGCAATTGGCACCAAAATTGGGCCAACATGGTACGTCACTCGCTGCCACCTAATAATTACGTTACACTGACACTGTCAGTGTTTTTCATCCCTCTGCTCCTGCTAGACTCTTCTATAAAAAGCCGATTTGTTAAGCAGTTAGTCACTGCTTTATAATTCATAGACTCTCCTGAAAGTTCTAATGAGAAACCACGAAAGCAGTAAGAGGGAAGTACGGGCTGAGATGACAATTTATAAGCCAGCAAATATTCTGCTATAACACAATATCCTCTCGCGACGTATGCGTTACATTTCTATCATGTGCACACTAAATTTATATGTCATGCATTCCCTTAACAAGACTATTCATACAACTATGATAAATAGGGCCATAATCTGCAGTGATTTCAATCCTTCTGTATGCCAGCAGAAGTCTCTTAGCAACGGTTGTTAGGGGCAACACCAATATGTAGCATCTTTCGTCGAATTCAGCGGCAACTGAGCTTCCACGAGTTACGATGGAGGCTCCAGCTTTACCTCAGAGAAAAGGGAGCTCCCTTCCCCCTTCCACAAATCCATGCTCCTGAAAAAGTTGCACTGCACAATGTGTAAGTTTCAGCAATTATTAAAAATTATCAATTTAGCACAAGCTTAGCAGCCGTTCTGGACGTGACAAGTATCCTGTCTCCTATTGCACTAGAGGGCTATTAGCTTGTTTTGCAAGATCACAGCAGGCTTGTCCTCTCCCCAGCCTGCTTAAAATTCATGACATTGTCTTTAAACTGGGCTAGGGAACCTCTGTAATGTGGTACAAAGAAATCCCTTTACTAGTCCCCTGTTGATGAAGTGTCACCGATGCACTTTCAGAGCCATGGTGCAATGTCTGTGCCTGTAAAGTATAGCCATGATCCTAACGCTTCTTTAATTTTTTATTCTGACTGTAGCCTAATGTCATCTCCCAACTGCTGAGCATCTCTCGGCAAAAGGAGTTGTTACAATTCATCTGCTTTTACAGGATGGCATATTTTTTCAGTCGGAACACAGCCAGTCCTTCTGAAACAGGACCCTCCAGATTATGCCTCAGTTCTGAAGGGTCTTATGGATTAAAGAAGACAAAAAATAAAATCTGATGAAATCCAACCAAAAAATAGTGATGGGGGTTCCATGCTAATCAAATCAACGTGTATTGAGCAACACCGGTCCTAATGATGACATCTGTGATATGGGCTGAGAAAGGTATTGTGTTGCCTCTTCCCTGGGGATTATATGAATATTTCATCTCAAATCAATTACTGAGTTGCTATTCCCACTGCTGTCCTTAAGGCTGTCAGCTAACTCACCCTAAACCCCCTGTTCTGAAGCAGTTGACATGTCAGCCTTAAAAAAAATCCAGAACTCACACACACAACACCACCACTTGTCTGAAATTTGGCATCAGAAGGACTTACCCGGAAATCACATCACAATGTTTTGATGAATGGCAAACTTTTCTTCTCTTAAAAAAATCCCAGCAATTTTCACATATATTTTTCCTCATTTGCATTTAAATAACTTCATTAGGTAATATGCCATTTTCCTTGTGTTGTATTTGTCTTCTAGGAACAATTTATCCTCTCTCTCTTTTAAACTTGCAAATTATACAAGATTAACCCAAGCCCCACATTGGAGCAATATTTAGATTCAAACCAAAAAGAGCAAGATATGTCAAAGTGGTGGGTGACGCTGTCTTCATCGTAAGCAGTTGCACAGCTGTCAGATCAGTACAGGAGATGAAATATTGTTTGCCACAATACTTTGGCACTGTTGGTTGATTTATGGATCTTATGTCAGACCTAGATTTGAATTTGCTTGTTTATCCTAGAATTGAATCATGATTGTCTTGTTGCTCCCTCCCATGAGAGCTAGTCAGGTATTTCAAGCTTATATATTCCAGACAAGGAATTATTCTACCCTGCTTGGAATTAGCATCATTTGCTCAACCTCCATTGATTAAACATCCTTCTGTATCTCTTAGTCTTCAGTCCTGATCAGACCCTCAGGATACAGTAATGAGCCTAAAATCCCCTCTTCACAGCTTTCCAAGACTTTCAGGTGAGGAATCTTACCACCCAATTTCAGAGCCCTTTAACATAGATGTTATAACCTAACCCTGAGCCAGAGTTGATGGAAGGAATGAGACTCAGCAACTCACCTTTTGGGATGAGTTGGATATAAAGGGAGATGATGGGGCCTTTTGACATTCAGTTGTCAACTTTTAAGGAAAACTCTTTACCTTTACTGCTGAAAGGAAGAGCAGGACTATGAAACAGAAGATAAAAAATTAAATCTCAGCTGTACAGTGACCTTATACAAGGGTATTAGGATTAGCCTGGGAAATGGGAAAGTCCTTCTTTTTTCCCAGTGTTTGTCTTGCCTTAAAGAATCACAGCTCTTTTGGGAGGTAAACATACCTTGGGTGTGTATGTACAGCCCCCATCCCTGTACAGACTTCCCTGAAAAGGATTTCTGCATGCTGCTCCAACAGATCCTTGGGCTGAGCTCAGCCCCTCTCAGAAACATAAACCCCTGTGCAAAGGAGGGTGAAGAATTAGCAGAGAAAAACAACATCTTGGTTCAACAGGATACAAAAGACTCTGAAAGTTTATGTAAACAGCAGAAGCAGCATGTTAGCTCTTTTTCCCCCCACATCATGAGCAACTGAAGGGAGAAGGGGAAGGCACGGTCTTCACTTCTGAGAGAACAGAGTTGCCTGGTTATTTATAGGGTGATCCCAGATTTGTTCAGCCTTAATTGCAGAGCAAATAAAGTCCTGAGAAAGAACAGAATGCAAAGAAAAGAAAAAAATCAAGAAGGAAAAAAAGAGGGACTAAATAAGAGCTAAAAAATAGTAGAAAGAAAGGGCTAAAAAAGTCATTTAATCAGCTTTGCAAAGAGATGCCCTGTCTCAGTTGGATGAGGCTTCTCCACTCCAGCATACCAGTTTCAGAACACTGTCTCTAGATGCCAACAGGATCCACAGTAGTTTGCGGATTTTATTTGTTTGTTTATTATTTACCCCTGGTAATTAAATCCGCCTACAGATTGAACTAGATTTAAGGATGCTTTTCCTGAAGTTTCTATACACGGATAAGTTCGAGAAGACAATAATTAATACAGTACACCTTAGACTTACTAATACTCTCAGTGTTAACTGGTACCACCTCTGGTACCTTTGATGTGGAAGTTCTTTCTATGTGTGCTCCCTGAGGTATTTGACTTCTTGCATTTGACATGAAAAAGCAGCCTTCAGGAAAACGCTGGCTGTAGGTTCACATTAGCTGTAGAACAGATACAATTTCTTTTGTGACTGGAACTAATGCAATCTGCAAGAAAATCAATGCAGGTTCACAGGGAAATAACCAGACAGTTCTAAGAGTGCACTGCAGTCTAACAGAGACATGGTCTGCTAACACTGAAAAATGCTCAATAGCCATGCTTTTGATCTTGCTTCCTTCATATTACAGCCAAGCCTTCCAGACTATCAGGAGTGCATCACACAGCTTCCAAACATATCAGTCTTGCACTCAATTTTACTGTCTGCGCTGGTGTTTGCATTATGAAGATTGATCTGATAATTCAGCACTAGATCCAGAAGCGAATATTTTCTAAGTTCACTTGGATTATCAATATGAAAAACATACTGGCAGGACCACAGTCTAATTATTTTAAGCTGTTTTTTCTCTCTCTGTCTCTCTTCCAAAGGTACTGGCCCTAATTATTCCACACCTCTGTTCAAAGATGCATTAAAGCATCTCTTCCTACCTGCATATCAGAACCTCTTTCAGGCGTGGTGTTTGTGTTTGAGTCCTAGAGCTTTGTTTTATGCTCATTTCAAACGCAATATTGGGCTGGATTCTTTTTTTAGTTTAAAAAGTCTCTAAGTCAATCACCCCTTATGAGGCTGCATCTGTCTGGAAAGAAGAAACAGGAGCTGTCCCTAAATCAGCAGGACAATGCTGGAAGAAACGTACATGTCCCAGAAGAGGATAAAAACAACATGAAAACAAACAGTGTGATTCGTGGAGGTCACGGAGAGCTAAACAATGTTGGAAAGAATAATAAAAGGTGCAATGCACTGAAAGGAAACTTGATTGTGTTCAGGAGAACCCAAGTATATCTGACACAAATGGATTCCCTTCACATACGGGGCCACTTGACTGCAGGTGTAAAAAGCCCAGAAGTAGAAAATACACCATTACTCTTTCAACATGTTTATATTTGTGCTAATTTGTAAAACACATGTAAAAATATGCTGCTGTATTTTGCAAATGAAGAAGCAACAGCAAACATTTGATATAAATGGATACTGGCCAGTCAGGAATAATTTTTACCTTGGATCACCATGGAGATATACATTATGAAGGACTAGCCCTTCCTGAGCTGGGAAACCCTTTCCAGCTTACTAATGTTTTTCTCAGGATTAATAATACAGAGTGAAATTTCTGTTCCGGTTGTCGCTTCAGGCTGCTTACTCCCTCCACCCCCTAAATTCAAGTAGAAGTTAATGCTCTTTCTGTAAGTTGGGAGGGCAGTGAGGGGAGTGTGGTGAAGGCCTTTTCCAATGTTCCCAGTAATCTGCAAAGTTGCAGCAACCTCAGGCCTTGCAGCAACCAACTGAAAGATGTTAAGCAAGGTCTATGCACCATAATCACTATGCAGAATTTTGCTACTTTATGGAAATCCACTAATTTAAACTGTAAATCTTTGCTAAAAAAAATAAAATTAAAGTTTGCATTTATTTGGTAAAGTCAAGGTATAATTATCTAATTCTTTGGCCCCAGATAGCAAGCTTGAACTTGTAACATCTCTTAAAATTCACCAGATTGCACACATATTGTATTCTTACAGCAAGAGATAATGTTTCCTCCTACTTCATAAGGTTCCCCTTGTAGCAATTGCTTCCGTACACTCCTGGTAACAGGGTTTTAAATATAGCAAAGGCAAGTGCAAGAAAAGAAGAAGGAAACAAAGCCTAGAGGGAGAGCACAACTTGGAGGTGGTGGGAAGAGGAGATGCCTGGGGACTGGGAGAAAGCAGGAAGAGCTGGGATTAGCTGAGGATTTGAGGAAACTCTGGAGCCACCATAGAAAAGGTATGGAGGACAGAAATGTGTCTAGTTGGACAAAGAATACCAAAAAAACACCAAGACAAGAGAATACGTCTGAGATCCGATAGCACAATTGTTGAGAGAGAGTTAGGGGGAATGAGGAATGACCATCAGTGGGCATGGCTGAAAATAAAGGAGGGAGGGACAGACTGAGGAGTAGGACCAGGAGCACATACTGGCAGGGCAGGGTGACAGCAGGACACAACTGCCTAGGTTAGTTGCTGCAGTTGCCCAAGGAAGCTCAAAGCATCGCCTAATTTTCAAGTGCATGACTGTGCTGCTTAATGTTAGTAATTTTTTTTCTAATTACTGTATTAAAAGCCAAAGAACAGGACCATTTCTTGAGGCAACAGCAAAATCTCTCCCAGAAATCTCCCAGGATTCGTTGCAGGAAGCTGTATTTAATCCTATGATTACTGATGTGTGATAATGGGTCAACAGCAGGGCAAGAATCAGCACACGCAAAGTACGGAGTGGAGGGCTTGCTACCATATGCCAGTGCAGTGTGTTTATTATCTAGGACAACAAATAGCAGCAGATTTTTTTGGAGATGTGGATACATCTTTACCTCATCAAGCCAACAGCTTGTTGGCTTGATGAGGTAAAGCCATGATAATGTGGTCTGCTCAAAACGGATCCCATGTCAATTCCTCAACGGTCAAGTCCCTATAGCACAAACTGATGGGTCTGGTTGGATTTCTTGGAAACACAAGGCACAGGAAATCTCTTCAACAGTGGAAGTGGAGAAATATTTGCTAGGATTTGCACAAAGCACAAGAGAATGCTAACCCAGAAACTTCCCTTCCCCTTATCCTCTGCGGTGCCTGCTGAGTGGAGGAGCCTTTATGCCATAAAAGCAGCATGTGACAGGCTGATCGATTCCCTGCAGCAGTTACAAGAAATACAGTAAAGATGAAGCTGACACTGAATGCTGTAATAGCGCACTAAAAAATAAAAAAGTAATTTTTTTTCTCCATTTGGAGTAGCAGTTGAATAAGGTAAAATAGAAGAACTGAGGTCCATCAGACTTCCCTGGGGCAGCCTGCTGCTGGATATATGGTTTATAGACACTGTACAGGGGTCCTCTGTCAGCTTAGCATGTGGTCGGGCTTGACACAAGTACAAGTGAGTGGTCTGCATGCAGATAAATTTCTGGCTTTGGGCATCAAACACAACCAACGGGGGCATGCTGGCAACCCAAAAAATATTTGAAACCTAGGCAAATATTATTCATTGCTGGATATGATTCGTCAATGAAATGCGCTGCCCAGGGAGGAGGTGGAGTCATCATCCCTGGAGGTGTTTAAAAACAGATTGGATGAGGCACTTAGTGCTATGGTTTAAATGACGACTGGGTGCTAGTGTTGGGTCATAGGCTGGACTAGATGATCTCAGAGGTCTTTTCCAACCTTGTGATACTGTGATATGTATTTCAATTCTGAGAACATCTACTAAGAAATACAGATTTTCTTGGTAGTGTAGAAGTGCCAAAGTCTGATTTGAATCCTGAAGAGCATAAATTTACTCTCACAAAATTACCTGAGAAAACGTTAAGCTAGATACAGATGAAATGCATCAGCAAGGCCAGTTGCATAAATATCTCCCACATCTCTATTGGAAGGGATTTATGGTTCTCGTGAGTTCCCACAAATTCATTGTTATCACCACAAAACTAGTTAGCAACAGGCCAAATTGTGAACTTGATCTGTAGTTACACTGTTCACAGCAGAGTAGCCATAACTTCCAACAAGCTGCATATGAAATGGAAAAAAGAGCTGATTTTTTTCTTGCCCTTGGGGAAGACAAGCAGGCACAAAACCTCAAGCCCAATAGGCAAACAGATACAGGAGAAGGCAGATATAGATGTCCTTTCGCAGCTACAGACACAGAAAAAATATTTTAAGTAAATTCAAATTTAAGTAAATTGCAAAGTGAAAACTCCAGACTGAAGATGACGGCAGCTACTGATTGGGGTTCCAGCTGCCAAACTGGGAATCTTCATACACAATAAAAGAAACAAAAACCTTTTCTCTGCCACATACAGTGGTAGTCTCCACACCAACAGCACAGACCAGGTACCAGGATTCTGCTGAAGATCCTTGTAGTGTTGGTCACTACAGTGGATTGCCCCGTTGCTCTACAAGAGCCTGGATAGGGATGCAGGTGGTTCCTGCTGTCAGAGGAGCCCCAGTGCACAGCCACCTCTGGCTTCTCAGCTTAGATTGTAAATTCTGTTGTGAAATGTAGATGACCTGTATTTCTCATCTTCTCTATCTACATAAAGTCAGTCACAGCAAAACCCTATTGACTTGTGGGATTGCATTTGTCTTAAGCTGTGACAGTAGTAAACATGATTAAGTGCAACTGTAAAAAGCAATTTCATTCTGACTGCTAACCTCACAAAACAAAAAAATTAAATAAACCAAAGAATGGGCTGCAATGACATTTTTACATCCACATTGGTTTATCTTCTATCTTTGGACTATGAATATGATGGCCTGTGATAGGAACAATGGTTGCTTTCGCACAGTCAGCATTTGCCATCGCTGCTCTGTGGGACAAAGGTGCCACAGGTCATTGTCATTATAGGAGGGAAATACAACACCTCTCCAAGACTGTTGTAACCATTGAAAAATATTGGGGACTTAATTGTTTTGTTATGCAGCAAAGCAGCTGGGGTCCTTTGCCAAAACAACTAGGTGACAAGTAACCTCTGCTGAATGCAGAGAGCTGCAAAGGACAGGGTTGAAATTAATCCTGAATTTGCTTGAATTGAGATACAGGCTTTTTAGAGGACTGTGTTGCTCAGGCTTAGGTTATATAATGTCATGAACACCCATCGAATAAGAGAATTGGAGAATACATCCAATGGAGAATACAGCCTCGTGTAGTTTTCAGACAACTTCAACCGAACTGAAATTCAAATGTGTTATTTGCTATTTCCTTCTCTTTGTCGACTTTTAATCATCAACAGAACATGTTTTATCTCTTTGATCATCTTGAAGAATTCACTTAAATCTTTCTATTCAAGAACTTTTTTTGATTTAGAAGAAAGTACTGAAACAATATGTAGTGAATGAAAGCCGAGGGTGGCAATAAAAATTTAAATGCATATTTTTAACAAGAGGAATTAATTACTGGAGTAATTTACCCAAGGGTGCAGTGGCTTCTTCATCAGCTACAGTCTTTAACTTATACCAGATTCTTCTGAAGGAATGGACACTTCAATGTCCAATGTTTGGAGTGAAGACAGGAACAAAGAGAAAATGTATATGGCGTGTACTGCAGTAAATCCAGATGACCTGCTAGTCTTTATACTGAAGATGGGATTTTCCCAATGTTTTTTGTAGATTTTGTAGTCCCATTTACTGAACTCCGTATGCCATTCTCTTAATTTTAAAAAGAAAGCTGCATTTATCATGTCTTAAATTAAAAGGAAACTTGAATAGGCACTTCATACAAAGTATTCACAGCTGTATAAATCAACTCAAAGAGAAAACTAGGCATTTATAAGCAAGAAAACATAAACTGTAGGTGCAGGTTTTATACCTTCATTTCTTTGTGCTTCTGTTGTAAAACATTAACGATGTCCTAGGGTATGAGGTAATTAGTCAGATAGTGTGTTACAGCTAAAAAAATACCACATACTCCTTCTTCTCTGGACAGCTTGTAACTCACTGTTTATTTCCTCACTACAATATGGGTTTTTCTGCAGAGGCTACACTGCCCTAATATGAAAGTTGTAAAAATATTTAGGTATCAGAATTTATTTCATAAAGACCTTTGAAATGCAAGTGAAGGGGTGCTGTCAGAGTTCAAGATGAACGAGAAACAAGAAAAATCTGAAATGGGAGTCAGATGAGCATGTCTACACTAAGCACACCTTCACATTGCCAGGTTAAAAGCAACAGAAACCAGCCACAAACAGTAGCACGAGGTTCATCATCTGCAGCTTCTTGACAGTGAGGGAACATGAGATTGCACCCCTGGGGGTTTAAAGCCAGAGGACTTGAAATCAGCATTGTGCATCCCCAGTCCGGAGCTGTGGTCTGTACTCGGTCTTACATGTAGCAACTGATTTCTTATGAGAGGGATCCCACAGTTTTGTTCCCTCCCACTCCATTTCCTTTTCTCTCATCCTTCTCTTGGCAGTCCTGAAGGATTTTGCAGGGGCATGTGCTTCAGCTGATGTCACTGTGAAACATTTCACTCCCTACACAGGTGCTTCCTCTGTTAAAAAGATCAGCCTCTGTTAAAAGATAGCAGACCCCTCCTGAGTGGATTACGTTGTCAAGACAACATTTTCCCTGAAACATAGGACAACAAGAGAGATCTTATTATACAGGGAGATTATGTTTCCTTAAGTGATCCTCCGTCGTTACATCTTCCCTTAAGAAATCGTGTTGCACATCTGTAGATGGACTTTAATTGCTTGCCAGGCCTCTTTCCCATGGTTTCACCATGTTTAGCCAGGACATCTTCTTATGGTGGGTCTTTACCTCTTGGCAGTTTCAGCTTTCCTTGCTTCTCCCATCCAATGAAACCAACTACAGAGACCACAGCTGCTTGGAGAGGAGCAGGCAGGACAGCAGGGTCAGTGATCCCTTTGAGCATCACAACAAACCCCCTTTCAGATAGATTACAGGGTTATTTGACCAACCTGGAGGCAAAAAGACTTCAAAGAGTGTCAATGGCTACATAGCTGTACTATAACTGGCAGCTTTGTAGAAAAAAATGTGGATAGACATGACTTCACAAGTAGACTTAAGTTTGCCTATTTACACACTCAGACATTTAAGTCAATTCCGACTAATTGACAAATCAGCGTGGGTTCATTTGTTAAAAGGGAGTCATATCTAAACCCTTCCCTTTTGTTTTCTGTTAGGTTACATCAGAACAATCTGGATTCCAAGCCTGGTGGTGATAGAGAATTTTAATGGACGCTTTTAAATGAATTGCATGTTAGTCTCATGAGCAATGACTTAGCAATGCAAACAAGAGGCTGCACCCAGAGCCTCCTCACATCTGTGGAAAAATGGAGAAATACCTATCCCGTAGGAGTTCCAAGCCCATTTGAGGATTTGAAAGTCAGAAAGGAGTAAGTTTGATCATCCAGTTAGTTCTCATGACAGAAAGGAAAGAAGGCATCAGCCTTTTTGATCAAGAGCTTCTCAGAAAGAACAAACAAACATTTCTAAGAAGTGCTGAAAGCACAAGTGTATCTCAACCATATTTCCAAACAAACTGCTCTGGTGTTGGCCCATGGCATGTATCACCCTGATGTAGCGTTCTGTCTGATTGGAGCAGTCAGCAGCACCTTCTGGAAAACCAAAACCAACATCATGTTTGTTAAACCTCTGTTCCTCCTTCCTGAGTGGACCTTGGATCCTTCCTTTCAACTGATAGAATTAATATTTTGCCTCATTACCCTCTACAAGGTCCTCCTCATTACTTGGGGCTCCAAGCAAATACCCCAGGCTCTCATTCCAAAGCCTTCAAGAATGTCACTTCTCTTCATCCAAAGACCTCAAACTCTCTTGGAACAATTTGTGACGCCCCTCACCTCCAAAAAAAAAGAGATTGAGCAATAATTTGGCCAATTAGAAATGACATTTCAAAAGGAAAATAAAAAAGGAAAAACAAAAGACTATTTCAAGGCACCTTTCAAAGTATAGTAGGTGAGGATGTGTCTTTTTTGTATACTTTCCTACTTTGTGCCCTCTACTATAATACTTAGAAAATCAAGCCCAACGTGCTTTTTTCAATGTTTTCTCCCATCCCCAAAAAAGAGTCTCTTTCCAGGCTGTGCTGCTATGTGACTTTCTCCAGCATTTACCTATGCTTGTCAGCTTGTGAGCATTAAAAATTCAACTCTAAACACAGAGTGACCCCTTCTTTCTGGCGTATGACAACTAATGCATTACGGCCTCACAGTACAGCTACATTACAACAGATTTATTATAACAGTTGTATTGCTGTTTTGTCTTTTTCTCTCTCAGTCTCCTTGGGGTAATCAAGAATTGAGGCCAGTTAAGACACAGGGCTAAGATAGATGCTGATTTTGGCCCCCATTTATATTAGGGTGACCCCACGCTTCAATTATTTATCTGCGTTATTGCAGTATTTAGGAGCAGCTGGCATGAAGCAGCTGCCACGCTGCTGGACACTGGAAAGATCTTCTTTCTAAAGCGTTTCCTCACTTAGAAGATTTACAGTCTGAGACACTATGAGGGCAGACAGACAGAGAGAATGGGAAAGTGGGAGACAAACAGATAAGCCACTTTCCAGCAGTAAGCTGCCAAAATCGCCAGCTGTCCCATGTCAGCCCTCAGCCCAAGTCCCACTTACCCGCTGCCTGATCTGAGCCAAAGGTATGACAACGGAAAGCAGCAGAGTCCATGAATCACATCTCTATCAGGCACAGCCACTTCTTCCAAACAAGTCTGATGAACTGCTATGATTTTTGCCAGTGAAATCAAAGCTTTGGAAATGTCAGCCCTGGAGACAGTTGTTTCTGATAAGGAAAAGCAGGGACGTTGTTTTCTATCATGAGATAATTTCCTGTCATGAGATAATTGAGTTTTCTGTAAACAATGTAACAAGAAAAGCCAGGAACAGGACATCGATGCTGGACTTTCGGCGGGCAGATTTTGGATTATTTAAGGAACTGGTCAGGAAAGTACCCTGGGAAGTAGTTCTTAGTGGCAAGGGGGTCCAGGAAGGCTGGATGCACTTTAAGAATGAAATCTTGAAGGCGCAGGAGCGGGCTGTCCCCATGTGTTGTAAGAAGAGTCGTAGGGGCAGACGGCCGGCCTGTATGAGTAAGGAGCTTCTGAAGGAGCTAAGTGAGAAAAAGAGGATGTATTGCCGTTGGAAAGAAGGGGATGTAAGCCAGGTCATGTTCAAAGATGTTGTTAAGTCGTGTAGTAAAAAAATCAGGGAAGCAAAAGCCCAGCTGGAGCTCAAATTGGCCACTTCTGTTAAGGACAATAAGAAGAGTTTTTATAAATATATCAATGGCAGAAAGAAGGGCGGCAGCGACCTCCATTCCTTATTGGATGTGGAGGGAAATATAGTAACCAAAGATGCAGAGAAGGATGAGGTACTTAATGCCTTCTTTGCCTCAGTTTTCAACAGTAAGGATGTCTGTTCGCTTGACAGTTGGTCCTCTGAAGTGGTTGATGGGGACAGGGTGAAATATGGCCCTCCTGCAATCCATGAGGAGGAAGTTACAGATCTGCTGAGCCACTTGGATCCTCATAAGTCTATGGGGCCGGATGGGATCCATCCTAGGGTGATGAGAGAGCTGGCGGATGGGCTTGCTAAGCCGCTCTCCATCATCTTTCAACAGTCCTGGCTCACCGGAGAGGTCCCGGAAGACTGGAAGTTGGCCAATGTGACGCCCATCCATAAGAAGGACCGTAAGGATGATCCAGGTAATTACAGACCTGTCAGCCTGACCTCGGTCCCAGGTAAAATTATGGAGCAGATAATACTGGGTGCAATCATACGGCACCTGCAGAACGGCCAAGAGATCAGGCCCAGCCAGCATGGGTTTAGGAGGGGTAGGTCTTGCCTGACCAACCTGATCTCCTTTTATGACCATGTGACTCGTCTGGTGGATGAGAGGAAGGCTGTGGATGTGGTATACCTGGACTTTAGCAAGGCCTTTGACACTGTCCCCCACAGTAGACTCCTAGAGAAGCCGGCAGCCCGTGGCTTAGACGGGAGTGCTCTGTGTTGGGTTAGGAATTGGCTGGATGGCCGAGTCCAGAGAGTGGTGGTGAATGGTGTTTCATTCAGTTGGCGACCGGTCACCAGTGGTTTCCCCAGGGATCGGTGTTGGGTCCGGTCCTTCCAAAGCTGGCTTTCAGACATTAACATATCTCTAGAAGGAACTGTGTTTGGTTGTGCTGTTGTTCAGTGGGTGACAGTAAGCCTGAAGCAAGTATACACAGTAGTTTAGATAGGAATGCTTCTCCTTCACTCTCCAGGAAGCTGAAGTGAAAGGCACTAAGAACCGCTGTGCTAAAGTATCAGTAACAGCCACCACTGCAAAAGGTCACCGTAACCGAAACAGTGGGTTGGATCCCCTGTGCCCTGTTTGTTCTGCCTGGAGAGAAGTCTCTGCCACAGAGAGGGAATTTCATTTTCCAAAGCCTTTTCAGTGCAGAATTGTTAATCATTTTCCTCAACGATATTTGCCTTCACTGTTCACTCTACACAGGATCACTGTCAGCCTCATTGTCTTTGCTTTTACACACACGCAACTGGGAAAACAACTTCAGTACCAAAGGTAACTGTGTAAAAACAGAATAGAAAGGCCACTTAAGGCAAGAGTAGGCTTTGAATGGGCTCCACCTTGGAAAACCTTTCCAGCTGTATTGAAGGCTGACCCGGCATTTATTTTTCAAAGATTTCTCTTTCCCTCCATTCATTTTATTCCACCTGAATTCTGAACAGGTTGTGCTTGCCCTTGTGCAAACTAATAAGGAAGGTTTCAATCTCTGTTGCAGACCAATTTGGCAGTAGGGTATAGGGCCAGGTTTCTCTGACAGATGCAAATATTTACACCAGATAGCAAACATGTCATAGGTCGAGGAACAGAGCAGCTGCAATACCGGCATAAAGCCCCATAATGTTCTCTTCTGCTCCAAGTTCACATAATTGATTGAATCAGCAGATAATCAGTTACACTAAACACCCACTAAATCTTCTCTTTGTCAGCAAAGATGCAGCTTCTAAAGGCATTTCAAGGATAAGATAAAGCTATTTCCCAGAGTCATGTGTAAATACAAATGTCATTATTTAAAGTATGCACTGCACACACTTAAACTAGCCCCTGTGGCCTATAGCACAAGCCAGGATTCCCATAACTCAATTTTCTCCACAAATTTCATTGAATGAAGAAAACAAGATTTTGTACTGCAAGCCTGGAAAGGATGTTCCCAGCCAAGACATCTGATCGGATCTGGCTACTCAGGCTCCCTGTTCTTTTAATGGAAACAGGTATGTTTAGGTTGTGAACCATCTATTTTAGCTAAAATGGGATGAAATTAGTCAGGTCCTTGAAACATCTGTTTCTCTTCTCTGATAATACAAAGTGTTGAGACAAACAGCACACATGTAAGCATATATATTGTGGAGACTACATTGGGTCAGATGATTTCGTAGCTCAGCATCCAAATGAGTCTCACTAAATACTGGTAACAAAAACCTAACAGAAAAGTTGCCAGGCTTTCAGCTTTGGTTAAAATATTGAACTTCTATGGAAATCTTTCTTCGTACTTTGCTTATTTCTTAAGTCTCATTTCAGCTGGTTGTCCAGGTTTCTACTCTTGTCTGTTCTACCTTTCTACTAAAAAGCATTACCTCCGTGCTGAATCTGTTTTGAAAGCCTTCATTCTGGTTTATAGCTGTTGAGAACTCATTCCCATCATGCTGTCTGTAGCAACACTTGTTGATTTGTTCAGAAAAAAAAACTTTTTAGTGTTTTTTTTTTTTTAATTTCCTGACAGCTCCCAAGCAGCAGACAAGTTGTAGTCCTATGGTATGAAATTCCTATGGCACACACCACTCCTAAAGAGACACCTGGAAGACTTTCAACATTTCTACAAACAAAAGTAACACATGTTAACAACCATACCGAGGCTTCATACTGATGAATTGAGCCAGTTTATAGAAGGTAGTACAGACACCTGTTATGAGCGGCTTTTCTCTAATGCTTTTTGGGAGATATCTCTTCTGAAGAAGGTGTTAGATGAATTATTACTTTTGGGGCACTCCTACACAAGCAAAGACAGTACATTTCTTATGGCTTCAGAGCACAGTTAAATGCTTGGGTTTCTTTGCACATCCTGAAATAGCTCTGCCCAAGTTTTAAAAATGGAGTGTAAAAAATCCCTTCAAAATGAGCTGACTCCTGAAAGGAGAGGATTGATGGGAGGGATTATGGGATTCTGTTTGGTTGGAGAAGTGCACTGAAATTGGACTTTGCATGTAGATCAAGGAGACTGCATCCATGCACTTGTATCCAGAAACCTGCTTTTATGTTCATACATATCCCTCAATATTCACTCTTCTTCAATATGTATTTGGCTACTTCCTTCAAAGAGAAATATTCCTCTGTAAGCCAATGTCTTTATGAGATCAGATGGAAGGAAAAGGGAATGAAAGACTCACACTTTGCAAGTTCGTAGATAATAGGAGGCCTAAAGGTTGCTGTTGAACCTGTATGTGTATCTTTGCAACCATTTGCCTTACTTGCAAAATCCACTGTAGTAAGGAAAATACACTCTGAGATCAGCTGAGAACAGTTCAGTGATGGTAGGATGAATCTGTGTTTGGAGTTTTGAGGACAGCTTTGCAGGATGCTGTTCCCCTTTAATATACAACAGCTTCCCTGTTAATGGTATAAGTTTCCTCCTTGGAGAGCTAAGGAATGAAAAGAAATCCAAAATGTGCAGTCCCTTTGTTGTATTACAGTGGGAGAAAGGAGAGTGTCAGCTGATGCTATCCCACAATATTTCCCTTTTGCTGGATAATCATTTGAGCATTTCTGCTACAAACAATAGTGGAAAAGGAAATAATGTTTGAAAAAAGGAACCCTAGAGTTTAGATGTGTGACTCAACATAAATAAGTCATGAGCAGAGGAGCTTATTTCAAATTCAGAGAGGTAAGGGAAAGGAATACGGGAAAAAGTCTGCCTTTGTGCAATAAGCCTCATATCTCTCTCAGGTGTAAAACCCTGATGACTTCAATGGAATTGCACCAAGGATGGATTTGGTCCCCTATATTTGCCCTAGAGTTTATCTGCCCCAAAGAAATAGGTTGTCCCTGAGGAACAGATGACAGCTCTGATGTGCATAAAGGGGGAGGGTTGGTAACTTGCTGTCTGAATTAACCAAGTAACATGATGCATTAGCAGTGCAGGAGGGGACTCTGGAGGAGGCGGGTATGCAGAGGGGTGCTCCATTTTATAGGAGCAATTTGCATTCAGTAGCAGCCATGAGCCATGCACACTACCTATCTCACTATTCTCCTGTACCTGGAGATGAAATGAGGACAACTAGAATTGAACAGTCTGCAATAAATGAGTTTGGGGCTCAAATTATTCCTACTTCGGCCCCACGTCTGCTCCTGGTGGGAGGGTGAAACCTCAGTGGAACTACAGGCCTGGCAAGGCCACCCAGTAAGACCAGACTTCAAATCTTTTCCCAAAGCAATTTAACTAATCTTTCCAATTTTTTCTGTGTTGTCTCCCACCATTCACATACTCAGCCACTCTACTGCTATTTCAGTTAATCACCGCTCTCTTTATGGTGGGGGTTTTTTCCCCTTTTTGGGGTGTTGAAGACACAGCAGCTCAGGTCATTTTTGCCTTCAGTTTCAGTCCTTGCAGTTTAAAATTTTGCTGGAAGCTTAATTATAAGTGACCAAGGCATTTTAGGAGAAATGGTAAAGGTAAATCTGGATCTATTATGTGTATTTTGTAGCATGCGGAAGTCACAGCTGAGGCTCTTGTGTACAAGGTACTCACACAGGAGTAAGAAATTGTTTCTCCAGTAGACTTACAACACAAGCAGAAAAAAGATCAATTAATACTAACAAAACCTGAGAAAAAGGACATAGCTGACGTAAATTTGACAAAGACCATACAGGCATCCAGTCACAGAAATGGGAATTCCTGCAAGCCCTGTCCCAGCACCCTCAGCACAGCATCTGTTTGTCAGATCTGGATCCTCAGATCACTGATTTTGTAGCAGTCCAAACCTGAGTTCAGTGGCAAACAGCAGAAATGTAAACTACTGTACCACTGAAGGTAATCTTTTGGTGAGTTTAGGTCTCAAGTTCATCAGAAGGTATGAGACAACAGAAGTAAAAAGCTATTTCTGGATGGAAAAAACCTCTGTATTTTAGATTGAGTGCTTTGTACAAATACAAACATACTTTATGTCAGAAGGAGGATTTGGGTACTGAGTTTAGGCTCTGCATGAGTAAAATTGCCTGCCAGGAGAATCAAAGATAGTGTGTCTTTTTCCACGTCACCTTCTAAGACTCCTCAGAGTCTATTAAACTGCTTGTATATCTCATATACAAAACCATGGGTGAGAGAGGGGAAAAAATTAGAAACCTGCAGTTGTTTCCCTTCTATATTAAGGAGAGAAATCATTCTTTAAGTTGATGCATCTTGCTAAGCCTGAAAAAAGGAAACAACAACAACAAAACAAGATATGAGAGGAGAGACACAACCCAGGCAAAACAGAAAATGGTTTGTACAGTGATTACCTGGTGAAAACACAGCAAGCGTAATGAAATCTATCACTGCCCCTCTAAAAAACACCTCTGTCTCCATAAAAGCATTGAACTACTTTAATGGTATTGATTTAGGTTAAAGTGTACAAGCCTTCCAATACAGAGACATTTATGTTGCTATAAAGAGGCTTTATTTCAAATGCAGGAATCTTGATAGGAGAGTAAGTAACTTTCCTGCATAGCTATAATCATCTGGAGATTATCTTGGCATCAAAATTTAGGTTAAAGTTTTCTTCCCTAAAAAAAAGAAAGGAGAAAGAAATAAAAAAAAGGAAAAAATAAATCTTGAATTAAAGCACTACCTGTAAAAGTTAAACCACTACAGAGCTGGGACTAAGCATAGATTTTTTTTCCATTTCTTGAATTGTCTACTAGCATTAACACAAAAGGTTTAAACTATGGTAGTTCGAGAGTAAAAATATCTTCTGTTTAGGTGTCCCAATGGGAGGCTCACGACTCCTGACACAAGGGTCTGCTGATGTAGCAGCTGCATCCACTTATGCATGAGAACAGGACCCTTCAGTTTAATATAGTAATTTAGAAGTCAATTTAAAGATTGATTTCAAGAGGGAGGGTATACCTTGCCTTGCAGATGAACAGATTAAGCATCCCCCATTGTAACTTAGTCTTTTCCTCTGTCTTTGTCCAATATTTCTCACTCACACACGGGGGTTATCCCATCAGCTGATGAAGACTATTTGCAGAAGTGAGATCTACGCGTAAGTGAACAGCAGCTGGGTCAGGCCCCAGTACATTTACAGAAGGAGATTATTGCTTCATGGATATAAGTGTATCTTTGAGACTTGGGAAAAATAGAATAAATAATATATCCCTGAACCAGAATCTCATTTTAAACCCAAGAACCACTAAACTCTTTCATAAGACTCTCTAGGATTATAACAAGCATGATTCAGAATACATCTCAGGGACTCTTCCTTGCAAATAAATAAGTCAGATGAACATGCTGTGCCACACTCCAATTCATAAAGAGAACCAGAGGGCAGACTTCAAACAGAAGGAAATTGCAAGAAGTCCAATAAAGTGCAATTCTGGTCTCATACCATCAGCCGGACTAGGCAACAGGGATAAATAAAGTCACAGACTTCTTCTATATTTATGATTTCTTATTGTTGTGGAGCTCTATTCAGGACAAAAATGAGTCTGGAAGGGAGGTGGTCTTGCTCCTTTTGAATGGCAACATTTAAGAAAGGAGAACCATATGGTTTTGACTTGGCTTAATTGTGGCAGCTAGGAAACTAATCCACAGATTTATTAGAGCTGGCATACATAACAGAGTGGCAATGCTCCTTTCATTTGCTGCCAAGAAACCCTCTGTGGTGCAGAGCTCTACCTTGAGCAGCAATTGCTTACTGGGCATATGGGCCTTATTTCTGCAAATGGGAGTGGAAGAGAGTCAATTTGCAAATCAAATTGGAGTTCTCTTCCTCCTGTCGCTCCAATTTGCCACACAGACTCTATTCATAGTTGAAGGAGCCTGGATCTCTGCCTCTTTTTTCTCTCCAATGAACTTGTACCCTTGATTTAGGACAATTCAATGAGAGGAATATGATGAAGAGAGAAGAAATCATTTAAATTATTGTCACTGACCAGATAAAAGTTATTGCAGTAAGTACTCTACCTAGTAGCCTGTTACACTGTGCCCACTTGCTGGAAGATCCCTAGCTACTGCAAAGGTCGTATGAAAATGGAGAATGGCAGCTCAGAGTCAGTAATCTATATAAGGTGTTTCTGTTTTCTGTTTGGAAGCTCAACAGAAAAAAATCCCAAGTATCCTTTGGGCATATTCAAAGAACATTTTTCAGAGTTCCCATGGGCTTACTTGGAAAGAGGTATCAAAAGCTTGACTTTTGAAGAGAGACAAGGTGGTAGGGGGTGATTGATAGATGAACTGAACACCCCTTACAAGTGCAAATGCAAACATGATCAGGGTTTGGAACAGGCCCTGTTCACCTGGGGAACACACAATGCTGCATCTGAGGTCTGCAACAAAGCACGGAGAATTTCAGGGGGAAACAGATGCTGATGCAATGTTAAATTCATTTCAAAGATTCCCTATAGGTAACAATTAGAGACACCAAGAAATTTATATAATTCCTTTGGGAAGCTATTCCTGAAAACTATGTTGAGGTATTTTACAGTAGATACAGCATTGTTTTATTTTATTTGGCAAAATAAGAGAATAAGAAAGGGAACTTGGAAGTGCTTTGCTTCTAAAGATCAGTGATCATACTGCAAAAATAGTGTGTTCAGTCTGCTTGGTACCAGACACGTCAGAGAAAGGTAGGACTGAGCATTCATTGACAGTACTATAGTATACCTCTGCCAGACTTCTCTTCATGCCCAGTTCCCAAGGGTATGTGTCTAGAAACATCAGCGTATGCTGTAACAGAAATAACCTATGAATATAACAGCTCCATCAGCCCCGATGTTAATCAGTACAAATCTGAAATGAATTAGGGGAATAAATCATTATGATTATAAAGGTTAACATTCACCATCTCTCTGCAAAATGATTCCTCTGTGAAGCTAAGCATTGCTCTCAGTGCAAAAATATTATTGAAGAAGTTAAATTGTCTTCTAAAGTCTATGTTAAGTCTGAAGATGGCATTCCAATCAATAAAGTATGACTTCAAAGCAATATAGACAGTAAAGACAGTCGTATCTACAGGGGTACACTCAAGCCTGCTGTGACCTTATTTCAATACACCTCTTATAAAATAAGTCAGAACAACACTTCTTGTCAGCAAGTAACTCAGATATTCACAGTTCCCTCCTTTCATTACTTGCTACAGGTAGAAAAATAGAAATACATCATCAAAGGTATAAATGAACCATGTTTCCAATGAACTCTAGGGAATAAAGATATATTTATGCATCATCATATCTCTATAGCACATGTACCAACTAGTAAGAAGAGATGCTAAATCTGGAGGAGTCTAGTGTTCAAGTAGATATAAAGGAGTGCTTTGATTTTTGTCTGCCAAAGCTACATCACTCAACACATCTAACAATGCAGAACTAATTGCAGACAAATACTCTGGTTTTCACTCTCCCTTCATGAAGAACCAACTTTGAGTTGGTATCTCAGCAGCATTCAGTTCCCATTTGTGTGACAGGGAGTGAGAAAGAAGCAAGATGCATTTTCATACCTGAAGGGTCACATTACTGTGTTGAATTGCCAATAGGTAAAACTGTGTGCATTTTTTGTTCTGCCTACTGAAAAGGCAATAAAATACATACATGTACATATAGACAATGAAAAATTAATTACATGGGAATAATTCCCTATTTTACAACCTTGGCATATCAGTTTGGTACAGTTGGCAGTAAAAATTCTTCATTTTGAAATAAGAATCTACACATACACAAATATATTAGTATTTGCGCCATTGAACAGAAGTGCAATAAAGGAAGATTTTCATCATCCACCTCATGAAATTAATGTTTCTTTGACCATATAAATGATGTTATTTCAAGAGCCGGTTTTGAAAGAAAGTATATAACAGTCATAAGCCATATGTGTTCTACTATGAACATAACAAACATTGAGTGAGAAAAAAAATCAGATAGCTGTCAAAATAGCTCTGCTCACTGTGCAGAAAAAGGGTAGTGGAAAATAATAAGTTGTATCTGTACCACATTGGTGAAAAGCAACACGTGAGCCCACAGTAGCCCTAATACCATGTCCTCACCTGAGAGATAGCGAACAAAACCAGTCTGATAAATTCACAAGGTGAGGGGCATCTATTCATCCATCAGAGAAGATATAGATACTGTTATGAGTCATCTGAAATTGCTTATAAGGGTGATATGAACACACAAGAACCCTTCACATTCCCAGGCATCTGTTAATATGCCTTCACTTTCTGAACTAGTGAATTAAATCATTTGTAATTCAGAGTGTGATTCTACCCAAAATAAGATTGCAATCTAATGAAAGGAACAAATTGCCTTGCACATACACATGGTGGGAGTCTCATTTGTTCTGCTGAAGAATAGCCTTTAAAGAAGATTGTCTTACCCCTTTCTAGCCCACACCTGGGGTGAAGAAATAGTCTTATACCATTTATATGGTGTAATCAAGGAACGGTCCTTTAGTGTCCATGCCTGGTCATTGACTCTTATCAGGACTTTTTCTTATCCACGCCACTCCACTCTGTGACTGCACAGTGTCTACTGAGGAATACATCAGGCATGGAGAGATGTATCCTGGGAACACCCTGCCCTGGTACCCAAGAGAGCTGACCTGGGGTTTATACATGGACAGTGTCACCACGGTTTATACATGGACAGTGTCACCACCACCATCAGGACTGGAAGGTAGCAAGAGGAAGGAGAGGATGAAGGCCTGTCTGCCCAGCTCCAGTACTGCTTCCTGAATTGATAATCACCAATCTACAAAATCCATGGACTTCACATTTAAGCAGGCATGACATTATTCCAGCGTATGTAGCTATAACTTGGTTCTGTTAGCTATTCAGTGCAGAACTTACAAACAGGTAAGCAAGAAATATGTAATGTCAGAGACACTCGTTACATTATTTTAACTGCAATTCTTTGAACTTTCCAAAAATGTCAGGTATTGGTCTCATAAATGTTGTAGCAAGCATATTGTTTTGTGGCATGAACAAACAATTTAGATATTTCACGTAAACAAAGGGTCGTGTTTCACATAGTTTTAATCTCTCCAAATTAAACATGCTTGCAAAAAATAAAATAAAATAAAATAAAATAAAATAAAATAAAATAAAATAAAATAAAATAAAATAAAATAAAATAAAATAAAATAAAATAAAATAAAATAAAATAAAATAAAATAAAATAAAAATACCCAAATCTTGAAGCTTCAGAAAGTTTTCTCTCTTCTGCTCATTCCACGTTTAAAAAAACCAGCTTATTTCAGTCCACAGAGTCCAAATTTCGCTCTGTCAGTAAAAGAAAACATCTCTTTGCGGTACCCTCCAAAGATGTCTTCCAGTGCTGGTTGTAATCAAAATGAGTGACAGATCACACAGCAGGATTTTTGTTTGCAGATCTCTGAAATCAGCAAACGTATCTTAACACCTCTCATCTGTATTACTTTGTCCCCTGACCTATTTTCTGGTTACAAACAGGCCTGAATACCCTGATTTAACAGATTGCCGAGCTCTCCTGTTCACTTCTCTGTTCATTAATCTTCATAAAATAATATGGCAACGAGAATTGCTGGAGTTCTCCCTGTACTACCTGCTGCACTCTGGGTTCTATTGAATAAATGGAGAGTATCAAACATGTGAAGGGAAACATATAAGTCTGTATTCAATTCTTTTTTAAGCATTGGAATATCTACAGCTTCTGCTCCTGTGGAAATGTAAAGCTTTGTATAGACTGATTTGCTATGCAGTGCACATTCAGCAGGACCAGCTGAAGGCTTGTTTCTGAGGAGTTAAAACAATGAAGTAAGTTACAGGTAGCACAGTGCTTTGAGGAGTGTATAAATCAGCCCATGCTACATGGTGAAATTCTGTTTTTTCTAGGCAATAGTTGCATTAAACATATTTCCAAAGGGCTTCTCGAAAACTATTATTCTCAGGCCAATGAATAGAGTATTTTGTCCAGTCTTTTTGCTGCAGCAAAGGCATCTGCAGTGTGCACAACCTGATCATGAACGCAGGTAAGTCACATTTGACATGCACTGAGATCTTCAGCCATAGCTCGAAGCCCAGAAGTTATCAGACCACCTGACTTTGTGTCCTACATCTAGAGTGGCAGAACAGTCAGTGCAAGTCCCAGAAGGATGCTCTCAAAAAGGAACCACAGTACCAGCATTTGCTCTCAGCAGGCTGCCAAAGTCAGAACTTGTACTATACATCTGAAGCACAAGCTTGGTTGGCCTCAGCATGTCACCTTGAGCTTTGCTCACTGCATCACAGGATGGAAGAGACCTCCAGAGATGATCTTGTCCAACTGCCTGCTCAAAGCAGGGTCACCTACAGCAGATTGATCTGAGCCATGATGTGCTGGGTTTTGAACATCTCCAAGAACAGAGACTCCACAATGTCTCTAGGAAATCTGTGCTAGGGCTCAGTCACCCCCACAGCAAAAGAGTTTTTCTTGCATCTAAACAGAATATCCTGTGTTTCTTTTGTGCCCATTACCTTGCCCGATCACTGGGAACCATTGAGAGGTCTACCTCCCTATCCTTTACTCCCTCCCATCAAGGAACTTTCTCTTCTCCAGATTGAACAGTCTCATTTCTCTCAACCTTTCCTTATACAACAGGGCTCCAGCCCATCTTCATAACCCTTCACTGGACTATGTCCAGTATGTCCATGTCTCTCTTGTACTGGTGAGACCAAAGCCGGGCACAGGACCCCAGGTGAGTCCCCTCAGCACTGAGCAGAGGGATCACTGCCCTTGACCTGCTGGCAGAGCTCTGCCTAGCACAGCCCAGGAGGCTGCTGCCTTGCTTGGCCACAAGGGCACACTGCTGGTGCATGGTCATTTTGGTGTCCCGCAGCAGCCTCTGGGTAGGGGCTTTTTTGCAAGGCTGCTTTCCAGCTGTGTGGCTCTAACCTTTGCTGACACATGGAATTATTCCTCCCCATGTCCAGGACTTTGCGTTTCACTTGGCTGAGCATCATGGGGTGAGATGGCTGAGATGTCAGCCCATATCTCCCAGATACTCAGCTCACACAAAATAGCTGCATGAGCCAGCGGGGATATTAACGTTCCCTTACAGTTTTGCACTGTCTCCTTTTGAACACCACTTTGAAACCTCAGCAACGCTAAATTAGGAAGTATTTTCATCTGTCAAGAAAAATACTTCTCCCTCTTTGTACTGTCTGATGTACTTTGCATCTATAGAGTCAATGCCAGTTTATATAAGATGTGGCAGCAAATCCATGAATCTGAATCATGCAGAATAGACCAGTAAAATGTGGCAAACAGTAGAGGTGTAGGGAATGTTTCACCAATATATTGTGTATTTTGTCCTAGTTTAGAGAGAGCAATCTTTGTACTGTCAGATACAGATTTTTTTTCATGCAGGAAGTATTGGTTAGGGACATAAATAATATTGACTCTGCATATTGACAGGAGGTAATAAGAGACTTGAGAAACCATCGACTAGCAGTGCCTGGTTCAACTGAAATTACATATTGAACTATATTGGATGTGTCCTAGATGGAAGGGAGATAAAGTCAACTTGCATGATATCCGCCAGACCACTCAACTGCCCCCCATGCCCATTTAAATGGCTGTTACCTGGCTTCCCTGTGGGTTAGAAATACAACCTCAAATTCATGTCATCCTAAAAAGGCACATAAAAATGGCTGAATATTTCTCCAAAGCTACTCATTTCTCTGCGCTGTCTGTAAAGGATGGCCAGAGCAGGTAGCTCAGGTGAAGACTGAACAGAATAGAAAGGCTGAGACTTCTCCAAGAACTATTAGACACACAATGGCTCTGGTGCAGCATGAGTGACACCTTGTTAAGACAGCAAATTTAGATAACAGTGTTATCATTTTAAAGTATACTTTCTATGAAATTTCTTTGTTAATGAATGGCACTTCGCTTTGGAAAAGCAGACAGAGCACCTGCTGCTCCTCAAGAACCAGAGATGAAGATATTGAACTGAACTCAGACTGGCATAGGTGATGCCACAGGATTACAACCCACAGCCCTTCAATGAGGGAGCAGGAACATGTCTTTCCAGCTGAGCCTGATGGCAACTCGGAGGCTCAGATCTAGGTGAGAAGAGCAAAAAGAGAGAAGAGGAGGAGGAAAAGATGTAATACTTCAAAGTAAGACAGAGAAGAATTGTGCATCTGCGAATACTGTTGTGTAGCCCCTAGCTGAGTGTCTTACCTGAGAAAGACTCTTTCATCTCTTATGGAAACACTGAAGAAGGATAATTCAGGGCTTTTAAAATAAATTAAAAAAAAAATCAAAGGCAACAAGTGCAATCAAAACTGCCCCTTTCTTGAACAAGGAAGAAACCGGAGTTTTTACACCTTTGTTATAAACTACTATGATATTAAATTCCTGATCTATAATAACATCACAGGAAGCAGGATCTTCTTCCTGGTGCTCATAGTGGAAGATGGTATAAACTGATTCAGCTTGCTTTTGTCAATATATATCTTATATCTCCACTCGGGCTGAAATTCAGACATCCTGTAGTTTTAACTTTCCAGGATGCACAAAGCCAGGATTCTCCTGCTTGTTTAGGGCACAGCTTAGGCCACCGATACAGGGACATTTTGTATTTCAAAGTCTTCTGCAAAGTATTTTTGTTATTGCCTTTTAAATAGATCACAAGAAAAAAATAATTATTGTATTTCTGACTACTTTTTCCTCCTAACACCTCCTCCCTCTCAAGTCTGCACTTTCTTCAGGGAATACTCACTCATTTGAACAGATTTAATTAACAAATGTCAATAAGTATACATGCGCTCACTGCAACAATGTATAATCATTATGATTTCCTTGGAGCATTAATAAGCTCGGGCTGAGAAAAACAAAAACTTTCACGCTCTTAAATGTGAAGATTTGGGAAATGGATCTATTAGAAATGGATAAACTCCAGGATTACATGAATATTTTCTTTCTAGGAAAACTGTGGCCTCTGTTTCAGCCTTTATACAGTTTTATTGACAAGATCTTGTGTAATTCTAAAATTAGATTAGCAGAGCACTTGAATTCCATGGCTGTGCTGAGAACAGACCACCACCGAGCATTTCTGGAAGGTTCTGGTTGTGGGAGAAGTAGTAGTTGTATTTTCACTCCCCGGCCTATGAAGAAATTCATCACGCAGACCAAAAGAACAGAGTTGGCAGAAGATTTAGCAAGAACTTAAAAAAGAAGAATGCAAGAACAGAGACACACAAAGCTTTGAGCAGAAGAGGGAAAAACCAGAGGTTTTTGTAGCTAAATGGTAGGTGGAAGAGGGGATTCAAACTAAGAGGTGTGCATAAAAAACACTTGTTCTGCCAAAGAGGATCCAACACACACTGCCCAAATATGCCCAAGGAAGGAAGAAGGGGAAGTCAATGAAACATGTGGAAGGAGGATCTTTCCCTGGATCCCAGCTCTCTACAACTACCTGAAAGGAGGTTGTAGTGAGGTGGATGTCCACCTTTTCGCCCAAGTAAGAGGAAATGGCCTCAAGTTTCACCAGGAAAACTTTAGACAGGATATTAGGTAAACTTTCATCACCAAAAGGGTTGTCAAGCATTGGAACAGGCTGCCCAGGGAAGTGATAGAGTCACCATCCCTGGACGTATTTAAGCGATGAGTACATGTGGTTCTTAGGGACATGGTTTAGTGGCAGACTTGGCAGTATTAGGTTAATGGTTGGACACATTAACCTTTTCAACCGAAATGATTCTATGATTCTCCTGTGCCTCTGTAAGTTGAGTAGAAAAGAAAGGTGATTGCAGAGTCCTATGAAAGCAATGAGAAGCTTATTGCACAAGTGGTAGCAGGAGCACTTATAGCATGATCCAGAGGAATTAATTTGCAGCCCAGATTAGCACAGAGAGCAAGAAAACTAGATCTGAAGGTCATCTTTTATGAACAGATGCTGATAGAGAATTTCTGCCCAAAAGAAAAGAAGGTTCCAGCATGTCAAAAATGGAAAGATGTTAAGCTATTCAAAGCTCTTTCTTTTCATCCACCTAACACCTAACTCAGAGTCTTGGAGGCAATGGAGAGGGTTCATGGGCTACCAACCAGGTCTGTCTCTAGAGATGGACCAGTGCAAGCAGAGTCCCCGTATTGGTGAATCATGTGTTTGTGATGCTCTAAAACCAAACCAACAGCAAGTACCTTGGCCCTAGAGCAGTTCATAGACATTCAATGTCCTGAGCTTGGGAAGGAAAAAAAAAGCAAAGGCTAAGAGCATGAATGAAAGCTTTGTTTCAATCAAAGGTCTTTGACATCAAATATCACAGACAAGGGGGGGTGAAGAGAGAGAGAGAAAAGAAAATGTGAGGAAGAGCAGAAGGAAGCAGGGAATGGGTGAAGTCTTGATGTGAATTTTACAGTTGAAAAGCATCTCCACAGCATTTCTCTGATCTGTCATTTTTTACGTAGTGTTTGGCAGGACAATAGAGGTTGCTCCTGCTGTTTTAACCTACTGCCTGGGGAGAGCCCCTTGTACCAAAGGTTAGATGCAAATATCAGATTTCTCTTTGAGACAGGACAGGAGGTTTCAGGAGAATAATGGCATCACAAAGCTAGTCCAAACCCTCTCAGAGGGACCCTGATTCACCTCCCATGGGATCTGATGCACAGTTTCCTGGACCATGGACAGTGTATTTCACCTTTTCTGCTTCACAAAACGATTTCGCAGCAGCAGCATGCCCTGATGAACCTCAGAGACATTTTGTCCATTGCACAGATCAAAAAAGATTTTCTCTAACAAAAAACAGATTGATTTGGCACTAAAACTACAACACACTACCCTTCAGATGACAACACAAAACTGCATCTCATTCACTCCTTCATCTCTGTCCGGGCTTTATTGCACTGAAAATGACCAAAAGTGCCTCTGTGTCATCCTGTGATTTGCAGAGTTTTTCAGCCAAAAAACACAAAAAAAGAAATTTCTCATCTTTACTGAAGGATAGGGGCAAGAGATAAAACCTGATCATTTTATGTACAGAAAGGAATAAAAAAAAATCAGGGGACTCCCATGCAATACTACTACTAATACTGTTAATCATGTCACATTACACGTGTCACAGTGAAGCCTGAACTGTGGATTCATTTCATTTTCATGTTTACTGTTGGTATCCTAGACAGCTTGCACACCCTCAGTATGGAAAAACAGGTAAGTGGAGGAAAAAGAAGCACTTGCAAAAATTTCCAAAAGTATAGTATTTGAGAGAATGGCAGAAATCATTCTTCCTTTCCAAAAGGAAAATTGAATTTTTGTATGCTTTCCTCATATAAAATGTTCATTTTTTCTGTTTGGATATTGATAACTTTAGTATTTCCTGCAAGTCCTTTTCCTGATAAAGAAATATTGTTTTCTCCTGTAAAGATAACTAAGATTTTTTGCTGTAGTTGATAGGGGACCATTTCAGGTGTGAAGTTCTTGGTGAGAAATAAGCTCTAAATTTTATAACTAACAAGGTCATAAGCCTTATCAGGTGTAATTCAAGAGAGTTTCATAAGATTCAAAGTAGTTATGCTGCTGTATGTTGCTGAGGACATGAATTAAATTCTTGAAGGGAAAAAAATTACACTTTGAAATTACAACAAGGTATACTCAAGTTATCTATAAGTTAAGACACCTTCTGATGACTCACAAATAGAACAAATCTTTTAACAAGTGTTAAAAATTAACAGGGAGAGGAGAGAAGGAGATCAAAGCTAAGGTAGATGCTTCAGCAAACTGTCAAAGCATTGACTAAAGAAATCTTTCAGTTTTAGTTCATAAGATGAGGCCAGAAATGCATTTCCCCTTTGGTGGAATGAAATGGATTTAAATCGAATAGAAGAGAATTTGAAATGAAATGTCTATAAGGAAAGTAGTCTCTTAATTCTCCTCCTACTGTGGAAAACTTACTTGATCTAAAATCAAAAGCTATGAACTGATGGTTCACTTTCTCACCCAAAATGTACCCAATTGCCTTCACTACTGAAGAAAGAGAATGTGAAATCCTTTAGACCAAGACATGCAGAACACACACTTGCAGCTACGGAATTATCCCACCAGGATGGTTTAAACGATTCTGTAAAGAAGTTATTCTAGCTGGAGGTCCTACCTTCCAGCCTCCTCAAGGCAAATTTTCACTGTGTTTATTCCAGAATGAACTTTCTATTGCAAACTGCTCGTGTGCTTGTTGTTACTCATCTTGATTTATTTGGTTCCTGACACTGTTAAGTAATGAGTGCCACAAGCCATTGGTTAACAACCATCACTGCTGCTGGATAAAGTTCTCTTCTTGCTACCTTCAAAGAAAATGACCCACAGAGAGGGGGTCAGGTCAGCGAGTCTTGGAGATAAAGACCAACCATGAAGTACTCTGAAAAGCATAATTCAGTCTTCATAAATGCAGTGAGGAAAAGGGAAGAATTTTTCATCCCTTCAAAGACGACCTCCAACAACACTCAGAAATCAAAGCATGTGCAAAAAACCGTTCTTGCTGATGTTGCAATTACATGTCACATAATATCAGAGGCCAAAACTTTCGTGACAACTGTGGAGGTTTCAGAGATTTTATCTGGGTCAGATAGAGATTAACACAGAGTTCAAAAACCTTTGCAATTCTACAGAAGTCCAGATGTTAGGTATCAGTCCAAGGTAGCCATCTGTGCTCCTACTATAGTTGGAGAGAAGCAGGTTTGTCCAGTGGGAGGTTTGTACCATTTTTAGACAAGCATCACAAATAGGGAACCAGTGTCTCTCTCTTCCTCTCTCCTCCCATAAGCAGAGCCCTCCAAAAGACTGAAGTCAGAGTCTTAACTTTTGAGAGCATGATACTGGAAGAGGGGAATCCCACTCCACACAAATTACTTGCCCAAGGTCATATAAGCAGCTCATTGTGAATACAGTTCTTAAATTTGAGTTTAGCTCAGGCCTTCCTTCGTCACTGTTCCCTGGCAACAAGACAGGACACAGCTTCAGAGCTTGTGCTTAGCCTTGCAGCCTTTCCGTGCACAGCTAGCAGAGAGACTCACACTGCCTGTGACAAGGCTTGCAGTATGCAGACAAGCCAGAGAAAGTTAAGGGCAGGTCACAAATCATCTCTATAATTGCTTTGAGGGAAAAGGAAAAAAAGGGTAAAGGAAAGGGAAAAAAGGGGAAAAAATAGAAAAGAAAAAGACTTCACAGCTCTCAGTACAGCAGCTAGATTTTATTTTTGGTCCATCCTGACAAGTATCATTTTGATTTTTACAAGCAGAATGAAGGAAAATTAGCTTCAAAAACTGAATAACTGGTAAAAATAGCCATGGCCATATTTAACAGCATACAGTATTTATAAAGAAATGTTTTAGCTTCTATCTTCCAGTGAAAGGGCACAAGTTTTCTGCCAGAGTTATCGATTTTACTCTATTCTGAGACCACCAGAGAAAACAAAACGACAGAGAGCTCTCAAGATGTGCTGGAAAGGTAAGAGTTACCATCTCTCTCCAAGTAAGTACCAGTAATATACTGTACAGCCCATGTTTCTTCGACAGTTTGACACAGTCTAGCTCCACTGAACCACTTCTGATTTACACCAGCACTAAAAAGGAGAGGGGGAGAAAGAAGTCAGACATCACAAATCTTTTCACTGAGTGACATTTTGAAAGGCTCATACATCACTTTGAAACTAAGGTCTGGACTCAGTACAGATGACCTAAAGAATGGCTTATATGCCCCAAAGCCTCTTCTCTTTTCCTCAGATACCATTTGCTTTAGTAGAAAACACTAACTCTTCCTACAAAGCCTGTCTCAAAGGACTCGCAAAGGTATTTTGAAGCCAAAGTCCCATTGACAGGAAGGCTAACACCTCCAGGATATTTAGTTAATACAACCCACTGATATTAAGGGGACAACACTTTCATGAGCTATACAGGAATTTAACAGCCTGATTTTCTTTGAGCTTCAAGGGAATAAGGTTTCTAAATAATCTGAGAAAACATCAGTCTTTATAATCCATTATTTATACTGCAGAAAAGAAGCAAGAATTGGCAGTCCATGATCTGGCCATGCAAAGACACAGCTGTGAGAATTAGGAGAGATGTTCATCATCACGCACTCAGTGGCTCTGCCAGTGTCTCTGAAAAAGGGACCAGATGAAACTGTGTTTTACTCAAAGCATTTGCCATTGTGTTGGAGGCAGAGTGATAAACCAAGTGTAATTCCAACCTGCCCTTGCACGTGCATTTTTCATACAATATCAGATTCTTTGGCTGTTTGCCATACACACTTTCCCAGAAGCTTAACAGTTCATACAGATAAGTAAACGAAGGCAACACCTCAGAAAAGTGGCTTCTCCAGATCACCTTTCATTTAAAACACTTGAGATGCTTGGATAAGCCTCACTACGCTGCAGTAAGGATTCTGAGGATTATCTCATTCAGCAGCATTGTGTTAAGGCCTCAGTTTTGAATGAAGAAGTCTTCTTTAAGCTGGCACTTTGGCATCTAGTGACAGCATATAGATACCATTATGGAAAGACAGAAAGGTGCAGGATCTCTTTCAACAGAACACAAGGATTATTATATTAAGCAGTGCTGTAATAACATGCAGTTTTAATGAGTTAATGGTTGAGAAAGATCTTCTAGTCTTGTAATCTTATCAATGGTGGATCTATGCCACCTAAAATTACATGTCCACAGTGTAGCTCTGAGCATCTGAGCAAATTTTCTGAGACTTTCATCATAGCAGTTGAAGTCTAATCAATGGAGATTAGTGTGCAACTCTTCTAACCAAATGTAAGATACACTGACAAGAGTCTATATTTGAATAACTACTTCTATTATAAAGAAATCCTAGGCTTACTTAGATTTATATCCTATAGTCACTACAATTTTTCAGATGAATCCCAACAAAGTGTTCCAAACAACTAAAATTTGACTTACTGTGTACAGAAAAGGATTAAATTTACCCGAATTGAATGATTCAGTATAAGATCTAGGTGAGGAAAGTGACAAGTTCTTAACCACAGTAGATCTCAACTACACAAACACATGTGGATTTAAATCCGGAAATATCCACCAGCCTGCAAGCACCAGCAGGATCAGCAGACAACATGCTAATATAGCCCTAAATGCATGGAAACTTGTGAGGTTAAACTGAGACTGGAAATATCCATTACCCCTAACTCAGACACGAGGCTGACACACTATACCTGACCAGATGTCACATTTAAACTCAGAAGCCTTATCTAGCAGTGATGATAAAATTACTGATCTGCTGGTGACAATTTTACTGGTTCTTAAAACTGCATTAGCAACTAGCCTACTGAAATATTAAACATAATAGTTACAGCTCTAACAAAACATACCAATTTATGGTGATTCAGAGGCTGAAAGCATGACTAATTATAGACTAAATTTTGCAGCAAATACATTGGTAGGGCTTGAGACAGTATTTAAAGGCATGTGTGGGCAGTCACAAACTACTTCCAGAAATGTGAAAAAAGACTTTTACAGAGGATTATAAAACTAAGCCTCTGAAGAGCAGAAGTAGCATGTTAGCCATGTCCTTTTCTCAAACCATATTACTACACTGTCATTTACTTAGCAATTGGTTAAAGTGTTTTGTTCTGGAATCCTATTAGTGGCTAACACCAACGCAATATAAATTCCATATCTTGGAGGTTCAACGTTGCTGCTATATCCTACTTGTAGCATTGGTAGAGATGGTAAGAAAAAATATTTTAAAAGTACAAGGAAGTTAGAACCTCTCAGCACAATTTTCAAAGCGTGTGACTGTTACTACCGTTTTCCTGCTACGTATTTTCTTGTTACATTAGTAACATCCTCTGTTTTCAAAGCTAATAAACACAGACATATAAAAGTGTTAATAATGCCAGGAAAGAGGACTGTGAGGTTCACTTGTACTTCTTCACAAAGGCTGGATTTTATTGTTGGGTACAATCTCCTTCCATCCTCCCTCATCCAGTGGAGGGCTGAGCCTTAGAAACATCACTTCATCCACTACTTTTCCACTTAAGTGGGAACTCCATCCTTGTTCCCACAGTCCACAATTTGCCCGTTTCATTCGCTCATATATATGTAACAGAACGAGAAGATATCAGTCTTTATTTCCTAAGTCTAATCTCTGGCAGATCTCCACTACGTGGTTGCAGAGAACCAGGATGCAACCTTGCCCTGAGTTACTGCAGGGATTTAGAGATGCCCGTCAATGTTGATCTAACAGAACTTCTTTACTATCTTACCCCGGACCCCAGGATACAGACTTGAGCCTCAACCCACACTGAAAGGCACAGAAACATTCCTACAGATCCATTGGCGTGTGGGCAAATGCAGATTAGAGCCAGCAAGTTCACACCTCAGAAGATTCCCTCAAAGCCTATGGTTTAATGGTCAAGAGCAAGTGTATGAAGCCTAAGGTTTCTTGACTACCCTTTTATGACATGATGTCCAGACTCCCACAGAAACCCTTTGAACACAGCCCAAGTGCCCACACAGAGGTGTGCAAGTCCATTTGAGCTGCCCTTTGGGATATTTTCCTTCCTCCATCTGCTACTCCAGAGGTCTGGAGGTGATCTTCTGGCCCTGGGTCACACCACTAGATACACGTGGATGAATATCTTGGATATCTTAAGGCGTCTCAAGAAGAGCTGGATGCCTGTGACCAGGTCACTGAATCTCACCCACTGCACGTTACTCAAGACCGTCAGTGGGGATGCAGTTCTAGCTAAAGCAGATGCCTCCTCTTTGGACCGTCTCTCAGCTTCATGTCTAGATCTCCACTAATGGTATAAACCTGTACTGTGCAAACAGGTATCCTAACAGAGCATCTGAACCTATAACCAGCATCTTAGGGGTCATGGGTCTTAGTCTCTGACAGCTGATCTTTCAATTTTCATTAGATTTTAGTACTCTATGCATGCAGAAGTTTTGAGGTTGGTTTAACATGCAGTAATTTATTTTTCCCAAGTTTACATTCTCTTTAAACAACATTACATCTAATGCAAACCAGAGGAGTGTCCATGTGGCCCAAGAAGTGTTTGCATACAGAACTGAAGTGTTAAAGTCAATCCATACTTTATAGTTGCTGCACCTCAAGTGCATCCTTAGGCTGGGATTTAACTTCACCTTGCACATCGAGGGCCACAGGTACATCGACGAACAAATCTGAACCAGACCCTTCTGCCAAGGAGATCTCAGGAGTAACAGAAGGGTGAAGTCCTCAGTATCTCAACACGTCAAGCCAATTGCTCTACAATGAGGCAAACCTTTTACTGTATCACAAAATGTTGCAGTTTGCCACAACAGCAGCAACTTTCCTGTGCTACAATAGAGCATCTTGCTGACTGTCACTGGATTATGTATCTTAGTGAGGGTGCCTGCAAATCTTGCCTCCTTTGGGAGTTTAGATATGAAAATCTTGCTTAAAAATGTTGAGGAAGTGCTATTCTGCATTCCGTGTTTACATTTCTGGTATTAGTTTTCTGTTTTGTATTTGTTAAGGTAGATTTTTTTTTTAAAAGTCAAAAGTCCCAAAGAATAAAGTAAATCCTGATGATATTTTATAAAAGTAGACACCCAGATTGCTATTTAATCTTAGTCAGAAAAGAATTTATACAGTACATTTCTCAATAGCATTGTCTAGAAGTCAAAGCAGACAATCTTTTATAACTTGGCTGTCTGCCATGACAACTTCTCTGGTCCAGTTTACATTTATTAAAATTTGCAGTTTTTTATCCTCTTCACAGCAAAATTTAGTATTATAAACAGATTGAAAGTGTCATAAGAGACAAAGGCAACATTAAGAAGAGCAAAATGGTTCTAAATTTCAAAGCACTCTTCTATACAGTACACAGCAAAAAACAGATGCAGTTGCATTTCTCAAGTAATAGCATCAGTATTTGTACTCCAAGTCTCATCATTTTACTTCAGCTGTAGAATATTTTTCATAGAGTCTTTAAAGAAGAATCTCTGGGGATTAATCTTTCCTCTGTTTGTCCTGATAATATAAACTTCAAATAGTTCAGCAAACAGGACCTAGCTGAATCATCAAGACCTGCAGATTCAGTCTTTCTTTTTATGGAGCATCAAGATCAGATGTTTTTATCTACTTTTCAAAATTCACATTTTTTTTTATCTCAATGAAATTTCTTCCCTTCCCAATGATTCATTGGACCATCCATCTTTGTATACAAGTACCCACACATAAGACTAGTGAAGTTCCTTGTAAACCAGAGATCACCTGAAGTCTGAGAAAGCATTTTGGACAGATAATGCCTTCGTGACCAGTAAATACTGGATTTACTGGTTAAAAACTCTATTGTCTAAATTCATAAGGTCAAACTGCATTGTTACATTGATGTAGATCCTTGTACTCCAGGAAAAATTTTACAACTGGGATAGTGCTGCAAGCAATGTATTTTGCTGCTTCTGCAGGATGATATATCTAAAATACACCTGGAAGAGGCCAAGGGCTGCACCCAGAAATCACCAAGGATGGATTAATCTTTTGTAACTTGAAGTCTGTCTCTTACCTTCGTTTTGCAGTAAACTAAAGGAAAATTAATACTTCAAAGTCATGATCTGTCCAGTTTCAGACTTCTACTTTCTCCACAACATGTTGATGCCCAAGCAGTACCCATTTTCCTTCTTTGATTCTCACAGGAAAGCAGATGACTAGACCAGGTGAATCCAACCCTGTGTATAATAATTTGCCTACACCGTATCAAGTAGTGTATATAGCCTGAACTTTGATCCAGCCAGGCAATTTCATTCACTGTGGTAGAACAGCTGGGGCAGTGAAGACCAGACTTTCCCAAAGAATTAGGCTCCTATTTAAACAAATGGTAAAAAAAGGAATTCTTATTTACGTATTTATTTTAAACAGTACTCAGCATCTTCACACTCAGCAGGAAAAAAGCCAGAAAATGGCTGATGGAAGATTTGATGAAAATGCAATTCAAAAGAAAGAATGTCATTTTGTTTTGCTTGTAACATGTTATGAGGATTCTTTTCTTTCTTAGGGGCCTGGTGTCTTGTCTTTCATCTTCGAACTGTCTGTAGTTGCAAGGACAGGTAGAAACAACAGTTCATATCATATAAGTGGACAACTTGCTCTGAGTATGAGCATTTTAGGAGCTGTACAATGATTGTGCTGATCTTGTAACATGAATAAATAATAAAGTACAGTGACAACCACATAGTAAAATTCAGGACAGAAGTTCACAACTAAATGTGCCTGTTTATTGTTTACTTTAATTTATAATTCTGTTTAAAAACTAAAGACTAGCTCATTAGCTGGTAAATTGCTTTTTATTTCCACCTAATTTATGAGTCCTGAGGTGTTTGGACAGGGCTTAACATGAGAAAAAAAATGCTACATGCAACATCCTTTCATTTGCTTTTGGTGTGGTACATGAAATAGTCTCTTTACTTTACAAAGCTTTTTCTTTGTGAATCAACATCATTAGCAGTCAAAGAAACGGCTACAAGCATTGAGTGCAAATGTTTGAACTTCAATAATTAGCATGTCATTAATAAGGAGGCTGGAAGAGTTTGGTCATAAAGTTTTCTTTGAAAGTTCCCATCACTGTTACAGCTTGAGTCACGGTGGCAGCGATTAGATGCCTGATTCTAGCCAATGAAGGGTTTTAGGGAGCAAGGAGTTGCACCTGGCATGGCAAACGGTAGCTGAGGCCTCACCCATTGCAGCATGAACCCCTTGCTCACACAAGTGTCCCTCCATGCAGAAGTTGAGTATGAATCACCTCTACCAACATCTCCCTTTTCCACTATCTTCATCTTTCTGCATACCAGGTCAGTTACCCATTTTATTTTTCTACTCTCTCATTATTGGATTAGTGGACTGCCAAAATATCTAGCACACTGGAGATGTGTAAAGTGGTTCTGCCCATTTAGAAACCCCAATGAGCACATCTACAAACCTCACCCAGAGGTGAAGGAGCCTGCACAAGGGCATACCGAAAATGTGTACCAGTGCTAGAAACCAGATTGTCAAAATTCAAGTCTAGTATCCAAAGGCTTAGAAACCAAGGGGTAAGAATTGACAGAACAGGCAACTGTCATTAAATTACTGGTAGATTGCCTTGGGGAAACTAAAGTAAAATAGCTTGTACATTACAGACAGACCCAGAGAAGCAAAAAAAAATCAAGTATCAAGCCAAAGTATCAAGCCAAACAAAACTATTTTACCTTTACTAGTCAGGTTCTCCCTGTTTTCTTCCTCTAAACTTCATGATCTGGATGGTTATTTTCAACATCTCAGTGAGTCTCAATAATCAACAGAGTGACAAAAACAAACCCGACAACTGGGGAAAATAACTCTGAACCCTTTGATTAAAAATAATCAATAATGCAGCATGAAAAGCTTCAGCAGGTAGGAAGGGCTGATGACTCAGGGGACACAATGGAAAAGGCCAAGTGAGTGAAACGCAGAGCAGCCTTGCCCTCCTTTCCAGCAGCTGCTAGTGGGTAAAACGGGGACACGCCTGCGGCTCGCAGGCAAGCGCAATAACTCAGCCGAATATTGCAATCTATAGTTCACTGACCCCAAATGATTACTGCACTCCTCTCATGTGTTCAGTAATTTTCTGTCCTGATTCAGCGGGATTCGAGTGAGCAACCCAAAAGAAATTAAATGCTTTAGCCCTGCTTAGAAAAACAAATAAAATGGTGAAATCAGAGGCCCCTGTTTCCCCTCATAGCTTTTTTTTATGTTGTGTTGCAGAGTAGGTTTTAAAACCTCTTTCATCTCTAGCCACAAGAGGAGCCACCTCACAGATTCACTGTGAAATAGTCTCATTGCTAGAGAGGTAGTTTGAGACAACATTCAAAAACGTCTGCTAGCTGACAACTTCAGCTCATGCTTCTGTCCCACCGCAGAAAGGTGCTGAGGGACAAGGAGAGATCACTCTGGTGTTTCCACACCTTGAAGAATCCTCACTGTGGTCAGGCAATCTGTACAACATTAAGACAAAGACATTTCCTCAAGGAGAAAAACCTCACAAAAGAACCAAGAGTCCCAGGAATCTGCACAGGTAGAATTTTGCTGGTGAAGCAGAAAAAGTTGAGATGGTATTGGTTTTCATTTATTTTCATTTCAGGAGGAGAAGTGAGTGGGTTTTTGGGGGGATGCCTCCAAGAAACCCCATACCAGGTTTTTTGAGTTGTTGTTTTGTGGGTTTTTTTTCCCATTTAAAATTCCCAGTGTCATCAAATATGTGTCCTGAAGGTATGCAAGTCCCCAGCCACAGCAGTATTACCTCCCCTGCTCAAGAAGGACTGGGGAAGCTGTGTTAACCTATCCTTGTGCATGAGGCTCTTGATATATTTGCTGAGATATCTGGACCCATGTTCTAGCTACTCAGATCACTTCGGATCACTTCAGGCACCCAGAGTCACCTTTCCTAGTCAATTATCAGGCACTGGTGGCTCTTTGGCCCCTATAAGCGTCCCTTGCCATGGTGAAGCAGGACAGCAGAGAAGAGCCAGACTTCGTGACGGAGCTCAGGACTTTCTCCTCCAGGCTTGCTGGCCTTCCCGTCTGTTCCATTATGATCCCGTAGGTACCAGACAGCTGGCAGTCTACAAACACCACTATCCTGAAACCAGCCCCCTAGCTTAGCCCAAGGCCAGAAAGAGGCAGTGAATATATTCTTAATTGTTCAAATAATCACTGCAAGAAGCAACTTTTTATACATATTTTTCCTACAGAAAATTTTAAAGCAAATTGCTACTCTCCAATTAATCTGGGCTATCCAGAATATACCACCCATGCCTATCAGAAGTTATGAAGATAGCATTGGCCTTTCCAATTTCCCTGGATGGTTTATTTACAATTTAATATTATCTCCTGGGTTTTGTTTCGTTTTTTAACACTGTAATTCAGATGAGTTTTAATTCTGTTCAGCTACAAACACATGCATGTTTTCCTCCAGCAGTCAGTAGCAAAAGTAAAATAGGCTCAACTTCTATAAGGATCAAGCAGCTCACATAAAAATGTTTGGCACAGTACAAAATTTATAACAATCATTTTAGTGCAAGGTGCATTCCAGCAAAATCTTGATTTGACTAAATGTTTGATATTCTCATGCAGCCATTACTGCTAAAAAGGATTCATAAGTCACATTCCTTTAGTGTGTGTAATTTTAAGAGCAACCATTCACTTTGTATCTAAATCTTGCTCTAAATTTCCCCAGAGGGGATGCAGTCATCCTTACCAGTCAAGGGAGACAAATATACAATTTACAATGATCTAAAAAATTTGGACTCAAGTATGAAAAGGAAATATTAAATTTTTTCATTGTGTTTTCAAAGTTTCTGTAACAATAAAGCTCCTACCTCCAAGACCATATAGGTGCCACACTAAAGTAAACACCGTAGCAGGGTGGTAGCATATAGAAATGTGACTGCAAGCAAGAGAATAAGTTTTAGATGATCCCAGCTGATTATCGGGGTGTGGGAAGGGAGATAGCAGTGAATTCCTAGCAGGAGGTTGACTCCGACTTATAAGCAGAGAAGAAAAGAAATCTATCTACCAGTGCCAGAAATGCCCCATCCTGTGCTAAAAACTTGGGCACATCTTCAAAATATGACATTTCTCTTTTCTTAGATTGTTGCATTAATAGTGTAATAGGAATGATATTAACATCTTAACTGTTCAAGTTGAAGTGGCTGAGGTTACTATTCCTCAACTGACACCTAGGAGTTAAATTTTGGCTGCTGCAAAGCTAAGGAAAATCAATTCTCCCAGACTGTCAAGTAAGAGCACAAAGAGCTGAAGGGAAGCATCGACACAGCCAGCAACTACATCTCAGCTGGGATGCAGGTACCACCTAAACTAGCCTGATCCCTTGAATAGCAACGATGGCCCCACGGGGTACCTGCAAGCTTAATTTTCAGCAACAGTTAAGTAGAATTCTGTCTTGCAAAAGCTTCATTCCCAAAGGTTAAAAAAGATTATTTTTAAGAAAGGCAGAAACCTCCTAGGACAAGACTGACACCAGTTTCTGCTTCCCATCAAAAACCTTCACGCTACTAAGGGAAACTTCTGATGGGAAACATTCCCTAAAATTGGGGAACATAATACTAATGTGTAAAAGCAAAAATAAAATTTGTTTCAGCAGTGGCCCGCATCTTGAGACGCTTTGTATTTGGATTTAGATGAGAATATGGAAAAAACCCATCTTAACCCCAAGAGGAGTTTTAAAAATCTAATACTACCTCTTTCGTACTCACCAGTTCAGGACACAATACAACTCACATTTTCTGCTTACCAGCAGGGCACCTTCAGATAATTTGATTCTGGCAATGACATAACACTTCTTCTAGTCACGGCAGACTCCCCACTAGATGTTGTGCTCTGTGCCCTCACCATGGTTTCTCACACTGCTGCAGCTCATAGCTGACATGCACAGCACTACATGATAAAAATTAAGACACTTTATGTGAAGCTTTAAATGATTCTCCAAGGGAAAGAGGCTTTCTTATTTAGACTGGCAGAAACAGAATTGTATCTAATAAAGCTATAGAGGAAGAGACACGGAGGAGCTCTACAGAGGGCCAGAAAGACTTTGAAGACAGTTGGTGAATGTATATTGTCACCTGCAGGTGATGTCTTCAGAGGAACAAAGTGTCACCAGAGCTGCTACTAGGCAGCTGCCATCTGAATGGCTAATATGTGCCATTAATTAGCTGAGCATCCCCAAACATGTTGCTTTGTTTCCCATGGAGATATTTTTTCCCCTGAAATAAGAAATCTCCACCACTGACTCTCCTAAGACTACAGAGACATGAGTTCTCAGGAAAGGTCAATACCTAAGTGTCCCAGAGCACATTCCCTTCCTTGCCAGAACTGGACCACAAGGAAAGGAAGGACACAGAACACAAATCTATTTGCAGAACTTGTCCATAAATCTCCTAGTTCAGGAAGCAGTTGGCCAGGTCACAAGAGCACTGTGGCCCGTGTCTCTGTCACCTGGATGAGTTCTCCACTTTTCCTAGCACTTTTTTATAAACTCAAATGCACTGAGGGAGTTGCAATTGAACTCCTGCTGCACTCCCACTCCCAAACACGTACTGTAACCTCTTGCCTCCATAGCTATGTTCTTTTAGTCCTCCTGCCTCCTGGAAGAAAAGTGGTTCCACATACTGAAGTCACTTTTAGAAACTGCAAAGCTAGTAAGTATCCAATGGAGATTAATTTTGAACATGTTTTTCTGACTAAAAGTTTAACTTCGTCATTGGAGTTTCATTTTTAACTCTGTTAATTAAAGTTATAGAAAACATATTATGTTGACATTTTGTGTTAGCAAGAACTGAACAGTCCGTTGGTGACTAATATTCAAACCCATTTTTTCTAGAGATGTAGTATAGCACAACTAAGAAAACAAAGCCACATTTCAGCCAAGGGGGTAGCAGCAAGACAACGATGGTGCTGAGTTAGCAGATATACATCACAGGGAGATGCTCAGCCTGTTCCTTGGAAGATCTCTGTTCACAGCTATATGCTGCCTCCATATCTGTGCAAGTTTCCAGGCCCCTTTAATCATAGTTCAGTCTCCTCTGCATGTCCCTCTCTATTGGGCCATTTCCTAATTTCTTGTGTTTTCTAACACGCTCGATGCTCAGCCTGAGCACTGTACTACATGTGCTGAGAGACTGTAACCTTCCCCTCTGTAGGTCACCTTCCCAGTAAGTATAAATGAAACCTGAAGACAAATCTTTATGCAACAAGCATATCCAAAAGCTTGTTACAAAACAATCAGAGAAAGACATTGGAAATAAGAAATCAAATCAAATCCCCAAGAGCATGCAATCAACAGTGTGAAGTTTCTTTCCTTCAGATGTTGTCACTTCTCCATGTTAAAGAGCCCAACTAGACCTTAACAAGAAGTTACACGGATAAAACTAACTCTTGTGCTGTGCTTGGATCTCTGTTTGCATTTATCAAAGAGCACCCAACATGGTTGTGACCAAATGTCTCACGAAAAAACACAGTTCCTCTCCCTACTTGAAATGTTGAACAGAATTAACACAGTCAGATTTGCTGTTTCTCTTGGGTTGTCTCCCTGTTTCTCTTTAACTTAGTGGATTTCTTCAGAGAGCATAGAATCATAGAATTCTCCAGTTGGAAAAGTCCTCTGAGATCATCGAGTCCAATTGCACCCATCCTCTGCTAAACCATGTCCCTTAAAAACTCATCTATCCTTTTTTTAAATACGGCCAGGTACAGTGACTCAACCACCTCCCTGGGCAGCCTCTGACAGTGCCTAAATAGAGATCTGAAAGAAAACTTGAGCAGAACCAGATTGATCTGCAGTGTGATGCAGCCCCATTTCTTTACATTTGACTCCATCTCTCTTCTCCAACACTCTTCCACATCACCTGTGCTTTCCTTCTGCAGCACCCTTAGCTTCTCGCTTGGTCCTTTGCTTATGCTGCCACCCAAGCTACCATCAGCTATAATGTCCTTTAGGCATGACTAGACCATTGCTGTCAGATACACTGAAATATGAGAGCAAGTGTTCAGCTTCAGCAAGACACGGGATCCTTTTAGATTACAGTAGGTGCCATGTACAGGCAATGGCTTGTGAAAAGGGAACAAGTTGCAACAAAATGGACCTTTGTTTCTCTCAGTGCCCAGAGAGATGACTTTTCCTTCAAGCTAGGCACTAGCTTAAGAAATGATTACTCAAAATGTCACTTGCAATGAAGCCAGATTCAGATTCCATATCATCAGTTCTTTCCTTTGAAGCTGAATGCAAAGCCCTGGACAATCATTGCTGCTCCATAGTGGGTTTAAAGAAGGCATGAAAAAGCAACTGCTGTCAAAAAGAAGGGCAGCAATATAAAATAGAGCCACTAACCTTTTGCCATTGAAGTTACTGGTCACATTTCCTTTTTCAGCATGAGCAGATTCAGGTCTAGGGTTTTCTCAGAATAGAATCTTAGCAGCCAGTCATAAGGTGAAATTAACACCTGCCGATTGATCAAGATTTTAGCGATCCTATTTCCTAAAAGTAATGACAGTGCAAAAGAAATAAGGTAGCACATCTTTGTTTTCATCTCTGTTTAGAATTCACGGCTGTAGTTTCTACCTCTGGGTTTTATTTAAACAGGCTTTGCCCTGGAGAAAATAGTTCCTTTGATGTTACAGTTGACCTTTTGGCGTTACTCTAAATAAATTTTTTCTCATGAAGAAGGTTCTCCATGAAAAGAGAGGGAAACATCAATCCAACTCTTTTTCTTTAGTCCTAGCTACATCTTACATTTAAATCAGTGCACCAGGTAACCAGATTTGGGATGAGAATTTTAAGTTTTCCCAACAAGCTCTCCTGTATTAAGCAACAAGTCTACAGGAATAAGTCACTCGTTTTGAAAACTTGCATCTTACTTTCTCACTGGATTCCTGCAAGATTTTGTCTTAGATAATTGTAAACTATCTTCTAATGGATCTACATTCTGAGTGTTAGGCACGCCAGTGATACTTCTGGTAGGGAACACGTGAGGAGGAAAATTCTCACATGGGTATTTAGGATCATGCTGTATAAACAATTACAGCATTCAATGTCTGCAGAAAATCAAGTGGCAAATCAGCAGTGAATATCAATTATACATCTGCTGCATCACAGAGGCAGATGGCACTTTAATTGTACATCCAAAACATAATGGACAATTTTCCACACTGTATTCTCATTGAAATAGTGGCTTTAGCACCTAAAAATATCAAGGCAGGGTATGTGTGCAATGACTCATCTAAGAATTCTTTTCATTTTGAAAATAAATATTCCATGAGTAAACCAATAATCATCTCCAGCATTCATAGCTTATATTCAGTAAATGTATTGTCTTGATGTAGGTAAAAACTTTTATCAATAAAAAGCAATAGGGCAACTGTACGGGTAACGTCACTCTGCTCAGAGTGTGAAATTGTTGAAGAGTTTGAAGATCAATGAGTCAAATTATTTTGATTGCATCTGTAGAAATTTGAAATGTCATGGAGATAAGTAGAATAATATGGATTTACGCTTTCCTCCCAGCTTGATCTGAAGAGAAGAAAGATCAAATATTTCTCTCAAGGACATGAATGGCTTTCTGCAATGGGGGAAGTTTTATAGAACTTAAACAGACTCGATTACACTTCCTGACCACAGAAAAATCAATTGACACCAGACTATGTATGAAAGAATGACTCTGACTACCCAGAAACAGTTGTGTTAAAACACAAATGCCAGAAGTGTGAATACTTACTTATTTAAAGACTATTAAAAATTAAAACTGACTACTTTTATATTCCGAGATGACTTTATATAGTTCTGTTTGTGCAGGCTTTGGTGATTAAGCCACTCCTGCTTGTTTATACATGGACAACTATGTAGATTTCATATAGGATTTGTTCCTTACTGCCATTATGTACAAAACCGTTGGGTTTTCCATTTGTTTGTGTGGTTAGACAGCCTTAAAATGTCCAGTAAATCTCTGACATCAGTTTACCTTTCATCATGGAAGTGGATAGCCCTGTTTTCCTCCTCTCCTCCCCAAATATAATTTGCGTTAGCCACAACAGACACATTGTATTTGCAATGTGAGCACAGATGTGTTTTCTTGGGAGAAATGTAGAAAGTTAATGACTGGGACCTGCATTTGGAAGTAATATCTTAGGTGAGCTGCTAACCAGAGGCAAACTAATCAGGAGCATTAAAAACAGCGTCCATGTCCAAGACACCAGGATCTGGACTTTACAGTTAAGGTTTCATTCACCGTGACACTGGTCAATCAAAGCTCTCAAGGAAATTTCAGGTGCACGGTTCTTTATTTAGCTCTTTAAATTTAACTGGTGCATCCAAAAATGAGAAACTCCTGAAAATGGACTAAGCACTACCTCCCCAAAGAAGCTGAGTAGTAAAACTTTGATGAAAGAATGGTTCAGAATACTCTCACTATACAAAAACATTTGTAAGAACCAATGTAAGGAGCATGTTTATATCTTTTCTTCTTGCAAGACAATGGACAACAGAGACTGCCTCTGGTGTTAGATACAGAGGAGGAAGAGAATTCAAGAGGAGCAATCCATCAGTAGAGGACTCCAAACAAATTAGCATTTGCTTATATACTACAGTAAGGATGGGGACAAAATGAATTTCTGTATCAATCAAGAGGGCAAGACAGGTCTCTTCATACAGAATTATTTAACTCCTGACTCCAAAATTAAAACTTCAAAGTGGGGAAAAATACAGAGCTAGGAACTTCAGCAAGTTATGAAAATTATCCATATTTTTCTGTGTCATCACTGTATCTTCTGCTCTCTGTAATTTTTTCCATTTAGAACTGAAGTGCTTCCTCTCAATCTCACTAAAGCCAGCAGTCTCAGAACACTGATTTAAGGACTTTTGTCCACGTGAAATACTCACCCTATTTTAAACACGATTAAAGAAAAAAGCATTCAACATAAAGCTGTATCTAATATATCTTGTTAGGGGAAAGTAACAAAAAAACTATTTTCATTATTACAGTATCACAGTATCACAGTATCACAAGGTTGGAAAGGACCTCTGAGATCATCAAGTCCAACCTATATCCCAACACTAACACCAACACTAACACCAACCATCATCTAAACCATGGCACTCAGTGCCTCATCCAATCTCCCCTTAAACACCTCCAGGGTCGGTGACTCCACCACCTCCCTGGGCAGCGCATTCCAATGGCCGATCACCCTTTCAGTGAAGAAATTTTTCCTAACATCAAGCCTAAACTTTCCCTGATGAAACTTGAGTCCATGCCCTCTAGTTCTGTCACTGGTCACCTGAGAGAAGAGACCGACCCCTGCCTGACTACAACCTCCTTTTAGGTAGTTGTAGAGAGCAATTAAGTCTCCCCTGAGCCTCCTCTTCTTCAGACTAAAGAGCCCCAATTCCCTCAGTCGCTCCTCGTAGGGCTTGTGCTCCAGCCCCTTTACCATCTTCGTTGTCCTCCTCTGGACACATTCCAGTATCCTAACTTCTTTCCCAAACTGGGGGGCCCAGAACTGTACACAATATTCAAGATGAGGCCTGACCAGTGCCGAGTACAGGGGGACGATAACTTCTCTGGTCCTGCTTGCTACACTATTCCTGATGCAGGCTAGAATGCCATTGGCCTTCTTGGCCACCTGGGCACATTGCTGGCTCATGTTGAGCTTCCTGTCAACCAGCACTCCCAGGTCCTTTTCTGCCTGACTGCTCTCCAGCCACTCTGTCCCCAGTCTATAGCTCTGCATGGGATTGTTGTGTCCAAAATGAAGTACTCGACATTTGGACTTATTAAACATCATCCCATTAGAATCAGCCCATCTCTCCAATCTGTCCAGGTCCCTCTGTAGGGCCATCCTACCCTCTAACAGATCAACCCTTCCTCCCAGCTTGGTATCATCTGCAAACTTGCTGATGATGGACTCAATCCCCTCATCCAGATCATCAATAGAGATATTAAACAGGACCAGACCCAACACTGATCACCGATTCTTTTGGTTTCATTAGCATTTTCTTTACCTTTAACTATAAAATAAGAAATTCTCAACCGTACCAGTCTGTCAGAGGAGAAAATTATATTAATCCTTCCTAGAACTGTCATTTTTTAATTTTAGTTTTCAGTAGAAATATTACTCTGCTGTGCTGGGGTCTCTGACCTACAGACTGACAGGCAGTCTAAAAGCCAATCTCCCTATAGCTCCTCCTTGAGATGGAAGATAGAAGCCTCTCTGGAGACAGTAGCATAACTAGAACAAAGGCTGGTTTTCACAAGAAGGCTGATTTTGGTCCATCACCGAAATACTGGAAACTCAATCCAAGTCTGAGATATCATGACACTGGTCCAACATGTAGCAACAACCACACCATTCGGCCCTCAGCCTCCTACCCAGTGTCCATCTCATGCTGCTAAAGAAGCCACCATGGAGTGGTTTTTTGCTCAGTCATTATCCCCTGGGATTGTCAGTAAGACAAACTGTGCCAATCATCTGGGAAGACCAACGTTTTTGGTCACATAAATCTAGATAATCATCCTTGCAAATGTTTCAATTAATTGGTCTTTGTTTTTAAGAAAGTGTGAAAACTCTAATCCCTTGAAAAATCAATGTAAACGCAGAATAATTGAGAACCATCTTTGCTCCCAGACCTCTGAAAAGAGACCAGAACAGGGAAAAGGGGTTTCTGAAAAGCTTGTACCAACATTCTTCTATTACAATAGCCTACATAACAGCAGTAATAATGACCTTCACTAGACATTTCCTTGAGTGCTAATGACCTGGGGTTAATAGCCCAAGGCATAGTTTTACGCAGTCAACTATTACAGCCAACAATTAATTACCAGGAAATACAATGTGCTTTGACCACTATGGCTCAATTAGTCTTATATTATTCAATAATGAAAAACATTTCAGTCTTATTTACTGTGAAGCTGTACTGGATTTTACTTTAATATGTTAGACTAAAAAAAGTTTGAACCTGTATTAAGCCAAACATGCGTTCTACAACACTCCTCCATTAACGTCACACAAATTATAGGGAGCCAAATCCGAGTGTCTTGCAATGTGAGTATCATCACAGCCTGCCCACAGATAGAAAAATATTGCTGAGCCACACTCTGTGTGAATTCTACTTCTGCACTAGCAAAACCACCCTAAAAATAATTTTCAGCTCTCTGGTGGCTGCAAATAGATGGAGAGTAGCAAGGACAGCAGAGGATGCCCTGTAGAGAGTAACCCTTCAATGGCAAGAGCAGGGTAGTGTATGTTGGGAGTAAGGCCAGGAAAGCAATGTCTTGTTTTTTAACAAACTCCATGGTGCCCCAATATTTCTGCAACTGATTTACAGAGAATATCAGGCCGCACATCTAACATTGTGTTTAGTTTTGGACCCCTCAGTACAAGAAGGAAATTGAGGTGCTGGAGCATGTCCAGAGAAGGACAATGAAGTTGGTGAAGGGTCTGGAGAACATCTTATGAGGAGCAGCTGAGGGAACTGGGGTAGTTTGGCCTGGAGAAAAGGAAGCTGAGGGGAGACCTTGCCACCCTCTACAATTACCTGAAAGAAGGGACGAGAGGAAATATCCTCAAGTTGCTCTAAGGGTGATCTAGATTGGATATTAGGAAAAATTCTTTATTGAAAGAGTGGTGAAGCATTGGAACAGGTTGCCCAGGGAAATGGTGGAGTGACCGTCCCTGGAGATGTTAAAAAAATGTGTAGATCTGGCATTTCAGGACATGGTTTATTAGTTGTAGTGGTGTTGGGCTGATGGTTGAACTGGATGATCTTAGAGGTCTTTTATTGATTCTATGATTTTATGATTCTTTGATTAGGGTAAATCATTTTTGCATCCAGCTTCATGCTCTCCTGGTTTAATTCCGTTCATTATATTTTGTTATTCCAGCAAGGCTTTTGCAACCTGTCCTGGAAACAAAGCACCTTGGGCCCAAGTCTTACCATTCCGGGTCAGTTATTGGTATTTCAGCACCATCACCAGCTTTTTGGAGTTTTAAAAGGCTCAGACCATGCACCAGAACTGGAACTAGGAGGTGTTGTCTTTAATTTGGGGATTAACAGCTTTAATCTCATGAAGGAGGTAAAAAAATGATAAGATTGCATGTGTAGATCCATTCCTCTAAATACACATCTGGCACTCGCTATGGCTTTCGTTTCCATTATATACAGACAAATGTTTCTGAAGGTCTGTCTCTTCATGCCTGGGAGGCTTCTTGAGGAAGATCTGGCACTGCACTGCCTTCCGGCAGAGCTCTGGAAATGCCGCTTGGTCACAGGCATTGCTGCTGGACAAGGGCATGCTAAGGGGGCTCTCAATGAGAATAATATGATATCATCCTTCAAAAGGAAAGCAGGAGCCTTGCTACATGTGCACTGAGATTTGCAGCTTCAAACCGACACAAGAATTCATTTAAACAAGAAAATTCAAATCACTTGAAGGTGATGACGGATTCAGGTTAGTTTGATACTCAGTGCAGTTAAAACCTTTTATTCAAAATGAGGAATTTCAAATCACTTCTGCAAGTTTCTGTGCACGTTGATATTTAAAAGCAGAAGTAATGAAGGCATGTGGGGGCAAAACGGATGCATCTGCCTGGAGGGATGTAGGGAAGATGTTTACCCAGTGTTTGCCAGTGGTGGTAGGGGTGGAAACAGCCATTCCCTGGCAGCATTTACAATGGCCATGAAGATCTGGGGACAACATGCCAGCTGGGTAGAACCCAAAATTCAACACAGTGCCTCTGACTGACCCCACCTCCAGCTGGTGGCTTCTGTTTTCAGTGAGTCACATGAAACAAAGTGGCCACCACTCTCACTGGAAGACTATATGAGCATCCACAGGACCAGTCACCTGAGCACAAGAGCTATAGGCACTAAATCACAAAAATCTGCCTTTTCATGGGATTTACCAATGAAGGATCCATGTGGGACTTTCATATGTCTCTGAGCCCTGATGTGCAGACCACATTAGCCTGTCAGAGGACCGGATCTTTATCACTTTGAGGAGTTATGAGTACAGTGATTACAGATATATGATGTCCATAACCAGAAGGCAAAGAATTGAAAAATTGCAACCGCCCAAGTCCTTCCTGTGTATTGGTAGCTATTCATAGGCTTGCTTTTTAATTGTGGCAATTACAGCATTTCTAACATTTTACTTTAGTTTAGGGATATCAGTCAAGTTTTCCAAAGCATTTACTTAAAAAAAAATCAGAATGATATTACTCTTTTATATATTGTCAAAAGGAGTTGTCATATTCAGTGATCTTTCCAATCTGTTAATATGTTACTTTCCCCCTAATTGTAGAAAGGTTCCAATTAATCATAATGATCATTCACTCAAGTGCCCATTAATTCTCTTCTACAAATAGCCACTCTCTATAGCATCATTAAAAAAAATCAATGGCTGCATCTCTGATGAGATAATTTTAACAGTCATTCAGAATGAGCAGCTGGAATAGAAGGGACAAGCCATATTCACAGTAAAAAAAGGTAATAAAACAGTAACCCCTCTTACTCCTGTTTCAAAGCATAGCAATAAATGGGAAAATTCAGACCTGCAAAAGTTCTGGTCTACTTCTTCTACAGCGTGTTTGTGAAGATGGGCAAGGAAAAGAAAACTGATGGCAGGCACAAGATCAGAATAGAAGGGATAACGATTTCGTAGTCTTGGAGCTCAGATAGGTGAAAGGTGACATCCACCACAGGGAGGCCAAGAGCAATCCTGGGGAGTGTTTAATCTCATTCATGTGAATTAAGTCACCGTGCTTGAAGTCCTGCTGCAAGTTTATGGAGACATACAGTAAAGTTCAGACACATCTCAGTGCTACAGAGGAACTTAGCAACAAGAAATAGCTAAATTCCTAGTCCACACTAGCAAGCAGCCACAGAACATTGAGCAGGAATTTGCTACTGTCATCCCATTCTCCAAAAGAACAACCAGCACAACTCACCTATTTTCTGCTCATGAAGCCCATTAGCAAATTACTGCCTGACTGGCACAAGGAAGGAGCTGGGGAGGAAGGGAGACTCCTGCCAGCATGCCTCCTCCCCACTGACCTCCGGGTGCCGTGACACATTATCGTCTCCCACCCAGACCTTCTGGGAAGGCTGCGGATGCAGCCCACACAGCTGCATAGTGGAAATATCTTTAAGAGCAGCACAGAGAGGACTTCCTATTCATTTGCCTTTGCTGTTCAAGTATCCCCACAGACCTCATTTTGGGCATGAAGCTGAAGAGGGCCAGATGTCAGCAGTACAGCCAATTCCAGGGGGACGCATCATTCATTCCCAAGCAATCCTGCCTACACCCAGACTCGTGTATGGGTCAGGCACTGCTGACTCGTCACACTGCTGCAATATCAGATGGAAAACTGCATTAACCCTTACACCACACAATGGCAAGAAATAGGTGGGGTTTATTTTTGTGGAAGGAGTATGCCAAGTTTAATTTTTCCTTCCAGGTCAACCTCATCCATAAATGATGTCACAGCAAGGAGGTTTGAATGTCAAGGACTTTTACATGCTGTCAACACAGAGATAATCTAAGCCTGAGAGGAGAGAGGCAGAAAATTATCTCATCCCTCCACTGTAACCTTGCTGCTCCCAAAAGGTTTTAACATGATCCTCCAAGAGGCCTGAGTGGGAGAAAACATAGCTTTATGATGGTGGTGGTCTCAGTCCTAGGTCTAAACGAGATTTAGAAGCTCCATATCTTTTACTCAGTTACCAAATTTTCCTTCACAAAGGCAGACGTCAGCCACAAAATGTAGCAGCCAAACATGACATAATTTATCAGTTATCCATTACATTGTCAAGTCCAACACCTCAGAAGCCAACCAGCCAGAGCATGGTCCTTATAACATTTAGTAAGGATACAGTTAAATCTCTGAGTGTGTTTTAAGGATGATCCTAGAGAGTTCAGTGCTATGTTTCAGAAGAATGATCAGATCAGGGAGGTTCATATTGTTTTGAGGACTCTAGCGTAGCTTTGTTTGAGGGATGAAAGAAAGATTCAGCACATCTCTCTTAAAAGGAGGATTGGAAGCACAGAAGCAAACTGGGATTTTCAGTGGACAATCACAGCCAGGTGTCAATTATTTATGCTAAGGTTTAGAAATGTTTTCACATGACTTCCTGTTGTAGGTGTCTGCCTTAAAACCAGTAGAATACGGAAAACTCAGGGTTGTGAGCCCCAGTGGTGGGCTGGCCAGCCGATTTCTCACTCTTCATCCTGGCCATTGTGAACACTATGGCCTGAATTAATGCTCCAAATTCCCTCTTGGCAACCTTTTTCCTCTTGAACTACAGAGGTTAGCAAGTCCCATGTAGTGAGGGTCACCTAGGATATCTTCTCTATTCCAGTCTCAGCTCTGACACAAAATAATTTTTTTCAGAGTGTATAAGCATTACACAGTCCCCTCAAAAGAAAGATACTCCTCCAACCACAAGTAGTCATCATCAATTTACAAGTGTACTTGTTTCCTAAATGGTACAGTTTTATTTCTTCAAGGAAAGCATTTATATATACAGACCAGAGACATCAAAGCTGGCTTATAAATACAGTAAATCTTCAATTTGAAGGAGAGGTAAGAGGAGCTATGTGGAACTATCTTTTCTGGAAGCAGAAAGCCCTTCCCTACTATTTTGGATTAATTGGTATATACTGAGCTGTATAACTTGCTCACCTGATTCTCTGTTGCCATTTAATACAGATTAATTAGTGTTAGTATTATGACCTACAGTAGTTTGAAGGTCAAGTACCTGAGATCTGTTTTCATGAGACGCAGTAATGCTGTCTCAAGAGACATCGGGTATCATAACTTATTGTGCTGTTAAAATCTGTACAATCAATATGTCTGCAGCTTTAAAATTTTACAATATACTAATAAGTTAGACATAAAATCATACTGGCATTGCACTTACTCCCATCAGCATTAACGATCTTAACACAGCAGGTGTTATCATTCCTAACAAGACATGGTATTTGCTATTTCGTGTTTAGGTGGTCCCTCATCTTGGTTCACAGAAGCTGAGGAAGCTCTGTTTTAATGATTTGAAAATGCTACAGGCAGAGTCACTTTGGACACAGTTCAGCCCAACCATGCTGAACCAGGCAACATCCCACATCCGCTGTGACCTCTGGAGCAAGGTAGAGGCGGGAGTACTACAAGACCTGGTATATTCCTTTATCTTTATGCTAAAAAAATATATATTTAAGTCTGAAATTCTCCTTGTTTGAGCCTTTTCCCTGGCCTGGGAGTGAAAATAATAATAATAATCATTAAAAAAATAACTAAAACCAGAAAAAACCCACCTGAGTATTAAACTTAATAGAAAACAAGATCAAAATAAAACCAGATTGAATTTAAACTAATTCATTGTGCAGTCAATATTTGTTTCACTAAATAGAAGTAGGATCTGTTCACCTAGGGCTGCAGGTTTAATGAAATTCTCTGGTGTCCCAATGGCTGCACAAGCCACGTACAACTCTCTGCTGACCTGCTGTCTGGGAGCTGCTTCAGGCCATGTCAGCTCCATGTCCTGGGCAGCATTTACCACACACAGAGCTGTCATCGTGAGCTGTCATCATGGCTGGCACCTAGAAATGCCATGGAGTCTCTTGTGCAGATCTCTCTGCTGGGACATACTGTCCTACAGACAGCCCTTCTATAGGAAGGAAACTCCACATCCTGAAGATGCCCCTCTTTCTTAAATGATCAGAAAGGAGTTTGAGATGAGTAAACTCCTAATTTTAGTCACTCAATTCAGTGCATCAAATTCTAGTGAAATCGATTAGTGGCTCTGTACCTTGGTTTCTTTACCTGCAACACAAAATGCTTTGAGGTATCCCACTGAGAATGAGTTATTTTCAGACTGAGGATGATGCAGCATTGCCAAATGCTGCTGCTGGTTAAGACTCATAAACAGCTGAGGGTTGGATGCACATTCTGCATCCCATTGCAGGGGAAACGCAGTACTGAAATACTCATCACAGCTAAAAGAAAACTCTCTCGGTGAAGAAAGCCCATCAAAGTACTAAAAGCTGTTCTGAGGACTTACTGAAGACATCTAATCCTTTAACCCCTGGAGAGTGGCAGTTTTACAAGAGATGCCATTATAGCTGCTCATTGCAGGATGAATTATGCAAGGATTTATTATTGATTCAAGGGAAGCCTTCTCAAGCATGCAATCAAAGCCAAGGCAGAGTAGAGGGGAAAGGATGGGGTTTATACAGTTAACTAAACTGACTCATGACCCAAGAAAATTCTAGGGAAAAAGAAGCAGTTGGCAAAAAGTGAAGCATTTTACGTATCAAATCACCTTCTCCACACTCGTAACCAGCCTCTAGTATGAGACCATAGCAGAGAAAAGACAAAACAGTTACATGAGTCCTCTTGCAACCCAGAACTACATCCCCACCACCGTCACCCTGACCATCCACACGGTCAGAGGCAGGAACTCCTTTGGCTGTCGATCCCCAACGTAACCCAGCCCATCCTCATGGGGCTGGGAGACGACAACAAGCCTGCCCAGGGCTGTGCCTAAGGTGAGGAGACTCGAGGGGTCCAGGTCACAGGCTAAAGCTGTAGAAATGCCTGACCCACCTCAAAATGACAACTGGGACAAGGCCATACAGCTGCAGAAAACCATGTTTTAAGAGCAAAAATCTGTGGGAAGCTTGGCACTGTACCAGAGTCTGACAAGGTCTTTTCAAGGAGTACAGTGATGGGAGAAGGAGAGGTTTAACTTGAGAATTAAATGGTAGCGAATCTAAAAGCATATACAACCCAAACAATGACAGTGGAGTGACAGAACCCAACAATTTATCTTTGAAAGAGGAGCAGAAAGAGGCCATTTAAAAAGCCTGAAAGGCCAGAGGTAACCAAGAGGAAATAAAATGAACTTACACAGCAAGGCAGTTGCTGACAAATATAAAACAAACCATGCAGAGTCTTAATAGCATGTTTTACCTTTTGAGTAACAGACTCAAAATTTGCTTTTCTCAACCTGACCTTCGTTAACAACCTTAGACACTATAGGGCTATTATCCTGCAGCATTCCCTTTACTAAACTCATCATGTGTCTGAGTGCTAGAGAACATTTCCTAATACAATCAGAAGAGAGATCAGTAATAATAATTACATAAAGATACATATAGTGCACATAGGTCTATGCATTCACACACACACATGCGTGCGTGTGCACATGCACCTTGCTTATAACAACTATCCAGCAGAAATATTACAGTGACATTTATGCAGAAAAGCATCCAGCAGAGATCTTAGACTAAAATCATTGTTGATGTTATAGCATAGAAAACGGCAATAAAAGTAGGAGACAGGAAATATAATCAAATCAGTAAAGCTAAACAACTCTTTAATACCCTACCAAAAGGGCTTATTTTAATTGCAGTAGGACCATGCCATGTTCCTGGACTCAGCCACGTGTTTTGCTAAATAATCTTCTTTGAAATATTATAAATATACCGAACTTTGAGAAGTAGGTCAGTGGCTCAACATGTTGTAGCAAATAACTCAAATAAATGCTAATCATTACCCTGTGGTCTGCAGTCAGTAACAGGTCTGGCACACTCTGCAGCTAGTGGAATGGCAATTCACTGCATCAGAGGACCATCCTCCAAATGAGGGTCTGGTCACAGCTAACAACATGCCTCTCATCCGACAGAGAAATCACGCTTTCCTTCTCATCATTTAAGTTGCCTCATAATCAGCAAGGGCAAAAGCAGGAGAAAGCAGAAGGACATGAGAATTCGAGACACTGATGCAATGAACGAAATGAAAAACTACAGCTCAGGATAAACCCCAAGTGCAAGTGTCAGCTCTGCCACAAAGGTGACTTCAAAATTCTGCTTTGAACATCGGTCCAGATGCATTAAAACCCATCATAGGAGGACTGTCTACGTGCAAGCATCAGATGAGCCCTTTACAAAGTTCTCCAGGACCTAAAAGGCAAGTGGAGGCTCACACAAAATCCTCCTGTGGATTTAGTGCCCTGAATCTATGCAGTGCCGCTCCCCTCGCCCACCCCCCTTTCCCAAACGGATTTCAGCAAGTACTTACCATCAGCAAGCTCAGAGCAGATTCGGGAGCACGCTGCACAGCCATTGCCTCTCTTCCTATGTACAAATCCTCCCCACGACTCGGTCAGCCCTCGGCCCTTCGTCACAGCAATGCATCCACAGAGCCCACAGCTAACTGCAGGGAGAGAAACCCCAAATCAGGGTCGGAGAGCATTTGCAAGAGGAGGAGAGGATGGATGAGGGGGTGGGGAGTAGAGGAGGGAAGGAAATAACCTTCTCAGCCAGGGAAAGAAGCTTAAGCTAGGCCAAATTTTACACTAGAGAGAGGAGGAAAATGAAATGGAGAGCCTGCTGGAGAAACAGGATATCAGGAACTACAGATATTTAAAGCTCAGGCTCACGCTGCCACAGTGAGCAGCAGCAATACAGGACACGCATCAAACACCTACATGACAGGTTAGGTCCAAGCCCCCTGCCCCAGCACACAGACTAGAATTAATTGCTTTTAATTGCCACTCTCCTTCCTCCACCTAAATAAATGCCTAGGTAGCATAAACCGGCCATTGCCTCTGACTTTGCATCTTCCTCCTTGCCCTGGTGATGCTAGTGCAGAAGCAATGTCAAGTATCGCAACGCACCGCTTCCAACAGGGTCAAATGTCTTCTCTCTTCTTGCAAAGCCCGCTTCGCCTGGTTTTGAAAGCAAACACCTGCATAATAGAGACATGAGCAATGAGTGAGAGGAGTCAGAACCAGCAAGCACCCGGTGTTCACTTGGAAGTAACAATTACCTTTATTGTATTGGAGTGAGAGCTGGGTTATGCACTGACCTTTTTAACCTTACCTCCCCCCCTCTACCTCCCGGTGAAGAAAGGCTCTTCCTCCTCCTCTCCAAATGGACTCAACTCCCTGTGGAGCTAACACACTTCCTAGAAACATGTAATTACACAGACTGTTGTGTTAGCGCTCTGATCACGCTGCCTGTACCGCATGGAAACGGCAGCCAGGCAGCCCCCCCCCCCCTTTCCCTCCCTTTGGAAGGCAACATGCTGCAACCCCCCACTGAGCACCTGCGGCTGAGTGGCCAGCCATGGCTAATTGTGAAAATGTGGCCAGTTAATGCACAAAGACAAATTAGCCTTGAAAATAAGCCCCTTGTTTAAATGTTAGCAGTAAATAGAAGATGGCTTTCTGAAAGCCTTTAAAAATAAACAGAGCATGCTAGCAGGAAGGCCAGTACTCTCACAGAGATGTGCCCTACCTGATCTGTAGGACCCCTATTTTTGTAGGGTTTAAAGCCTCCTTACTTCAGTGTATCAACTCTCACATCTTCCCTCTGAACAAGCAGAAATTTGGCTTTGTTTCCTAAAATGTTAGGCTTTATGAAATGACAGTGTCTGTTCATCTTCCAACTCCCACCTGCACATTATTCCCCCACCCCCCTGATTTTGGAGCCCGATTAAAAGTTTCACACCATTTCAAACAGAGTTGAATTCTCTGACACGTGTCATTCGTGTAACGTTTATAGAAATCAGCACCGGGATAAAAAAAAATCAAATTACTGTCTCCGTGAAGGCAGACAACAGTAATCCAACCCTTGGGCTCTGCAAGATACATCTGGCAGGTCAGCTGTGGAGTGTACCACACTGGAGTACTAATTTGCCTAACCTCTTGTTGCTCACCTATCATTGTGTTTTAGCAATATTGACACAGAGACATAGGAGACTGAAGATATTGCCTTAGGAAGGTCACTCAGGACCTCTCTGGTAGACCCATACCTCCCAGCAAGCCACTCTGTGAGCAGGGGGACTGCCCTTCTTGTAAGGTATGAATAGCATGTGTCATATAGAGAAGCTTAGATTTTTTCATGTAAATACAGATATCATTGAAATCCACCTCCCAAACCCTGCAAGCTGCAGCACCAAGCCTCGATGTTGCATGGTGATGGCTGGGGCTTCCTTCTCCAGCAGATTCTCCACCAAGAGACGTGGAAGGAGGAAGCCACTTGCACTCAGAGGGGCCAACTCTCAAGAGAAAGTGTAGACTCATTCATGGACACATAAGAAGGCCTTTTCTGCATTCTTCCCACCCTCTCACTCCCCATGTTTTGGGTTACAGACATCAACACTCAAGAAGAATCCCTTGTGTCGCACCTGGGGATGGCACTTGCTGCCCTATTTCTGGGACCTGACCTTCTTCACTGCAGTGAACATAGTTCCAGTGAAAGCATGCTTATGCCAGCAGCCATAGTAATCTCCAAGCTCAGATCTAAGTCATCTCCATTGATGGAGAACGGGGGCCCAGCTTCCCAAATGCATTAAGGTACTTGTGCATCAAAGAGATATGGGCTTTAATGATTTCCTTCAATAAGAGCAGAGAGCTGAGGCAGAGTTTCATGGTACTTTTAAGCATAAGGCCTGTCTTGGCTGTCTGTAGTGGGTTATTCTTCACCCCACAGTCACCCGAAACTGTGAGCTGCCATACAATATGACCTGCTGCCTTTCCTCCAAAGAGATTTGTCTTCATCCCTGAAGATGAACAGGTTGCTGACTATTTTAAGAAGGGGAGAAACAGGCCACCTAAATGTGTCTTGAAAGGGGAAAATATGCAGCATAAAAAATGAAGGCAAGTTTTTAAAAACATATCAAGGCATCAAATTATAACATATGTAACCAAATCTTTTTCAACAGTACCATGACAGATACCCCAAGGCTATTGCATTTTTCCCTCTGGTAACCCAGTCTGAAGTATTGTAAGGTAGTGGCTGAGGTAACAACGTATTCAGTAACTCTCAATTCTGACAAGCAAGGTTTCTCCTTTGCCAAGTGATTTTAAGGAACAGCCTGTCCCTATAGTTTTGGACTGAGCTAAAATGAAGAATCTGGAAGTGTGGACGTCTCTTCCACCTCTAGCTCCTACAGCTAGTTACAATTTGTGGTGTCCTTGAAAAAAATCTGGTTTTTGTCCTCAGCTCTGCAAGTCTCAGGATAATGATCATATGCAGGGAGCCATCTGTGCACAAGTATATGATCTATGGCTTCAAGGTATGTTTGAAAACTTACCTACAGATTTACCATTTTCTACAATTTATGTGACTAAATTACATAGAGCAAAAAGAAAAAAATAATTTTTCACTGCAGTTTGTCAAGAGACAACAATTTTGAAAAGGAACTTACTGGATAGACGGTGAAAGCTACTGACGTGGTTTTGTTTCAAGGCCTAAAGCTATGACATTAGAAAAATAAGAGTTTTTTTGCTGTAGGGGCTTTTTCTCCCCTATACTTTAAGAGAAATAGGTGCTACAGTTGTTTAATAAAGTAACTGCTTACAATCACTCAAAGAAAACCTATTATGGAAAATATTAGGTTAATATCACAACAAAACTGATACAAGTAAGAAGATAGAAAGCACTTGCAGACTGCTATATATAGAGGGACCCTTCAATTCCAGTGTTATCACTGGCATTACTTTGACAGGGATACTGTAAGCATTGCTATGCCATTCCATGGTGGGACACCATCGTGAGAGCTGGTGGTTGTTGGGGCTCTGATTTCAGGTTCTGCTAAAGCGATGTGGTACGAAAACTCTCTGCTAGAAGTACATTACATTGAATGTTTATGGACACAGAACCAGAGAGGCACCTGTAGTCCTCCGTAGGAGGAGATGTGGCTTTGGAAGAAGGTGGCATTATTAATGGTAAGAACAAAAGCAATACAGAGCTCAGGGTTAATAGAAACACCTGATTTCTGCTGGTACAGAGATCTCTTATGAAGTTTATTTCCTATTTTTTTCTTCACTGAGTAAACAGCAGCTCTTGTTTTCAGTGAAGTGAAGGTAAATTTCCCATGTATTGATATCATACGTGTTATAAAAACTAAAAGTTAAAGTCATTCCTCTAGTCACCTGAGACATTTGCAAGAGATCAAAATCCTGATACGAATTTTTATTTGACCTCTTGCATCACTGACTTGTGTTTGAGTGAAATGTTGTCTAGTGATTTGACAACTGCCATGACATCACCTATTTAAGCAAGTGTGTACGAAGACAATTGTTTGATCAAGAGGCATTAAAGTCCTTACTTCAGTTTACCAGGACTCAATAATACCAGTCTTTCTATAGTTTTTGGCAGGAAAATAGTCAATTAAAGTTGATGATACTACTCTAAGCAACTGTGTGATGAGAATCAGACCCCCTCACAAGACCCTCGCCCAATCAAGAAAGCAGTGGAAAACCCAACAAGCATCTCTGGAACTCAAGATCTATCAAAGTTTCTGCCATGCTTGTAAATGTTTAATCTTAAATTTAAAGGACACTGAGCTTTCACTGGTGTGAAAAGAATAGGTGATGTGAGAGCATGAAAAGCTGTGTGAGTTTATTGAATTTCCTTCAGCCATTCATGTGTTCCTCTCACATCTCAACTATTTGCAGGAACATACGTGATGAGTTTCAAGTACCTGTTAGTCACAGAAATTAAAATTGCGTTATGAATGGCCATGGCATAAGTGCTTCTGCTTTAATCCACAAAAGAGAAGCCACTTCATACAACGATCTGCAACAAAGCGACACAGCCAGGATGTCTAAGATGCCTAACCAAACTATAGAGAGCTACACAAAAAGAAATATTCACATAATTCAAACAGACAAATTTGAAGACCTACATTTGCTAGTAGCATGTCCCCAAAGAAGATAAAAGCCTGATGCCAACAAGTAAATTATTCATTGTGAGTTATTCACTCAGCTTTAGAAAAGATTTGTAAGGAACTTATTGCATTAGTGCTTCTCCTTACCTTCCTGTGCTCTCTTCCATCAACCCAATTGCTCTGAAAATCACTTGTCATGACCCACAAACAGATCTCAGCAGGGCTGGGATTGTTTCTTTTGAAAAATCTCCTAGAAGCTTTTGACAACTCTCTCAGAAACTTTTGATATTTGCAATTGCAATGACAAAGATGATTCTCCAAACTGCCAAAGAAGTATTATATAGGAAGAGAAATGTCATTCCTGGAGGCAGCAAACTGTAAAATGAAGCAGACATGAGTGGATATATAGAAGGGTCTCTGGTCAACCTCCTCCTTCACTGCAACTCATGAAGGGTTCCCTACCAAGTGTTTGGGAAAACATTTCCTTGCTTTCCTCAATGAGGAGGTGTTACAGAAAATATTGCTAGAAATCTCTCCAGGTTATGTGGCTAATTAGATTACGACACAGGCTAAGAGAAGGATTCATCTCAAATTCATCTCTAATTTCCAGTTTAGCTGTTGACAGCACATTTCTCTTGCCTCACTATTTTTTTGGCAACTCTTCACTAAGAAAATAGTGCTGTTCATGAATGGTATAAACCAGAGGCTCTGCCTCTATTTGAGTGCTGAGTACTTCCCTGATTGAACCTCTCTGAATGATTTATCTTCAGAATTGTGCAAGTAACCCAGAGGCTGCTCTCTGCTAAGCAGTCCCACCCCCAAGGTGACTTATGTCTGATTGCTAATTAGCTTTGACAGGCATTGCTTTGGAATAATAAGAGCCCTAGAAATATCTTCTTATTGTAACAAGGGCAAGATAGCACAGAACCTTTTTGATATACCACGCTAATTAGAGGAAGAGATATTTCTTCGACCATCTCAAGACACTTTTTTATGACAGTGACTATCACTATAGAGCAAAGATCCTTACAAGAAAAAGTCATTGCACACCTCTCCCACAGATCTGAGGGTGAGACTTGGCAAAGCAAAAATACCAACCCGGAGTCCCCTAGCTGCCTGGGCCAGGAAGAGAAGCCTCTTGTGGCCTCTGTGCCAACCATGAGGAAATGCCCAGTCTTATACCACTTCCAAGAGACCTGAGCAGGCCAGGAAGAACTTGTGTATGTAAGTATGAGAACTGAAGAATACAGAGGAAGTTATACCAGGAGTGAGAGCGTGAAGTAACAAGCTTACAGAAGCACAATACAGTCACATATAAGAAACATTTGTTGGAAGTGGGTTGCCTTCCCACTAGAAACAGTGACTGGATTCTGATATATGAGCAGATCTACTGCTCCTGCACAAGGCCACCTGACCCAGGCACTGCTGCCTTTCTCAACTTTGAGATGAGGTTGGTTTAGTTTTTCTGACACTCAACATATGAAAGATTCCTGTTTTCCGCATCCCCCTTTAGCCTGTGCTGTGCAAGATTTCAGGAATCCTGGTAGTTTGCACTTGGGATCTGGGAAGCAAAGCACCTCCTGCAGAGCTGTGGTCAGTGGGAGCCATCTGTCAATAACCACATTTCCATTCTGAAATCAGAAGGGCCTTGGCATTCAGGAATATGAATTATTGCTGTCCTGAACAGGGCAGGTTTTACAGCTGCTTTAACCAGATCTAGCATGTCCCTTTGTCCATGAGTGGCTGCTTCAGCCCACAGAAGGGCTGATCTGTGTAGCTGCCGGGCACTCATACATCTTAGACCTATAGATGACTTTTCTCTGAGCTCCCATTCTCCAGCATAGCCCATCCCCGACCCCACCACAGTCTATCACTGTGCAAGCCAGAGGAGCCCAGTTCTCAGCAAACCCCTGAGATTCAAGAAGCAACCTTGTTACAAGAAAAGATGTAGATCAAAAGAAAAGTCTAACACAAAGATATTCCAAAAGTGAACCTCCAATGTTATTCCATCTTACATTCAATTTAATTTAGCATGTGGCAGCTTAACACTAATGCTGCACTAGGACAATCCTAATTAAAAAAAACCCTGAAGGTTAACAACCAGAGAATAAACATGTCATAACTCAAAATATGCCTTAGTAGCAACATAGTAATTAACATTCAATAACCATCTTACTCAGTTTAAAAGCCCTGGTTTTCATGTTATGATTGTTTAATATTAATTTGACATTTATAAGATGATAGCCCTAGCAGACTAGATATCATGAGATCTGCTGAACTTAGAGGCCCAACACAGGGTGTGGGAGTCTGTAAGTGTGCATCATGGCTTCTGTTACATTTATTTTCTCAAAGTGCTACCGCATGATGTATTGGGCTTTAGTTGTGTTGATTGACCTAATTTCACCTCTGCAAGTACAATCTCAGTGAAATAAAGTAGCACTTTCAACTGATTCTATTTTCAATTTTTTTTCTCCTAATATTTAAAAGAACGTGTGGGGGAGTGATCTTTCATCAACGCGACTAGTTCCTCTTCTAGAGTCAGCCTTTGAGTAACTGTGCTGAAAAACCTATTAGGTTTTGTATTACCACATGTTTTTAACTTTCAAACTACATTCATTCATAATCAATTCTTTATCTTTGTGCTGCCACTGTACTTGAAGTATCTCTAGCTCCTAATGTTTTATCTCTAGATGTATTTGAGATAGCCAAATTTCTCTGAGCCGCTGTTTTACCCTCTATGGGGCTTCTAGCAGTCCTGAAAGAAGACTTTTCTTTACATTAGAAACCCTTTGCTACCCATTCCAACTAGAATTTCTCTTCCCCAAACAGCATTGACCAACAGATTATTTTAGGTGAAACCTGACATTTTCATGACACTGTTCCATAAATCTGTGCATATCATTCAAATGCCTTTTCCTCTGGGCAAGGACTGAGCATTCAAATCCTTTTCTTCTCAGTGCATCTATTACGTACACATGTTCAAGTTAATGCATTGCACCCATCATTAGGCCCAAGTCCCATAACAATTTCACAATACAAACAGGGATGAGTGCACAAGTAAAAGACCACCTCCCTCTATGGGGTTATGGAGGGACTGGAACTTACAGTCTCTGCCCCATGCACTGCCCTTGGGTCTGAAAGATGTATCTGACTTTCTGACTTCTCTAACAAAAGCCTCAGCAATTTGAATAGATCAGTTTTCAATCCCTGGAAAGTGAAGGTTTGAAAGCTCTGCACTTGGAACTTAAGCCCCATGGGTCCTTTTAGGGCAGCACTCTAAGATTTACCTGTATTCTCAAAGAGAGTCTGTAATACAACCCAGCACTCGATGCCCCCTTCTTCTGTCCCATACAAGTCCCTCTGTGAAGCACCTCTCTTCTCCTCAAACAGCTTCTGCCTTTCAGCCTCAGAACAGTCCCTGCATGGTGTCTATTTCATTTAGATTTTTGTTGGCTGAATATTAAGTAAAGCGACTTCTGCTACATAATGCCTTAGGCCAGAAAGTCCAGCAAGTTAAAGCAAATATTATCTACCTGTTACTGAGAACAGTCTATTCTCATTTTCTGTCCTTAGACCAGGAGCCATCTAATCTAATAAAAACAATTTATGAGTAAGATGTCTAGCCAAAAATAGCTAATTAAGGCTCCTTCGCCAGCCAGTGGACAATACACGCAGCTCCAGAGAGTTGGTTACACATCCTATTAATCTTCAGATGGAATGAATGCTCTCTGGAGAACCTGGACTCTTTCCGTTGGCTACTACAGAATCCTATATGCCTATTTTAAGATGTCCAGTAAATCTCAGATTGAGTATCAGCTTTGAGAGTTACCCTCAGCTACCAGTGCTGCTGGTTGTGCATGCTGGATGTGTCTCAGCTCAGGTCTTCCAGTCAGTCCAGTAGAAGCACCACTCCAGTGCTGGGTGTGCATTTGAGGATGCACACAAGCCACAGGCTCAGAATCAGTCCAGGTACTGGAGGCTACTGCTCACTCAGGATGCTCATCATCAGTCTCACTTTCCAGAGGTTGCCAGTCCTCCCTTAGGTTTATTCTTTCCTTCTGCTACACCTTGAGGTAGTCCCAGAAAGAAACAAAAGTGATTCTTTGAAAGGTTCCCTTAGATGAATGGGAAAGAATTGTTGTCAAGCATTGGAAAAAGTTGCCCAGGGAAGTGGTGCAGTCACCATCCCTTGAGGTACTTAAAAGATGGGTAGACGTGACATTTTGGGACATGGTTTAGTGGTGGAGTTGCCAATGTTAGGTTTACAGTTAGACTCATTGATCTTAAAGGTCTTCTCCAACCTAAACAATTCTATGATTCTGTGAGAGCTGTGGCAAGAATGGGGAATCCAAAAATGTAGGTCATCTGCCTTGGGCTGAAGGATAAAAATAGCACAGGCTCACATGTGAAAGTCAGCATGAACATTCACTCTTGATTATTTGCTTGTACCACAGTTGCATTTTAGATATCCATCAGAGATTTAGATGACCAGGTGGTGTTAGGCTTTGTACGTATACTTCACTAGAACACAGATGTTATTATCAACTATTTGTTACCACTCCCATACCAGATCAAATCACGACTGTTCCTCTGCTTCAGTGCAAAATCTGGGCTTAAAGAATAGGAAAGTGACGAATACTTTCACAATCTATTTCACCTGGCTTTCAACACAGTACTGTAACCTCTCAAACTATTGTGACTGTTTCAGCAGTGATTGCTGTGGCACAACCTAAGTAAGATGTACTGCTCATGCTGAAGAGCTGACAATCCACAGTGAGATGGAGGGACTAGCAGTGGTCTGAGAAGGGGATAGGGGTGGGGTAATTGCTCTCACAGCACTAAGATGCAAAGGCTTTATGCATTTAGAATATTTACAGCAATCTGTAAATTGATGCTTGCCAGAGCAAGTTACCAAAGCATTAAGAGATTACCATTCAGTTGCTATTTCGCAATGTAGTCAGAGTAACAGTGTCATATTTAACAGAAGTCAATTTTAAAATAAAAAAGAAAATTAGTTTTATTCACTTCTGAAATACTGCTACAAGTAACTAATTTATAGGAATAGTAATAAAATCAGAACTGTGTTCACTAGGTCTGCTGTTATGGAGGAGTATGGTCATTAATAAACTGAAGTGAGTACAGAATTTTAAGTACCCTTCCATAGTCCAGAAATATGTTCTGTGAAAACCTCACAGAAGGGAGTGAGCAAGTCCATTAATTGCCCTAAATATCATGCCTGGTAATCTGCAAATTAGATTATAAAAGCTCATTGCATATAAACAAATGCTAAGATAGATTGCCTCTGCTTTCTCGGCAATTAGTTTGCAAAAGAGTTACTGCTTAACTGTATTAAAGAGCCAACAGTGATTTCACAGTAAAGCAACTTCATAATGAATATTGTTTTTATGAATCCTAAGTCCAGTCATTACATGTTGATGGTTGCCCATATAACTCAGTTATGAAAGAATCTTCTGATCGTCACTTTATCTGTCAGATCCTCCCTACATGACCTCTAAGCAGCCAAGAACTGAGGCTCCAGGCCCATGTAAGGACATTGCACATCCGGTTTTTCCCAGATATGCTTTTATTTTCCTTGCCAGGAACATAAATTGTTGGGATATTAAGAAGTTACTACATTAGCCAGGGATTTTTGAGCATCTGGTGTCTCTGACAAATGAGGTAGACAGATAATAGTGCCGGTTGGCATGGCACACCTAGAAATCAAGGTTGACCAAAGTGCATGTATTCACAGTAACTTTCATATTCTGGGGAAATGAAGAATTGAAAGTAATTAAACGTCTTTCTAGACCACAACAATTAACAACTAGTTCCACAGAGTGACGATCCCTTGAGATCCACTGCAGATGTGACATAAACCTGCGTACAGGTCTATTGCTCACCACTTGTCATTTGTAGATCACAAATGTCTGGAGAAATTAATCTCCATTTTATCAGAGTCAATTATATAAGTTTAAACTACTGAATAAAACTTACTGGTGTCAGTATTCAAGAGAGAAGGTCACTTTCCAGCCATCCTGAAGCTGTAGGTTATTGCAAGAGAATATTTATTTTGATTTTCCCTAGTCCACACGTTGGGTTTTGCTTATCCAGCTCCTATTCCTCACCATTTCTCAAGCAGTTATTACTGGCCTTTACCTCATTATAGGCCAGAGAGTCAACATCTATTAGATGCTAGCGTAGTGCAAGGATGATGATGGAGGACTCAACATCTCAAATAAACACAAGAGATACCAGGATGTATTTAAGCTCTCTCTCAAGAACCTGGGGCTACTGAACAGAAAGTCAGCAGGCCCAGCCATGCTGAGAAGTGAGGAGATGGAAAATTTTCAATCTGTTTGTTCTCAAAGATTTTGGCATCCAACCAAACTGATGTGGACCCAGAGGACTCTGCAACCCAAGAGTCCCCACTGAGCTCAAACATCCCAGCTGCTCTTTCAGAAACCCAGAAAGTACAAAAAGGTACAGATGAGAGATACTCAAAGGGCAATTGCCTCAGTGAAGCCATCAAGGGTTTGGGACATCCCCAAAAGGCCTAGGACTCCATGTCCACAGTGGAATCAAACTTCTCTGACTCTGTTAGTAAACCAGCCAAGCTGATTGCAGGTCTTGCACTTCTTGGCGGTAATTAGCTAGCCTAATGTTGTGTCATGCTGCCTTGCAGAGCACGAGTACATCATCTGGCAGATGCAGCTCCAAGGGTCTCTTCCAAATTTCAACAGCTCCTGAGCAACAAGAAGTTTATGTTCATCTTTATTACTCCAGAGACATACCTCAAACCAAATATCTTGGTTTTGAGGAACTTTGAGGAACTTCCTTTAGAAGACATCTTCTTGTACACTTTTATATTATGTTCTGAGCAGAATCTCCGCTGAGTTACTAGAAAACAGTTGACATCAACAGCAGAGTGAAGGTGGGAGAGTTGCACTTCACCTTCCTAGAGCAAGTATGGTAAAACACACTATTTGAGGGATGCTGATGGCACAACACTTGGCTTCTTGTGAACACATATGATCCTGATGCTTTTCGGTGCTATTTTGTTGCATTTGTTTCCTTAATTTTCTAGACTAAAATACAGTATTAATACACCAAGTTCTTCCCCTCTCAGAAACAGTTGTTTGATTTGAAAAGTATTGTAAACCTTTCACCAGCAGTTTGAACATCCACTCCACTTACAGATGCAGCTAAAAACCATGCGTCATTCCTTCCAAAGCAAACCAACATGCAATAATATTTTATTCTGCATATTCAGCTATGTTGGGTGTCTAAATTAGTCTGCTGAGCTCAATAGATTTTCCTACTGAAATTAGGGAGGATTTAGATAACTTCTCACTGGGAAAATACATTTCAGTTCTTCTACTCACACACAAACAGCTGGTAGCTCAGAGATGTGCATTTAATTTGGAGTGCCTTCTCTTGGATAAGGAAATGCCTGTTAATTTCTGCAAGATGTTGTCATTCGGGGAAGTACATGTTTGAGCTGAGGGCGGTGTTATCTCCGTGACATTGCACAGTCCTGGTGCTACAATGCCTGAGTGCTCAGACGTGCAAAGGCCACGCTGAGATGCAATATTCAGACCATGAATTTTGCACCATTATCACAACTTGACAGCTCTCATTTCCCCAATGTCCTCAGCAGAACATGAAGTGTCACGGGTAAAAGTGCCGAAGAGCAGTGCCTTTAAAGTGGCCGTTAATAAAATACATACTCAAAGCTTAAAATAATGTGGTGTTAGCTTGGGTCTGTGACACCAGGGAATGACACTCCATTTGCATGGCTAACACATGGGGTTTCTGGAAGAGAACAGGAATTTTTGTCATTGTACTTCCTTGAGATCCCAATAAATAGAGTTTCAACACAGTCTCTCCAGGGATCTCTGTACATGGCTCAGGAGATCCTAGCTGGACTGCGCTCAGAGGTGGGAGTGCTTTCCCTTCTCAGTGGAGGTCTGTACTGCTGTTCTCATGCTCAACATGGCCCTGCAGGCCCCTCTGCTGTTCTGCTCCACATGATGCAAGAGACCATCAGAGTGAATTCGGTGTCATAGGTAACAGCATGATTCACCCAACGGTCTCCTGAGCAGAGCATGTCTCCATCTCCTCAAGGCAGGTGCACCTTGATTGCTCAACTTAGGTTTAGTGAGAGAGTCATTCTTTTGGCCAGTACTGCTTATTAAACAGAGCAGACACATTTGATCTTGCCCTAATTGAACTCTATAGAATCAGAATCATCTGGTTGGGCACAGTCACTTCCCTGGTCATGCTGGCCACGCGTTGTTTCTGATACAGGCCAAGATGCTATTGGCCCTCTTGGCCACCTGGGCACACTGCTGAGTCACACAGTAGCCACCACAGAGACGAGACACCAAGGGAGACACATTTAGGTGTAACAGACAACTTTTCATAACTTGTTTAAAAACAAAGGAATGAAACAATTAAACCCTATACATCAGTTGGCTCAACTGTGCTTTCCTTGGCCAGTAAGTTTTACCTGCCTGAAACAAATGGGTGTCCTTGGAAAGGAAGAGGCAAGTCCAGTATGAATGGAAATTGGGAATTGAGGTCAGTTCCTGGCTAATATTCTGCAACAAATTCAAGCTCTTTCCTCAGGGCTTTACCTTTTCTATGCAAAAAGAAAAATGCAAACTTACACTAAAAAAAAAGAGTGATTTCCAAGTCAAATAGATGCATCATCAGGGTCCATGTACACAGATGGGTGCAGCAGGTCTTGTCCTCTAGGCTGACTGCACACAATTAGAGCAACTTCAGCCTGCTGGGTTGATGTAGTGCAGTGCTGCACCCATGTGCCTATTTATTAATATATGGCCTTGTCTTTGCTTGGGGAATAGTATTTGAATAGGTGAAATAGCCCCCTTCCCATCTTGCACTGAGTTTAGGAAGAGACAGGTAAAATCAATGAAGGGAGTAAGGAATTTCTCTGCTTTACGTCAGCAAATAAATGGTGCCAAATATTGCTTCAAGCTAAGAGCCAATGAATTCCCACTGTACACCAACTGGATTTTTGCATATGGAGTCCACTGGGACCACTGAAATTAGTGTCCTGCAAACCTCTTCTAACCTTTCCTCGGTAAGGACGATACTGAGTCTGTGAGGGTCACACGTGCCTCCTTCCTCCTGTGGTGAAAGCATCTCAACAGCTACTGCTGAAGGCATTTAGTCACTGAACTTTATTTAGGTAAGAAAATTCCCATATCGTTGCTCTGTAGCTGAAAAAAAGGAGAAATTTGAAGTTATTAAATGGGTTCCAATGAAAGCACTTAGGAAGGCAGACACATCAACAAAAGATGCATTTGTAGTCACATTTGGCAAATATTGTCCAGGGAAAAATTAATGAGATGAAAATAAAATTAAAGCAAAATATTTTATTTCTGCAGATGCTATATTTTGAAGTGAGGTTGTATTTAGAGACTTAGCTAATATGTCCCCATGATAAAGACACATGTGTTTTCTTTGGAAAAAAAAAAAGAAATATTTAATTTTATTTGAAAAAAAAAATAATTACAAAGAAAAAGATTACTTTTGGTTTAGGTTGACCTAAAATGTTCCTTTCACTTCTGAATTTAATCAAACAAACAGAAAATCAAAAAAGTCAATTATATGCTAAGCCTTGTGAGTGACACACACATAGAAACAGGTAATTGAACTTCAGCCTCTCAGATTTATCTTTCCATCCTCCCTTTCTTCAGAGACAAAGAACACTGTCTGTTTTCACTAAATCGTAGTTAAATACTCTAATTCTACAAATGCAAATCTTTCCAAGTGTATTTTGTAATTTGAGGAGGTCTACTTAGCAGCGCATGACCTTTTACAGTGCCAGATCTAAGCAAAATGAAAACAGGGGTTTTTTTACAGTCATTCAGAATAGCTCTTTGTGAATTAGGTAACGACAATTTCCTTTAAAACATCAGATTAATTTAAAATCAACTTAGTGCTTCCAGCTTGCATTATGACTCAAGTGTTCCTAGGCAAGTTCTTATCTCATATTAAGGAGTGATATTTGTTATACAAAAATGTGATGTATTTGTTTTATTTTCTGGGAATACATCTGGCAAGCAATTTGTAGCCTCCGTACTACCAGTGGTTGAGTGATTGCTGCATAAGTGTAAGTGCTGTGTGCCTTTTAACAAATAATGAGCCAGAATGTCTTTATTGCTTTGCTAATTAATACAAAGTTTAGTTCAGAGCTCTTAGTTAGTATGAGATGTCATATACTTCCTTAGCACAAGAGTGCCTGAGATTCCTTTGTTGAGTTGTAATAGAGGAATATAGTTTCTACAGCATTTCTGTGATATTCTGTGGAAATCAATAGCTTGGCTAAAATTTCTGCTCTGTTTTATCAGAGACTGTGAAATGCTGAAAGAGAAACGGGGGCACATGTCATTGCTGTTGCTGCTAGAGCCACTTAATAAGGCCAACAAAAAAAACACAAGACCAAAAGAAAACTGAAAAAAGCAGAAGGGGGAAGGCAAAGGAAAATCAGATAAAAAACAGACAAGGGAAAAGTTCGACAACGCTTTTTCAAAAGAGAGAAAAAGGCATTGATAGAACAAAGGGTGAAAAAAGATTTTAGCAAAAAAAAATATAGATTTTGGCTGTTGTTTCATCCACAATCTTCCTTTTAAATCAGAAGCATCACTAAGTCACTTTGGACTCAGCTGACACCAGTCAGCATATTTTGAAGGAATTATAACAACTTATGTTTTTGTGTGTGCCAGAGATGTAATAAGAGGGACATGAAGAAAAATAAAAGGAACTCTGGGGATCAATAAAACACAACTCTTTGACCTTGTAGATGATCTCCATTCATTTTTAAGAGTTAGGTGATAAAATCAGTACAGTATAAGGTTTTAATCTTCCCATTATTGCTGCCTTGCACCTGTGAACTTGTGCATTCATTTGCCACACAGATCTATTTTTAAATGTCGATATAGTGCCACTAGAGAAGAAACCAGATTCCCAATTGGTACTAAAACTGACCTTGGTAAAATTAACATTTGTACTCAGACTGGTACTGTTCTCTGTGCTTATCTCAGGGAAAGAGAAGGTTCTGTCTTTTCTGATAGAGGGCGGGGGGAAAAAAGGCAGGATTACAAGAAACGGAGCAGATGGAGTAAATTTTCAAAGCTGTGCGTGGGAGTCGAGCATTCAGATCCCATTAACCAATATTGGAGTTGGAGGATCAGACTCCTACTCACCAGGCTTTGAAAACAGCATGTTCACATTTCTGCAGCTTCATTTGCTTCTTACATGTTCCTGATGCCATCCTGGCTTGCCTCTAATAGGCTGACATTTATGCAACAGCACAGGGCCAAGTGTGCCTTTAGACTTGGGGCAGGACTCCTCATCCTGCAAACAGAAATGGAAATATGTGAACTATAGACCTGAGCTTATTCACACACCATGTGTGTTTATGGGTGTGGCATGGAGAACAATGAAAAATGTGTGGTGGGTGTATCCTATAACTGCATCCCACAATTATAAACAAGCTGCACACCATTGGTAGTTTAGTACAGATACTCCCAATAGTCATACTTTACTCCTTTAGGAGAAAAGAAGGTTGAAAAGCAGATAGATCCAGCTGGCATGGGTGTTCAGTGATGCTCCAAAGTCTGTTAACTGATGTGTTGTTTTATTTATCAACCTTGCAACCGCATAATCATGGGAAATGTCCTTTTCAGGCTGATGTGACTGCATCTGTAAGTGAATATTTCTAGTGCCAGCCTCCTGCACAAGAGGAACCTGCACAGTTTCTGTCCATCTCCTGTGCGCAATGGCTCCACACACGCAACTGGAATCTCCACAGTTTTCTATTACAAGACTAAACACTCTCTTCTGCAAAACCAGGTTCTCCGTCCTTGGTAGCTAATGAGAAGTAACTGTCTTCAGCTCCACTGTATTTTATCATGGTAGCTTTATTTTTAACGGACATTAATCACCTAATTATTAAGAGTGACACAGCACTTACACCCTATTGCTGCAATCTAATTAACTTCCAATCCTATAAATCAGTCTTGTACATCAAATATGTAGTATCTACAGGCTAAATCTCTTATTTGCTCCACAGGGACACTTTGCAGCATTGGTTATGAGCAAAATGCAGTACAAAAGGAGAACAAAGCAGTTCTTGAAGAGGACGTTGATTCACTCTCTTTCCCTCCTCTTGCTGAGTTTAAAGCACCCTTATCCTGCAGATGGCCAGCAAAGGCACTACTTGCCTGGCCACTGCTCGGGGCACCCCAAAACACTGCAGCTACCAGAGAGGTCTGTGGGGAAAGCAGAAACATACCTCTAAGTTAATTTCATTTCCCCAGTTTTCCTGAGTGAAGAGGATTCAGCAAAGGCAACAGACTCAAATTTTGGTGACCTGCAGTACAGGGCTGAGAGCTGTGGAATGAGGCTTCTTGGTGTCTATGTGAGAAGGCAGATGCCTTGTCCTGGCCCTCTTCAGTCTGAACGAAAAAGGGACCTACTGTCACACTTTGAACTAGACACATTTTTAACAGCACCCTCAGAGTAGTGTCTTTGAGCAACAGCATTCTACAAGTCCTACAGAATTTCTACCAGCACACTTAACTGCTAATTTTTTGTAAAAATACAGACCACCATGCTATTCTGGAGAGTTTGTTATAGCAGGCACCCTGGGGATACTCTGGGTCCATGTTCCTTCCCCACCCCAAAGTCTCTTCTGGACATCCCTGGCTATTAGAAGACACTTCTTCCTCTTCCTGATCCTGGTGGGATCATGTATGAGGATGTCTTGTCACTTCCCATGCTATGAGAAATCTTCTTTAACTTGCATTAAAATGAAGTGAAAACAAATTCCTTATTTACACATCAAAAAACACCATTACAGTTATCAATGCTCATGAAAGACGTAGCTTGAGAAAATGAAATAACATTCTCAGTCTGGTTATATGGAGGTTAATTCTGCCTGCTCTCCCTGTCCCTCTCTCTCACGGCATCCAGATGACTTGCTGCACACAGCATTCTGACACATCCTTTGTCTGGGGTCTAGCCTAGGCTACATCTTTCAGAGAACCTGTTCACAGTAGACAGCCCTAGATTTTATAGATAATTTCCTTTTTGGAGCCTTCAGAATTGTCTGACCAGATTTAATCTTTCCTGTTTAAAGATATGTCTTTCTAACATCTTCAGAAAAAAACCCGTGGCTTTAATAACAGCAAATATTGTTCCACTTCCTTGGAGATGCTAGCACAGCCTTGCTAGTGCAGATGTCACATCCTTAGCAGTCCTTGACTTGCTGAGGGGGAAAATTTCCCCTCCCTCTCTCAGTATGGAGTGTATCCACAGCCTGAACCTTATTTTTCATATTCATCTGCACAACAGCAAACATAGTATCAAAATGCAGTGACCAAACATCCTTCTAGTACCGCAGGAGCGGTCCACAGTCCCTGCATTACAACGTGGGAAGTGGAAATGAGGAGGGGGCTTAGACTTAGTCTGGCAAGGCACACAAACATCATGGGGTACAACAGAAGCCACATTTGCAACGTGAGACATCTACTCCAGAAGGACCCCAGGTCTGATCTCATCCCTAGAGGAAGATGATTGCCTGAAGCTGTGAGCGGAGCATAAAAAACAGGGAGAAAAATCATCTGAGGAGCAAGGCTCCTCAGATTGCTCCGTGCAACTGCATCCCCTCACCTTCAGCCTGTAATTTTACAGATGTGGGTGCAAGAACATTTATCTGGTGCTGAGCCACACTATAATGCAACTCAGGACCTCCTGTGCCAGTTTGTGGTGACTATGTTGCTGCAAGCTCACTCACTCCAGTCACATCCAATGAAATATGATGGTCTAGGGGAAATTAATTTTGCTTCCCTTGACTAGATCAGTGCTCCTAGCAAATCTGACAGTTTCAAGCATCATCAATTACTGCTTTCACTATGCAGTGACTCTTTCTGGTCACGCTTTCTATTATAGAGACCTTTGAAATCTGCTTTATTTAGAATGGGCAGAACTTAACCAGGAAAACACAAAGTAATTCCTCTTTTCAAACCAGTCTCCTACTAAAAATATTGCACCTTTATAACAGGAACCCAACAAAAGTCTCACATCATGTGGGAATTCTTCCTCTCAAAGTTGGCAGACCGCTTGTTTGAAAGCTGTGCTGGGAAATGCAATGCTATTACCCATGTCATTATGTTTTTCATAGCTATGGGTTCACTGCCAAGCACAGTTAAGCCACTGAAGCAAGGTCCTTTCTTGCACAGATGTGGTGGTGTTCATGGCAAATCATCACTCCCGTGCTCTCTGGGTTCCTCCACAGAAGGCTTTGATGCTGCTCGTAACAAGGGCAGTGGCTTTGTGAGATGACTGAGTATGAACTGCCTGCCAGGCATGGTACTGATGAGCACACAGTGCTACATCTCCAACCTGCATGGCCTGAGGGAAGGGCTTACAGGGTTCCATCTCCCCACCATGCAGAGTCACTCATCATGTAGAAACACTCTGCTCAAGGCCACTTTCCCTGAAGGGAGAATGAGACCTTGGCCATGAGCACTGCATTGAAATGAAAGACAGCTGAAGGTCTGGTTTCTCCCAGGACATATCTGAAGGACCTTTTTCATTTCCCACTTCTCCATGACTCCATTCCAGGAACAACCACTGCAGTGAACTATGATGGTAAGGCCAGAAAACATGCCAAGACTGGAAAACCACCCCAAGATGGTGCTATGCTCTTGGGGAGCAAAGTGGTAGGATTATTCACCATCATGTTTGCTATATGGGAAGAAATAAACATTTCCTCACTTCACATTAAGAAAAAACCAACCCAATCAGAACACTAAATTAGCATGTATACAGAAATCGGTAGTCTCAGCTGTTAAGCTGAGTTGAATTATGCCTCAGAAGACCTGGGCTGAATTTCTGGCAGAGCCACTGCTCTTGAGTGATCAGAAATAGGTTGTTTTCCTGTTCTGAGCCTCAATTTCTCCTCCTGTGAAATGAGGCCAGCAGTACTGAATTTGATGTAAGATCTATTGGTGAAAAATCTTATGTAGGAACTCGTACTATTATTATTTTCTCCACCCAAACACAAGCTGTGATTTTTTTTTTTTTCAGATATCCTTAGCAATAGAGAAAACATGATCTTGATCTCTGAGTGAGTATGAAAGCATTTCACGACAGCTTTTCTACAGAGTGATCTGAAGAACTGGGGCCTTTTGGAGGAATGTGGTTTTTCTTCTCATTAATTTCCTGCTTAAGGACTCTTCATGGCAGCAGTAAGTGATTGCTCCTATACAATAATGACCTACCAGTTCCCTCAACGAGAGTGACCTTTCATTTCCTTATAGCAAGAACAAAATAAACCCAAGTGAGGAATCTCTACCAGGCAGGACAGTGTCTGTCACAGCTCTCAGCAAAGCAGTAGTTGCCTCCAACTCACCAGCTGCCTCGCAGCAAAGAAGGTGCAGCACAACACGTGCCTCATGCAAGGCAAGTAAAGGGGGGGGGGTCCTCAAAAAGTTATTTCACAAGGTCTCATTCAGATCATGAAAGACACAAATGAGAAAATTCTTGAAGTTGTAACACTCTCCATGGAAGTGTCTTTTAATGGCATTATCCATAGCTCCCAACTAGATCCATGCCTGCTGTATTCAGGGATGCCTAAATGCTGTGGTTAAGGTTGGTGTTCAGTTTTGCACTTAGGAACATCTTCCAAACATCGCAAAACTCGATAATTAAGCAACCTCAAACTTTGGGATGCTCAGGGGCCCAAACCTGTCTAAGTCCAAGTTACCCCTTTCTGCCATAGGAAGCTACAGCAAAAACACCCAGATGCCTATTTGGTTGGATGCCTGCAGAGCAGAAATCACTGCATAACTCCCAGGGCTTCAACCAGCCCACAACTCTTAATATGAACTAATCACAGTGCAATATTATTCCACTTGTTAACAGTTCAGGAGGAACTGACAGATCCTAGTTTAACTATTTAACTCTGCCAGGGGTAATAAGTTCTCTCATGCATTAAATTAAAAATGACACTTGAAAATGTGTACATTATGGACCAAATACAGCACACAAATGAGGGACAAAGATTTAAACTGCTGTCTGGTGGGGAATTGCCAATGAAGCAATATGAATCTCATTATCCAGACTTACACTGAACATATCCACCAAGAAAGCCCTTTGCATATAGATGCATTTGCTGTAGGCAATTGCCTGCTATCAGCGTGGACAAACATGGTTGTTTATTTTCCATTGTAACAATGTTTGAGTCAAAAAAAACTGCCAAGGGCTCCTTATGGTGGGCAAACTCTGGATGAGGCAATCCCTGCTCATCCTCAGCCCACATAATTTTTGCCTTGTGGCCCATGGTCTGTTTGTTTGCAGGACTTCCCTTCTGCTACCATCCGACATCAGAAGAAAAATGCTGAGTGGTTGAGCTGATAAGACAGCAGATAAGATGAGCTGAGAGGAGAAGCAATAACATGAATAAAGACAGATCTTGCTTGTAAGTGGGGCATATTCCTTTCAAAGGGAAGGACGTTTCTTTACAAGCTTTGGGTTCAATAGTCTTGAGTTATGCCACCTTCTTCCACCATCAACAGGATTTCTCTTTCTTTTGAAGCAGTGTTCCCCATGCAGCTGCAATTTCATACACAGATACATAGCTCTATTCACTCCTCCTCCTGGAGCATGTTTGATAGGCATTTGGGGCAGGGTTTGTGCCTCTTAATCCAAAAATGTAATTATCTGTCCATGAGTTGGTCTCCTTTACACTCAATGGAGAGTTACAGGAATTTGAAAGGAATAATTCATAGAATCATAGAATGATTTGGGTTGGAAGGGACTTTAAAGATTGTCCAGTTTCAACCCCCACTACCATGGGCACTAGATCAGGTTGCTCAAGGCCCCATCCAATCTGGCCTTGAACACCTCCAGGGATTCATGACTTCTCTAGGCAACCTGTGCCAGTGTCTCACAACCCTTACAGGAAAAAATGTCTTCCTAATATCTAGTATAAATCTCCTCTCTTTCATTTTAAAAGCATTACCCCTCATCCTCTCCCTGTGTTCCCTGATACAGAGTCGCTCCCCATCTTTCCTCTAGGCCCCCTTTCAGTACTGGAAGGCTGCCATAAAGCCTCCATAGAGCCTTCTCTTCTCCAGGCTAATCAAGCCCAACTCTTTCAGCCTGTCTTTCTGAATGAAATTAATTACTCAGCCAGGAAGTGGGCCTTATGAACAGAACTACTCCACATTTTTCCAGGTTGCAAAACAGCAGTAGGAAGGGAGGACTGTGCTAAAAAAGACTACCAACAGCCTAGCCAGCTGGCTCAGACTTAGTCATCTATTCTGCAGACACCTGAAGTTAGGCAACAGGAATCCTCCCACTTAAGTTACGCTTTTAAGTGAGAAGACACCTGATAAAGGAAACATCAGCTGAAAAACATGCAAAGGACTCAGGGCCATTAGTATGAGTGGGAAAGCAGGAGGGGAAAGGAGATGTGAAGACTGAAGTTTATCAAAAGCTGAGAGACATGGGCTGGAGTTGGGAACATGCAAGGACCAGCTTTCTTAGCCAGACTGGCAGCTGTGACAACTGGCAAAGGTATTCATATCCTTTCCACGGCAGGATATAGATGTACTGAATTGCTTAGGCACTGTGGGGCAAAAGCAAACTCCTGCAGACAGGTATGTGAGAGCACAGGTGAACAGCCCAAGTTAAATGTTGGTTCTGTACTATGCCCATCTGCTCCAGGAGGAGGAGAAAATAAATACCAACAAGTTATTTACGCAGTTTCTTCTGGCTTCATATCTTGCATGTCCTCCCGTAATAGCTTCACATCTTCCATGTCCTTTGAGAAACAGTCACAATCATTAAAAGGCTGCAAACTGATTTTAAAAATGATACTGAATATTTGTCTTCTGACAGAGCATAGTGAAAATTTTCTACTGAACACATATTCTCTAGTAAGTGATGGAGATTTATAGAATAAAATTCTTATTGATTGGACACCATTTCAATTCTATGGGGAACATAAAATGAATTACCTTAATGAAAACAATCCTAATAAAAACTCCCAGTATATTGAGGTTGGAAGCAGGTTTTGGGACATTTCCTTCAGCCAAATTCCCACTGAAAGGAGGAGACAGACATGTATGAATGTTTTGGGGATTATACACTGCACTTTATGCCAGGTATGAGAAGATACCCATCTCTAGAAAAAATAGATATGTATTCCCAAAGCTACTGAAGGAAGAAATTCAAGACATTTGGGATTTAATCAGGGTCCACAGTCCGAATTTGTAAGTCTCCCTCCTGAGATTATAAAACCAAAATGGAATAGAGGAAAATCAACGAAAGTAAATTGCAAATGTCAAACAAAGCAAGCCCCACTTGAGGCTTGTGTTCATTCTCTCTCATTCCCCAAGTCCTACTACCAGAAGAGTGGATGTTTAAGAGAAAGCAGTGAGTGGTCCCACTCATTTTGCCAAAACGTGCTTAAAATAGAGTTTTCTCCCTCTAGAAATGGGGAGGGGATGCCCAATCACTCCTACTCCCAACTATTGTTGCATTGTTAAGCTGTTTCATACTCCTTCTGGCAGAGCATCCCTGGTGATCAGTTTCTCTGGACTTTCATGGCTTCATCCCATGTTTATGAGCTGTGGCATGACCCAGAAGGACCTATTGGCAGCATCAGGAGATTGGTGAGATTTGTCCATGCAATAGCTCTTGTGAGGGACCCTTGTCTTACGTGGCCAAAGGAGAGAAATCAAAATTAGTCTCTCCTCAACAGTCCTGTGTGTTGTATCTCAGCTCACTGCTCACTGCTGTTGTGCCAGGCGCCCTCAAACAATGCCTTAGGTGCAAACAAAATTCTAAGGAGTCCTTTCCTGGATTACTCAGAGTCATTCATATTCATTAATGGTTATCAGCACGCAAGCAAGGCCCACATTAATTAAATATCTTTGGCATTTGGGAATTGAGGAGTTTGGTCTTGTTTTGTTTATTTTTGTTTGTTTCTTGGAAGTATTAACTCATTCTGACCTGACTTTCTGTGACATCTTTCGTGCTTACAGGAATACAGGTGTATAAGCAGGATATTTGAAAATGCATCCACAAAGATGCAGAGAGCGTAGCAGAAACACTGGAATTGAAAACTCCAACCTCCATTTTTTAAACCTTATTTTAAAGACATCAAATGAGAAAAACACAAGGAAGTTCTTCCCTTTTGACTCTTTCTTAATGAGGGTTTGTACTAAGAATGTTAATTACTTTTGAACCCACACCTAAATGAATTACCTCCATTATGAAAATAATTTATACAAATATAACTGTTTCCATTTATTCATAAATGCATTCACAATGTTAACACACACGGCACTTAACAACCTTGAGGTCAGGGATGTGAATCTCCTTACAGACCTGTTGTAAAAGGTAAATTCCCCTATTCAAAGCCATAATTTTCACAAAGTTCATCACCTGCTGTTTTTATTTTTTTTAATAACATCACTCTTCTTTGTTGCATAACACAATCCCATTACCTAGATGGCCTGCAGGGTGCCATTTCAGCAATAATCCTGCACTGGCTTCATCTTGGCATTGATTTATGCTTGCATTTTTACAAGATAGAAAACCTTTCTTTCGTAACAGCTTCCTTGTTTACTGAAGGGCAGAAAAAACAGTTAAATTATTTCAAAAGCATGAAGTAATTTGTACCAGGTGCTGTTTTACTGATATGAAAGAACTGCTCTAATGGGGAATAAATTGCAGAAATATTAACAGTTACGCAACTTTGCATCACAAAGAAAGCATTGCAGATTTTTTTCTGCAGAAAGAACCTCAAGTCTTCCTCATCCACCAAGTTAAATCTCTGTTATTAAAATCCCTCACTTTATGTAGTCTTAGGTCATGGAAGGGCTGAAAGTTTGAGATGAGGGTGGAGACTTGAATTAAAGGAGACAAAGTGATGTAGAAAAAAACTCCTAAGACTGCTGGACCAAACTTCCACAGCAGATGCAGGGAGATGCTCAGCAAAGAAAAGAAATTCTTAATCCCAAAAGGAAGAGTGGAAGTTTTGGACCATGGAAAATGCCTACTTCCTCAGCCTTTTTTCACTCATACCTGTCTTTGCTGCTCTTATACTAACAGCACATGACACTTCCCTCTAAACCACGAGAGTTACAGATGTTTTATACATATATTCATAATGAGGTAGAATTTTTATTAAACTTGTCTGTGAAATCTATTATGGAGCCTGGATTTTATTTACTATGATATAATAAATTTCCAAAGCACTGGTGACACCATGGTAACAATATTGCTAATGTAATTATTCCTGCCTCTGAAATAGAGTCAAATATTTGTACCATGTAGCAATACTACAGGATAATTGAATACGATTAGGTTTCCTTTCTTCGAAGCAGGAGGTCAGGAACTGAAAATACACTTCTCCAAGGTAATTTGAATCAGTAATTATTTGCAGGGATCAATGGGAAGTATTACCTATTCATAACCCATAGCCTTCTGTTTGGTTGTTTTTCCTAAATCAACTATAATTGAACAGAGATTTTCATCTGGGCGTCCTAGCAATTCAGTGGCAAGGTGGTGTGTTCACACACATGTAGGGAATCATAGCTTCTGAGAACACAATTTTTTGCAGAACTAATCAAAAAAGCCTTTTTCACAGTTTACATTTTAACATTTTATTGCAAATTTCTGGACTATAACAAGAGAGAAGGACAATCTCAGACAAATCACACATCCTTCAGTGAAGTGTAATTAATTAGCTGCACTGCCAAATTTAACCTTCACACGCAAATACAAAAAAGAATTTTATAAGGTTCTTATCAGTACTGGGAGAAATGTCTGAATGAGGAGGATCAATGAAATATCACCAAATAAATATTCATTTCTAAAATGACCGATGCCAATAAAACATTTAGAAGTCAGTGGTAGGGTTTTTTACTGTTCTTATTATATCAGTATAACTGTGGTCACACATTTCTGCTCCTGTGATATAAAAAAAGGATGAACAAATGGGCACATGAGCCCCTCAAGGAACATTAGCTCTGTAAGCGTGCACTTACATACATGGCTACTAAATGAAAGCTGGAGATGCTGTGCTGGGATATACATTGGTGTAGCTCAGCTGAAGCCAATTAAGCTTCACTATAGTCTGCATCAGAAGATGCATCTCTCTCCTGCGTTTTGCTAATGAGGAGAGAAGAGTCTTCCTAAAATTATCCTTGTTAAATTTAAGTTTCCTCTTTTAGTTCCTCCTGTACAGAGCAAAGGCATTTGATGGAGAAGAACAGAAAATCTCATGGAATACTGCCCTGTCTGTGGATTTCAGTTTCACGCACATTTGTTGAACTTAGACCTTGGCCTCAGAAACGTCAGGAAAACAAGAATATGAGAAGGACTGTGAATAGAGGAAAGAGCAGTTTCTCATGTGGAAGCATCTTAGTGTGGCAAAGCTATTGGCTACATTTTAGGTGTATTCAGGGGTCACCTTTGTCTATGGCCTTCACAAAGTCTGTTGAGAATTTGTCACACCCCTGGAAACATAGTCAGGAAACACCTGAAGGGAGGCAATAAAGGGACCTCCATAAAAGGAGGCTATTTTTGCCAAATGCCCATTGCAGTCAATAGTATTACTGGCATGCCTAATATTAAACATGCGCTGAAGTGCTTTGCTGGACAGAGGCCAGGTGTCTCAACAATTTGCAAAACTGAGCTCTAAAGAAAGATTTTCTTGGGTCTGGCTGTCCTTCAGGATGGTTCTCTTTTGCCTTGTCACACCACAGCTCTCTAGAGACCGAATGCAAACCTGTTTCTCATTTCAGAAATGCCTCGGCCTCTTTGCTGTTGTGAATACGGATTCTTTGGAAATTCCTAAAATATATACACGCAAGTAATATATTTGTTAAGAGAATGTTAATTTTGGGCCATTTTGGCTACTGATTCTGGGGTTAGACACAGTAGAGGCTGCATTGCAGATACAGTTGTTGGGCACTGCCGTTCCCTCTGCAGTGTGTTAGGTAGGTCAGGCTCCTCAGAAAATCTGCAAAGAGACATTTCCATCTTTGGATCCAGATTAGTACCATTTCTAGGGTCTAGGAGATCTCTATTTCTCACAAGAACTGAGCATATCCCATTTTTCACTTTTTGAATCACATCTTGCAATGCAATTCATCTTCCTGTCTTTCACTCCCCAGACTGGACTGTAGGAGACTTCCAGTTAATGTATGTGCCAGGGCAAACCCATGTCTTTCATTAAAAGACCCCAAAGACAGGGCCAGAGCAATGTGTGCTCTGTCTTTCTGCTGAGTCAGTACAAGCAACAGACACCAGTCTCAAGGACAGGGAGAAGGACTCAAGACCAACAAGGAGCAAGCAAGACCCAGCAGGAGGGCACTGGCCTGAGACCAACCAGTCAGGGGTGTGCCTGTGTTTTGTTTCATATGAAATATGTAAAAGGTGTTAAGCAGTAACAGTCATCCCAAAACTTTCCTTTTACAGACAGATATGCTACTCCCATTTTTATGAATACACTTTGATACACTACTTTTTCAGAGCTTAAACAAAAAAAGACACTGAAGTACTTTCATTCAGATCACAGGCAATGAACTTCAACAAGGCTGCAGCTGAGGTGATGCTGAGTCTGAAATTCTTTATCCAGTTGAAAGATAAAATTTCAGGAGTTCAGTGCAGGCAAAGGGAAATTAGTCCCTTGCACAACACTTCATATTGAGAGAAAACAGGGGTTAAATAAAAGCTTGTTTGCAAATGAAGTAAAAAATGATATTATTATTTCTTACCTTAAACCCCTATACTTTAATTTCTAACCCTATTGCTAGAATGATTCAGACAGGACTGTCTGACTATGAAGATAAGGATAGATGCAATGACTGGTCTGTACACAGTGATATATACTTTATTGTCAAGCTGGATGCTGTCTGAAGTCAATAAACCTCATAACTATCGATCATGCTGGAAAAGGAAATTAATGCGGACATGGCCTCTTTTTGCAATATGATAGGTATGTCTGCACATCACCACCTGACAGCCTCAAGCTGTTTGTTCTTGCTTGAGTTGTATTGGATGCAGCTATCCAAAATCTGGATAAATAATAAACATCAGTGGTGACCTTTGAGAAACTTCAGAGTCATAATGAAAAATGTTGAGAGAGGCATCTAGGAAGTGACTTACAAGATAGGTTTTGATCAACATAGCATATTAATTGGAGTTAGAATAAACACAGTGAGAAGGGTCAGCAACCTATTTGCTCAAAACATCCATAGAGATCAGGCACACAATTTGCAGGTCTCATCCTCTTCTTTTCACCCTTTCTTTGACAGTCAGAAGAAGGCAAGTGTTCCCTGTTACAGTCCTCTCCATAGTACTCTTAAAGAAGCCACCCCAGGACTGTCACCCAGGAGGGCACCAGCCTCATGTCTGGCATTTCCAAGAAGTGATGTGTGGTAGAATAGGTAAAGTAGCACCAGCTCACCCACCGAGGGCTTTTCATTCCCAAGCTCCCACCTGATGACTCTGATCAGCTCATGACTTAGCAGGTCCCCTTCTGCAGTCAATACATTTTGACGGACGAAAGGAAACTCTCCCTCTATTACCATTTCTATCAATCATACCGTAAGAAACAGTTTTCTGAGTTTGAAATATCTGCCCTTGTGTTTCCTTTTCTGGAGGCTTTATACATGTGACTTTACAGGGTAGCTCTCAAGAGCTGTTTGGTAGAAAGTGTTACTGCAACTGGCTGTTTCTAGCACAAAAACTAGGCATCTCACAGTAGTTGAATGCCATCCTGCACTGCACGGTGAGCCTAAATAGATGCAGGATACCCTAAGTTCATTAATCCATATTTACACTATTCATGATTGTAAGTCATGGCAGAATCCCACTCTTATCAAGTCTCCTATAGGTGACTGTTTTTATTCATAAGTAGATCTACCAAAGGCATCTGTGAGCATAAAGTTTGCAAGGCACTTCAGTTTACAAGGCTTTTATTAAAAATGTTGCAGCTATTATAATACAGTTCCTTGCTGTTTTTACACTCTGATACATTCCTCCAGTAATCCATCACTAACTATGTCTGGGAAAAAAACACAAAATTTAATCAGGTGGAAGTAGTTTGTTTTTCAAAGGAAGAAATTTCTCCAGAACCACAGTGCATTATGAGTTTTCTAGCCCAAGCGTATCAACAGAATGATATTTGAGTCACAGTGAGAAATGGAGTTGCATGGTTGGATGAAAGCAGTAGAAACAATCAAGTGCCTTGCTGAGCGTGTGCTGCTGCTACTCTGCTTTGCTCCGTCTCTCCAGGAATTACTATCAATTTTGCTGCATCAAATGAAGACAGGCACTCTAGAAAACCACTAAGCAGAAATGTTCTAACTCTGCATAGATTTCTGGACTTTTTGATAAGCAATTTAGATGCAAAAAATTCTTCTTCCAGTCTTTCAGTTGATTAGCTTGCAGTTTCTGGCTGGTATCATATAATCAGTACTCACACACCCAAACCAGACCTAGAAAACCAAGTGGCTGTACCAGTGCTTGGTGTTTTGCTTGCTAATGCTTATGGTGGTGGAGATGGCGTTAGGAAAGGCAGTAATGATAAAGGACACAGTTACCACTTCTTGCAGTCTCCCTGCTGCCACAAACCTGTTTATCTGCCTTCACAGCCCTGACAAGTCTTAGGCCTGCAGTGGCTCTCCGTGGACACACACTTGTGCCATAGCTTGTGCTGCCCTTGGGATATTGCACACTTGTTGGAGATAGGAAACTTGAGCCACCAAGACTTCCTTTTTTTTTTTGGAGCAGGGAACATGCTTCTGTGTGCAGCCTGTGTCTTCCTGAAGTGCTGCAGACAGAGGAGACTGACTGGAGTCATCATGTACAAATAATTCTCATTTACAGCCTTTGTAACAAGCTTTATTTTTTTCTAAACAGTTCTCTATGGCTCCAAAGGGACGCATGTGAATGGTCCTAATAGGCTGTCATCATTTCACTAATGGGGGTTTAGAGTTTAACTTATGGACAGAGACCTGATTCCACTTCTCGCTGCTGCCCTGCAGAAAGAGTGGCCCTGCTTCATATTTCCCTCTGCCTGCGTCCCTCTGCCAATAGGTATGATTATCTTGACATTAGAAAGGACTTCAGATGGAACAACATGATTCTCTTCCACAGTTTAAATAAGCAAAGGACTTTGACAATCAAAACTTTTAGTAGAGGTGTGTGGGAAGAGAGTTAAAATCTTTCCATGAGCAGATCCATGTAGTATTTCTATTTGCTTCAGTACTGCTCCAGAGGCATATAAAAAACATATATACAATATGATGCGCAGCATCTCATTAGGAACAGACATGCAATGCACCATGAGAGGAAACCCCCCTGTTCTTAAAGCACACTGAGTTGCTGCTTTACGCAGAGGCTTGAGAGAGTGGACTGGGCTCTTGAGAAGGTCTCTCTTGTAATTTGCCCCTGGTTCCCCGTGGGTCACAAATAGCAGGAAACCTTTCACCAGCATCATATCTAGATACTGCTGGGCCTCTGGCTATTATTTGTATTCTTTAAGAGCCTTCCTTTGGAAGAGATGTCAAAAATTTCTGGCATTTTGAAACAAATATCTTCAGGCTTCAGCTGCCAGAAAGCTGCAGTAAGACTCCAGGAAAGCATATTTCCTACAGGATCCCTCAAGGCTCTGTGACTAACACTGGGCCAGTGAAGACACTGCTGTTCTCTCAGGTCTCTGTATTGCTAGCTGTCCATCTACTTGCATAAGAGGTTGTATCTCATTCCTCCCTTAGATGGTTTGAGGAAAGTGTTGGAAGGTTGGGGCTCAACATTCTTCTTTCTAATATTGAGGTTACAGATGAGACAGAGACAATCTGTTGTAGAGTTGCACAATGAAAAGTGCACAGAAGTTACTGAACAAAGGCTGGAACAAAGTAAGGTCCAGTTGGTCACAAGAAAAAAAATTCTTCACCATTAGAACAATTTTACACTGGAGGAGGATGCCCAAAGAGGCTATGCAATCTCCATCCCTGGAGGTTTTCAAACTTCAGTTGACAAAACCCGCAAGTGACCTGATACAATTTGGAAGTTAGACCTGCTTTGTGCAAGTGACTGGACTTCCTGGAGACCCTTCAATCTATATCATTCAATAAGCCTATGATTCCATGCGTGGTTCAAAAACTGGGCTACCAGTATTAACGCATTCAGAATTATGGAACATCTCAATACTGACCTAGTCTCTTAAAATCACCCTAAACTTCAGACTGATGAAGCTTAATCGTAAATCCAAACCTCAAAATAGACAAAGAAAACATAAAGATCTACTAATTCAAAGATAATTGAATTCCATCTTCATATTCATCTGAAAAGCTGAACATCTAAGTCACAGTATGGTACCCCAGGCTCCATACTCACAGTACATAAGGGTGCAATTACAGGTGAGGAATCATTTGTTGGCAGTAGATCTGCACATTCAATCATACTCCTGGAATATTCTAGGGTTTCAGTTCAAATTTTCTCCTTGGTCCTTAACCTCCTCAGCAGGCAGGTCCAGCACTCCCTGCTCCAAGCTTGTGGTTATATTCACCTATGAAATTCTTGTGCTCCTTTGGGCAGATTAGATCTATGGACTTCACACAATCCTGATGAGGATTCATTGTCATTCTCTTGGGAAATGATGGAAATATCTCAGTGCAAACCTTTTCCACATATGATAGTTCATGTGAATACACAACAACACTTAATCCATATATAAACAAGGAATTATGTCATGCTGCTTGTCATCAACTCTTATTTAAAGCAAGTCATAATGATAATAGAATAATTGGAGATCATACTGGGTTAGGCACAACTAAACCAAATGTAGTCCCCAAACTTATCTTTGAATAATGAATAATCCTTAATTTAAAGGATGTGATTTATCCCTCAAGCAAAATCGGGGACTATGTTGCATTTCTAATAATAAGAGGCAGAAAAATTAGGAATGCTGCAAACCTCAGTAAAGGAAGAGGCTGAGGGTGTTGGTCACTGTATAAATGGCAGCACACTGCTCAGCATGGACTAATTGACCTAGTTTTCAGCATCACATGACAGCCTAAATTACCCTAGAAAGTGTGCCCTGACCTCACACCTTCTGCTGGGAAAGAAGACCTACGTCAAATCCACATCCTGGCTTGAATTCATCAGGGACTCTTGTGAGAGTGCAAAACATACTAATGTTAAATAATGTTAATGCACATATGCTAACCCAACAGTGGGGATCAGGTGTTGAAACAGGAGTCCAAAATACCAGGCATAATTGCCAAGTCCTGCTTATGCCTCATTATTCCAGGTCAAATCACTCCATAGGCTTCCACCTGTAATTTTGTCTCAGATTTCCCAGCTACATCTTTTGCAGAAAAAACGCGAGTGGTTCCTACCCTGTGGAACAGGCAGGGAAACTGGTCTAGGGAAGCTGCAGTTATCCTGTGTCCACAATATGAGCTGAAATTGTTCTTTCTCCCAGTTCCATAACCCTGTAGTTTTAGTTCACGGATGTCGTGTTTTTCAACCCTAAGTGCTACTGAGCGTAGTGCTCGGTTACTGGGAAACTGCATCCATTTTCTTTAATACCCCATACACATAACACACATATCAGTAAAGAATGCAATTTCAACATAAAATCTATGTGTTTCATTATGTGCTCCATATGATCTATATACTCTATCACCAAATGTTGCCCTTTGCTACTTTATGTTACATTTCTCATGAGGTTACCTCGACTTTCATATGGCTTCTGTACTACATTTTTTTATGCCCACATAACCTTTTAAGATATACATGGGTTTTGTTGCAGGTACAAAAAGAGTTAGGTTCACATATTGCAGCTTTTATTAGTGCTCACAGAGAGGTCTCATTATCCTGGAAAAAAAAACCAAACAATAATACCTGCTTTAAGGCAAGACTTTATCTTTCCAATGACCATATAAGTTCCTATTGTCTGCAGAGTAATTTTTTTTCTTTTGGTACTAAAACAGGAAACGTGCGGAGAGAAAAAGGTCCATTCTTTATTGACCTCACCACAGCTTTTCTCAAATCATTTCGAGGGATGTAAACCATTGCAAAGGCAGATTTCACATCGATAGTGGGAGCAGCACTTTAGACAGCCTGAGACTTTGCTGCTAAAAAAATCAATTCTGGTCCATTGGAGTCAAGAGCTTACAATGGCATAAATGAGAGAAGCAACTGACCTATTTTCTTAACACAACTTGTCTAAGAAGACTAATTAATTGGCTCATGGACACCTTCTGAAATTGTAGCCCTTTGTTTTCCATCACCTTGCCCCAGTTTTAAACTGTTACATCACCACCAAAGTCACACCAGCTAAAATAGGAGACACAAAGTCTTGAAAGGTCATCACCAACTCCACAACACAGGCTTCAGTGTGATGTCCAAGAAGAACCACTATTTCCTTGACATTGTTAATTCGCAGGAGGTCACTCCCTGCATCGAGTAACACTACACACTGAGTAACGAAGGGTGACTCACACACCAAATCTGTGTGATTGTGGACAGCCCGCACTACAAGAACCTCATAAGTGATCTTTCTCTTTGACATGTGATTTGTGGACCAAAATCATTCTGTCCAGAGCGGGATTGCAACAGAGGAAGATGACAAGGTGTTTGAACCCGTGTTGCGTAGACATTGCGTATGTTTTGGAGATTCTCTTCTTAGCTGAGATGATCTGAATCACCATCTTCACTCACCTTGTAGTTGCTGGACAGAGAGACACATCCAGAGGGCAATCCAGATCTAAGGGAAGATTAATTTCCTCCTGGAACTGTCTGAAAAGACAGCAGACCTCAAGGGCTTTAAATAAATATCTTCAATCAAGCAAGGTGATTCTGAGCCACATTTTTCAAAGACAAACATGGTGCAGGGGGTAGAAATAGTGACTAAAACCAGGAGTTTTCAATCTATGTCTCGACTGCAAAGGGTGGAATCTATGTCATCAAATACCAGCATATCTGGATTTTACATGCCAGTGAAGGTGTTCTTCACATTTATGTGTCCATATACAGCTGGTGACAGGAAAATGAGACCTCTAAAGGCACAAAAAAGAAAATCCTGCTTGGTTCTTTAATCTCTGCCTCCTCTCTGTTTTAGGGTTCCCAGCCCATACAGGCTCTTTCCTAGGCCAACAAGATAAAGCTGCACGATGGGGGAATCTGAGATCTGTTATACAATATCTAATGACTGAAGCTAGTTTCATGGGGAAGGCAAAGCACATTTCTTATCTGTTCAATACATTTATCACATGACTTCCAGTAAGTCTGTTTTATCCCTTCTGTGCCTCATTCCCTGCTAATATGGTAGGAATCATATTCGTCAAACTCAGGGGATTGTTTTAAAATAGAAGGAGTAATATTTATGTGAAATATATGTGAAATATATGTGAAATACACTGAGAAGCTCGACAAAGGTTATATGGAAAGATCTCTATTTTCAGTACAAGAGAAGTGTTGATTTTATTTTTAGTTGAGGCATAAATACACTGAATTTCATACAGTGAATGAAAAAGATGTGAAGAAATACAAAACTGCTACACTGCACACTGAAAGCACATTTAGTCAGAGTGCATATGTGAAAACGAGTAGAGTTAAGGTTAAGAAAGTTATACTCATTTTGTCATTTATTAACTCCTAAGCTCAGTGTTAAGCTCTGCCTTGGTAAGTGGAAGAGTTTTGCCAGGAATATTAATATGAAAGACCATTTATTTTCTCTTTATTTAGGTGCAGCTTCTCCTAACATTAATGGGACTCACTTAAACAAATGCAGTAAGGATATGAGGAATAGGAATGGGAAGGGGGGTGGGTACAAGAAAGACAAAGGTAAGGAATTTTAGTATTCAGATATTAACTTTTGATCATAGACTTTAAACACTGAACTGTGTTTAAATACTGCCCTTGGCACAAACAAAGCCTGGTAACTCTGATTTTTCCTTGCCTTTTAGCTGGTGTGTTCTCTGCACATCCACAGAAGTATTACCTTGCTCCTAAGATGTTTTGTGCTCTTTTCATAGGAGCCACTTACTAGAGAAGATGAAGAAACAGGAGGAAAGCTATCAGGATTAAGAACAGGATTTACATCTCCAGGATGATGCATCTACCCATGAAGAGTTCAGGCCTGAAAAACATTCATAAGCAAAATATTGCAAGAACTTTATAGTTCATATTGATGAAAATGCCTATTGTATGAAATTCCTATCATGTATTTACAAAACCTCTGCCCCTGCTAGATAATAACAGCTTACAAATTACATATGAATGCAGCTGTATTTCATTATTAATTGTAACATGTTCCCAAGCTGTTAAGTCTCATGGTCTGCTGATCATGCCTGACCCACAAATGGAAGGATGCAGTGCAATAAAATTTCACACACTCTTGGTGTACTTTCTAATTAGCGAATGAGTCATGCCCTATATCTGCAGAGTGGAACTACACTTCCAAGTTTCCAAGAGCGTCTATAGATTGGCAAGCAGTTGTCAATTCAGGCCATGTTGCACACCACAATTTCAGAAGGATCAGCAGATTGAGAGCAAAGTTTTACACCAAACCTGCAGGCTGGGTCCTTCAAAATCGGATTTGGGATTTGATTTTCTTTTTTCTCTTTTACCTCCCCACTTGGGAGGGTTGCATAAGTCAGAGCATAGACTAACTCTGTGCTTGTCCTTTTGTTTGTATGTGTGACAGTAAAGGGTCCATCATCTGGAAGTAGATGCAGGGAGGTTGTTTCTGAAGATATTGTCAGAACATCACCATATGGTGTAGACAATTAGTTGTGATGTAAGAATTTCTTCTCCAGCTAAAGGGCTCTCTGTTGATCACAAGACTTGCTCCGCAACTGAAAGGACTCACTGCCAAACAGTACCACTGTTTGGGAAAAAGAATGGGCTAGTTTAAATTAGGTCATTAAGTCACTTGGCCAAATTCCGATTCCAGACATTCATCCTATACATCTTTTCCAATTCTGTAGCACAACTGTTAATTGAAAGCTGGATTTTGCCTGAGAATAATGAAAATCTCACCCCTCCAAGGTCTCTGAACCACCAGGGAACTTGTAAATCTCAAATGCCAATGGAGACCAAAGTGACCCTTTTCCCATACCTTGAGGTATTTCCTAAATGCCTATGGCATAGACTTATCTTCCTTGACAACACAATGCACAGGCAGCACAAATATCTCTTGATTATGCATATTTTTCATTCTGATTAGAAACAGGATCCTTAGCTGGGTAAGGTTAGCAATCTCCCTTTAAATTATTCAGCAAAAGTCACAATGCCTTCTTTAGTAAAGCATTCCAGGGGGGTTTCATCTGATATTTTATCAGAAGGGCTGTCATATTTGTGACCAACTGGCTGTCCTGTCTTCCTCTGCGACTGGTTGAATTGCCCTCTCAGCCCACGATGTGGATTAGAGGAGAGTGGCAAGAGCACAGAAACGGAAAATAACACTAGGTGATGGATTTATTCCAACCTCATCTGAGTAGCTGGACAAGAGAAGTGAAGTTTCCTGAGTCTGCACAAGAAAGGGACAAATCTTCAGAGTAACACCAGCTGGATACAAACACCACTACACCACTGGACAACTGTATATTATTGTTTGCCATTCCCTCTACACCCAGGCTCTATGAAAGCACATGAATAGCTTTCTCTGAGCAGAAGTGCAGGACATCATCTTTGTATTTGGCTAAATGGATGGCTTGCCCTTTGTGAAACCTTCGTGCAAGTTCAAAGAGCTCAGCTGTTTTGCTCAGGGTGTATGCTAGGAAAACTTGAAATTAGACTGTCTGAGATTTTAATGGCACTAGGATAAATGAAAATGCTGGTTTTCCATCAGTCCTTTCTTACTGTGTTATTTTGTTCTAACAGATCTTTATAAAATTCCCTCTTAAACTATTTGTATTTCCATAACTTCAGTAAATCTTTCGGGTGGAATTATTATCCTCATTATTATCAGCAAGTGCAGGACGAGGGAGGGAGGGAGGGAGGGAGGGAGGGAGGGAGGGAGGGAGGGAGGGAGGGAGGGAGGGAGGAAGGAAGGAAGGAAGGAAGGAAGGAAGGAAGGAAGGAAGGAAGGAAGGAAGGAAGGAAGGAAGGAAGGAAGGAAGGAAGGAAGGAAGGAAGGAAGGAAGGAAGGAAGGAAGGAAGGAAGGAAGGAAGGAAGGAAGGAAGGAAGGAAGGAAGGAAGGAAGGAAGGAAGGAAGGAAGGAAGGAAGGAAGGAAGGAAGGAAGGAAGGAAGGAAGGAAGGAAGGAAGGAAGGAAGGAAGGAAGGAAGGAAGGAAGGAAGGAAGGAAGGAAGGAAGGAAGGAAGGAAGGAAGGAAGGAAGGAAGGAAGGAAGGAAGGAAGGAAGGAAGGAAGGAAGGAAGGAAGGAAGGAAGGAAGGAAGGAAGGAAGGAAGGAAGGAAGGAAGGAAGGAAGGAAGGAAGGAAGGAAGGAAGGAAGGAAGGAAGGAAAACACACAACAAATGCCTAAGGCTGAAGTGAGCTCTCACATGAGATTGAGTGCTGCCCTCACAATGATGGGTCATAAATCGAGCACAAGACACAGAGCATCTGTGCAGTTTCTGTGGGCATTGGCTGCACAGACGGAATACTCACCTGAGTCACTGTCTGTTGTTCCTCTTTTGTTTTCAATTCATAACTTCCTGAGGAGGGTCTGATTCTTATAAATATATAAAAAATACCTTTGAAAGTCATCTCCACGTGACTTGCTTAGTCTGCATCTTATTGGAAGCAAGGCCTTCTCAGGGAATTCGCTTAATGTCATCCAAAAAAAAGGGGAAAATCCACAAATATTTTTGATAGCTTTACATGATGTGGGCTAAAGTGCTTTACCAACACACACAAGTGAGATGTCTAACCACGTTCTCACACAACTACAATTTCCCTGACCGTATCACAGGGGAAACTGCTGGTTCCTAGAATGAACAGGAACAGGCGCAGCGAAGGGAGAGTTAATAACACTATGGTAGATCTATGGCATAGCTATAGAGGCTATGGCTATGCCATACACTATGGCACAGCTATAGACTGAGGACAGAGTGGCTGGAGAGTAGTCAGGCAGAAAGGGACCTGGGAGTGCTGGTTGACAGGAAGCTCAACATGAGCCAGCAGTGTGCCCAGGTGGCCAAGAAGGCCAATGGCATTCTGGTCTGCATCAGGAATAGTGTGGCCAGCAGGACCAGAGAAGTTATCGTCCCCCTGTACTCGGCACTGGTCAGACCTCATCTTGAATATTGTGTACAGTTCTGGGCCCCCCAGTTTGGGAAAGAAGTTAGGATACTGGAATGTGTCCAGAGGAGGACAAGAAGATGGTGAAGGGGCTGGAGCACAAGCCCTACGAGGAGCGACTGAGGGAGTTGGGGCTCTTTAGTCTGAAGAAGAGGAGGCTCAGGGGAAACTTAATTGCTCTCTACAACTACCTAAAAGGAGGTTGTAGTCAGGCAGGGGTCGGTCTCTTCTCTCAGGTGACCAGTGACAGAACTAGAGGGCATGGACTCAAGCTTCATCAGGGAAAGTTTAGGCTTGATGTTAGGAAAAATTTCTTCACTGAAAGGGTGATCGGCCATTGGAATGCGCTGCCCAGGGAGGTGGTGGAGTCACCGACCCTGGAGGTGTTTAAGGGGAGATTGGATGAGGCACTGAGTGCCATGGTTTAGATGATGGTTGGTGTTAGTGTTGGTGTTAGTGTTGGGATATAGGTTGGACTTGATGATCTCAGAGGTCCTTTCCAACCTTGTGATACTGTGATACTGTGATCTAGGGCTGTAGTGATTTAAGTCTGCCAGATTGAAAGATTCCTTTCTCAAAATATGTGCCTGGAAGTAATCATCTCCTGATGCTTCTTCCAGGCTGAAAAATTCAACAAAATCTGCCTCCACTAGCACACTACTTATGAACTGAGGGCACTATGTCCAGCATACAGGAGCTCTGGAGGATGGATAAATAATTCGCCACTAACAATTACCAAGCCCAATGTTTTAATACCACCAGAATTTTACAAAGATGAGGAAAATGTGTGGAATTTGACACAAGTTTGGAAGATGCTTTCATAAATAAATCAATAATATAAGGTGGAAGATGGCCACAATGCAGAAGCACTGTGCCCAGACGTCTTCTGGTAACTGATAGAAGTTAATGAGACAAGTCCATTAACCAGTCTAGTATTCCCCACTCAGAAATTTTTGTCCAGCACCAAAGGGATGTAAAGATAATTCAGGTACCTTTCCCAGCTCTCAGATACCTTCTACTCTCTGTTCTGGTTTAAGGGATAATTTTGCATAGGGAAGGCTTGCATGGAGTCACTGCTGAAGCTGCAATTCGATCAGACTCTTAACTAAAGGCTAAAGGTGATTGAAATTAATTCCCCTTTTGAAAAAAAGGTTGACATGAGTTCTTCATTTTCCTAATGACATGGTAACGCTGTCACATCCCACCAAGAGCTGTGAGGTATAACAAGCATTATTAGTTGTTCTGGTGGTCAGAACCATCTGTGCGTGAGAAATAATCATACGTATCCCTTCAGAAATAGAAAGAGGACCTTCATATCACAAAACACAGAGCTACAGGACAATTTATGTTGAAGAGACCTTGGGAGGTCTATATGTCCCCTGTACAAAAGTGGGTAACTTCCAGATGAGATCACATTGCTCAGGGCTGCAGCCAATGGCATTTTGAAAGTCTCTGAGTACTTTTTTCCGTCCAGTGTGTGACCATTGCATCTCTGAGAAGAATCAGGCTTTGTCTTCTTTATAAGCCCCTCCAAGTATCATAAATCTGCAGTTACATTCTTGCTAATCTTTTCCAAGTTAACCAAGCCCAGTTCTCTTTGCCTCTCTATACCACATGTTCCATCCCCTTACCAATCTTAGTAGCCCTCTATTTGGATATCTCCAGTTTACCAATAAATACTTACCTTGGTCTAGAAATGCAAAGTTTCTAGACCCATCCACGACACGGCATTTCAAAACTGTTGTCCAATTGTGTGTTTGAGAATTAGTTTCAATTAGTTCATCAGCTTCGAAATGTTTTATATATATACGTCTCTATTTCAATCTTCTTAAGTCATGTAATTTGGACACCTGGATTTACAGATGGTCAGACACTAAAAATATAGAAATATTCCTAGTACATCTGTTTAAACATTTGCAAAACAGTGACTCCTTAAAGCTTATAGCATATGCAGTCTATTGCTAATATTCCTAATTTATAATAGCTTCCAAAGGCAACACACAGTCAGAGGAGATGCTTTCTAGGTGCTGCACATCCCTGCAGGAGGAAACCAAGTTGTCTCAAAGAGCTCAGCCCAAGGAGTTTTCAAACTAGACTATACGAGTTGCAGAAGAAAGGGAGACACAGAAAAGAGAAGCAGAGTATATTTTTCACAGAAATTGTCAACTGAGCAGCCAGACATAAGACTCAAGTCTTCAGATGCACAGATCACTCTTACATGTGCCTCTTCTTCAATTTTTGCCCATATTTTAGTGTTTATTGGAACATCTGTGCTTATCAAGGTCTTCTGAGGTCATCAGATTGTGCAAGAATTATGAAATGCTAAGTGACCTTTTCTGGCTTAAATCATTAAACCCCATCTCATTATCATATATGTTGTACATTCCTTCCTGGCACTGTGTTTGTGCAAGGACTGATGATGAACACCATAATGCTACCCTTAATTCATGTATTTGGTAGTGGATAGGGAAAGTACGTTCTTGGATTAATTTTATAAACATAAATAAAGCCAATTGCTGATGTTGAAGTGAAACTTCCCTCTCAAGAAAGTCCACTGTGAGGCTGAAAGAGATTTGGGGATTCAGCAGGAAGTATTAACACCAAAAGCTATCAAATGTTTGACACTACTTACAGGAACACATGACAGCAGGGACTCCTTGACTCATCAGCTGAAGACAGACTTTGTTCTGACAGGCAAGAGTTTCATATAATCTCATTCGAAAGTTGAAATATTTCTCCCTCTTCTGTTTTTCAGCTCTATATTTGGCAACCAAATTAGATGGAGGAAAGAAGATTGCCTAAGTGCTGGATCTCTTGGTATGAGTAACGGGATTCTCTGTGTAGCTTTCTCTTGTGCCTGTCTACATAGTAAATCAGTTAGTTATCACTTGACATATTCAAGGAGTCTGCTATTTATAGCACAGTAGCCCCCCCCATCCCATCTTCACATAATCTCTTCATCCCCTGAGAAAGTTTGACGTATTTAAATCTAAATACATGTTTTCCCACACAGAGGAGGGCTTCAAATGCAGGTGGCTGCTCAGTTGTATATTGTCTGCTGGTGTTTTAGGCACGTGAGTTAGTGATTGCCCTACATCTCCTGACATTCATTCTCCTTGCATGAGTCCCGCCCACTGCAATTACCGAACATCCTCTTAGTGCCTCGGTGTCTAACTGTCCTATCTTCTCATACGAAGAGCCCAGCAGTACTTACAAAAGCTGTTTTAAATAGTGGCAGATCATATAAGAAAGTGACAGGCTGGGAGAGATCTGCTCAGTCTGGTAGTTTAATAGCTCTCTCTTCAACCTGCAATTGAAACACAACTGGTTTAGTGGGAAGATAAACCACAAGCAGAGTGAGTAGGGACTAAAGAAACAAATCTATTTAATATCTAAAATAAAGCTTTTGATATTGGGATGCCAAATGGATTATCCAGGAGAAAGGAAACCGGCATCTCCCCATTCAATATTTATATATCCCTAGATAACCGCCTTCATTGAGATAAATTTGTCAGAGTTACAGTGCTGAGCATTCTTTTATGGATAATTTCTCAATTTTATGCCTAGCAATAAATGGCAGTGATGCTTTCTATTAGAAATGCACAACAGCTGGATTTGGCAAGAAGTTCAAATTCTGATTCCAAAAATGGTAACAATCTACGAGGCTTTGACAAAAATACATAAATGCAATAAGAAAATATTGATTCTTCTGAATTCCGCTTCACAGATTTGACACATACACTTATGGCCCAATATCAATGAATAACAACAGCAGTAATAATGATGAATTCCCTTCTCAGCTTTCAGCCTCACCTTTGAAATTCTGCATGGCTTTTTCTTACCTCCATTACTGTTCAAATACCCTATCATTAATCTTTCTTTTAATATTTCTGTTTATATTGCAACATCTCCAGAGGCTGCAGCAGTTTAAGGCTTCATTGTAAAAAAAACCAAGAACTATTTGTCTGTGGACAACACGTGCAGTCTCCATACTGAAGTTTATGACCTAATTACAGGTAAGACAGAAGCCGTCAAACATACACAACATGAGACATTTCCTAATGTCTATTTTAACCTGCCTCAGTCCCTTGTTCCTCTCTTTTATTCATCTTGATCACACCTTGTATGGACAGGATGTCTTCCATTGTTGGTGCACAAGATCTGTATCAGCTGAATTCAGAACTTTTAGCTTAAAGCGTAGCCCTTTGTGAAGCTCCCTTATTGCCAACTCACCAAAGGAAGACTTCGGTGCTGACAGAATCATCATGGCTAGGATCTTAAATTTGGGTCGACAATGAGCACCAGTCCAGAAACCATTTATGATGTGTGGTATCAGTTTTGGCATCACAGCTTTACCTGTGAAGAATTTGCTTGATCCACAAATAAGATGTGAAAAAAATATTGCTTCTTCTTCCAACAGTTTGCTTTGGGTGAAAAAGTTGGAGCTCTGGGAACTTGCATTATGTTGTCAGTGAGGTTGAAGATAGTTTGCCCTGAGTGAGAACTTCACCCGAATTAAAAGTTTCCATCGTTCTCCAAGATCAAAGAGGAAAGTTCAGAGAAGAGAGTTAATGTACAGAAGTAAAATCCAGCAGATACAGTAAAAGCACCATGCCTTCTTATTTATGAATTATTTTTTTAAATCCTCTTGGTTCTTGGGACTCTTTGATGTTTTTGTAAGGGCACAGATCTGACAACACAAAAGTTCAGATGCTTGGTCTGAGAATCAAAAAAGACTTTTAAAAACCTGGCATTTGTCATGACTTGTGTCGGGTTGGAAATTGCACATAGTACATTGGAATTTCTTGATCAATGCTGAAACCAGGGAATTCCATAGACATTCCCAGGAGAATATACTAAAAGGAGCCTTTTTCCAACCACAATTGAAAAGTTTAGAACAAAGTCTTGTCTTTTTAGCCAGAAATTATAGACTCTTAAAACCTGAATTTCATTAAAAAGTCTTTAAAATACTGGAAAATTGACATCAAAGACAACAAGCAAATGAAATGCCTAAGAGGAGACATTAATTTTAGCTTTTTAAAACACTACTGAAATCCAGTATACTGAACACAAATATTGCCACGAGGCCCCGGATTTCTGCCTTATTTTTCTATGTGATTCCATTAATCGTCATTCAAACACCTGGGGAAAAAAGTTCAAAAAAAGCCTTTGATGGAATATGGTTATGTTCTTACCATTTTAATAAAGGTCAAAAAAAGTTTATAATATACATCAGAGATCGCTGAGTCACTCTCCAACATCAAAGAACAGAAGTACTTTCTTAATGCATAAGGAGGCCAAAAAAAGGGGGGGATAAGTAAGACAAAAGAACTTCCAAATTTCTTTTTATGCATGGAAAGAAGAAACCCACAGGAAAAAAACAGTTGCTTTCTTCCTTTGAGAACTACCTTTAACTACTGCAGAATATCACCACTGAGTCATATGGGACAATTGCATCACGTCTCATTTGCTTTGCTGATTTTAATGTCTTCTTACTGCTCCCCTGTTCACAGGGAAGGTAGGAGACAACAAGAGCCCAACAGTTAACAGCTTTGTAGTGAAATTCCTGCGTGTCTTTGGACTTCAATGCTAAGTCTTCCTCTAACCCTCCAGAAGCATCTATTGATTTCATCCAATGCCTGGGGATTATTTGTAAAATGCTTTGAGCTCCTCCGACTGAAATTACCTCTGGAGTGCATAGTATTATTGGATTGTCTTTTAGGGGCAGATGACTGAGAAAATCTGTGGTTTAGACTATGATTTAGAAAGGGAGAGAGATAAAGACAAGAATCTGACAGCTATGTTAATCATATGACTTGCAGCAACAAGGTTTTTTTAATACTTCAAGTCTTTGTGGATATTTCTGATGGATCGGTCTACTCATTGGTATTCTAGAAGGGCTTTACAGGAGTACAACTCATATTTCTTCAGTCAACACATTTTTCAACAACTTCTTAGCATGTCTGACATGTTATGAGTACATGGTTGGGGAATCAAAAATATATCAGGACTGAGACATACACTTCTGACACTTGCTGTATAGACTGAAGGTATTTTACTCTCATAGGAATCTCAGCATCCTTTTCAGAAATGTCAGTCATAAGAAAAGAGAACCCCATGCATTTCCCAGCAAACCTTTTAAACACTAAAAATAGCACTTAAACACATATTTAATTTTCTCTCAATTCCAGTAGCTCATGTAACGTTCCTAGAAAAAATGTATTGTATTACTATAGTAATGAGGTTTGCAGTGTTTCAAATATGAAAACAATAAAATCTTCTCTCTTCAGTTCCATTTCTATACCACTGCTTTCTACAGAGCTGACTTCCAGGCAGACCATGGACATTCCCCCTATCCATTTTTCTAGGAAAATGAAGGTTATAAAGCAGATTTTCTATCTGCTTCTCATAAAATAAAAGGACTTTTTCTTACAATTCAGTGAATCGAAGATTTCCTGCTGAAAAACCCATATTTTACCAACACCCTCTCAGATTAGGGATGCAGGGATGGAAGCTGGAGTAAAAGGTGATTGCCTGGGGAAAAAATGTCTTTAGAGAAATGTTGAATATGCTGGCTTTATAATGGAGTAATGTTTTCATAATGCCAAGGCATTTTTAAAAGAGGCTTTCTTTGTGGCAAGATGTGGTTTTGATCTTACTGTCTAGTGATTACAGGTTTTTGTGCAGCTTGCAGAAATGCTTATGGTTTGCTAAGGGAAAAAAATTTCTCAGTGTTTCAGACTAAATTTGAAAAAAAACTCCTTTGTGGTGTGACCCTTCCTTCCCAGGGAAGGTTGTGCACTGAGTGTTTCGGAGGGGAGCTGGATAGAGGAGGTTGGCTCTGTATCAGCTAGAGAGCTGATAACTTGCTAGTTCAGCTTCAGCTGAAGGCTCAAGTCTCAAACTTCTGCTTATGCTGGGTTTATCCCATATTCAGGGATCCAACAGTCAGTAGTATAGCTGCACCTATCTCAATTTCCCCACCTTCATATTTGGGCTGGAGTCATTCCCCTGAGTGATCATAGAATCATAGGATGCCTTAATAAAAGTAGGATTTCATGGAATGGCCACCACAGCAACTCTCTTCACAGGCTCCTGCAGCACTGTGAATTAAGATGCAGTTCTCTAGTGGGATCTGCTGAAACAGACATGAGACATTTGTATAACCCTAATAGTTTGGATCGAAGTTCAACTGACAGTTTTCCACAAGAGCTAACACTTGATATTAAGAGAGGAGATAAGAAACTGTGTGATCCTTACCCCAGCACCTCCACAGAGCTTCTAACCACCAGTGGCACAGGCACTTCCAGGTCTCATGCTGCTTCTGGGCATCAAGTTTAATTGTAAAGTATGGATGTATTTGCCATGAATTTGCCAAGCTTCCTTTCAAATCCATATAAACTTTGGGTTTCCTGATAACTTGTTGCAACGACTGCCAAAATTCCACTCTTTTTTTTATGAATAGATACTTCCATTGTTCATTTAAAATGTACTGCTCGGTCATTTTGAGATAACTCCTGAGCACTGTGTAATAAACCAATAAGGATGGATACGACAGTGAAGACCAAAGCAGAGTCCAGCCTGGTGATGTTTCTAACAGTGACCAGTAGTTTTCCATTGAAGAGGGCAAGGGTAAGACACTGAGAGGAGTATGAGCCATCCCTGAATACTTTACATAGACTCAGAAATCTGCACCTTAATGGCTTCCTGACTCGTACTCAGGTGTCTGTATTTAACAGTCTTTAACAGATTTTTCTTCCCTCAACTTGCCTGATTTTTCTTTTAACCCTTGTAAATTTTCAAAATCATCCTGCAGTGAGGTGTTTCATAATTTAGGTCTATGTTGTGTGAAGAAACAGCTTAGTCCCTGCAGTGCACCCTTGCTACTGTGCACTCTTACTGTATGGCTGTTTGTATGTCCTTTAACTTGTTTTCAGAAGCCTGGCATCTGCAGGTCTCTTTTAGTGCAGTTCTTGACACTGAAAGTGAAAGCAGCTGGGCCTTGGGAACCTTCTGCTTTCCACCAAGATGCTACAGCTTTACTTATCCCCCTGGCCCTCCAGGGACCTCTTTTCCAACTAAGACTGCTCAGTTATTCTGTACCCTAAACACATGCTCTCTGAAACCCTTAAAGAGCTCTGGCACATCTGTGATACATGATTTCTCTCAACAAAAGTCATGCCTGTTTCCCTAATACATTTATTCATGTGTCCACTGATTATTTTTTATTAGTTTCAGATGACTTTCCTGGTATGGAAGTCAAATACACTCATCAGATACACTAGTAAACAGACATACAGGTATAGAAAATAACAATTTCAATCCATGTAATAGTTCCCTGGACTCTCCAGAGCCCTTTTTAATGCAGAACTGATTTTTAACAGAATTTCTCTGCTAGTGCAATTGATTCCAGTGATAGGTTACACATCGCTGCAGGTAGTTCAGCAATTTCCTGTTGGAGCTCCTTTAGACTGGAAAACTCCTTTCACTCACTTCCATTCACATGCACTTCAGAAGTTAACCAAGAATTTGAGACCCACTGAAAAGCACAGGATCTTTTCCCTCATGCTAAGCACAGGGTGCTCTCTGGACCTAGGAAACTGCTGCTCAGTACAGAAGGGTGTAATTAGAAAATAACTGTATTCCCTTATCAGAAGCAATTTAGGCGTTTGGTCCTAATTACTGTCATTTTTTTGCTTCAGGTTTCATCTTCACTAGCAAACAATTCAGTGTGGTGAGACATAAGAGGCAGAAGCTGGAAGTGATGAACGCTTTGAAGTGAATGTCTCAACCACACAGGTGTTTTCAGGACATCTGGAGGGCAATCATTGGTCCCTTTGGATCTGTATGTATGCATGAGGTGGTAGAAATCCCTAGTGTTGGAGTAGAACTTGTGTGACCACCAGAAGGAAACCCATCCATGCACACCAAGCATGAAAACCAAACCAAATCCTACACAGGAACTACTGCTGGAGAATTCACTTCAAAATCTCACTGAGACCCTGAAGCAAACGGTTAATGTGGATGTAGACTATGTGATTTTTGAGGAAGAGTCCATATCTTAGCAAAGCAAGGCTCTGATCCTTGCTGTGGTCTCTGCATGCTACTTTGGTACAAATTGCTAACTTGAAAATGCCACTTTGTCCTTTGAAAAAAGGTACAGATCTAGTATTGCTTCTATTTATGTAAACTGAAATAGGAGTAGTTCCATTTTGGGGGCCTAAAAAGGGTTATTGGATGCCCATCTGAATGGACAGAGTTCAGGGGATTTCTCAGCTTCTTGTAGAAATATCCCCCAAAGTCCCATCCTGACTCAACATGACATTGCACTACTGCACCTTCATCTTGCCCAAAGCAGTATGGATCCACATGACTCCTGGATCTGCTCCTACCCTCCCTCTCTGAAAGTCAGTCTTGGTGTGTGGCAGCTCCTTTGTTGGTTTGGAAAGGGGATGGTTGCTGCCTTGCTAAATGTCATTAGAAAGGAAGCTGGAGAGAAAACAAGGCACAGTCCTGCTTCTCTGGGCAGCAGCACAGCCTGGTCAACAGCACTAGGAGGAGTCAAAAGCCCAGCTCCCTTCTCAGCTTTGTTCTTCACCACCATCTGTGTTGCTGCAGCCAGCTGTGGGCATCTTGGGTGGCTCTGTGTTTCCTACACTTGGAGGGAGAGGTGGGCTCACCCCATCGGGCTGACTGAGTCCTCCTGGGTGGTAAATGACAAGAGTTTCCTTTTCCACTCTGTTGACAAGACAGGAGGCTTTCAGACTCTGGAAATCTAAACAGGAGCACATTTTGGATCTCTTTCATCCCTGCAGATGGGGCTGTTAACAGGCAGTACTGAGCTGCCCTTCTTGGTTAGGCTCTCTGTAACAACCCAAGCAGAGAGGACACAGACTGATGCAGGGATAAATTCCCCCAGAGCCTTGTCACAAGACAGATGAGCTGGGCAACTGAGCTAGTAAGCAATGCTGATTCTCTGACTGCTCCTCCATGCTGGTACATGCTCAGATGCTTCCTTTGAGGTACTCCTGATCTGCATCAATGCATGGACAGTTTGGGACTATGGAGCCCAACTGAAGCTTTGTATAAGGAGAAAGAGCCTCTTCATTGACTTCGCTGGGTCTAGGGTCAGGTCTCCTACAACTCTCTCTAAATCACAGTAAGATCAGATGAAATACACTTGCAGCTTACTCCTTGTTACTGTATTAGGAGAAACAACTTCTGTTTCATAGCCTAATTTCCCTCACAAGGTACTTTTTAGATAAGACTGTGAAGAAGAAATAATCTTCCTTTTCAAAACGGAGTAAGTGGAAGGACAAGGCTGTCACACCAAGGTGCTTCCCTGACTCTCTCCCAGAATGCCAAGATTTGTACCTGTGGGATTTGCTGAGCTGGGGTGATAACGCTGCACATATATGTTGTACCAGAATGGCATGGCCGTAAGAGTAGCAGAAAACAATGAATCTGCCTGCAAGAGTGACACCACCAAAATCTAGAGATTTTCCACAGGGGGGATGAGATGTTGTCGCAGTGACCATAAAGGATCATGGAGATGCTCAGAAAACAACAAGAGATCATCAGGCCATTCAAATTCAGGCTCAGTTTGGAAGTGTAGACTATTTGTTGCTACATTGATACAGAAGACAGCTTTGGTTGTGTCTCTTGGGAACAGCTTGCTTTGGCCAAATAAAGGATTCCTCTGTGTGGCAGTTATTTTCAGGAATGATGAAAATGCTTTTTTTCCCCAAAAAATGCTGGTGTGTAGCTAAAAGATGAACCTATTTCTATGGGGAAATATTTGGTGAACAGGCTGAATCCAGTGTAACCCTCTCCTTCTAGGGAGGAGAGCCCACAGCTGTTCCTCTAGCAGAGATGTTCTTGTCCAGAGGGACAGTGTTCCTACACGGGGATCCTGCTGCTGCCTTTTCATGCCCCTGCCTGGTGCTGATATTTAGGGATGTGTCAAAGCAAAGGACAGCAGTGAAAGGCCAGGCTCTAACAAGATTAACCTTTCTTTCATGTAAGCTCTGGTGGTTCATATGACTAATAAAACACAGATTTATCAAACAAGACAGACTAAATAGAGCTGCAGGGAGCAGTTTCCTAAGAGGAGCCTGAGAACGAGGAACATGTGTGCCACCACCCATCATGAAACTCTTCATGTGGGGAACTGTCCTGGGGAAGCATGGGACACAGCTCTGAAGGGCTGTATTTGGCCTCTTTAGCCACAGCACCAAACACGAGATGCCCCCTTCGCAGTCACCCATGGCTGCTCAAGCAAAGCAGGGTACCACGAGCTACCAACACAACCTCACTCATTGCTCTGGATGTAAATGACAGTCAGTCAGACAAGAAAGCATTGTATCAGCACACTTGACAGGGATCAGATTGGGTTAAAATGCTGAGCCTGCTCTCTCCTGATTTAAAATTCCTGATTTCTCCCACTTAATTTTACAAAGCTGCATTTTATATGCTATGTGCAGGAGTCAGGTATTTACACACCTGCTCCTGTGTCTCTCTACCTAGAGAAAATACAGTCTCCATGCATATCAGATGCTTGGACCACTGTCCAGGATCACAAAAGACCAGCAAACCGAGCCCTCCTCTCCTTTTGAAGAAATCTCCTAACCAAAGGATGAGTTCTGAATAGACCCCAAGGACAAAGCAGCTTTGCTGCCTCACTCAGACCAGTGGCCTCTTAAGAATAAGACATTTGCAGATGACAAACAGGAGAGGGAAAAAGCGAGTGTAATGGGGGAGGAGGTGTTGGGAAAGAAAGAAAGCAGCACTGCTCATTAGAGACACAGGGAAATGATGTCTTTCATACCTGCTTCGCTCCCTTTTGCTCCTTCCATTCTGCAGACAAATGAGATACCCACAGAGCACACAGCGCGCTGGCATGCTTCCTCAATTATTAATGGAAGATGCTTTGTTTTATTTAATGCCATGGTTTTGATTAGTTTGTTCTCCTGGGACATGATTTTTTTCCCTCTTCATCTTCTTATTTCTTCCTTCTTTCTCTGGTTTATCTTTAATCTATTTTTTTCTTGCTATAATGATGCACCTATGTTACTGCTTTTGCCACCAGGTACTTTGCTCACACGAACTCAGGTGAGCCCAGCAGGCACAATGTTTCTCCAAAAGACCATGTACCACCACAGTCCCTTCTTGGGAGAGAGGGAAGCTTGCTAGAAAATAATGAGAACTGGCAGATCTGATGATCCAAAGCCGAGAAACATATGCCTGGCCTGTCTCTTTCAACTCTGTAATTGGGTTTTCCACTCCTGTCAATTAGGGCTTTTTTTCCCTCTTCCTTCTACCCTGATGTGTCTTCTTTCACAGAGCACAGTGTGTGAATGGCTGATCACAAGGGTGGCCCTGGGGTAAGTGGCACCAGGGTGATGTGCAGAGGTAGGTTAGCATGGGATCATGGAAGCCTGTTGGAAAATCCTACAGTTACTTTGACAGGAAATGGAGGACTATTCCTGTCAGAGAGAGACAACATTTCTGGACATGTGGAAGTAGAACTCTTATTTTCTCTTCTTGTCCCTAGAACAGCCTAGGTGCTACTTGATGACATGTTTAAGGACAAGGCAAGGTTTCTTCTCGCTTCCACTTCCAGCCATGAACTCTATTCCCAGCAGTGCATTTATGGGGCGTTATTCATAGCTACAACAAAATGCCCTGCTCCTGCATCGGTGCTCAAAGAGGGGCTTAAAATACCACCTATTTTTGGAGAGCAGTGTCTGCAGAGGATGACTTCTTATCTCCCCTAGATCCGACCTTACACCTTTTCTATAGCCCTGGCCCCTGACAAATAATTTGAATAGTGCATCCCGTTGCTGAGCAGGACAGGAGCTCATTGCTTTCATCTTCTATCGCAAACAGAGAGGAATTCAGGGCTGGGGACCTCAGTTGCCAGGCTTTAGGTGCTGACTCCATGTTGGATGTAGCAGTCACCACTGCAGTCACCAGCTCAGTCACTGGTCTGCACATGCTGTTACAATGGGAAAACACTGAGGTTATTTCCACAAAGTGGATTTGAAGATATTTTTGTCCCATAAAAGAAAAAGAGATGAAAACTATTAACATTGAAAAGTACTTCAGATTTCACATTGCATAACATGAACTTTTTCCTCCCTTTTCTATTGGAAAGATACAGTGAAAAAAATTCCTATTTTTCATTTTTTTGGCAACTGCCAAACAAGTTTCAAAAAAGGCTGCTTAAATGTCAGTGTATCCAAAATTTCCAGGTATAAATTCAGCCACAGAAAGCTGATAAAACCCTTCCTTCCTCTTGCTCTCTGCTTGTACTTTTTGATTTGGTGTTCAGAAGTCTGCTGAAACTGTCTGGTATTTTGTGACTTGGGATGGATGTGAGTGGCCAGAGAGCAGCTGCTCAAGAATCCAAGTACAATTAAAGGTAGGTGGATGGATTGAGAGCAGCCCTGAAGAGAAGGACTTGGGGGTGCTGGTGGATGAGAAGCTCAACATGACCCAGCAATGAGTGCTTCCAACCCAGAAAACCAACAGTATCCTGGGCTGCATCAAAAGAAGCGTGGCCAGCAGGGTGAGGGAGGGGATTCTGCACCTCTGCAGCACTCTCGTGAGACCCAACTGGAATACTGCGTTTGATTCTGGAGGCCTCAGCACAGGAAGGACATGGAACTGTTAGAGTGAGTTCAAAGGAGGACCTCAAAGATGACCCGAGGGCTGGAGCTCCTCTCCTGTGAGGACAGGCTGGGAGAGTTGGGGTTGTTCAGCGTGGAGAACAGAAGGCTCCGAGGAGATCATATAGAAGCCTTCCAGTACTTCAAGGGTGCCACAGGAAAGATGGGGAGGGACTCCTTATCGGGGTGTGCAGGGGGGTTTAGGCTGAAAGGAGATTTATATTAGATATTAGGAAGAATTTTTTTTCCTGTGGGGGTGGTGATGCACTGGCACAGGTTGCCCACAATAGTCGCGGATGCCCCATCCCTGGAGGTGTTCCTGGCCAGGTTGGATGATCCAGTGGGAGGTGTCCCTGCCAATGGCAGGGGGATTGGAACCAGATGATCTTAAGGTCCCTTCCAACCCAAACCACTCTAAGATTCTATGACCTTTTCGGACAACATGTGTAGTACCTGGCTGTTTACAGTTACGGATCGAGCAGGGTACAACCCTTCCACACCTAAAGGTCTTCTGTCATAACCAAAATGCAGTGGAGTCACAAATTAGACTTAAAAGATTGCTTTGTATGTTATATAAAAAAAATTCTACATTAATTTTACTGCCAGGCTATGCCCAGAAAGGAGTACACAAGGGTGGGTGGCTGTGCACATCTGTGTGTGCAGGAAAGGAGATGGCACACACGCTCTTCATACTTCACCAATTTTTCACCTGAAAAAATGCTGAAATGAGCAAGTACTATCATATTTCATCCAATACCCACCTTTGCACAACTGGATAGGTTTCTCTGAGTAGCTGTCAGCATTATACAACTGGGGGTAGTTATACCTCAGCCTGGCTGATGAAAAAAATGTGGTCAGATTTGAGGAAGACAAATTGTTTCACAAGCCTCAACACCAATTAAATGTGTATTTCATTTCCATATAATATATTGCAGGTATCTGTAAAAAGACTGAAGGGCATATTGCTGACTGTCTCCTTGTCTGTGTATGTGATTTCTCCCCTAATCTGTACCTCACCAGAGCAGTAAAGGCAGCGCACCAGCAGAACAACATGGGTCCCTTCCCAGACCTTAGTTCTGAGCATCCTTGCAGAGACCTCCTGGTTTTCCAGCTCTTCATGGGCACCCTGAAGGGGAAGCGCGATTTGGAGAACATAAAAAAGGGGATTCCCAGAATGGAGCACTGGAGTAATTAACATTTCTGAACAATGAACTCCAAGGAGTCTGTGACTAAGAATAGGGATGTGCTAATGTGCCTGTTTAATCAGGGCAGAGAGATGAACAGATGCATGGAGTCTGTATAGATCAAATTCCACTTGGATGCTGTGATTGAAATTACACCAGATTTTGTTGAGTCTTGAGGAATTATTCTAATACTTAAAGAAAAACCACCCTACCTGCAAAGAATTTCAAGGGAGCGGGTGAAAAGGAGAAAAGGAAACAGCTGAGATCTTTTGCTGGTACACAACAGTGTAATTAAGCTAAAATCTTTAAAGCTATATCAAGGTAAACCAGCTGTTGTTCTTGCCTGCCACTCTGCCCAACAACCAGGAACCCAAGAAAAAAACATGAAATCACATTTTAACCTGAGCCTTTACAACCATCAGAAGGCAGCGGCTTGAATAATAAACTCAGCCTTAAAGCTGTAGCTGGTGTTGTGCTGCCAAGACACTCTTCACAAAATGTTGATCTGCATAATTAATTTTTAAAACTTGGCAACAAAATATCAGTTCAAAAGCTAGCCCTGGATTTTCTTTAAGAATAAATGAGGGTATATTATTACCTGAAAATTTATGTATTGCACCTGTAGATCATTTACATCTTTTAAAATACAAATAACAATTTTATAATGGCTTATTTTTGCTGCCACTCCCAAGCCTTCTCATTTATGTTCTCTTCCTCCACCACCTCAATTATCATAGAAAGCGACTAAATGCCAGAAAAGACAGACACAGCTTACAACCCCTCTAAAGGCCCAAGAGGTATCTAAGTCCCTAGGGAGTCAGGAGCCTCGAGTTCAATGCAAATGTCAAGCAAAGCAGAGGAGAGATCAGCACCTGGTCTTTTCACGCTAGGGAGAATGACCTAATTGCTGGCTATTAGTCCTCTATATGACTCTGGCTGTGGCCAGTGGTAAGAGGGAAACCAAGTCTAAACTTAAGACCTAATCACTGAAAATGTGAATTAGATGCTTAAATTGTGCTGTAAATCTGGCAATAAGCAATAAATCAGAGGTGGAAGTCTGACCCATTTGTGAGCTGCACAATAACTCAGCTTGTTTGGGCACAACAGCCACTGGATTTTCTGTCCCAGTTTTCAGGTGCATGGAATTCTGCTTGGGCAAGCAAATCTGTTTTGTAGAGTGATGCTACTCTGGAGACTGCAAAGATCTGATTCAGAGTGATATTCCTGCTTTCCAAAGCCCTGTTGCATTTCCAAAAAGTGCCCACAGATGCCCAGGTCCCATCCCCTTCATTTCTTGCCAGTCTCAAGGAGCTCCCTTGATCTCACTTGTCTGAGTGTTGACCCTGACCAGATTCTGATCCCAATTAAATTCTGACCCCTCAGAACCAAATTCAGTGAGATGGCGGATATGAAAAACACAAAACATTCAGCTTTTGTAGAAACCGACGGCTCTGCCATCTCCTTCACCATTTACCAACTTTTACTGTGTAAGATTCAATGTGTAACAGCTGTAGAAACAGTAGAGAGGTTGATTTCCCACTATACCCCTATTTTTAGCTTCTTTCCAGCTTGCCAGAAATTCTCTGATCAGCTTCAGTACATCTTGACAGCTCCAACATCTCGGTTGCAAGAGAAGGTGCCCACTGAGAAATGACTGATACCTTCCTCACTGCAAACCCTGACACTCGGCGTGGACCTCCTAAGCCTCTGCTGCCTCCTGAGTCCTGTCTACTTGGAACCTGCCTGCTTGGAAAGCAGAGTGTTTGACAAAAGCCAAGTGGTGGGTAGTGCCTGAGACAGGAGCCTGCGCCGCAAACCCACGGCCAAGCTTTGACTCCTCAGCCTCCTCTCGTAGCAGTCGCAGTGCCCGATGCACTCCCTTGAGATGCAGTCTCTTCTTTCCATCCACAATAAACACTGGAAGGTCATGCTCTGCTCGTGGCAGCAACTTAAATGAAACACCGGCGTTTCATAACTGAGAAACGTGTAGACACAGGAGGCAGCATGGAGGGAATGGCTTTGAAGCTTAGTTAGTCAATGCATCCCTCTGGGTTTTTTTTTCTTACATTTATTTTTAGCTTTTAAAATATATGTATTTTAAATGGTTGTGTAAATAAATGAGGACCTGGGAGAGGATCTGCCACAGCATGGAAAGAAAAGAAATTTCTATATACCAGACAAAGAAATGAACTGTGAGAGCATGTTGTACAGCCCCCTCTCTTGGTGGTAGTTATTAATGATACTAGGCTGGAGCAGTGGTGTTTGGATGCTTACACCTTTCCATGGTGCACTTTGCTATACCTTCGTGTACTTATTATTTGCATATATCCTAACTGAATTTTTTTCTCATGCTCAAAAGCCCCAGGGAGGAAACATCAAGAAAGGAAAACTCTCCCACTTGATACCAATCTGAAGTTCAGGGGGAAACCAATCAAACCCCTTCCAGTTTTTCCAGCAAGCTGTAGGGTGAAACACGAAATGCTCCTCCAGGATCTGGAGTTCCAGGAGTTAACAGGTCTTCTGCAATAATTTGAGATAAAAGAAAAAGAAGCAGGAAAAAAAAGCAGTAGAGGAAAGAGATTCCTGCTCTATTCAGTAAAATTATATGTTTCCTAACTGAATTAAAAAAAAAAACAAAGGAAATAATAGTCTCTTCAAATGAGAACAATTTTTTAAACTGTCTTTCCAGATTTTTTTGCATTTTAAAGAAATAAAAACAAGGAAAAGAAAGCACTAAATTACTTAAAATAAGCCGAGCAGTGTGTAGCTGAGGTCATTTAGTGCCACAATACACATAGTACTTATTCTTTTATATCTTCTTCGAGCCTGCAGACCAGAGAAGAAAAAAATCCTCATTAGGTGGTGAAGGGTAAATCAGAACTGTTTCAGCACCCAAGCTTGATGTGTTCTCCGAGATTTTAAGGTCATCTTGCTACACAGAAAAGGAAATGATTACAGGAAATATTACACTTCATGCCTCTGCAGCTGGATTAAGTGTTTTATTACTTACCACTGAGGACACTTCTGTTTGACACAAATATATTTGTTATAGTATTTTATTAAATTACAGCAAACATCTGAATTCAGAGTGGGGCTATTGAGAAGCTAAATGTAAGAAGAATTGACATTACAGTGTCTCAGCAGCAGTAAAGCTGTAATCAGTTTTGACAGATCTTACTCGTGCTTTAGGCTCAGCAAGAAGTTGTTCAGATACACCATGGTGAAACAGAAAGGAATGAAGTATCAGGAGCTCCCTGGAAATGCAGTGCAATGGATAAAGGCTCTCCAGAGATTCTTCTCCCTGTTTTTCACCAACAGCACCACAGAACTAAGTGTTGAAGATAAATAACTGGTAAACCTTTGGTATTTAGAAAGATGTAGTGTATTTGTTAATAGTCCTGCCTTCTGACCTTAGATGTCTGCTTATCTAAGATGCATGGACAGCTTATCTATCACTCTAACACAAACTTCTAGCCCTTAAAGCAGTAGACAGATTGTAAGTAGAAACTAAAACTATCTAATTGAGTGTTTTTCAAGTTATTTTTTTAGGGCTTTTTTTTCATGAGTTTTGTAGTTCTCATTTGATCTTTTGAATGTTTGGGACCAACAACTTTACACTCTTGATTTAGCTCTTTCTGGCAGGAGAATCAAGAAGAGCTGGCTGCTGGTGTAAGACAGCCTGCATCAGTCTGGCAGGACCAAATCCCAAGTAAGGGGCAGCTGATGGGCAGCGGCCAGTTCTTTCCTTCTCCCTTGGACATGAGATGCAAGAAAAGAGGTATACAAAAATCACTGGCATCTGCCTACCAACGATGGGGGATCCCCAAGTGGGATCCTCTGCTCATATTTAAGTGATTTTTAATCCCAGGCTGGAAGGAAATTATATTCAGCAACAATGAGACCAGTCTTCTTTAACCATGTGGGGTGTAATATGACCCCATTTATTGTTAGCTCTCACATAAGAACTACTGAGCAGGGAACAGTTTTCACATCTGTAGTCTGCAAGAGGAATTTGCCATGGGTTAAAGGCTTCTTACTCATCACAGGACAATGAATTTCCCAGAGGAACGTTCTCATGCTCATCCTTTATTCCTTTCACTCTGCTTTATAGCTCTGGGAGTCATTAGAGCACAGGTACATCTCAAGTCATTTTTGAAATACCATAGGAATTGCACAGCTGAGATTACTTCCTCCCTCTAGCATGCAAATCATCCCTGAAAGGGTTTTCCTGGAAAACAATTCCTTACATTTTTTTCCCAAGAGTGCACGCTCTTTTTGTGTTGGGGATCAAAATGCTTATGTGACGATGCTTAAGGACCTATTTAAACTTAGAGTACTTTGAGGTGGCAGCAGCATTTTCTCTTTTTCCCTTTGTCTTTTCTCATTCTTTTTAACTACTCATAATACCTCCAATGAGCCAGAAACGCAGAAAAAATCTTTAAATGGTTGTTCAATGTCTTAGTGTGCTGAAACAAGACTGTTTCTCTGCAAAATTCACTTAGGCACCAGCTGATTACCTGTAACTTCTTGTTGTGAACAAGTTTTGCTTTTATAGACTCCTTGGAATTCTATTTTCCCTACTCAAAGTTTTTGTGTAGTCAACAGTATCTCTTGCAGTGAGTTCCATACCACGTAAGTTCAGTGGTGCAGGGCTATCCTTAGATGATTGCTACATTTCTGTTGAAGTCTCTTGACTACAAGAATGTTCTTTAAGTCTCCATCCAGAAACAAGCAGCGGATGCCAGATGTATAAATCTAGGTACTACATCTTTAGAGCATCCAAACCCCTTGCGCAGACAATGAAAAGAGAAAGGCGTCTTGGAAGATTTCCAGGGGCCAAACCCAACTGAAGACTCTTACTTGATTGCACCTCTCTGAAGACAGACAAAGGTGGTCTCTTCTCTCCTAAGGTTAAATGTCCTTCTACATGGTGATGTTAGATGTGTGGTCATGTTCCAGTGATTTCGATAGGAATTAAAGGCCCAGACCCAGGTATCTAACAAATTGCAATTTGTTCATTCACATCAGGACTGAGGTTTACATAATTAAGCAAGTGTTTTGGTGTCCTATATACAGTGTTTCATATTCTCTAATTGTTTCTGAATTCACACAGAGTGCCAGCTCTTTGGGTTGGGTCTTCTGTCCAGTGCCAAATGTGCAGGCTGTGCTAGCATGGAAGGAGCTGCTTCATTAAGTAACTCCACAGGGAGTCCTTCCTCCAGACTTTGTTTTTTTGTTTCACTAAAATAAAACTGTTACAGTTCAGGCAGGATTTCTAGTTCCTGGAAGCCTTCCTCAAAATAAAGCTGACTGATAGTCATGCATTGTTTTTTCCTGGTATTAGCCACCTCAAGTCAAAGCCACTGGAAATTATAGCACTGCGTAGATGAGTTCAAGGGTCCAACGCAACAAAGGACCTGTGTCTTCAGCTCTTTTTCTCCCTTACTGGAGCAGAGACTTATTCTTTTTTAGCTTCCTCTCTGGAGAGAGCGTTATTTAAAATTCTGTTTGTACATTCTTTCTTTTTCTTTAGTGTCTTTGGGCCTGGAGAAATCTGGAAGCTCAAGAATTTAAACATTGAGGAAGCTACTTAAAAAACTTCAGTGTGCATTTTGCAAACCCCAGATTCAGACTGGTGCCTTTGGTTATTGATATGTGCTATTCAGACTCTGCCTCTGTCAAACACTTTTTGTTTCCACACTATTGGGTGAAAAATCCCCTGTCCAGCAGTTGCCTCGTGAAACAGAAAATGCAAATGTTTGTGTCTGTTGCAATGCACCTCTGGCAGGAAAAATAGAATCTCTGTACATGGAAATGTTAGTATTGTCAACTCCTCCTTTTCAGGTAGAGTATGCACCTATGTCACATTTTAATATAATTACTGTAGGTTGGTGTCAGCAGACAATAAAGTGCTTAAATTTATGGCTTGCCTGGCAGTGGTTGTCTCCTGCAGTTCATTCATCTATTCATCATGTTCCACACTGTCAGCCCTCCATATGGCTAAGGATGTCACCTAACAGAGGATAAACCTTTGGTCATGTTATAAATTTAACTTTATACATTAAATATCTGTATAATTATAATACTGACATAGGATATTTTTATGTGTGTTACATCTCCAGAACTCCTTGGAGGCTAAACAACCCCAGTTCCTTCAGCCATTCCTCAAAGGACTTGTTCTCCAGCCCCTTCACCAGCCTCGTCGCTCTTCTCTGGACGCTCTCCAACACCTCAATGCCCTTTTTGTAGTGAGGGGCCCAGAAATGAACACAGCACTTGAGGTGTGGCCTCACCAGTTCTGAGTACAGGGGCACAATCACCTCCCTGGCCCTGCTGGCCACACTGTTTCTGATACAGGCCAAGATGCCATTGGCCCTGTTGGCCACCTGGGCACACTGCTGGCTCATATTCAGCTGGCTGTCAACCAACACCCCCAGGACCTTCTCCCCCAGGCAGCTCTCCAGCCACTCTTCCCCAAGCCTGTTGTTGTGTTCCAAGTGCAGGACTCAGCATTTGGTCTTGTTGAACCTGATCCCATCAGTCTCAGCCCATTGATCCAGCCTGTCCAGATCTCTTTGCAGAGCCTCCCTTCCTTCAAGCAGATCAACACTTCCATTCAGCTTAGTGTCATCCGCAAATTTACTAAGGGTGCCTTGAATCCCCTCATCCAGATGGTTGATAAAGATATTGAACAGGACTGGACCCAGCACTGAACCCCGGGGGAACACCACTCATGACGTGTGGCACTGTGAACACTTACTGTGGCTCTTCAGGTACTGAACCCAAGGTCAGTGTTACCCATGTGCCTCAGGCAGCACAGCTCATCAACCACAAGAAGGAGATTTTATCTTTGCTGGACACAGAGAGGCTGGGAAGCTGCGAGGCCACAGGTACTTTGGTGTCAGCAGACACAGAATCCCCATATCACTTTGATTCCATGGCTATTCACCAGAGTGGGTGCCCATGCTCTCATGTCACATGCCTTAAGCACCTGTGTAATGCCAAAACACCAATATCCACTACCCACAGACACTTCTGAGTTTCTTTTTCCTTTGAAGATTGTGCCACCTCCTGCTGCAACCCTGTGATCAAGTATTTACTGAGATGACAGTTCCTCTCTACCTCACCCAAAGTGCCCAGCTGCCACAGTATCCCTGCAAAGGCCTCCTTCCTTCTCTGGCCCTCACTTTCTAAAGCCATTTCCAGAAAAAAAATTTCAAAGCCATGACCACAGAAAGAGTTTACCAAGCTTGGTGTGATCAGAAATGCTCTGTCAGGGTGCAGGTGATTGGGCAGGAGTCAGTGGGTAGGTTTCAGGTGTCTTCACATTGCAGCCTTGTGCTGTTCAGTAAGCCACCAGCCTCTAGGGTGTAGGTTTCTTACAGTTCTTGGTTACATCTGCAAGTCCATGTATTGGCCACTGAAATGGCCTCCTGGAGCCTAGATGAGATCCTCAGTGGCATTTAAAATGAGGATAAATTCCACTATTTAGACAATTCAACCAATGTCCTTAATTAAAGAAAAAGCCAAAAAGGGGAATCCAGAAGAAAAAGAGAGATACCAAACTGAAAGGTGAGGAACATGATGAGGCACTGAAGCAGGTTGTTCCAAGAGCTTGTGAAATCTCCACTTCTGCATGTACTCAAAACTCAATCGGATGAGTCCATGAGTGACCACTTCTAAGCTGGCCCTGCTTTGAGTAGGGGGTGCATTAGAGATACCCTGAGGTCCCTTTCAACCTGAATTATGCTACAAACATATGATCAACAGCCAAGTTGACAGCTGGAAAGCCACAGAGTTCATCCTACCATGCAGGAGCCAAAACAAAAAGCCAGAAAGAGCAGAGGAGGGTTGTGCGAGCTGGTAAGTGTGGGCCCAGGACCAGCAAGAGGAATGCAAATGTAGCCCAGTGAGAAACTGAGCAGACAGCATCAACTGACTAAGTTTGCCTGATGTACCTATGGATGGGATAAGTCAAGATGAGACTCACAGGAAAAAACATAAGACTGATTGGGGTTGATGACTGTAGATCTTGCTCTACCCCCTCCAAAAGATGGGGAGAGAATGATAAGCATCTCATCTAGTAACATGTTATTGTTCGATTTTCCAGAGAGAAAGCACAGTTTAAGAACAAGTGTATTTATTTGACTTTCATTAGCTAGGCAGAGAAATAAACCATGGTACTTGAACTCTCCTCTTGCTTTTCAATTCCACACCTTTTTCTCAAAAAGCTTCTGAAATTTAGAAATATTCCCAGGCAACCTTCCAAACCTCAGAAGGTAGAGAATATTGAACATCGTTTTCCTTCGTCTTGACTACTTCATCAATTTTAATCACCAGGAAATATATTTTCAAAGTGGTACTTAGAGGCAGAAAAATCACATTAAAAAATAAGAGGATTTCCATTCCCAAATCAGCATGACCAGCTTTAAATCATACCTGAAGGCATCTCATTTTCCTGTCCAGGCAAAGAGTAAGGCAGAGGGAAAAGCTCCAGGTGCAGGAAAAAGTCTGAAGCTTTCTTGCTTGAGGAACCCCTTTCCTTTGCACATGTCTGGGAAGGATCCCAGGAGCAGCTGGAACCCGTGTCCTGCAGCGCATCTGTGTAATCTGGATTTTGCTACCCGCTCCCTGAAGCACCTGCACTACAAAACATCAGAGACTCTTTGGCTTTTCAACACAGGGTGAAAGTACCAGTGTTAACCCTGCAGCTTCGTGCCTGTATAAACAACACATCTTTCTTCTTGTGCTGCAGATAAAATGTTGGCTTAATTGGTGTTCTAGACTTGAATTCTCATGTCGCATTTTTATTTTAATTACACCTCATTAATTTTTGCCTTCTGAACTATTAGAAATACCCAGATGAGAAACACAGATGTAAGTATATTCACCTCTATTTTTTATGCATGTTTGTGTATATTTTTTTCTTTCTGGGTATGTAATATAGATGACATATTGACACCAGAACACTTGATACCAGAAGATTAAGACCAAAACACAAAAGCATTTAGTCTGTCAGCTTCCCATTGAACTCAGTGGGCTGTTCAGAGTCTCAACAGGAGCAAAGAGCTGTAACGGTTGGCTGCATCGGAGCCTCAAGGAGGAGGCCAGGACCACACAGTGAGCTAGAAAGAGTGCCAAGAATAAAACCCAGGACCTTCTTGGCTCTTTGTTCACCATTCAGCCCACGGGACAAGGCTTCCTCTCTCCAGTGATTTAATGTAAGAGCAACAAAGGATGATGCTAGGAAGATGGATGCGCAGTTTGGAGATAGCCTGCACATCTTTGCATTCACAGTGATTGATGCTCCAGGTAACAAAAGAAAAAAATTAAGGAGAGGGATGTAACCAAATCTGAACACAGTTAATCAAGAGAAAATAAAACAGAACTGTACAAAGAACTGGGTCAAAAAATAAGATCTAAAAATAATAAAATACCCAGGTCACAATATTGCTTGGTACAGCGATATGCAGTGAAAACAATGAACTTCTGGGAATGTGACACTGTAGATCTGCAGGAGTATTAACAATTTTGTATGAGGCTTAACGTTATGTTTCCTCAGCCCTCCTTACAAAACAGAAATGTTAAAATACATTAAAAGGAACACTGAATTTTTAACAGAAGGAACTGTTAAAGCAGTCTCTCATGACACAAAGCCACTCAATAAAGTATATTTTTAGTAAAAAGAAAAAGAACAAACTACATACATGAGATGACCCAAACAGCAGCCTCTGTTTTGTCTTTCTTAATGGATTATCTTGAGGCAGTTTTCCCCTGGCGCGCACACAAAACCTCACACTGCATGAGCCGTGCTTGTAGTGCTGTGGACTCAAGCCATGGTTAAACACAATGGAGACTGCTGGAGGCACATGTGCTCAGAGCACCATCTGCAAACATCTCCGGCACCACTCTTAGAAACTTCTGAAAAACATGGCAAATTGCACTGCCTGCAATGCTAATAATTTTGAAATTAAATATCAGGTGAGATATTTCTGAACCAAATCCAGTGAGATATTTCTGAACCAAATTCAGTGCTCTTTCCATGAACTAGCCCCTGCCTTGAAAGAGATGAAATACAACAATCAGCAGTCAACCATGGCTAGAAGAAGGATTATACGTCTTCTAGTCCTGTTCTTGCTACATTTGGTATAATCATAACATTTTCAATATAATGGGTGATTTTTTTGAAAGTTCCTTGGCTGAATATTGGCCTTTATAAAGACAGCTGCTTTGAAGGAGCTGTAAGTACAAAATGCTTTCATTGAATAGCATCACTTAACTACGCAGATATTTTCTTAGATGTTTTCTTCTTATTTGGAAGCTTAGATATTCCAAATATCTTGAATTTGAAATTGTCCCAAGCCTAGGGATGACATCATTGCTGCATATGAACTCAGTGGTAACAAAATCCAACTATAAACTTAACACAGAACCTAGAATGAAATGCAGTAGATTTTTCCTAAAATCTTTAGGAACTGCTGAGAAAAAAAAAATCCTTATCTTTTCCTGAATGCATAATTGCACAAATTTGACTCAAGGTGAGAACAGACAGATTTGGGAGAACTTCGACACATGCAAGATGACAAGGGCCTATAAAAGAGCTCTTTTGAAATACTGCTTGGGTAACAAAGCTTGCAGCAAGAAGATGAACAAGGCATATGAGCTGTCAAGATTTAAGCCCCTCTCACTTTCCTAGTAGCAACCCTACACATCATGAGGAGTTAAAAACTGGGAATGGAAAAAATAAATGTACTCAAAAGCCACAAAATCATAGGATTATGGAATACTTTGTGTTAGACGGGACATTAACGATCGTCTAGATCCAACACGTTTGCCATAGGCAGGGACACCTTCCACCGGATCAGGTTGGTCAAAGGTTCATCCAGCCTGGCCTTGAACACCTCCAAGCATGGAGTATCCTCAGTTTCTCTAGACAACCTGTTCCAGTGCCTCACCACAGTCACAGTAAAAATTTTCTTCCTAATATCTAATCTAAATCTCCCCTCTTTCAGCTTAAACCCAGCACCTCTCATCCTATCCCTGCATTCTCTGACAAGGAGCCCCTCCCCAGCTTTGCTGATTAATGTAGCCTGGCATTATCAGAAGGGTACTTGTTTTGTAATTTGTGGTATTGAACAGTATAAAATTCATTTGGGTACACACTGGATGGAGGCAGATTCTGTCCAATGCTTTCTGAAAAAAGTACCCAGAATTTGCAAGTCTCTTCTAATGTCCAAGTTGTAAAATACTGCACCAGTAGTATTTTCAGTTTAATCTGACTGGGGTTGGAAAGAAAGGTTTAGAAGAAATCACGGATTGATAGAGAAATAAATCATCAATTGGCAGAGCAATAAATCATGGATTGGTAGAAGAGGAAGCCCAAGATTGCCCTAATCTAGAACAGTAACGCTGGTCTATGGGGGATTGCATGGGAAACGGTGCATGGGGCCAAATGGATCCAAACACTTCATCTCCATGAACTGTTGATTCTCAAATGCTTTGTTGTGAGTTCAGAAGGGCATCCTTAGACTAGTGAGAAACAAAGAGGCTACTGGAAAACAGTGATGCACTTCTGAAATTTTTACGTCTTTTTCCAAAAGCCCTTGAAAATGCAGGTAGGAAGTGAGGATCCATTGTACATATCTATTTGGATGGGCTTAAAGAAAGAATGATGCCTTCTCCAGAGAAAATAGGTGATGGAGGATTGCTGGTGCCAAGGTGATCTACACCTGGGTTTACTTCCATTTCACTTGCTAAGTCAACTTGAGTGAGGTGATATCATCTGTGTAGCAGACCATGCCACTCCTTGGTCAGCTGCTCTCAACCCTGCCTCTGGGGCAACCCCATGCTGGGGAAGGCAGACCAGCACAACTGGAGCTGGGGATTCGGCTGAGAAGCAGCAGGTTGGATGACAGGCCAAAATAAGGACAAGAACATCTGGGTCAGCCTACTGCTGTCAGGACAGCACAGGCTGGATCTGCCATAGCTTTCAGGTCAGCCAGCTTTGAGGCACAGAACACATTTCTGAGCCTGCAGCAAAACAAGTGCCCCTTAGGGTCTCCACTTATGGGAGCAAACATCTATCTGGCAAGAGAACCCATAGCACTCACCAGTTTCATTAAAGATATCCTCACTTCAACCTTGGAGGATGCAAAACTCCAAGGGGCACCATCGCCACTGGTCACAGGAAGAATATATGCTTCCTCCTGCTGGAAGAGTAGCAGTAGCTTCTCAAATTTGTCTCAACCTTCTTCCCAATTATCAAAACCAAGCCATGTGAAAAGCCCATCTGTACACTGAGCCAGAAGCATTTTGCCCCCAAAACCTGTTTTAAAAACAAAAAGATCAGTAGCTTTGGAATAAGTGAGTTCCTTAAATCAGCAATCCAAGATGAAGCAAAAGAATAGTTCTTTAACATAAAATTATGTATATAAAGAATAAATTTATATTGTGGTTGAGGCCACAAACCCACCAAAAATACCAGTAGCTGATACACAGTTCCAGCCACAGGCAGGAATGCAAAACCAGTTCATTGCTACAAGGAGCAGAAACTGCCATAAGCATCCTAGTTTGCTTTTTAATTTGCTGGTTTTGAAGTGATTTCACTTCAGTCAGTGCCAATGAGACACAAATGTCAAGGGGATGAAGAATTTAAAAATGCACACAGAAGTACTTTTTGGGAACAAACTCTCAGCAGGTCACTTTGTTCATGTCTAGGTACCTTGCTCATCATACAAAGACAGAGCACTGGAGTAGAGCACCTCCTGACGTTCACTAGCCCACCAGAGCAAAGTATCTGATTTAATGCTTCTTTTGTGAAACCCCAGGTTTCCCCTGACCTACAGCCTGACATGAAAAATGCTACAGGTAAAGTGACAGCTGGACCACTTTGAATCTTGAGGTGATGAGATGGCAGAGGACACTGTAGTTCCTGATGTTCCACCAATCTAGTGTTAGCCCAGGAGGCTATCTAAGGTCTTCTTCAGCACAGCACACCTTGTGATGAGCCCCAGAGGCAGCAGCCTGCCCAAGGAAAGGGCAACAGAGCTACAGCTCAGCAGGGACGAGGCGTTTGGTGCCACACTTTCCCTGCTGGAGAGGAACTCACTGTTTCCCACCTGCATCCTCCAGTCTGCAGCAGTCAGTCTACAGAAAGGCTTCAAAGTTGAGCTCATGTCCCAGCATGGAAAAAACACAACGAATAACTGCTTGCTGCTGGGTTTAGCAAGGCCCCCAAGAACTCAAGTGTGACAGGACTGGTTTTCACACTCTGAACAGCAAGTTCTCCCCACAGCTCCCTACAGCCAGCCTGTGTTACTGCAGAGAGGCTTTACCCAGCACCAGCAGGTACTCTATAGGCTGGACTTGAGGCTCAGAGCAAAAGGCAAGGATACCCAATGACTTTGATAAACAATTTCATTCTTTTTTCTGCACTTTTCTGCTAGACATGCCTTCCAACTTTCAGACCAGGACAGGATACAGCCGGGGCACATATTTTTTTCACCATATTTCAAGCAATTCTTCCATTTTCATGTATTCATAATTTCATCTCCATGGGTTTTATGGGCGAAAACAGCGGTGTTTTGGCTTGGAGGGGGTGTGGTACAGTAAATGTGACCCACGTGAAGCTGGCTGGGGAGGGAGGAGGAACATAGGCATTGCAGAGGGATGGCAGACCCCTGAATGGAGTGATCTCCCCCTTGTAGGCAGATGGTGGAGGCTTGAGGACGATGTGAGTCTGTTCACACATACGGAGGTGATTTGGATGCAGGCAGGGAAGTGTGGCAGAGTCTGGCCGATTTGGCCAAGCTGCTGCTCGTTGTTATAGCAACAAGAAGAGTCTGCTGACAGCCAAGAGGATGGAACACGAGAATGGGGAAGGGGGACACCTTTAGAAAGAAAAGAAGGGAGTTTGGACAGGTGAAGATAGGAAGAACTTGAAGGTCTGGAGACCAGGATGAAAACTGTAGAGGGATGTGTGTGATATGTGGGAATGAAGGATTCTCTCCACCGGCGTTCAGATAGTATCCTGTCAAGCCTCTTTCCCAGGGCAGAGCGAGGGTCTGGCTAGGGTCTCTCTCCTGCCAGGAAGAAGAAGGGCTGCCAGAAAATGAAGGGCAAAGTAACACCCTCTGCAGTGGCAGCAGGAAAAACACCATTGCTGATGGGACAGCCAGGGAGAAGGAGGCAGAAAGGAGGGAGCACAGAGATGCTGTACTTGTTGCTGGAATTGCAGCAGTAGGTAAATCTGCTGTTACCTCTCAGAGCTGCTGGAGAAAGCTGTCCTAGCCACAGCCCTGGCACAGATATAGTACTGTTGTAACAGGTCCAGAGGACGCCACAAAGATGGTCAGAGGGCTGGAGCATCTCTGCTATGAAGACAGGACAGGCTGAGAGAGTTAGGGTTGTTCAACCTGGAGAAGAGAAGGCTCTGGGGAGACCTTATAGGAGCCTTCCAGCACCTGAAGGGGCTACAGGAAAGCTGGGGAGGGGCTTAAAAAGGGCAAGTAGTGATAGGACGACGGGGAACGGCTTTAAACTGGAAGGGGGAAGATTTAGATTAGACATTAGGAAGAAATTCTTCACAACGAGGGTGGTGACATCACGGTCTTCACCGCTTTGCCCAGGAGATGGCAGCAGCGCGTGCCGGGTCAGCAAGGGGCTGCGGGGACCCCACATCCCAACAGCCGCTGGAAGTCCCCGCAGGGAAGGGAAGGAAAATAACCTCTCGACGGTAAATAATTCAAAGAAGCTTTTTATCGCCTTAATGGGGGCGATTTGATTGTGCCCAGGGATTGATTCTATGTAAAGATATTGAGGTGCTGGAGCGTGTCCAGAGAAGGGCAACAAGGCTGGTGAAGGGTCTGGAGCACAAGGGTTATGAGAAACAGCTGAAGGAACTGGGCTGTTCAGCCTGGAGAAGAGGAGGCTGAGGGGAGACCTTATTGCTCTCTACAACTGCCTGAAAGGAGGATGTAATGAGGTCTCTTCTCCCAAGCAACAAATGATAGGATGAGAGAGGAAGTGGCCTCAAGTTGAGCCAGGGGAAGTTTAGATTGGATAGTAGGAAAAGTTTCTTTACTGGAAGAGTGGTGAAGCACTGGAATAGGCTGCCTAGGACAGTGGTGGAGTCACTATCACTGGGTTTGGAGCTTCGGGACATGGTTTAATAGGCATGGTGGCATTGGGCTCATGGTTGGATTTGATCTTGGAGGTCTTCTCCAACCTTTATGATTCTATGATTTTATGTATTCTAGGCTTCTTGCTAATAACACAATGTATTTCCATCCTCCTTCTCACCCCCATCGGGCTTTCATCATCATGGCCCTTCTTTTTAAGTGAGGCTCTGGCATAAAAAATTCGATACAACTATGAGGTCTGACAAAAAAAAGCCCGAGACTAACCCTCTGGCTTGAGAACCAAAAGTGGGAGGGAAGAGACAAAGAAATGGTTATAGTACATGTTCTAACATGTCACAGTGTGACAAAGCTCAGCTTGATTGCTTCACTTGGTACGAGTGGAAGTGTGTTCAAATACAAATGTTTTCTTACTCTCGGTCAGAAAATGTTGGTGTGCACCAGCCCACAATGCTTTGTCTGTGAAGCAGTTTTTAGCTAATAACAACATCACTGTGCTTGAGCACACACCCTGTTCACCAGACCTGGCTCCCCCTTTCCAAAGATCAAGACAGTGCTCAAAGGAACACATTTTTTGTCGATAGAAGATGTGAAAGCAAAAATGATGGAGGTACTCAAAACTCAAAAAGTCTTTCAGAAAATGGTCTGCAGAATTGCTTTGAACGTTGGCAGCATCATGTGCAGCTGTGTGTCAACTCAGAAGGGAACTATTTTGAAGGTGATCCTAGTTGATTTTCTTTATTTGTTAAATAGAGTTTAACAGGCACAGTCTCTGGTTTTTATGTGTCAGATTTCGTATACCAGTTGCTCATTTATGCTCTATCAGACATCCAGTCTGAATTTTTATTCCTATCTGCTTTCCCCCTCCCGCATATAGTGTATTTCTTATTTCCACTCCCCACGTCGAGATTTCAGGTTGGGTTTCCCTTCACTCTGCACAGCAGTGCAGTCATCAGCCTCAAACATCCATTTTAGGATCCATCCCAAGGATTCCTCGCTAATTAAATGCCTTTCATTACGAATCAGCTCTGGGAAATAATCCAAGGGCAAGAAGGCCTGAATAGGCAACAACAATAGGTGGAAAGAGCTTGGGGTGAAAGGAAACAATAGGAAAGAAATCAAAAGCACAATAGGGATTCAAGGGGAAAAGAGACATTTGGTACATTAGATGTGAACACAGGAACACTCTGTGGTACGCGCAGGCTCTGCATCATCTTCAACTTGCTGTCTAACCTTGGGTTTGAGGTGGAAATATTCATCAGTCAGGGACTCACCTTCCCACTATTTTCCTTCTTTCTGACATCTCCCTTTTCTTCCCCAGACACCAGTCCCTGCTCTTGAGCATCAAGATTGAGGGAGTTCGCCCAAAGAGGGGGATTTTAAAGCTGTAGGTAGCTTTCAGGTCACCTCTGGCATGCTTATCAGCGTGATTTCCAAATATATAGGGAATAGAGTCCTTGATGCAAAACAGAAGCAACTCCCTTGCAATAATAAAATAACAAAAAAATGCAGGATCGGTGTTTTGAAGATAATATACTCTTGGTATTTAATGAGTTAATTCAATTTGTATTAGAAATGAGAGGATAATTTTCCTAACAAACCAGTGGTTGTGAAGTATATGGTCCACTGTGCTCAGCAGATTTCCAAAAGCAACTTTTTTTCTGAGCTCAGCTCGTGAATGCAGCACCCTGAAATTGTACAGAGAAGAATTCACCTAAATGATCAGCACAGAAATAAAACTGGATGAAGACAAGTGCTGAAATTGTACATCAGGGAAAATTACGCGTGATGGTCCATGACTGCAGTGATGAAGGACCTTCAAAGGCCTCTCTCTTTTCCTGCTGCTACTGATGAAAGCAAAATCCTGATCAGCTTTTCATCAGAGAAACTTTTAGGCTTCATGTGCCAAAGCAGAGTTCAAAGACAGAGATCCTGTTGGACATAATTCATTTTTCAGGGAGCCAGTTTCGGGTGGGCAGGGCTGCAACTCTCCAACTCCAGAGCAGGTGGGATCCAGTGCAGCTCCTTTTTCCTTTCTATACCGAGCAATATGCACTTCAAATGAACCCTGCTAAGGGGCTTAGGCTTTGCTGGGTGCTCCTTAATTTTCGAGGACAATGAAGCAGACTTGGCATTTCAATTGCATTGTGAAAGATTTGTTTCTGAACAGCTGAAGAGGGGGAAAGAAGTACATTTCTTCTTCCCACCTAATCAGGCTGGAGTTACTCAATGGCAGCCCCAATCTGTGTTAAATTGCTCATGCCAGCCACTGGAGAGATTAGACTTGGGTACATAATAGAAGTTAATTCAGAAAATGATTACTCAGATAATTAAGTACTACAGCTGTATGGGATTATTCTGGCTCTTGGAGCCCTCTCTCAGGTGCTTTATGTCCCCCTCTGCTTCCCGCACCACCACTGTGGAGATGCCACCTCCTCTCCAGTTGGCTGCTGTTTGGCCAGAGGCAGGTCCCTTCTCCAACCCCCCGCCAAGGGCCACGTGTCCCCCCAGCACTTCAGGCCCCAGCTGAAGACTCCAGGGCACAAGCACCAGTGTAGTGGAGAGACGGGCTCTTTATCGGTTTATGAAACACAAGGAGATTAAGGGCCAGGTTTTCAAAAGGTATCCAAGTGCCTCACCTTCCCTGGCAAGCAAAACTCCATGAAAAAGAACTGGTGATTTAGAGGTTGTGTTTAAATGCTCAGCTTCAGAGTCCTTGCAATGCCAATGACATTCCCTTCGAGTAAGGCTTTGAAGGCTCCTTTGCAGTCAAAGAAAGGAAGGGAACTGCACTCCACAGGGCTGATTTCTTTGCACTGGTATAAATGAAATCCAGATGATCAGCTCAAATGTACCTGAGGTTGAGCAAAATGGACCCCTGGGTACCCAAAGAAGAATGGAAATAGTTTCTGTCTAACCTCAGAGAGGCAATGCAGGCAGCGTGGTGGACCCAATGCAGCCTTTAGCACTGCCAAAAGGCAGGCTGTGGAAGACAAGCACTGGAGCAGGAGTCAGGATGTCTGTGCTCTATTACCACCACCAAATACTCCCTCTGGGCATGGTTTCTGCCACGTCCATGGAGAAGAGTCATCCTTAACATTGACAAGGGCACCACAAATCTCACCTCTGACAGACAAAAGATTTCAAGTAGAACACAGTTTAAAGTAGCAGGGTGGGGGGGAAGATACCTCATGTATCTCCTCCAGATTTCATTGAGTGTCTGGGCTCTTTCTATTGCGAATCCAATGTACCCTCCTGTTCTTCCCCCTAAAGACATCAGTTCTGACCCTGTGGAAACCACACCACTGAAGCTGTTCTTTCTCCTGCCATCTCATTCTGTTATGTTCTTAAGTGCAACCGGTCGCCACAAGTGCCATCAGCCATTTTAGGTTATGAATGCCATCCATGGCCCTGTGACAGCAGCCACAGGACCAGAAGGTACTTCTTTCCACATAGCAATGGCATGACACAACCCATCTGCATACAGCCACGGGAACACAAGCAAAGCCCCCAGCAGACCAGTGCTTGCAAAGCCACATGACAAAACATATTAGCTCAACACAATCCAAAAAAGCACACGAAAGGAAAATCATCTTTTCTGCTGGACCCGCTACAAACGCAGATCACATGCCCTCACTGTTTTCTTTCTGGAGCTGGAGTGAAATATCAAAGGATAATTCAAAACACATTGGGATATGCTTGAGGTAGGAGAGCACAGGGCAATATCTCCATTAGGCCGTAGAAACCCACCCCTTATTAACTCTCTCTTCTTTTTTACCTCCCCCACATTTGACAGCTCCTGGAGCAGGTCCAGTATCATTGCATCAGCAGAACTGCCAGGACCCATTCCACATGCCGAGCAGTTTCTGAAGGAAGAAGCATTTCCTGACATCTGTTCTGAATTCACTGCTCTTCTCCTCCCCCACCTCATCTCACCCACGCTCCTCTCCAGCTCCCCCTCCATCACCACCTGTCCCTGCCTGACCAGAACTCACTACTAAGAGCTGCAGATATTTGTAGAGATCTGATGACCCACACCTGCTCCAGCCCTGTTTCTCCCCCCTCCTCATTTTGTCTGCTGTTGATGCAGGATTTTGCTCTTAGCAATGGCACCAATCAATCTGACCAAACCAACCATTTGTGCACGTGCTTCCTTGCACATGTACAGCTTTTTCCTACTAGAAGCAAAGGCCTGAGCACCGGCTAAATTAAAAACACCTTTGCAGGACTGAATGCAGGACCAGGCTCATTACACTTTCCTCATACCCTTTCAGGACAGAGCTGTTGCAATGCTAATGATTCCAAGGTTGAGCTTTTCCTGGTGCACTTTGATGGAGGTAGCAGGATAGGACATGGATATGTTAGAGCGAGCCCAAAGGAGGGCCACAAAGACAATCAGAAGGCTACACCTACCCTATGAGAACAGGTTAAGAGAGTTGGGATTATTCAGCCTGGAGAAGAGAAAGCTCCAGGAAGACCTTACAGAAGCCTTCCAGTACTTAAAGGGCGCTACAGGAAAGATGACAAGAGGCTCTTTATCAGGGAGTGTAGTGATAGGAGAAGGGACAGTGGTCTTAAACTGAAAGAGGGGAGATTCAGAGTAGATATTAGAAAGATTTTTTTTCCTGTGAGGGTGATGAGGCACTATTGGCACGGGTTGCCCAGAGAAATTGTGGATGTCCCATCTCTGGAGGTGTTCTAGGCCAGCTTGGTTGAGGCTTTGAGCAACCTCATCCAGTGGGAGGTGTTCCTGATGGCAGGGGGGTTAAAAACGGATGATCTTTAAGGTCTATTCAAACTTAAAACATTCTATGATAATAAGACTAAGAGACATAATGAGCGTTTTCTGTCAACTATTTTGCCAATAATTTTGCATATACAAACATGGATGCAGTTTAAAGAACAAAAAGTCCCCCTGCACTGCAGAACTTTAAATAATCTGGATATCTCATCGCAGTCCCCAGGGTATTGTTTTCACCGGGACATAACAGACACCACTGCATATGCCAAGCATGTAGTAGATTTTATTAAGCATAACTTTGGTTCTAAGTATTCCACCCTCATTCTCGTAATACCTTTAGTTAAAAACAATTATACAAGAGCAAATACAAAAAATATTAAATTATGAAAACAAATCCATTAAGGCTCCCTTTTTATATTTATATATATTTATATATGTACACTCAAACAAGTGCAGATATTAACAGAAGGTTAAAGCCACAAAAATGCTAAAAAATTTACTACTATTCTATCAAAAGCAAGAGTTTTAAAAAAGTACAAAGTGGTAACTAAGTGAGCCATTTTCAAATCACTGAAGTATCTGCTGGATTGCTTCAAAGCCCATCTAGCTAAAGGGCAGATTAGGAATTGCTTTCTCTCGCTGGCAAGCAGTTGCTTACTTGAGTAGCCACGCAGGACACTTGTGGTGTGGCCAGCTGGCCACCCGTTTAAGGGTTGCCCGTTCTAGCCCAATCCTGACTGTATGACAAGTTTTTGCCTGTCGAATCAACAGAAGGTGGCTGGGATTCCTAGACTAAATGATCAGCAGAATTCAAAGATACACACATTGATGTTTTGTTCACACAGAGAATTAATTCCAACTGAAACCAAAAATCTACTTCACGCTGTATGTACAAGGGATTCTTCTGGCCTCCTGTGTTTTGGAAAGAGAAACTCTACCCTGAATCATAAGCTAACAGGAAGAAAAAGCAGAATGCCTTCAGCCTTAAACCAATCCAACACACACACCAAAGACAGGTTCCTCATCCCCTACTGACTCTGGTGCTATTTGGATTACATCAACTTCATTTCACTGTGCATGCATGGAGGATTGCCATGCTCACCAAGGGGAAATGGCTGAGAAGAAATGGTCTGTTCAAACCAGAGGAGGGTTTCCTCACCAACTTCTTGACGTTTTCATACTGTGCAGAAGGTTAGTTGTGGAGTGGAAACCAAGAGACGTGAAGTTTGGTAGGCTGGGAGCAGGAAAGATAAAACATGAGTGTGGCATGGAAGGCTGTATATAGTGTTGTCTCAACAACATGAAACAAACTTGATCAGTGCAAGTGTCTGAATAATGTGCTGCCTCAAAGGAAGATCCTCTCCTTCCAGAAGAAGGGAAGGAGAGAGGGAAGAATCTGCAGCAATCAGGGTGTTCCTTTCTTGAGAAATACATGGAAGAGTCCTACGTTTGGCTTTTGTCTTTTGTATGTCCATAATCTGAACAGTCTGGCAGATCATCTTCACATTTAATCTTCTAGACGTGAGTCACACTGCAAACCTAAATCAATGGCAATACGCTTATCACAATTCAATTTACTCTTGATCTGATTATGTCCTCATAAAAATTGCCTGGATCTTGACAAATTGAAGTCTGTATCTAGGAAACATTTCTAATTGTGAGCATTTTGTCCCAAGTGCTCTACTGAAATTGTATTTAAAACATCCAATACTTACAAGAAAGGCAAAAGGAACTAAAACACAAGCAAACAAACCCTCCCCCACCACCTTTACAATACAAACACGCCACTGTTGATATTAATAAAAAGTGTTTTCAACCAGTTATGTGCAATGTAATTACAAAGTAGAAATTATTTTGTTTAGCAACCTAAGGCAAATACTAGGATGATACGGATGAACAGTGAGAGCTAGGACTGTGCCAGCCAAAGAAGATGAGGATCTATCCCCAGATTCTGAAGATAAGGTATCTGCACCCATTCACACCAGGTAAGAATCCAATTCTATAATCCTACATTAGTAATCTGTTCCCTTCCTCTTCATCCCAGGCTTTCCTGGACTACCAGTAGTCATAAGCATGAAGGATCAGATTCTGCCATCCCTGTGCAAGCTGAGCAATATTTTATTTCATGGCAAGTCATAGGGGCAACTTGTGGAAAGACAGAAGGACCCTAAGACTCAGTGGTAACACATTTCCCTTTTTTCTTGAGGCTAAAGGAAGGATGAGATAAAATAAATTTCATTCTATACCCCACTTTAGGGAAAAAAATCCATTTCAGTAGATTCCAATGATCGATTTGGTGTGGATTAAACATTGCTCTTTTGCAGGAACTGCAACAAGTTCCTGCAAGCAAAGAGCAGAAGCTGATGGCAGATCAGATTCCTGATTCCAGTTCTAGCAAATGAGTTTAAACACTACCGAGTAATGTGTTAACACTGTACTCAGATCAGCATGTCCTTGGAGCAGAAAGGCCACAACAGCAAAGTATGCAGGATTTAAAAAGACAAAAAAGTGTAAGACAGGTCATTTTGCATTAAGATGCAAGAGAGGTAAATTCACAGGTAGCACTGTGCAGGCCTGTACACTGTGGTGTAAGGGAGAAGTTTAGAGATAGAGACAAATCAGCTTCTGGATTCTCCCTGGTGAGATGATCACCAGATTTCTGCTCTTTCATAGCCCAAATTCTGCATCCCAAACAGGGAGAAATGGGCTTTAAGGCTGCTTAACTGTTCACTGCTGGTGAATTTTAAGCATTCTCCATTTGCCCACACCTGCCTATCCTACTGGGGATGAGCAGCAGTGATCAACATACCTCATTTCCACCCAGACTTACTAAAATTCCAACTAAACACAAATTATTGTCGGTTAAATACAGGCTGTAGGTTTAGATGGAGGAAATTTACCTGCACAGCAAAGCTTCATAAGATATCACAGGAAGATTTTTGTTCTGTTTTAAAGCAAAATATAATCTGTGTATCTCCACTAAACTAGGATCACAAGAGATAAAGCAGTGCAACACTGAAGGAGTTTCTCTAGTATCCCTGGTTAAAATCTCTGAGTAAGCACATCAGACTGGTCCATGACACTGAACTGACAAACAGACTCCTTTATCCATTGATCTCAGGACTGCATTTGGCAAGTCGATCTGTTTAAGGTACTGTCTTTTTAATCCACATGTCCCAGGAATTAAAAATCTCATCTTCAGTAAGTGTCAGCTGGATGCTGTGATTTTCCCTCTTGAAGGGAAAATCTGAGACAACTCGCAAAAGCCTCTCTCTGCAGGAAAGCTGGAAGTCTTAGCAGGCGCTGGCTCTAGGACTCTGGTGCTTCTGTTGCTTCCTGGACCGTCCTCCTCAAGTTGCCCTTGACTTTGACAAATTCAGGTGCATTTTCCTGCTCTTCCTGTATCTTCTGTTGCTCCAGTTCCAGCTTAAATGGGAATCACATGTGAAAGAAAAAGTATATAAACCAGGTCATCAAAATACAGGACAAAAAACTAAAGGTTTCAATAACTGGCAATGCAAAACTCTTAGAGAATCTGTTTCCTTTCTTTCTCTTATGGAAAAGATAGTTGCACTTCTTTGGGAATATCTGTTCTTATACATGATAAATCTTTTCAAATCCTTGGCTGTAGCTTGTTCCAGATGTTTGTCTTTGCCAGATGGACAAAAACTCTACAAGCTCACTATGAGAACAAGATGAAGCATTCTTGAGGAAATTCTTGGACATTTTCATTAAAGAAACACCAGTATTTCCCTTCTCTGGCTTTTACAACAGGACAAGGACAAATATGCCTTGTGGGAGAACACATGGAAACAGCCACTACTGAGTACACTCGCAGTTTTTATTTCTGAGTGTGTAGGTATGGATTTCCGTATCTAAGTTGAGCCTCTTGGTGTATCTGTTTTGTCTATCACAAAAAACAATAATAAAAAAATCCTTCTTGGCCCTTAAATGTTCATTTTTTAAGCCCTTTCACTGACATTTTTAACCTGGTTGGAGCTTCTGCCCATGCAGACACTCAAAATTAGCATGTGAGGTTAGACAGTGTGCTCCATGGGGCAAGGTATCAAGTGCCCACGCAGACCATAGCTTACACACTGTACAGCATACAGATTGCTTAGCAATCTTCCATGAAGGCAGATAAGTCAGCAGAAAGGAAGAAACAACCCTTTAGAAAACCAACAAAAGCTCCTGAAAGGAGTTGTTTTTTTTCAACAGATCAAGGGCTCCCTGATCAATGGGCACCACGTATGGCTCACTTCAATAAATCCCTCCTTTGTCTCTGGTTCACTGGCAAGGGACATACATGCCTTGTTAAAATATATCATAACTTTCCTCCATAAATTGTGTTGTCAATTAATGCCATTCCTATGATGTTTACAAAGTCACAATATTGTTTTGCAATGGGCAGGCTTTTCCTCTTCTAACAGAATTTTCTATTCTAAGTATGCCCTTGGATGGCTCAGTTTCAAATCAAACCTTTCCACAAGGTGACCATTTGAAGCTGGGCCCTGAAGAGCAGAAGGGAAAAGTGACAGGATGATACACTTAAAAATACAGTAGTATTTTTCCTCTAAAAATATTTTTAAGCTTAATTTAAAAGAACTATAATAAAACTCTCCAAACTTCAATGATGATTGGATTACACCTTGTTTTCAATAATTAGATGGCTTAATTGATTTCCATTGAGAAAAGCAGGAGATACTATTTTTAAGCCTTCATTTATTTAAAAATAAATGCAAGGCTTGATGCAGAGTGGCTTCTTTGTCATTTCACTGTAAAGGTATTTTCTTGCAGGTACACAAAGTGCCTTAAGAGGCACAGAGAGGTTTGGTGGGCCCAGTACCTAGCAGTAAGCTTCACCACAATGAACTCCAACTCCGTATCATCTCCATACTCAGAGTCTGAAGATCTTTTACTTCATTTGAAAACACCAATGGGATCATAACTTTTAAGGCTAGAAGACTTTTTAAAGTCATCTAGTTTCTTATGTAACTCAAGAGAAAGAATCAATTGATCTTTTTATTTGTTGAGCATCCAGTTTTGATGCACCAAAGTCTAATTGTCACTCTTAGTGGATCATCTCAATACTTGGCCTACAAAACTGACTAATTCACCACAGTTTCAATGGTTAAACAAGGTCAGTGCTTTACACACATTACAGTTGCCTTGTGCAGGATTCATTTGACAAAACAGACACCATACACAATTTCTATGTTGTAGGTGAAAACAAAGAGGTAATTGTAGACTGTGATTTGACTCATCCTAAAAAGGGATCTGCATTTGAACAGAGGAAATGTGCGAAAAATTGCCTGCTTCTTCTATTGACAAAGGGAGCCTCGTGTCAGTAGCTCAGATGACGATATGTAAAAGGTAGTGGTATTCCACATCTTACCTGCTCCAGCTTCTGCTGCCGTTTCAGTAGCTCTATTTCCAGGTCTGATTTCTTCTTTTGTGCTTCTTCTTCTTTCTGTTGTTTAATAACTTGATCTCGTTTCCTTTTCTCCATCACCTTCTGTAGCTCTGGTTTGTTCTGTGGTGCAAGACCCCTTCAAATTAAATGGGAGAAGTTGTGGTTGTGAAACAGGGAAGAAAAAAATCAGTTTTAATTTGCAGAAATTCACACAGAACTGCAGGCAGTTTTTCTTAAGTCAAGCAGTTGCCTATTCAGATATATTGGGATATAAATAATTAATTAAAATGAAAAAAACATGCATACATTTACTTGGTTTCTAACCAGAATTCTAAACTAGAATTTAAGCCATATTATTACTGTGAATATTTCCCTTTAACATGCATACTAGTATTTCTCCTGAATAATTCACTATTTTTACTCATGTTTAGTCTTCCCTCTATTCTCTCAATTCTAGAAGAATGGATTTAAAAAAACAATCACAGATCAAGACTCTTGCAGAACTAGAAACAAAGCTTAGACAAAGAGAATTCCCTTGATGGCTGATAACTCAGAGAGATTGTTCAGACAGTCCTACACATGGTATTATGCCCATAGAAGTTTGCATGGACAGAACTAAAAATTGATCTCCCACTGGATTTTTGTCACATTGCTCCTGGAAATCATGGATTCTGCCCTTCCTTGAAAATGTGAGTGCTTTACACATGCCTGGCTGTGAAGCGATTTCCAGTGAGAGCTCCCAGGCTACACTCAAAATCACAAAGCAGCGAAGACAACAAAAATCCAGCATAAAAAAGTTGCAGTCACCTTGGAGACCAGACAAAGGCTGGAAGATTCTCACTCTCGTAAGATTTTAGCTACTACATCAACTGAATGTTTCAGGTCTGTTCAGCCCAAATTGCTTTCCGAGCCAGCTACTCTGAAATGAGAAAGCTTTTTCTTTGGGAAGATGCATGACTTTATTTACACAGGCAAACACACAGATACACACTCACTCCTACTTATTTTTGTGACTGCAGCTATTTCTTTTATCTCTGTTAAGTTATGACATTTTCAAAATTTGTTATGATAAGATTTGAAGCTCTCCCTATTATTCAGCTATTTGTGTCACTTAAGTCAGCGCACAAAGATCCAAAACTTGCCTTTGTTATTGTTGTCTTCCCTGTGAAAAGTATTATGTGAAAACATCTGTCATTAAGTTTAACATCAATTATTTTTTATTTCTACCTTAAGGAACTCAATAATCTGAATAGTCTTTCAGAAACTGCATTTTTACCCTTACCTACTTACTATATAACTGCAGTTGTCTAATTCTTCCATAATATGCATATCTGAGAGCATCAAAATGCCATTTTATTGTGACATCTATGAATGAGCCCATATATTATGCAACATACTATCCCTGTACATACCCTGACAGCAAAATAAAATATTTAGCAAACCAAATGCTGTTCCCAATTTCTCATAACAGATCTTGTGGCCTGAATGCAACAGAAGCTACCAGTTTGCATTAATATTTTATGTTTCACGCTATTTTAATTACATTTTATCACATAAAACTTAAATTAGGCAGAGAAAAGCTGGAGTGTTTTTTTTACTACTACTACACCATGGAGTCAGTGAGAGCTGTGTCAATGGGAACTTCCATGTTGGCAATTCACAATCAAGACAGCAATGAATCAGAGGCAACCCGCTAGGTAAAAGTACTTGCTCCTGCTTTTTTCCAGTAAGGCTGCAGCACAAGAAAGCAGAGCCACAAGAGCAATTTAGATGTCCTGTAGCTATAATAAAGAAGATGCACCAAAAATAAAAGTAAATACAACCTCTCAGTCTAATCAAATGAGGTTGGTAGTCAGGTCTGTAACAGCACAATCGTAATGTCAATTTTATTTTTAGTCTCCTATGTAAGAAGGAAAAGCAACAAACAGGCTGCTACTGGATTACCTGGGAGTCTTGAATCACCTTCTGGTAATTGTTCTGGTTAAATAAAAAATGCAAAAGCTTTTATATAGAGTAAGCAAAGTGTGCTATAACATGTTAGGGCTGATAGGGTTAAAACTCTGGAAGGGACAGAACCAAATACTCTGCAGAGAGCAGAGGCTGAGTAAGTAAGAATGGTTTAAAATAAGTGATTAGGACCTTGAGGTACCACTATCTAAATCTTTGTTTGCCCAAAACAACTACCATTTCTGCAAGTAAATGACAACATAAGTTCAAAACCCAACAGACAATGCTCACAGCAGGCATGGGGAATGATCAGACCAGCATTGGTTAATATCTTCTAAGACACAGAAATGACTGCTCAGAGCTGATTGGACAAAAAGTGAAGCTGCTGGTGCCTATACTCAGTCTTCTTAATAAAATAATGTGTATGTTAAGCAGACTTCTGTAAGAGCACTAGAAATCCTCCATACTTATGGTAGTTTGCAGCAACAAAGCAGAACACAAGTATAATATCTACATTACCTAAAAGCCCCATATCAAAACTAGTACAGTGGCACAAAGCACAGAAGACTAACCCTTCTCAAAAATACCAGGTTTTCTGCTGGCAAAAACCCTCAAAGTACTTCATTTCTGTACCAATAAATACAGATCTAAAATTAACAGCTGCAGTTCATCAAAATTACAATAAGAGGAGAGTGGGTATTGAGGGCTGCAAAACTCCTCTGTGTAATAGGATATTCTCCTAGAAGAAAAGAACTCCGGACTATTTAAAAGTGCTTTATGCTTTCATAAACTTAAAAGAAAAAATAGCCTTAATTTATTGCAGCCTCCATATCCTTTAGAATAAGACCATTGGTCGGGAAACTTCAACTATCTTTCTTTCAATGCCTATAAACTTCTTGGTGCTAGGAACTGACTTTGATGTTTAATCCCATTAACAAAAAATAGGACAAACACCTATTTAGGACAGTTTCTTCCAATTCAGCTGGCATTCGGTAAAACATTTCTACTTCTTCATCACTAAAGAAATGCTGTATTGTGTATGTGATTCACTTAGAATTAAGTATCTAAGCCAAGTATTTGTGAGGATTTTGCTATTAGACTTTGAAAAGACCCCTTCTCCCCTAAAAGTACTGCCCCATCAGAGGGAAAAAAAATAAGAGAAACTTTCATAATGTGACTCTTTCTGCCAAAAAGACAAATCCAGTTGTGCTGGAGTAGCCAAATCAATAGCTTCCTCCTGTCTTTTATCAAGGTCTTGGGTTTCAAAAAGCCTGAATGGCTGCTACCAGCAACTCTATTCTTAAATGCACTCTGAAATGGTGTTCTTCCACTTCTGTTTTGTAGATCCCCACACCCTTGTCTTTGGAAAGTTCACTTTGGGTGGCTTCAATGCAGAAAATCACTAATTTCTATTGGTTAGTTTCTGGGTTTTTTTAAACACAGGAGCCTCAACAGGCTTGGTGGCTTTCCCTCCACCATGTGATCTGGTGGCTATTTTCTTAATATGCTTTCTAAATAAGTCCTCCGTTGCTGAAAAGATTTAATAACAGAACTGGGCCAAGTGCCTGTGCCTCTGAAGTTGAGGAAATCAGGTTCCAGTTATTTACATCTAAAAGCAACATACAGAGCAACAGCTGTGCATCCCATCCCAGAATGAAGGGAGCAGCATTTGTATAGCATACAAAGAAACACTTGTGTAGCAGCAAAGCAGGCACCAGACTGTCACACTGCACTGCAAGAAAGATCAACCAAGTAGAGAACAGTTTCATGTGAAATAAAATACATGATTTGTTTGACTTAAAAGAGGCCCCATAAACTCAGTGTGCTGGCACTGGTGTAAACCAGCAGATTTTATGATCCTGCTAGTAACAGCAAAATTTTGTCACACATTTGAAAAAGAGGTCAAGCTAAATTACAGTACCTAGGTAACCAATAGGAAAAGTGCAGGGGAGAACTGAACAGCTTCCCCCTGGAACAGACCCTTTGTGAGTGGCCACAAAACCAAAATGAGAAGTCTTTTACTGCAAGCTTTTGCAGAGCAATTTAAATTCAAACAAATAAATGCCACGGTTAAGAACCAGAGTCTTTTCATCTACAAGATCTGCATGAACAAAAAGCATCTGCTGGGCTTTGAGTAAATGTCACTTTGATGAAACTAAAACTCAAGCTGTGTGCTTGGGGTGGAAGGGTGGCACAAGTGATTTTTAGACTCTTACCTTTTCTGATTCATAAGCAGCTCTCTATGGAGATCTTGATGATTCCGGGATGACTTCACTGGATTAATTAATTTCTGAGGTCTAATTAATTCAGGATTGTCATCATCTATGTAGTCTGGTTCAGCCATAGTCTTTCTTGGAATGGGATACGGTTCTTTGGATTCAGTGTCCTTGTTCACAGTATCTGTAAAACAGGGGGAAAATGCAGTAAATCTATATTGAAAGGCCTTTTAAGATGTATTAAAGCATAAAGGTAGGACATTACATTGGTAACAGTTACACCTTTCCTGGATTAATTTTGTCTGTAGTAAGTTAAGGCGCTCAGAGCAAACAGTAGCATCTTTTTACATAGACAGTAATTTCACAATGTCATCTCCAACAGCCTTCATCCACTGACTCAGAAATACAGATTCCCCCTGTTTTAAGAACTAGACAATTTAGGTTAAGCGCATGATGAGCCCTATTGATTTTAATAAGCCTACTCAGATGAAGCATTTTTATAGCAGCAATACCAAGACCTTAAAGATTTTAAACACTGACTACATTAAATACCACAAATGTGTACTAAAACCAGATTGTCTCATTTTCCACCATCAGTATCATGTCAGCTACTGGGAAAACACCTTGTGTAGATAAGCCCTGAACTGTATGGAGCAAAGGCTTCCATGTGGAATTGCCAGATCTGCCATTGCTGGGATAGGGGACAGACTTCTGAGTGGAAAGGCAGAGGATAAAAAGTTGCACAAGATTTTTTCTTAAAGGTCATATTTCACTAAGTGGACTTCCACAGAAATTCACTGAGCTGAAGGCAATGAAGTGTTGAGGATTTATATCAACTGAAAATCTGGCATTTTCCTATCCTGCTATAGAATACGTATCTGTACACCAAATCACAACACTTGTTATCAACAGCTGGCAAGTTAACTATAGTTTTCAAATAATTTATACATGACCATTCACAGCCACTTCCATTAAAAAGACTCAGCCAGGGAAAGTTCAGCATCCGAAACAAAGCACATTCAGAGCAATTTTGTCTCCGTTCGCTGTTGTGGAAACCTCCACGCAGAATCCTGCATACTGCAATTATCAGTTTGCTGAAACACTGGCTCCTCAAACAGACCCAAAAAAGGTAATCTCACAGCATGTGGGTTTGCAGAGATGAATCAATGGGACATGAAAGAAAAGGCGAGAGACCTCCATTAGCCTGACTGGCAGAACAGCTGAATGCTGCACACTGTACAGCACGGGCCTATGAGACAATTCAGAGAATCACTGGGATTTGCCATGTATTTTCCAGCAAAAGCTGACTATGTGCTTTAATTCAGATCCCACTGTTACAAGCTCTTCTTTCTCTCTCCCTCCATAGGCTGTAAAACCTGTCTAAGTTCAGCCTCAGTTTAATCCCTAAACTACTTTGTTCATTGGGAATCTCATATGGTTGCTCAGAGAGACTGATTCAAAATCCATTTGATACAGTGGAAAGATTTCCTCTAATACTTCAGTATATTAACACTGAACTGTACCACCATCACCCTCCTTGGGCTGTATGTGCGCTTAGAGATGACGAAGCAAAATGACAGAACTAAGTTTTCATCGAATGCAGGGAAGCCACTCTACGTTTCAATGTGCCCAAAGGGTCAGGCATAGCCCTTTCACCTTCTTTGTTTGAATGGATGGTATGAATTGTGTTTTATTGGTGCTACTTCTCGCACAGCAAGTTTCTGTGGAGCAAATCCAATGAGATACAGCTTACCAGTGTGAGCTGCTCTTGGGGTGGTCCCTCTATTAGTTTTTCAAAGCAAGTTTGTATGTAACATTTTTGAACTCTGTGGGGGTGCAAGTTCTCACAGGGACCTAACATAAAAATTGCCCACAGTTCAAAACTGTGTAAGTATATCGCTGTACATGACATAAACCTTTTACTGGCATTGATCATGCAATAAAAATACTTCTCCCATCACCCCTCAAGAGTCCTTGCTTCAATCAAGCAACCAGCTATCACCGCACATGTGAAATATACAAGATAGTTGGAAAACTGAGGTCAGAAGAAACTTGTAAGATTTTTAATTCCATCTCCATGAGATAGACCAGGTTACTCAGGGCTTTACCCAGTAAAGATATAGGTCCTCTAAGGCTGCAAAGCCTCTCTGGGCAGCCCTGCTCACCTGTCTTCATGCTGAAGTTTGTCCATACACCCATATGAACCTCTCGTTTCAACTCATGCCTGCTGCGCACCTGTCTTCATGCTGAAGTTTGTCCATACACCCATATGAACCTCTCGTTTCAACTCATGCCTGTTGCCCTCCAGCCATGCACCAAGGTGAAGAGCCTGGCTCCATCTCCTTGGCAAGTTCTTTCCAGGCATGCGGGGATGCTATCAGGTCACCCCAACCCTGCTTCTGCTCAAGCATAAGCCAGCCCAGGTCACAGAATCATAGAATCATAAGGTTGGAAAAGACCTCTGAGATTATCAAGTCCAACTGTACCTGTCCTCTTCCTAAACCATATCCCTAAGAAACTCATCTACCTGCCTTTTAAACACCTCCAGGGATGGCGACTCAACCACCTCCCTGGGCAGCCTGTTGCAATGCCTGATAACACTTTCAGAGTACAGCATTCCAGTGTCCACATCCTGGCCCTCAGCCCATCTCAGAGGCACTTTGCTGAACTCACACCTGAAGGCTCTCATTGTTTAACTGCATACAATATAGAAAGAACCTCACCCACCCACCCCCAAAAACTCAAATCACAGCACACTTCTCAGTGTACAGCAAGTAGTACCATGCCATTAATAAAAAGAGGGTGGAAGTCTATTCTCTTTATCATAGATGTTGAATAAACTTGTTATTTTTTAAATAAGGATGATTTATGCTTAAATAATAACGATTCATGCTTAAATAATAACGATTCATGCTTAAATAATAATGATTCATGCTTCCTCAGTGTTCACATAAGGCTTATCGCAACTGAAACAGCTCAAATGTTACATATCCAACCTCCACCCAAAATAAACTTGCCCTGTAAATATTTGGTTTTCTGTACTCCTCTACGAGTTCTGTTGCATTGATGGGGCTGTAAGTCTTCTAGAAAGCATTTATCATTGACAGCTGTCCTTTGCAGTAAATCTGAAAATAACTTGCTGCTTCTTCAAGGCAAGTCTTCTGTTTGCTTAGGCGAAGATGAAAAACACAGAATTACCCTACAACTGTCTGTCACAAGCAATGTACTATTTTTTTAACACAATCCCCTGAAAAACAATTCGATTCAATTATTTCTCAGTTTGATGTAATATTTTGCAGCCTGTAGATCTGCTTTTGGCAAGCCCTTAAAATGAAGTCTATTTATTCTTCTTTCTTCTGCCCACCTCTATTTTTAAGAACGTGTTCAACTAAGGTCACGAATTGTGGTTTCCCAATGTAACATGAACTCTACTTAGCAGCAAACTTGAATGAATAGAACTCCCTTGGGAACTGAAGACGTATTCCATGTATGATTGAGCTGTAAATGATTTCAGCTAGGATTTCCAAACGGAGCCAGCAAAACAGGGCACCCAGCTCCCACCCAGTGAATCCTTCCACACCCTTTGCTAACCTCAATCTGGCTGGAGGCCACCAACCAGGTCTCGCAGAATCACTGTGCAATACTATACACAAACAAACCAGTTACGACACTGTGATCCCTACCCACACCCTTTGAAAACAAACATTTACAAAGACACAGAGAAGTTTCACATAAAAAAGGAACTGAGGCACAAAGGATACACAACAGCAGGCAGGAACAGAGCTGGCAGTGAAGCCCCAGAGCTTCATTCTGAGATTCATGCTCCTACCAATAAACCAGTCAAGCTCAATGGTGGAATCACTTAAAAGTTTCATCAATGTTCAAGAAATAACAATTAAAAAAATATTAATTCCACAAGTCTCTACTGCTCATCTCACCACGAAAATCATAACGCATAGAGCTGCTCTCAGATCATCATTAGGTGCAACAGTGGGCTATGAACGATCCAAATAACCACTTCACAGGAATATGCTACCTTAAGAGCATCCGAGAGGCTCCTTTTCACCATCTGCTGTTACGTGATCAAATGAAAATGCACGATCCATTTCTGGGTTTCCCTGCTACCTTACTCCAAAACAAAGGAAAGAGATTTGCATTCGGGGGATGTTTTAGCTGAGCTTGGCTCACGTTTAATACACCCACTGATTTGGCAGGTGCTTCCCCATTGCATTTGCTGAATTAGCTGTTGCTGCACAAGCAGCACAAAAGCATTTATCTGCCCTATCTTGTCCTGAGCAAATATCACAGACTTTGTCCATGACTCCTTATATACATGTGGATTTTCATCCAGAATGATTAAACTGGGGATCCTGCATGGAAGAGGAATTTTAACTCCTCAAACAGAACTGCAAAGCGATTTCAGTATCCCACTAGACAATGTCTCTGTATTAAAAAAATAATAATAATAACTTCAAGTATCTTCACTGATTGAAGTTTAATGTTTTCAGATACAAAGATGCTCTTGAAGCAATTAAGAACCACACTGGCACCTCCAAGACCAAGAGGTCACATACTTTCAATTCTCTGATTTATTTTCCTTGGAGGGCAAGTATATTCAAGAAGAGATCCTTCAAATTGACCATACTGAATAGATACAAATGAACTGGAGTGTGCCAGAAGCATGCAAGTTACATTTGGGGGAATATGTCCAACAGACACTTTTTTTTTAAATTCTATTTATAGAGGGGTTTTTTTAGCAAAATTCCCTTAATAGTAGTAAGACTAGAAAGACACATGCAAAAAGAGCTACAGACAACCACTAGTGTTTTTAACAGATTCAAAGTAGATGTTAACAACTTCGGGTTAAGGATCCAGCAGCTACCAGAGCTTTTTCTACAACAGGGCTCCCGTGGCTTCTGCAAAAGAGGGGAGTTGATGCCAGTAAAACCCTCATTTTTATATGGCATTCAGGGAATTGCATTCTATCCGGTATTCCTCATACCAGAAATCAGCCTTTACATATGGAATTTGAGTATAAAAATTCCTGTGAGACATTTGCATTTGCACCCTTCAAATAATTCTCACAATTATTTCCAGCTGTGAAAGCAGGGGTAGAGTTGAGAGCCTTTAAAAAGCAGATAAATGCCTAAATATACTAATGAATATCAAAATAATAGACTAGTCCAGGATCCAAAATTTAGATTAAGGGTAAATTCACGTGATTTCCTTTTTGCCTTCATAAATTCTTAAATTAATGTATTCCGCAGAAGCATTAGCTCAAACACTGAATAACTCCTGAAGCAAGATTTTATTCTTGAAAACCTCCAACATCTGTTCTGAGCTGTAAACCATCAAATGCTATTTTTTAAGACTTACATTTTTAGGTCTTTAAACTACCGCGTAGACTTGTGGTTTGTTACAAGTAACCCAAAGGCATTCTTTGAGAAGAAAAATAGTTTTAGTCTTCCCTTTCTGATTTCAAGAGGAATCGGAATAAAAGTTCTCCTGCATGTCCCTGCTCAGACGTTACATGATCAGCACCACCTCACACTGTCCACCTCGGGTCAAAGGCAACAGAACGCTTAAATGCAGAGTGGGTTTCCCAGGCACCATCTCAGCACTGTTTGCACATGAAAGCTTCCCACCACTGTCATTTTTATCTATATGCTCTCAGTGCTGTAAAAGGCACTTGACTAGAGATATTTTCTTGATTAATCCTTGATTACAGATATCATTAATACCTTCCCACAGTTCACCCTTTCATTCAAGGCTTGTGAAAACAGAATACAAAATACTCTTCCCACCAAAGAAACTCAAGCCAGTCACCATCCAAGGAGTTTGGCTCTCATTCACACTGTTTTTTGTGGCTGAAAGGGATGGCGTGGTTTGGATCATGGCAAAACACAGACTGTCTGTGTAGGGAGAGCGAAGGACCAGAGTGATCCTGGTGGCTGCAGTTCCTCCTGTCCCTTCATGCTTTATTAAAAAAGGCTGCCATTTCCCAGATACAAGAGTTTTGCTTCAAGATCAGCGTCTTCACCTGCCTCAAAATCAAACACGTTTAGGGCAGTTTGTACCTACTGTGTTGTAGGGATCGCTCATCAAATATCAATCTGTGACCAGATTACTTCCTACATTACCAGTCTTCAAACAAGATGAAAACTTTGTCATGTCCTGGCTTTTGTTTCTGGCTCCAGTCTTGCCTTACTTATCTTAGGCAGGTTATTTCATCCCTGTATGCCCCACTTCACGCACATACAAGAGAAGAGCATTTTAGAAACCTCCATGAGCTTCTGCAAGGCCAATCTCACTGCTCCTTGTCATGCACTTCGGAATTTTCAGAACCCGACAAACAAAATGAAGTAGCATGACTGAAAAATGTCTGTTCATACTATGGCAGAACAGTTTAACAGCACCTTCCTTACACTGGATATCATCAGTTAATGTCTTCATTAGTTGCTCGGTTGCCAAAAGACTGAGAAACAACGTAGACTTTTGTTGGGAACAAGTGTGGCACTCACTTGACCAGGGCAGCCCAAAGCAATCTTGGTGATTTCAATGATATGTAAAGAAGCAGAGCTTGCTGGCTATTGAAGCAGTTCCTGTTGTCAGTTTAGAGGATATTAAAAAGAAATAAACACTCAAAATCTCAAGGAAATCCAGGTAATGCTCATTTTCTTCCCTTAAGTACTACTGAGAGTGTAATGTCAGCAGAACACAGATAAATGATCCACTAGATGAGAATACAGAGGGCAGACGGTCATTTTAAAGATGTTTGCATTGGCTCTGACACCCAAAGGGAGACAGAGTGCAAGATTTGAGGCAGTGCTCCACACTGTTACAGTTCTCTCAAATGCAAACAGATGCTTATGGCTCTCATGCAACCTAAACACCATCAGGCAGTCTCTGTTCCTGTGCTTTTGAAGTTCAGTCAAAGCTTGGGTGCTAAGGGAAGCGCCTAGATCCCCCCACAGGCTGAGAGCTGAAGACCAATGCTGGTGAGGACAGAACAGCCAGTCCCTCTTGGTCTCTAGTGTGCTTGGAAAAGAGATGCAGAAAGACATAAACAGCTTTAAGAATAGCCTCATCTTCCACTAAAATCACCAGGCCCAGTGAACAGGAATTTGCATTAATCCCAAACAATTTTCTTTCAGGTTGCAAGATCTGCAACAAAGCTCTCTGTCACTGGCTTTGAAAACTGCTGAAAGTACCAGCTCTAAATAGTTGTATTTCTTCTCTCTCAATTGAAATGCTGAGAGGTATCATTGCGGCTGTGTAATCAGAAGTGGTAGAAGAGAGAAAGGAAGTGCCTCTCCCCTCCTACTGCAACACAAAAGGGGCTGTAAGAGCATTGGGAGAGAAGAAGGAGATGGAGATCTTCATTCACCATCGTGGGCAGGGACTAGATCCCCTTTTTGCCAGATGCAGGCAAAACCTGGATATAGACTTTCCCTGCAACAAAGTCTCTAGCACTTAATTTTTAATACAGGCTGAGGAAAAGACAGAAAGATATAGAATGAAGATGCACAGCATGAACAGCACCCATCTTCTCTAAGTCCTGGTCTACACTTAACCCACTGTAACACCATGGTTCCAATCTGAGGCTAACGGCAAATAAAGCAGACCATGCATCTTGCATCAGTTTTCTTCCCCAAAAGTCCTCTGTGTTTATTAAGGACTTTATATTCTCCATACATTCTCTCGGTTTGTTCCAGTCCTTGTGACTACTGAAATCCCTAGATAGGGCTGGGGACATGGAAAGCCATTCTGATGGCAAGGAGACAACCCAGTGTTTTGGATACCTCTCACCAAAAAGGCCATTAGTAACTACATTGCTTTCTTCCTGCAGAACAGATGTCGTGCACGCATCCTCTCCCCTCCATCTCATCTAACGTCATTAATTTAAAAGGAATTAATCATGACTAGCAAAGGCTTGCAACTGAATATATATCTGGCTTTCAACAATACACTACACAGGTAATTATTGCACTGCGGTAGACGGCTTTCAGAAGATCACTGAAATTATGCCTCCTAGGAAATGTACTCCACAGTACAGTTTGTACCTAGATTAATCCCAAAAGGTAACTAGCAATTTATTTGTACATGGGTCAACAGTGATCCACATGTCATTCTGAAATGAGACATTTTTAAAGAGATTTTAAGGTTAGAAAAGCAAATAAGATCAGTTTATATGCCCTGCTGCTAGAGTGCAACATCGGCATTCTAGATCAGTCAGATCAGACCACTAAATTAAAAATCAGGGCAGGTTTGATTGAGTCAAATGTAACCACATCAAAATATAGGGGTTCATATGAAAACCGAGCCTTTATTCAAAATTAGAAGTCCAAAGTGTCAGAGAATAGATTCTTCAGGGCTTCACTGTTGCAAATGTTAAGAACTATCAAACAGTGTCACCCAGTGGTAAAGGACTTCCTGCAGACAGGAACAGAGTAGGAAAAGAGGGGTGGGGAGAAGAGAGAAGACTGGCCCTAATCCATGTTTATGTACAAATCCACTAAACTTAAAGAGCAGTCAAACTAAATCCCACACCATTTTAGCAGAAAGTGTTACTTCTAAGTCATTCTGCTTCTGAAAACATCAGCATTAGAGGACAGCGATTCTTCAAATAAAAAAGGTTTAACACTAAAGAGGTGGATTTCTGAGGGCCAGCAGGAAATCCAGAGCAGCCAGCATCCTCTTACTAATTAGGAGAGTGGACCCATTTCAAGCTTCTGACTTGAGATGTTAAAAGGAGACTGGTGAATCTCAAATGCTCTTAAACTCCAGTTCAGTAGACTTCATCAGGATTCTTCCAGGAAAGAGAGACAGATACACATCGACAGTGGCTGTTTCTGCTCTTGTTCTATATTTTGTTCACTAAGAGCTGGTGAGTGAGGCGAGAAAGTGCATCCTGGGGAGGCCAAGCAAGGTCCACGAACAAAAGAGCGTAGGTCATGCTCCCTGAACAGAAATGTTCTTCTGGATGCTATGATGCTGCTGCTGACAATGAAGGATCTTGGTGAATATTCAACCAGGCAGAAGTTTATTCCAGATATAAGACAAAAAGGGTAAAATGACTTTTGATGTATGTCACAAAATTTTGGAGCAAGAGAAGAGGGAGGTTACATGTAAATAGGATCGCCACAGCAAACAAAGCTTTCTTATTTATAAAGAAAACAGGATGTTAAAAAGCAAATGGAAGAGCAACAACATCCAAGAACCGGAGAACACGCTGTATATTGAAGCAGTCATAAGAGCTCAGTCCATTTGTTTTTTTAAAAATGACGATGAAAACCAGCCAGGGCTAGGAAACAAATTCCTAAAATAAGACACACACTTTTAAAGCCAGGGGAATAAAATGTTAGATTTATTAAAATATTTGTGGTAGGAAATGATTCAATTGCATGGAGAGACCAAATTACAGGATCATAATTATCCCTTCTAATTTAACAAATTTATAAATCTATCAATGCAATTAATAAGTGTTTGCAAGGGGGTCTGAAGATTAAAATCTCTGGATTAATCAGGTATATTATGTATTCAGTAGATACAGCAGCAAAATGAGACCAAGCAAGTTAAGTATTTCACATGCTGCCTAAGTTACACCACCGCTATAAATTCCCAAGTCTTGCCAGTCAAAGCATAACGGGGCTGGTGAACCCCCAAATCTTCCTTCACGCCACACGCTGTTCCTTAGGGCATCCTGCCTGGAGTTACAGCACAGCAGGATCTGTGGAGCTGTCACATCATCTCCCCTCTCCATGTTTCTGAATGACAACTTAAAAAGGGATTCTACTACCCATAAAAGCAGCCTATTTTCAACAAATTTTAAAACACCGACATAATGAAAACCACACCATCCACTGCAGCTTGCCAGCTTCCTAAATACACTCGTAAGTAGTTATGTAAAAGTTAAGCACTTCTTCAGACCAAGCAGATATGTATCAATTTACCTGCCAAGTGAACAACTCAAGTTCCCTTCATTTTCTAGGAAGAAACCCCTTTCCTAAGAAGGAGAAAAAAAACCCCAGAAAACAAACAAAAAATAATCTGCACTAGAAAAGACTGTTTTTTTCTTCTCTCCGTGGTGGCAAACAGCTCAGAGCAAGCATCCAGCCTCTATGTTCATTTCTTAACACAAGGAGTATCTTTTCTCAGAGAAAAGGAAACTAAAATAAAAAATATTCTGAAACATATTGCTCCTCCAAGCTAACACACTCCCAGCTTACTCACAGGAACGAAATAAAACCTTCACCTCAATGAGTTAGTCTTGGCTCAGGCAACTACATCCATATTCCAGCCTGCATTGTATACACAAAGAGACACCCTTCCTTGCCCAGACCTGTGTTATCCACTCTCAGCTGGCAGAGATGTATTTTAGGTATGTGCCTCCCCACTGCAACTCAGTTGAAAGACACCACTAAAAGACAAGGAAGAAGGACCTGAAGGAAAAGGCAGAAACAAGGAGACCAGTAAAACTGATGACCTGATCTTCTTGTGAGGTGGAGCAAGAAAATTACAGACGATGCTGTTCCACAACCTACTCGTGACCTTAACCAAAGGCACTATGCCCTAATGGGTGTATAAGGGAACAAGTGGGTGTAAGAATGTATGTCAGTTAGAACAAGGCTCTTGGATATGTATGCTACAGGAGGCAGGGCATAAATCACATGGTTTTACGACAGCCAAACCTGATACACATGGAACTGCAGGAGTGGTCAACAGGAGCTCTGCAAAAATACCCCATGCCACAGGGCATTTAGTGAAATATCATCTTCCCATGGTTTGATGGAAGAAATGTGAATTCTGAAAAACAAGAACTTCTAGAAAATAAAAATCGGAAAAAATGTTGACACCGGGTTACATCTGTCAAAGCTGATGACTTTTTGCATGTTCTTTATGAGCAGATACAATCAGCAACCTCATAAATCAGGAAGTTCTGACACCAGAGCTGTCAGTCAGTACTCTGCACATAAAGGGTAACACAACCTGCCCTGCTCCTCGGAGAGAAGGGTGTTGTTTTCTACAGAAATATGCCATTTGAACAGTACATCGAAGTGTTGCTCCCACACTGAGTTGCCTTTGGCCTTTTAGCCTCCCTGGAATGAAGAACGCAGAATGTCAACACACAAAACAAAAGCAGTCACACAAGCTTAGCAAGTGCACAGGGGAGATTTTAGCTTACACTCTGGCAGAACAAATTAAGCTCACATACGGTGACACGGGACTGTTTCTAGGATGTTGTCTATGTCTTCTTCTCTTTTGGTTTCCTTAGAAAGGCTTGAAGAGGTTCAGGAAGGGAGAAACAGACCACCACTCCCTAATCCCTCCAGAAAGGAACTGCTCAATGAATTCGAAGTAGCTAATGAAGAGGAAAAAGAAACTAGAGGGACGACCCCCGTCTTTCCACAACAGGTTTGTTTGTTGAGCTTGTGAGTTGGTGGCAGGAAACAAATTTCCTACAATTGTTAACTTTCTGCTTGACAGACCACCTGGAGGAAAGTCTCAGACTGTCCTTCCTCAGCAGCACTCATGAAGGGGCAGCCAGGTCAATGGAGTTCATAGGACCGCTCAGCTCTGCTCCTCACAAACTTCTCTGGGGCTTTTGAGAGAACGGCCCACTTGCTTTATGGGCTACAGAGTGGAATTAAGGTGGACTTAAACTTGAACTGGAAGAACTTGTAAGTATCTACCTTGAACAAGCAAAAAAACCCTCAATAGTCCTAAGAGGCACTAAAGAGATCTCCATCAACCTGTTAAAACAAACAACCTGCATCCCAAAAAAATCACATGCTGCTTCCCAATGGCCTCATAAAGGAACATAAAACGTGCATATTCTTGTCTCTTCATGCTCAGAAAAATAAAAAAACTTAAAGAAGCCAAAAAACAATGGGGTGAAAAACTACTCTCGTAAAGCCAAGAAAGAGGCTGAAAGTCTTTGTCATTAGATGTCTGCAGCTGAGGAACAAAAGTGGTATTAGGTCACAGCTTGGCTCTTGCTAGTCAAGGTTCAAGAAAGCAGCATACAGAGCTTCCAGAGAAGAGAATGCCATTTGTCACTCATATACGTGAATGACCAGACTGCCACATCTCTGAAAGAGGGTGCTGTCAGCCCGAAGAGAAATGGCTTGAATGAAGTCTTCTTACAAGCCTTGGAACCCTCTTCTCAACACCATTTAACAGGTGACTCAGCTTCCAGACAGCGTGAAAAGCTGTCCCCTGGCTCCAGTTTTAACAACAGCAGCTTAATTAATACAATGAAAACCTACTGATAGGCAATCATAACCGCCAATTGCCAGAAGCCTACCTGAAGCCAACCTTGTTCTTTGTTCCTCTACTGAACAGACAACTTGGGGGAGGGAGGGTCTTAGCACTTGCTGGGCCTGCAGCTGAAGAAGGAAACTTTCAGGCCAACAAACGTTATACAATGCCAATAAACTGCATGTTAAGGACTCCTTAAAAATGTCTCCATAAGGTGTCCCCAGCAGAATATCATCTTACTGTCTCAGATATTTGTAGGAGGAAGGAAGTAATGGCAAGAGGTTTCTGTGGTCCTCTTTCTGCTCTCCTTCCACAGCTAAATTAGCTATTAAAAAAAAAATAGAAAAAATTGTAATTAAAATTCCAACAAGCCTCTATGACCCTCATGTTTTCTAAAAAGCACATCTTTGTTTTGAACTTGGAAGACATTCGAAAAGTTATAGGTGAATACTCAGGACTCCAGTGAACAACACATCGTACCATGTCACAATACAACATGTACTGCCTTCTGTGTTTCCTGTCATTAAATTAATTGCTAGTTTTCTCCATGACTGTGTAAACTACAAAAATGTTATGGACTTCTTAGAAGAGGAACTGTCTTTGTGACCAAGCGTGAAAGGTGAACTGGTATTTATGTAGGCATTTCATGCATTCTTGATTCCTTAGGTTGTGCTTCACTATAAGAACGCTGGTCTGCAATTGTAAGCACTATTTTCATTAATAAAGGAAGATAGAAACCCCTTTCCCTTACTGTAAATTCTTGACCTGTCACTAGTCCCATAAATCTGAATAAAACAAACCGGCTTTCTACAACACTTCCAAATATTTTAACCCAAGTTGCTCAAGTTCCTACATTCATCACAGCTTGTCCATCATTTTACGATACGATGCCTTTCTCAACCTGTTTGCTTAACAAGTTCTGGAGAATTCCAGATTGCCAAAGCAGAAAATTAACATCTGCTTCTTTTTTTAATTAGACAACTAAGTTTTGCCATGTTTCACTGAAAAATTATGTTTTAAAACTGAAAAAAAATTACTAGCAAGGGGAGTTCATCAAAATATAAAGTGGAATCTGTTCGTTATAACAGGCTTGGTGACAACAGAGGCTCGTTCACTCAGCAGGAAAGCTGTCCCGTAATTACAGCAAAGAACCGAGTCGCGACAGAAGAGAGAGGCCCTGTTTTCAGCTGTACCAAAATCTGGATTTGTGATGCTGAACAAGTCGCTGAGGCCTGAATTAATCTGGAACAGGCTGTGGTTGTCAGCCCAAGACAATGTGTCAGATACCAAATGCTGAGAGAGCAAAGAGGCTTTTTTGGATGTGCAATTCAGTACGAAACACCATAAATTACGACAACGCTATGCTTTGTTCTATTATAGGCAGCGTTTTGTGAAAAGTTTTGGAGGCACTTCATGTTAAGCACTCTTTTTTTATGAACAAATGCTTATTTTACAATCAAGAGGCAAAATCCAAGTAGGTAATTTGCTGAATGAAGTTTAGAAAATGAAATTGATGATGTTTAAAATAAGCAAAAAAGTTACAGATTAACAGATACACAAAATAAAATTTAGAAAAATGTTAGAGTTAATAGCATGCAGGCTGTGAACTTCTTGCTAGTGTAAAGGAAAGGCCAAGGATTTATGATTCTTATGCCTGAAGGACTGATGCTATTTTCACCCAAGCCTATTTTTATGAATTTCTTCCTTCCAAAATTATTAGCTAAGTCCCTAGTGTTTTCTTTTTTGTTATACGTCTACAGATTTATCATCTCAACAACAACAAAAAAGACACATTAAACACATGCTTTTGTAAGCTGCACTAGTAAATATGTTCTCAGAAATGACTCCAAGACACATTGAAAAACCGGAATTAGAGCTGGGAGCCTGAGGGCTTTGCTTTCCCACTGGTAAATACACCACGTTAGTAATAAGACAGAGAACCATTTATCAAAATCTGTTTTCTTTAAAACACCACATACTCCTCAATAGTCTCAGTGCTCAGCGGGGTGTACACAGCCACTATATCAGTATGAGTTTACTATAGATATTAGTGTTTAAGATTACAGCTACAGTTAAGTCTCATTTAATCAGAAGAAAGTTAATAGTCATCCTTTCATGCGAATGTTCACAAGTCAGCCTTAGCCTTTTTTGTATCATCAAGATAGGTGATGTTACAGGATTCCTACCCACTACGCTTAACCCAGCAGCCTGCCCACACACAGGATGTTGACCACCTGCTTTAACATTGATCCTGATAGAGCAATCAGAGAAGATGCACAGAAACACAACAAAGGCAGCAGTTTTAGTGCCAGACAGCAATAGGATCCATTTCCAGTTTAGAAATGCAGTTGGTTATGAAAGCAACTGGGCTATCAAAAGCTATTCGGGAGCCTTCCCCTGCACGGATTTGTCATTAACGCTTCTTGATGTCTCACCTACATCTTTCCAGCGCTGCTGAGCACAGCACCACCACAGGTACAGCACCAAACTATAACTGGTAATTGTCTGAACATGGTTTGAGCATGGTGTTGGTTTAACCAGACATGCATCTCAAGAATCTTTACCAACAGACAACAGCTTGCTCCAGTCAGTCCCAGATCAGCTATATTTGAGGAACTCTGTAGTCATCAGCTCATGCTGTACCCATATGAGCAAAAATGCCTTGCAAGGAAGCAAAACCCCCAGAAGAGGCAGGCACTGACACCTGGGATCATGCACCTTCTGACATGGAAAAGTACTAGCAAAAATCAGCACACAGGTCTATCTGTATCAGTGTCAACCAAAGTTGGTCCAGACTGGAAACAGCTGTACCAGCAATAAATACAATCAGCTACTGCCGAGAATTGAACCACTTCAACCGTACAGATAAAGCAGTACAACTTGTAGGAGAAGATTAGAATCCCAGTAACAGTTAAGATCAGACTTGAAAGTGCAAGTGAAAAAGTGAAATATCTCTTAAGAACACTATCAGAAAAACAAATCCCAGCTCCTTCAGCTTTCATGATATATGCATGCTATGAGGAAGGAGTTAAAAGAGGCTGAAATGACAAGATTTCAATCATTATTATTTGCTTTCCACTAGAGCTCATACATTTATTTTACAAGCAGCAATTAGAACCAAAATTAGAGCAACCACACTGTCCACAAACATTTGAGAGAATCATGTTCCACAAGCTTAGAGTCCATGCAGAGAGCTGAATGATTGCCCCCATTTTGTATCCTCAGTCTTCTTGGAAGCCAATGTGCTTTGGGACTTACAAAATAGGAGAACTTCTGGAAACGTTACTTTTGACTGCCCTCAGTCAATGTTGCATCCCTCCATAGAGACATGACCCTCAGCTCGTCTTTCACACAAAGGTACAGATCCCACTCCATAAAACTGTTTAGTTTAGATTTTCCAGATAAAAAAAGATGTTGTTTGCCACTTTCATCCTCAAACCTTACCTTGCCAGCACTACTGTTTGCTGCACAGTTGGGCTGCATGAGTTGCAACGTTATGTGTCTTTGAGTAGAGTGATAGTCCCTCCATGAGAGTTCACCAACATGGCATCATCTTGTACATAGCTGCGCTAACAACTCCACAGTTTCAGGTTAAACACCCTCTTTCAAGAGACGTTTTCCTCTGACAAACACCTAATGAAGCATACACCTCAGGGCCTGGTGGAACAAACAATAAGTCTGTGGTTGTACAGGGCTGCAGATTGTGATTCAGGAAGTGTTATGTCTGCAAATTAATTTTGATCTGCATCCTACTGTGCTCAGTGTTTTCCTATGGCTTTTATCCAACATAAACATTTACTACCATTGAAAACCCATGCTTCCAGGAAAACAATGTTTAGTTAAATTCACACAGTGATAAAAAAAATGACAATAATACCATTAAAAGTTTGAAGTCAATGGATGAGCTATGTGAGTCAGCAGCAGCTGATTTACTAGAGCACTTGCCAACAAATGTGCCTGCCCGCCATCGAAGTACCAGTCTCGCTGGCTTGGAGATTAATACATTTGTTAGTCGTTTCCAGTGAAGTCAAAATGGAAAAGTGTGTAGAGGCTAGAGCACAGGTTCTTATTGGGGAAAAGATTTTAGAGTTATTCAATCTCCTCCAGGAGGTATTTCCTTTGCTAGAGGGTGCTGATATCCATTTTGGAGAAAATGGCTGAACGTGTGTCTTTTAAATACCCTTTCCCAAAAAATTCCCATGGGACAGATACATTACTTCAATAAGTGACTTGAGAGGCAAGAAGAGACAGTATGTTAAAAGAGTGAGAGACACAAGGAAGGCCAAGGCAACAAGAGTTTAATCCAAATTCTCATCTCCTTCTCCCCTTCTTCACATCAGATAAATCAACGTAATTCAGCTGTTGACACCTTCAATGAATCTTACCCAAGAGTTCAGCTAAAAACGGAAGACTTCAACCATCTCTGTCTCACTTAAGGCCTTTTATATATCCCATTCTAACCCTTGTTTATACCATTATGTTTATTACTAAATTATAAGCAATGGCTTGATTAAAACATATGTATTTATATAAGTATTCATGTTGCCTACCTTTAGTAGCAAAAATAGGAAAGCAAAATCTTTACAGCATGGTTATCCAGAAGGCAAATCGAAGCAGCTATGCTGAGCACTAATGTCAACTATCATTGATCTCAAGCAGCTTCCAGAGTCACTTGCCTTCCTCCACTGGGGTTATGAGAAGTCCATGGAGCTTAGACTCCCAAACTGCTTTTTAATAGCAGTGGGAAAGTACCCTTCAAAAATCAAAACAATCAGAAATTCCAGCTCAAATTTCATAAAGCACAGTAAAACTGAACAAATCAAATCAGCCACTGCTTTTTACAACATCTCCAGTGTGCCAGTTACTTTCAGCTTCACACACTGTAGAACATAAACCCGTGGAAAATACTCAGTTTAATCATTTCCTGTATTATTCATCGCATTGTGTGCAATACCTTGTGGATTAATTATCTAGATAACAAAATGACTGTAAGTGCCATTAGTGGTGTTGTTCTGAAGTAGTCATCTAAAGAATCAAAGCAATGTGCTCCTGCAATCATCTACAGCGTGAGGGAAGCTGAATTGAAGAATCACCCCTCCTACCTGCTACATATGACTGAAGAAAACCCCTTCCTCCCCATGCAGGAAGGTGATTAAACCATTACACAACTGTGGAAAGTCCAAATGACTGGGACAGTTGAAGAGAGGAAAGGACTTCCATACCTGGAAGTCAAACTGTTCAAAAGAATGGAGAGAAGGGTCACCAAGTCAAACACATCTGAGTCTTCTTCATCCAAAATCCAATGAGGAGACAGAACTTATCAATCACTACATTAACTTACTTCCTAGTAAATGCTGTACAGTGAAAACTGTTTTGCAGTCCTGTATGTGGAATCCCAAAGAGCAGTTCAACACCATAAATAGTTCAAGTCACTGCAGAGCCCAGTAGATTCCCAGTACTGACTGCTCAGAGGATGCACACACCCTGCCTTCTTCCCAAGCACCCAAACTTGCCCATAAATGCCCAGCTTCTGGCATGGATATGTCTAGCCAAACACAAGGAACAGGGCACGGATGGAATAAAACCACAGCCACTAAGTGGGTTGATCCTCTTCATTTAATGGTGACATCTAAAGCAGGCTAAGCTGGTCCTTTGAGCTGGTCTAATCCAAACCTAGACTTTTTCTGTAGAGAAGTAAAACAAAACCGTATCTCTGGGAAATCACCTGTTGGATTGGATCCAGAGGAGGGCCATGTAAATGGTCAGAGGCTGGAACAGCTCTCCTATGGAGAGAGATTGAGCGAGTTGGTGTTGTTCAGCCTGCAAAAGAGAAGGCTCCGAGAAGATCTTATAGCAGCCTCTCAATATATAAAGGAAAGATGGAGAGAAACTTTTACCAGGGCCTGTAGTGATGGTTTTAAGCTGAAAGAGGGTAGGTTTAGATTAGACGTTGTTGTGCAGTTTGGTATATTCCTTGCATAGCACTTGTTCAGCATAACTCGCCACCATTAGTAGCTCAATGTGCTGAAGCCTTAGGCCCAAGCTGTGAACTTTCACCTAGATATCTTTAACTTTTCCCTAGTCAAGGAAAAGAAGGACCCAGAGCCAGAAGAAAGCTACATTCACTAACGTAACCTGCAACCTTGGACTTAAAAAAAAGTAACAGCCCATCTAGAGGCAGTAACAGGATCCGATAAAGAATGAGAAGACCCCAGACCCTAATATCACTACGGATCCAAACCGTCGCATGAGGGATGAGCAATTTAGATTCTAAGAGTGTAATTGCCCTGGGATTTCTATGTTTGAGGCTGCTCTTCGGAGGCAGGCAGCTTGAGCTGTAGTGCTATTAATAAAAAGGACTTTAAAGAAGAATCCTTTTCCAGCTTATTGGTTCAGTGGAAACACAGAGTCAAACCCCATTATTGTGGCTGGCATGAGTAATTTACATAACAACATAAAGAAGACATTCTTTACAATGAGGATGTTGCAACACTGGGACAGGTTGGCTAGAGAGGTTGTGGATGTCTCATCATTGGAAGTGTTAAAGGTCAGGTTGGACAGGGCTCTGAGCATCTTGACCAGTGAAAGATGTACCTGCCCACGGCAGGGGGGTTGGACTAAATGGCCTTTAAAGATCCCTTCCAACCCAAACCCTTCCATGATTCTATCACTGACCACATTTATGCTAGGATGGAATTAATATGTTTTTGAGGTACCTGTACTGATTGACAAATGCAGTCCAATGTTCATAGATTCCACATGCAAGGGGCCAGAGCCCTCCTGGACACCATATACAATGAGTGAAGGAACTCCTTGAGCAGAATCACTGCTCTCCCCAATCACAAATGTGAGCAGGTACCACCACTACCACGCTCAGCTTGCTCAACCGGAAATATCTCATTCCTGTGTGTCCTGGTTAAGCAAGAGGCAGGGATTTCTGTTTGTAGGCAACATACATTGCACCACTGGAAATATTTCTGTTATTTTCAGGCCACTAAACACAAGTAGCGGTGACCAGTTTACTACTCTGGTTTTCCAATTTGAACAATGCCTTTAATGGAAGCGCTTTCTTGAACACATACCAAATGCCCCTAAACATTGAGACACAGTTTAGGCCCATCTGAGAGAGCTTTCTTTTAAAATTAACTTTAAGCATGTTCTAACCTAAAAAGGAGGGTGGGGGAGGGCAGGAAGAAGAGGAAGAAGATCTCTCTGGTGGCATTTTTCTTTCTGCGAACACTGGAGGAAATAGGTGTTGGTACAAGCAGAAAAGAAGAAAGATTTACATCTCCCAGTTTCAAAACAAAGTGCTATCAGCAAAAATATTAGATTATTGATGCATAGAGAGAGGAAGTTGCAAAGCTGCTTAACATTTCAGGAAGCGGTGAAGCTTCAGTGCTGTAGCTGGGGAAAATAAAAATATTCTTTGAGTAGGATTTAGTAACTCAATAACAAAAGTCAAATAGATTAAATGCTGCATCTGTTGTTATAATTAAATTAACAACGTACTGATAGAATCATCCATGTTTTCCCCTTGTGTACCATACCCTGGGCAAAGATGTGCTGTAGCTGTACATATTTCCTGTGTTATAAATTAAAACACAAGCCAAATTCATCCTTCCTGCAATGCTATTAAAAATCAAGGAAAATTACTCCAGGGATAAATTGACCCAGAGCTGTTTTTCAACAAAGATGAGTTTCAGGACAAATTCTGCCCAAATAAGTCTGTGTGGAAATACTTGAAACATTTTCACTGGTATTCCCAAAGCACTTGTTTAAAAATATACTGGAACAGGTAGTTGGAAATACAATAAAATAAAAAGGTGGAATACTTGAAGATGATGCTTTAGAATACTCTGATTCCAGGTGATCAACTTGATGTGTTTACAGTCTAGATTTATGCTTTTTGTTGTTGTTTTTGTGGCTCTTTCATTTTTCCTGTTTTCAGAGGGTTTGGGGGGTGGGGAGGGATTGTGCATTTTTTTTGGTTTGGTTTGGCTTTTTTTCATTAAATAACAGAGAATCTGCAGTCTTTAATCAAGGCTATTTTATATGCAGCTCAAACTGTGTACCAAGAATTGAGGAGCTCAGAAATTAAGAGGTGTACTTGGAGAATGAGACCCATACATTCAAGAGATTGCCAATTTTTAAATCGAGATTACATAATCAGATGAAATATGACTATAAATAGCATCAGATTAGACTCTCAGCTGGCACGAGCTGGAGTCAGTCTACTAAAATTAATTAATCTTCCTCAGCTTATCTGACTCGCTCTGGCAATGCATACAATTATTACTATTACAGTTCTCCATGGAGCTGCATATGCAGCAGTGCTGGCAAGGGCGATGGCCTCGGTTAACCTTCACACACAATAGCGTGATGCTGAAGACCTGCATGAATGCACTCGTAACACTTCTCCCGCAAGAATACATCAACTAAAATGATGAAAACAGCCATAAACCACACACAAGTTGCTGAAAGTAATTTATCTCCAGCAATTTGCACAGCCAACAATTGTAATCACATTTTTTGCAGAATCATAGGAAACTGGGCTGGAAGAAACTTCAAGAGGCTGTTCAGCCCCTCCCTGCCCCAGGGCGAGCTGTAGCATACCTACACACTCCTGACACCTCCTGCTTCCTTGAAGGGTTTTGAGCCAAAATGGTTCATTCTTGATCTCACTCCAAAACAAGATGTGATTTAAATGCAGTTGTTCATCTCATTTTAAGCTCCAGGTGTTGGCCTTTAGTGCTAATAAATATACAGAACATCAAACTGACTGGCTAGTTCCGATGTGAACGCAGAGCTGAGCCTTTGCTAACATGGGGAAAGCAGAAGATATAAACAGGTAGGATTAATGATTTTTTTTCAGAGCAAGAGTCAAACATAGTAGAAATAAAAAATCTGTTCAACAGATTTCCATTGCAGGAGATATTTTTAAAACATCTGGAAGAGACTACAGAGGTCATGAGAAAATCTGCAGTGCTCTCACCGAGGCCATCTGCACCATGACAGGCACTGAGAGGCAGCGGGTGTACTCTCCCACTACCATACAGAAGAGGCCACTCTGTTCCCAGAGAGCCCTGTTCTCTCCAGCACGTTCCAGTCAAGTCTGTTTTCCATCCCTCAGCTTTTACAAGCTTGTGACAAAGTCTCCTTGCAACAATACACGATCACGTACTCCTCCTTCCCTCTGTTTTCCCATCAGAAAGTCACAGGCTTAGAAGAAAGTCCCACGGAGCCGATAGCTCCCACTCCCCTGCCTCCCAAACCTCCCAGGGCACAAATCCAGAGGAGGAGTCTGTGGAAGGGGGAAAGTAGAGGCTGGCAGGGAAAGCTCTTAAAAGTGCCATTCTGCATAACCAGATCACGGATGGTTCTCACCAGCACAGAACGATTCAGGTTTGACAATCTTGCTGATGGCGCTTTTGGGCTAAGTTAAAGGGAGAAGGGTTTGGACATCAGATCCCAGTCTTAGAAAAGCTTCAGACTATTAAAGCAAGGCATCAATTCTTGTAACAACATGCTGCAGTTTATTTAAAGAAAATAACTAATAAGAAGATCTTTTTCCTTCCATGTCTTCCAGGCATGGCATCATTAGGATGTGTTTGGAAATGTTTCCACTGCTTCTGCCGCAGCCCTGAAAACAATCTGGTGCTTGTAAAGAGATGCAGCCCAGTCTCCTCATTGTGATTCTAAACCAGAATACATATTTCTTCTATTTTTTTCCACATATATTTCTTTGCATGCAATTATTCAGACAAATCATATCTCTCAATCTCCTGAGACTCAGTTTATTCCAATAATTGAGAGGGCTTTTTTCTTCTCTGATGTTCTGTTTTTCAGGGAAAGGTTATTTTTTGTGTGTATGATCCTTTCTCAATTATGCAAAACCCAAGGCAAAAGTGTAATAAAAAATGCAACAACTCCATTGCTTATTTTTGTGGTCTGACATTTTCATTTCATGTCATAATGAGTCTAATCAATCTATCCTGTATTACACACATATCACATTCCTAACCAAGTAGCAATTAGAAATAGATATCAGATTTCTTTCTTCCAGAATTGTATGAAAATTAACGTCACTTGTCACAAAAAGAGTTCAGACTACAAAGAGCAACACTCAAAACACTAAGTATTTTAATTTGACACCATTCTTCACGTAGTTCTCAAATCAAAAGCCACAACGTTAAATTCTATTATTAGTCCTGCTGCTTGGATCATCATTCTGAATAAAGACGTTAATGAGATGGAAACAAAGCATTGTTTTAGAAGCCATAAAACATAAAATTAAAACTAAAATTGAACACTTTGGTTCTTGGGCTTGGAAGTCCTCAGTAAATCACATAATCACCAAGAAAAGGCTGAAGTACTGAACAACAAGCATCTGTGGTGACTCTGTTCCTTTCTGTACAAGTAACAGACAGGATGTCTCTGGGGTAACAAATGCACGGGTCTCCTCATAACCCACAGTAGAGATGTCGCACCCGTCGTGGTCAGGGAGCTGCACTGGCGGCTTTCCATCCCAGGGCTCGAATTCTCACAGCTGCCTGCTAACAGGACTTCCCTGCTGTCCTCCAACACACTTGTCGTTATTTTCTAAAAGGCAACAAGCACAGTTGTCCCAGAGAAGCAGGAGGTGTCCTGCACCAGTTCATGTCCTCCTGAAGACCCAACCAGTCTCACATTGGCAGCTGCAATAAAAACAGCTGCTCCACTTCGGCAAGGAGCAGCCACTTGCTGCAACAGCCAGCTCTGCCCCCTCTGATGGAACTGGGAAATGGCAACGTTTCTACATATTGGTTACAGAAGTCTTGCCTTTAATTTCACTTGGAAGCTTGTCCCTGCCTATCAGGTTTGTTCACTTGGTGCATCAGCCACTTGTTCCTTAAAAAAGTTCAAGCAGGGGAAAAAAGGATGTAGAAGTTGGAGTAATGCCGAGCTCTCTGTAACCACAGCTTCTGTCCCTGGATCTCTAGAATGGCTGTATCCCATCCAGAGCATGCTGGCTCACCAACTCACAAGTCAGAGGGCAGCCCCAATTTCAGTTTCCAGTGCTGCCAGTCACTCAGTCGTGTGCTAACTTCAAAACAGACTATGACAACAGAAAAGATGGACACAGAGCACCAAAAATTCAGTGATTCAGGCTCAGCTCTCAAACTCTGACTTGGATGTTACATCCACTTCATAAAAACATCTGCCTGTTCTGTGCCTGTGTTAGCAGAGAGAAAAAAAAGCCGAGTGTCGCAGATGTACAAATCTCTGACTGCAATAAAACAAGTCACTGACCTGATAAACTTTCAGGGCATATTCACCGTGAAAGAAGGCATGAATTTCATTTCCTCACAAGGTAACAAGACAGACAGACATGAAAACTGTCTTACAAAAAGCAAGGGATCCACAACACCTGTACGCAAACCTGTTTAAGCTGAATCACATACAGCATATACAAGAGTGGTGGTGCAAGAATTGCACAACTGTTAGCTTGCACATTACCTCAATCTTGGACAAAATGCCTGTGGTCAACCATTCTGGGGCTTTCCAGGGCACACTTAAGAAAGTCTAACAGCTCTAACAGCTGGTACTGAAACCTATGTTTAACAAGAGCCTAAAAAAATACCAGGTGATCTCTTATTAGATCCCAACTTGCTACTGAACAAGTAACAAGATAGTCAGGATCCAAGGAATCTCCTTTATTCACATCCCTTGAGGACCAGTCCCTCCAAGAGGGACAGAAATTATAAAGCTTTCAGTAGTGAATCATTAACCTCACAGTCTCCAAAACCTTAAAGTTTCATTTAGCACATGAAATTTTTCCATACCTTTCTAAAGCCTTTATACAATCTGCATATCAGCAAGTGCAGGTGACCAGTTTTATTTTCATATAGTAAACTAAATATAACCCTGATAGTGAAGAGTGAAATAAAGAAACAAATGCAGATTTTGAATACTGATGGTTATTCCTCCCTCCCCTCAGTATTTGTAGGTACCTCCTAAGTGCTCAGTAAATCAAAACCCAGAGAGAAATACACACTGTGGGCCAGATCTTTCAGCAGGTATAAGTCAGAATGGTCCGAATGACTCTTCATACATAATTATGCTGCCAAATACTTGATGAAAAGGCTTGAGCGGATGTCAGCGTATGCTTCATGTAAAACAGACAAGAGGACATTTGTCAGACAAGAATTAAAAGAAAACCACACTACAAACAAGTGCAGGCCTGAAAAAAAGGGGTAAAAAGCTTAAGAAATGTCCGCTGAGGCCTGCACCTTACAAGGAATGGGATTCAGCAGTGAGGGATACTATTATCCATCACATTCAGACAACTGGTTTTATAGGAACTGGCAGGCTCGCTGGTCCAAAGCAGCTGCTTGAACAATTAGCTTGAAAGGCAGCATATTCCTCACATTTTCTTTGGTGTGTCTTTTAGCTGTGCTGCTAAACCGCTTGGCTGACATAACAGTGCCAAACGGCAACGGGTTTCACACAGGACTGGAGCGCCGTTAGGCACGGTAAAATCTGCACACGGTTTATAAGGCACACTCAAGCGGAGCCCATAGCACTGCAGCAATGCCAGGGGCGTCTGGAAGCTGTCGCGTAGTTCCTGAGGACACAGCTCAGTACAGCAGGGTGGCTGTATGTGAGCCATTTTCAGTGCTAGCTGTTTTGTCACAAAGAAAGCCAAAGGAGGAGGCAGTGAGTAACAGACAGAAGCTGATGCTTCAGGAGAGCAGCAAATGACTCATACACTGTAGAAATGCACGCAAGACTGCTCCACGCTAGTCAGAGCTGGGTGTTATGGATGATAACTCCATCAGCCTGCATTATATAGATACCAGGTTTGCAGCCTACACATCTGCCAGTTTTCTTGCTAGATGAACAGCATATATCTAATCACTCACCAGAGATAATTCCCTTTCCTGCTTCAACTTTCTGTTACACAGTTTCATCTGGTCCAGAAGGCTTAAATATTTAAATTAACAATATCTGATTTTTTGCTGGAACAGTGCAACAAAATAACTGAGAAACCGAAACTTAAAAAAATTATGTTCACCAACTGATTATTTCTAAAGCAGTGATTCAGCTTAGTGCAATTTCACACACATACAGACGCAGGTTTTCCACATACTAAACTAATGCTACCTAGAACAAGAGATGTGCTTGGCTCTACTTTGAAAGCCCATCATGCAATGTAATCAATAAGAAGACAACTGTAGTTTGATAACATATGGCAATTTCAATCTAATACAAAATCTTGATGCCACTGAGGCTGAAGTCACACTTCTTAAAGGAAAGCTACCAGACCTTTCCTGGTATGAATATTTAGTGTTTTGAGAGAATTGAGACAATTTTGTGATTAGAAGTTACTCTGCTAGAAGCACACAGTGTTCTCTTAAATAATTGGTTTTAAATTAGGGTTAACCAATTTCTAAGATTGCTCACAAAATCTCCAACCCTTCAAGAAAAGCAAGAACAACTCAAATCAGTAAAGCTGTGGACAAATGGGTTTCCCAGTCTGGCTTGCAAGTGAGAACACCCTGTTAAAACAGGTAGAATCACATTTCCATGTGGAAAATTTTAAAATTATTATTATTAAACATCATATATCAGATGTTTTTAACCTTACTTCAGTTGCAGTAATACACATACAGTCATCTCTGCTTGTTCCATTAGAAAACAACAGGTAGCAGAGCCAAAGTCACCTTCTTGTTCAAAATCACTTGGGATTTGAGCACGCCTCCCAATTTCCTCAGAGGGAAGCATCAATGCTGAGCCCATGGGGAAACAGGCAGGCATGTGTAGGGCAGAGGAATAGGAAATACCTGCATGTGGTTCTCACCCATCTTCTTCATGGGCATTGTCAAAATATCCACAAAGCAGTTAAAATTTCTGTACAAATCAAAACCGGGGGAGGGGAAACTCAAGCATTGAGATTTTTCAATTTGAAAGTATCATTACGAACTATAATTTTGAGCTAATTATGTTGTGGGGAATGAATAAAAATCAAGCAAAGAGGATCCATTTGATATGGCACCTAGATGGCAAAAGAGAAGCATTTATTCTACCACATTGGAATATCTTATATTCACTGTTGTCGCTGCAGTGTTGAATAAAGTGAAGGAAAGTGTTCCTGCTTCATCCTTTTATCATTCTCTGCTATGTCACCCTCTGCCATCCAAATTCCCACTCCTTCTTACACCTTTACAAAATGTCAGTGCAGTGACTTTCTAGGAATTTGGTACAAGTTCAAGAATCTCCATCTGCTCTTGCTGGAGAGGAATGAGATCAGACTGTAAAAGCGTGGCAGACTCCTAGCAAGGAGACACGTGAGCACAATTTGGACACATATGAAAGCCAGTCCCAGCTTTCTGCATTCAAATTAAAAACTTTAGACTCACCTCTCTCTCACTGTAATGAAGCATTCATATATTCAGTTCATCATCCATTTAGGTTAAGTGCATGTATAGGCAAGTACTCTCAAGACACTTCATTAATCTACCTTTATGTTAAAGATATTTAGAACTGTAGACATGCATGCACAAGAGGAGCTTTTCAAGACTTAAAAGCAATTAGGTCTTGAGAAAAGTGGCATTGGTAGCACGTTCTCACAGTTATTTAAATAAATTCAAATCAAATATATGTTTAAATCAACACAAGACTTCTCATTAGGCAGCAGCTTTTTTTCCCCAGTTTTAAAATTTTTTGAATTACTTTGCATTCTGTCCTTAGGAGCACACATGTACACAGGTAGTCAGCTTGCAGGATGGTCCCCCTTGACAAACGTACACACACATCCCCCACAGATTCAAAAATGGAATTTATAATTATTTGTTGTTATAGTTGGTAGTACTATGGAAATATATATATATGCAAAAGAAGTGCTTCGTATCAAAACATCAGTCTTTCAAGTGACTTGCAGGAACAAACAGCAGAAACAGAGCCAAAAGTTAAAGAGCAGAGCAGTGCACCCATTTAGATCAAATGCTGGAGCAAACCTGGGTCAGCAACTCCCTGACTGCTTGGAAGGAAGCACCCAGAAGAGAGTAACAGCAAAGAAGAAGACCAGAATACAACACAGCCCCTGGGCATTTCGCACTCACTTGCTCACTTATGGTCTGAAGTGCATAAATCTGAGATTTCCGTATCTCCACCTTCTCCCCACTTGACTGGTTATCACAGTAGGCCAGGGCTAATGTTAGGAGCAGAAAAGCCCTGCAGTTGTCCACTGAACACTAATAACCTCCTCCTTTGGCAAGATGGTGAACATGTTAAAAAAAAAAAACAACCAGAGAAATCAAGCTATTGCCCAAAGCTGCATGAGAACCTAGGTAGAACTAGAAACTGAAGGTGGATCGTGGAAGTCCCAGTTTAGCCCTGTGAGATTTGCCCTTCTGTATTTGCCCATCTACCACTTCTTGATGCGCAGTAATTTCAAAAACTGCCTATTTAAATTCTAACAGAAGACATGAATTTTCCATCATTGGAAAAAGACAACCCTGACTCTGGCAGAGAGTATTAGACTTCCTAATAATCCCAAGTGTCTCTCTTGCTTCCATCTAGTTTTCTCCTTTTAAGTCCATTTTCTGTGAACTTAAAAGGAGAATACATAGCTCATTTCTTGCCCAAATAAATTTTTTGGCCACAAGAAAAAACAACATTCTGTATGTGGTTAAAGACTGAAGTCTGCTGTTTTAAAACATATACATAAACATGCAGATACATATGAACATATATTTATACACTCACACATACATATAGCCTTTGTTAAGAATCAGAACAGATCTTTACGAATCACTTCTATGTGATTTTTTACAGTGATTCTTGTAAAAAGCAATTCCCAAATGTGCAAGCTATTAAGAAAATATGTGAAAAAAACAAAGTCTGATTGGCAGACTGAAGTTATAAGCTGAATAAGACGTATGCCTGTTCAGCATTAACACCAGAAGATCCTCTTCCACTTTAAAAATCTGACATACTGTTTGCTTTATTAGCTCTAAATCAAATATTAAAAAAAGGAAATTAGAAATTAGTACAGATTATTTAGAACTGAAGTCATGCAAGGACAGCAATTCTTTTTTTAAGAGCCTTTCAGTTTGGAAGTGAGTATTACTGCACTGCTGCTGAATTGCTACAACAGCCCACAAGACCAGCACTAGAAGTATGTCAATATAACCACTAAGATTTCATTTACTAATTATAACAGAGTTGATTAACTCAAGATATCCTTTTCCACTGAGTGAATACCACAAACTGCCGCCAACTATGAGTTCAGGCCCGAATACATGAGCAAGGAATGACTACCTCATGCACCATCTAGAATTACAGTTTCACAGATGAAAGAAAGGAAACTTCAAATTGAAGAAAGAAAAAGAAAGGCAAGATAATGCTTCACCCTTTTCAAAAAGTCACTGCAACATGGATTCACCTAGAATTCATGAAACTTTAGTCAAGAAAGTGAAAATGAAACACTGATCCTTAAAAAGTAAGGTCAGATGTTCCATTAATTTCCTCTAACATTTTTGTGGAGTACGTGGTCCAAGGTCACAGAAAAGTCTATTACAAGTCAAACATATGCCACCAGTAGAGATCCAAGTTCTTCCCTTCCAAGCTAGAGACAATTGCCAACAAAACAGAACACACCTCTCCAGCACTAAGCGAAATAAAGGGAGCCAGAGCCCTTCATCAGCAATCACATTTAACATATGACAAGATATAGAGAAAAGGCTCTGCAGCCCAAGCCAGTGGCTGGCACAGTTACCATGGCAATTCACTCTGGCAGAACAGTGTTACAGTGGCTCATACACCCTACTCGCTGCAAGAGTCTTGCTATCATTTGTGTTTATCACTATAGGTCAATGCCAATAACTTCACAGTCCTTACCAACTGAAAAGGGTTACCCCACTCCGCATTTCAACTTGCCTCTTATTCCAAGCACCTTAAACTCCACCTGAGCCCATTTTAATCATGCACATGGAGGCTTTCTTCCCTTCAATATTTTTAGTGAACATAACATTAGAAGAAGCTGACATTTATTCCTTTCTTAATCTGACAAAACCTTTTTCCATTAAGTACTCCGTAACAGAGCTGCTGCACTACACCGTTACTGGAAACAAGGTTTTGTAATGGAAATGGTGATGCAACCTTAAACACAGCACGAAGCTGCAGGAAAACCTTGTCATGCTGCTGGAAAAAAAATGCATTTAAAACCTTACAGGCTTCATCATCATCGGAAAATGCACGCACTACTGCTGGACACTCTCAAAGCTTCATTAAGTGGGGCTGGACACAGCAGTGAACTGCAGCATCCCCTGACTTCGTACAGTACATGGGCTCGTTACTATCAGCAGCTGTGACCACCTCCACACTAACAAGGAAGGGGAAGATTAAAATCTGCACTAAATTATCATCCAGGTTTGTGATCCTGAGAAGAATGAGAAGACAAAAGTGATGTGAACAGAAGTCAGTGCTGGAGGGTTACTCTCACTACCTGTCCATTACACACTTTGTTATTCTTTGCCTAACATTAATACCTACTCATTTCTCCAAACCAGTGACTTGTTATCACCATCATTCCTTCACTGTCATCACTCTATCACATCCAATGAACACTGGCCATTGCACTTCACATAAAACTTGGAAATTTTGAAATTTGACAGTAAATCACCACTACCCTCTACACACAAGAGACAAGTTCAGGTGTAACAAAGATATAATAATGCTATTTTATTAAATCAGTAAAAGAATACTGAAGAGACATGAACAAGATTTGGTCTTAGTGAACATCTGAAAGTTAATAAACCCTAGGTTAATAACCCTGATGAGGACTGCTGTTATGAAGACAAAAATCTCAAGTAATTTAACACCGCCTAAATTTTATCATTAAAACTAAATGCTCTGGATTATTTAAGATTTATATAAGCAAGAACCAGGAGACCTCATCTAATAAGGAATACGCTGTAAGAGCCTTTGATTCATAGGCAGTCAATTTACTTTCTGTTCACAGAGTATGTACAACAGATCATAAAATAAAATAATAAAAAGAGGTAACAGGGAAGAGCTGATGTGGCAAAAAACACAAGCAGAAGCAAGGGAAAAGAAAAAGAAAGGGGGGGGATGTATTGAAGACAAAGTATCTACATGCACGGCTCTCAAATTATAACTCCCATCCTCCCTATCACATTACTGCGTGTGCTGCAAAGCAACAAATGAAACAAGTAACAGGGCCACCTTGCCTCTTTTAAAAGAAAAACTCCACCAACACAGAAAGCTAATAAAGAGAATAAAAGCAACAGGCAAGCAGAGAATGAAAAGTAATAGTATTGATTCAAGTCATTCATTTTTTATTCGTGGTTATTCTTTCCAATGGATACCATTGAAGCATTTTATGCTTAATAGGTGCCATCACTGTGCAAATGTTTTCTAAAATAAAGACTGATGTATTCTTCGGTACAGAAAAACAACAAGACATTACGAGGCTATACTCCTCCATCTAAAGCCTCCACAGAAGGATGTATATGAGAAACAGAAGAAATACATACAAGTCCTTTACAAAAATGTCATCAAAGGAAACAGCCATAAGCACAATTCAAGGACTAAAACGAATTGTGGACTATGTAAAAGAGAAAAAATTATCCTCAGTGAAAGTCTTTTGATGCTGAAACAATTTAATAGAAGGTGGGTGCTATAGAGGCTAAAATATTCTGTTGTTTTAAACTGCAGAGCAAATTACAGTATGTTTTCATTTGATAAACCTGGTTACTTTGTCAGTGATCCTTGACCTCTCAAGGAGAAGGCATGCGTATTATTAACTACCCTTCAAAAGGATTCAGAGGAAAACCTCAGTTGGATACACATCTCAGTCTCAGAGTCTGACAGAAAGAGAGACCAATTGATTCCTACTTCTCTCCCTCCCTCTTTCTGCTCCTGATTTAAATGATTACAATGCTTATGTTGTGAATATTTATCCCCTATTCAGTCTATTCCATGTACCTTAACTCTAAAACACTAATTCATCTAACATATTAAACCCCACTGTTTAAACTACAAATTTTAATCCATAACTAAGATGCAAACCAAAGCCTCTTTTGATTCCTTTCGCCTATATTGCTCTCCTCCTTCCCCAGTCTCCAAAATTGAGAAAGTAATTTGTCAACGTTTTACTCATAATCTCATTAGCAGCCTCTTCTTCCCTTTTCGGGCAGTTAGGTTTCGTATTTAGATAGAAATATCTTCAGATACTGTCTGGCAACAATTACAGCAATCGCAGCCAGTTGGGATCAAAAATGTTCTTTACTGTGTTTTTTGTTGATATTGAATATTCAGATCAATGATAAAGGTGGTGGTGGCAGCAAAATTGTTACGGCTTTGGAAGGACATAATGTACTTGATATCCATTTCCTTTATTTACTGTGCAAACATGCAAAGAAGCACGTGCTCTCGTGCTCTCCTCCACAAGCCACAAAGGCAGACGAGAGAGGATCACAGCAACTGCAAGGAGACTGTGCAGAAGTAGGGTCCTTCCATGCCCATGCGCCCTGTGTGCATCCACTCGTGCTGAAGGACACTGGCTGGAGGTGACACAGGGAAGCACACACTGAAGGAAATGACCTCTCTGCTTCCTTTGGAGGTGCCGGTCTTTATGCTAGCTTTTCCATGGCTGCCCTTGGGCAAATGAATACCAGATGACTAACAGCCTTCTGAGCAGAAGGGAGCCAGGAAGCAGACTGTTAACTAAGTCTTCCAAGAAAGCCCAGAGGGTACTGGAAAGAGGCACTGGGATAGGATCAGCATTCTTCTTTCAGAAACCAGAGCTTCACTGGTGCAGCTGACATACATTCACTAACTCAACAGTGAAGGACTAGCCAAAACATGCAGAAATAATGGGACCCTATCAGCTAAATCTACAATCATCATGTGCTGATGAGGACAAGTCATCTCCTCTCCTGTACTACTCCTTCACCAGCTACATATGCCAAATATGATCCCAAACCACATCTGTTTTAACTTGCACAGGGCTCTTTACAGACCAGATTGTATCTTGCCAGAACCTCATGTTAGATATTGCCATTTATTGACTCTGGCGGTGGTGAGAAATCCAAAGTTTTAAATGACCAACATAGCCCTCACCTTTGAAATCTAATTCAAAACAGTTTTAAGACTTCCTTCTTATGACTAATTCCCTTTATCCAGACAACTATTAAATTTAAGAAAGAAATCATAGCAAGCTTCAATTTTCAAACACAAAATAACCCCATGCCTTCATTTTTCACTTCAGTTAAAAGGCACTCAACAAGTTACATCAGAGGAGAAAACACCGGTGTTGATTCTGTTAAGGAACAGATGCTAAAAATGAAAATGACTTTAGCAGAAACCTTAATTCTTAAATATTTGTAGCATTCCCTGTGTCTATGTCCCTATACCTCCCCAGAGCTATTCTCTGCAGAAGGGCTGCTGTAACATGAGCCTTTTGTTTGCTGAAGAGGCAGATAAATTACAGCACTAATGGGTTGCATATAACACACAATTATTCTAATTCTTTATTACATATGGAAAATGACTCAGTTTCAGTGTTCTAAGTGACCACATTTTCAGCTGTTCTTCCTATCAAGGTTGCATTCAGAGAGGTAAGTGAAAACAGAGTAAGTTCACAAAACCATCAATGTGAAACTGATTTTATTTACATAGATAAAATCTCCTGAAGCAGGCTGGGCATTAAAAGGAACAGGCATTTTGTTTACAGATCAAATTTATAAAACAAATTATTATCTAGAGTTAGCAATTTGATTATTTTTGGCCCTGATTCCAGATTTTAGAACTAGTCAAGTTATCCTTTTCTATCTCGATTATAGTCCCAATTCTTCATCACTTTCTCAGCTTTGGAATAACTACATTAAATTGAATAACATTACTGAATTCATTGAATGAAATAACAAAACAAAATCAAGAAAATATCTCCAAATTTGACAGAAAAACTACTGTGAAATTTTGCTTATTTCTCAAAAGAACTGGTTCCAACCTCTTATCCAGCACATGTCGGAAGGCCACAAATGTTCAGAGCAACTGGGGACACCTTAAGGTGCAGGGAAGCAGAGGAGGTGAAGTCAGAGTGAATATTTCATTATGGCTAAGTTACACATTTATTTTGATCTTACTTGTAAATAAGATTTTTTCTCCCTGTTACTTTTATGCATTTCTAATCCGGTTTAAATTAATGTTTTGATCTACACATATACGCTTTCAACAAAATACTCAAAGATCTCAAAGTGACCAAAATCACAGGGCATTCTACCCTGAAACAGGTCCTTGCCAATTTTGGATTTACAGTTAGTGTTTAAGTCTTATAACCCAAATTACTGAGAATCTAAAGTACACTCCCCTGACCTCATCCTGGACAAGACTCACTCCTGTATCACTGCAGTGGCAGAGTGCTCGTACAAAGGCAAAGGCACAAATGTAGTGGCTGCTTCCATACATCAATGAACTCCCCGTTAAACGCAGGATCAGATTCACATCAGACTTAGCCTGGCAGAAAATCTTCAGGTTCTGCTCACCTGCCTTATTCTTCCCTGGAGAAGCAGAATGTGATTCTTGGAGAGGCACACAGCTTGAAGAGTTAAAGTGTTCCTTCTCTTCCTACTACAGCCCAGCCACCTACACCTGGGTGACAGCTGCTGCAGGTATAGGACTGCCCTTCTTTCCTGCCTGCCTTGTACCCTCACCTTTACTGGCAACAACAGAAACCACCTGGCTTCTAGATCAGATAGCAGAAGCTGTCCCAATCACCCTGCAACAGCTGCCAACCACCTTCCCCTTTCCCTCTCTTTTCCACCTCCCTACATCAGCCCTCCTCTGGGGGGGGTTGGCACAGGAGCCAGTAATTGCACGGGGGATGCGAATGGCACACAGCTCAGTGTTGGGAGGTTTTGGCATCTGCAGCAGTCTTGCACAGAGAGGTAGAACCACCTCATAACCTCAGCCTCTGTTGGCTAAAAAATACAAAGCAAACACGGGACTGTGCACTTTTGTGTACACACCAGAATACAAGGAGGCAGTGATGGTCAAAAAGATACGGCTGCATAAGTGACTGTAGGAGCCTTTGGCACAAATGCGGAAGTGCCAGGGGGACCCAGAGGCTTGCAAAGCACAGCAGATGGACAGCCAGGACAGGCGCGTTACAATGACAGCAAGGATAACAGCACTGAAAGAGAGAAACCTGAACTGGTTTAATTGGGTCTTTCTCCTTATAAAATAGTTATAAAAAGAAATGCAAGATTACAGGACCAGCTGAAACTGGTGTGCTAATAAAACACAGGAAACCATTGATCTCAGTAAGAGTCATTTACTAAATGCGTACAGAGAATTGAGTCTGTAGGACTAAAATATCTTATTATTTCTCATTACATTTTTTTAAACATGTACAGTTCCTTGTAAAAGCAACTGGAGAGAACCCATACCCAAATGACTCTGCAGTGACCAGGTCTTTGCAGGAATTTTGAAGGCAGAAGATACCATAGCTTTTTCTGCACAAACACAAGGCTGACCATTTTAAAAAGCTTTTCACAACCTGCCAAAATAACTTAAACGATATCACGCTATCTCAAAAAAACAGAGGAAACATAAAGAGTTTAGAGAAAAACTCAGAAGTAAGTACATTTTAACTGTTTTTTTTCCACATGAATGACTGTGCAACTGAGGTCCCTTTAAACTTGAGCATCACTAACAGACCAGCCACTGGCACAGAAAGCCTCAAAGCAAACCAAGAAAACAAAAGGACAGATAGAATTTACTTAGCAAGGTCTGCAATGGATCCTGGCACATCTCTGCCTTGGGAAACAAAAAAAAATTAAAGTTTGAAAGGACACTTACCACAGGATTTTGTAAATACAGGTTGATGCTCGCATACTGCTCAGCATTACATGTAGTTGCAAAAATTCACTTTGTCTCATGAGATCATATGCATACACCCCTAGTTATAAAGGCATGCAAGCTTTTGCCAGAACCAGTCAGACATTTTCCTTTATTTCCAAAGCTGCTGAAAAGAATTATCACATCCATACCCTGTCATGTCCAAATTTTCCTGGCTTTTGAAGCGATCTACACTTCCTATTTAAAGCTTGAGCCGGAATGGATGTCTAAGTCATTTCACAAAGAGTTTGGTTATATGTCTCCCTTTATGAAAAATTTAAATTGTTTGGCTAAGAAGCAGTGTCTCTTTACCCCAAGAAGCTACTCCAGCAGCAGTTAAGTAAATAATACAAAACAAAAACACAGGAAGGAGTCGAAGTGTTTTGTGATTAGCACAGAAGAGGTTTTGGGTTGTTTTCCTAAAGTTCAAACAGAAGGTTTATGACTTCAGTAAAATGAATGCAAAAGGGTTTAGAGAAGGAAGGTTTCCATTAAAGAGATCCGAACTTGTTCAACAGTAATTTGAGCTCCAGATGAGCTCACTTTTTGCTGTGCCATAGTCATCAGCAAAGCAAAAATGCACATAATACAGGAGGGAGCGATTACAGATGAGAGGGCAAGAGGCAATGCAGGGGCCATCTCTGAAATAATTGCTGGTCCTATATTACAGCCTGCCACAAAAGCGCCTTTCCCACATTTTTAAATCTGCAAATGTAAACAACACTTAAAAAGAGATTTAAACTGGACTGGTGAACCAGGAAATGAAAAAAATGGGCTAGAAGAAAATGATAGATTTTCCTGTGCCTCAAGGAACAGCCCTGGGAAATTCCAGCTCACAGAGAATCCCACTTCATGGTTACCAGGGCTCTCCATCTGTAGGGAGTGGGATTTCAGGACAATGTCTCCTTTCCTCTGCTCCTTGCTGACTGTCACAAGAGGCTGCTATCACCAGCAGTGGCAAACTCCCCTCTGTGTCATGGAGAAGCTGCAAGGCAAATCAGGACAGCTACCGTGCAGTAAGGTCCAACTGCTTTAGGGGTCTGGGATAGACACCCTGGCTTAGGGAGTCATCTTCTACCTGCACTTCTTCTAAGTCACGGCAAAATAACTTTTTTAATAGTGAAAAGCAGCTACCAAAAATGCAATCTTGCAAGAACTGTGCCAACAAAAAGCCGAGCCAGGAGATTCTCTGACACTGTCTGCAATTTATGCGAAATGGCCAAGCAAGGAGCAAGCTCAGGCCAGGCTCAGCAGTGGGTAATGCTGCCTGGAGTTCATTCCTGGCTGCCAGCAGCCACACCTTGCAAGGCCAACCTGAGCGTAGTCCCAAGGTTCTGCAGCAGATGATGAGGGTGACCCTTTGGAGAAAGGGTCCCACATTCCCCCCAGCACTGGCCCACAGGAGGATGACCTGGTGAGAGCCTCACCAAACCTGCAGCCCACAGGAATCCCAGCTCACATCCAGTGTCAGGGCCACGCTTCAAGCACGGTGCAGATGCTGCCCCTGCACTCTCCTTGTGTGGTACAGGATGGTGCCCGGGGCACCCCACAACTCTGGCTCTGACAGTGGGGCTCTGGAAGGACACAGGATCTAACAGGACAACACTTCATCTCAGGCAGCATGGTAAGTCTTCCTTCTGATAACATCTCATCCACAGATCTGCACGTAATCAGCTCAGTGTTAGGCTCTGCAGTTAAACCTCACTGGCTAAACCTGCAGATTAGAGATAAAATCCAGGAGACTCAGGAATAAAAAGTAAACTGAGGCAGGTAATTTGTTGCTTCCCTCCTCAAGACTCATCACTGTAACTCCACCTAAAGGACAACTACTTGCAGGCAGCATTGGTACTGGATCATTCCCTTCTGGAGAGCTGGGCAGGCTGTTCCTGGTCTCCACCAAAAAAAAAGTTGGGAACTACCAAAAAAACTTCACACAGCTTTGAAGTGGGGAGGTTCATTCCTCCAGTCCAGTTGCCCAATACCTGCTGAGACAGTTTAAATCCTGACTCAGTGGGTTGAGCAGTACTTGCAGAAAGACCTCACATCCACAGGAACCAGGTTAATTGTATAAGAACAGGCAGGGCACAGGCTTTGCTGAACAGGAATTCTCCTTTCCAACGAATTCTGCAGGTGGAATCCCACATATCGTGGTAAATTTGCTTGATAAAGGTGACTCTTTAGGGCACTAGTGCCAATGTGCCAATGCAGGCAACCAGGATTTCATTGCATATAGAGACTTGCTAGCCAATTTTTCTTCAGCTTCACTGTGGGATGGAAATGTAAATGGAAACATAAGAATTATTAATAACAGGTAATAACAACTTAGGATAGCCTCTCTTATTCTTCTTTATTAGATGGGCAAGAGGCCAGACAGAACATTTAGTTAATTAAAGTTTTATTGATAGTAGTAAGTGCTACATTTCTGAAAACCTTCATTTTTTTCCCCAGTAGAATGTGGTCCTTAGCCTTCCTTCTAGGAGGGAGGGACTTCTTACAAGGACTTGTAATGATAGGACGAGGGTGAACAACTTTAAACTGGAAGGGGAAAGATTTACATTAGACGTTAGGAAGAAATTCTTCGCGATGAGGGTGGTGAGACACTAAAACAGGTTGCCCGGGGAGGTTGTGGTTGCTCCCTCCCTGGAGGTGTCCAAGGACAGGTTGCATGGAGTCTTGAGTAGCCTGCTCTGGTGGGAGATGTCCCTACCCATGGCAGGGTGCTTGGAACTGGATGATCTTTAAGGTCCTTTCCAACCCAAGCCATTCTATGTACAACAACAACAAAATTAAGAAAAAAATAACTACCTGCAATATCCAAATAAAAAGGCTATCACTAAAAGTAAAATAAATACTGACTTCATCATTCAAAATAGCCATCCCTATAGAAAGACTAAAATACAGACCAAATGGGAAAGAACCCTGCCTAGGCTGTTCAGGCAAAATGCTGTATTAAAAAGGTACGTTTTAAATAAAAAGCCAAAGGCAGGAAGTAGGAAAAATAATGAGATCCTTATACTCTGCAAGCTGGCCAGACGTAACAACCCTTGCTATATTTGTTTTTCATGTGTTACTCACTAGGCATGTTCGTGCACTGGGAAGAATACCAGATAAAACATGTGGTTATTGGCCAGCAGAGATAATACAGCTAAAACGCAAGCTCAGGTCTGCAGCAGCTTTCCTTAATAAGTATTGCCTTCTTAGGCAGAGATTGATTCTACATGATGTGACAGGCTCCTGATACAAAGGAATTGCTTTGTGGTACAATCCTTGACTGTAAATAAAACCCCAGCCAACGTATATTCACTGTGGGCTCACACTACTGTGTCTACATTTCCACTCTATGTAAAACCAACTTTTATCTCTCTGTGACACAGCCCAAGGATAAGTTGCATTCAATGGTGAGTCTTTTAACTCAAAGGCCACGCCTGAATCTCATTTACAAGTACAGAACAATTTGAAATAACGAGAGTTTTCTATCATTCTAATTGTCAAGACTTTGCGATGTACATGTCATTGAGATACAGCAACAGCTGGAAGGAAGTGATAAATGAACAGCACGCTGTGATAGTTGTAACCAAGTGAGGGGACCGAAATACAGAGGGGTTTTTTCCCCCTGTCTTCAGCTTTACAAATTTTTTATGTGGTTTGTAGATCAGAAAGTTAGCAAGAAGGAAAGCATAACCACCATTCCCCATCTTGGCTACCCAGCAAATGGCAGTTAAATAGAGCTGAAGAAAATTGCCGTGGTTTGCTTGCACAACAGGCTTTCTACAAAGGTAGCAACAATGTTGGAAAGCATTTAGACACAAAGTAGGAAGAATCTAGGATGCTATTCTGATGTTCACATCTTAGTTAAATCAGAATGGCTCGAGCAAAACCAAGAGCTGGGCTACAAGAGCCACCACAGGGAGTTTTGGTGCAAAACTAAGCTGCAAAAACATATCCAGAGAGACTGTTTAATAACCAAGAAGCAAACAGAGGATCAGGTCAGGTACTTAAGTTAAATGACCTTCTTATATTACTTATATGATAATTTTAGTGTGCACTTGTACCCCTCCTCATAAGTTCTGGCTGGTTTCAGCCACATTTTTAAAGGCTTGGAAGCCTCCAAGATATGAAGCTCCCCTAATTTAATGTAAACTGGTGGCTAAGTAATGAAAGACTCAAGCCAGGAGTCCAGGCTCTGACAAGGTTCATTCCAGAGCTGCCAGATAACAGTTGCAAGTAACAACCCTTGCAAGCACATTAAAAAAAGAGAACAAACAAGCAAGTCTAATTATCTGGATCAACAGGAAAAGACGTGTCAGGAAAACAAAACCAAGGTTTATGGAAGACAAAACTGGAGGATCCTCAGGTTGACTACATGCAAACTGGATTACAACAGGGATTAGTTATGCAGCATAAAAGATTTCAAGTTTGCGATGCAGGTGTGAAAGATTCATGTAAGCTTATCCTGTGGAGATCAGCTAGAAAGTTTACAGCTTTGGTTTTTAAGCAGAAATACATATGGTACAAGCAGATACACCACAAATATACATACATTAGTTATCTCATATTTCATTTTCTTTCCACCCCAGTATGATTTGGCTCTGGAAGACACATACATGCTTGTACCAAGCCACACAGGTTTGCTTTTTGCCCTCTGCTCTGCCTATGAAAACCAACACATGTCATCCAGAACAGGGCTGGGAGGAGCAAAAGCATGGTGCCACCATGAGTACCAGCTGCAAGGCAGCTTGCTTTTATTTAGCATACATATAGGTGCACACCTCAGCTGGCTTTCAGCAGAGGGTCTTTAACTTCTGAAGTTAGGTTTTCAGCTTCAAAACAGTTCCGATGCCAAACCAACCCTGTAAACTCCAAGCCCCAGATTCAACTATAAACCCTAAGTAAAGATAAAGAAAGTTCTTTTAAATATGCTCTTCTACTTCCCCTTCCATTAAGGACTTCAGAGTAATAACACTGAAATCTAGTCAAAGGCTGTAAATGTCCCAAACTCTAATGAGCCAAGCTTTTAAACTTCCCTTCATCGACTCTTTGTTCAACAACTGGTTTACAGAAAGATATTTAAATTGCTTTAGAGAGTACCACAGTTCACTGTAGGGCCTTTCGAACCTTCTGATGCTCCAACATGCACTATAATGTATTTTCTGTTTTCCATTAGTCAAGTGCTGGCCTGTTTACATTCAAATTAATCCCAAGCACCACAGCAAACAAGACAGTTAAGGAAAAGGAATGATATTCAAACAACGTCCAGTACAGAAGGCATTCAGACGTCCAGAAAACGAAATAAAGTTTGCTTTGTTTTTTAACTGAGTAGGTTTAGAAACAAAAAAATATCATTAAGAAGGTCAGAAATGGCTTAAATGTATACAGAAATGCCACTGAAACCTCCCTATCTCTTCATTTTCATCAGTGACACAAAGGCATTGACTGTAAACATTTGGTACTGCAACTAATTAAATGTTTTCCAAAAGCATCGCCAGAAAAGAGGGGGAGGGAATCCCAAACTCTGTTACAGGATCACACTGTTCTCCCTAAGTGCACAGACAATAAAGTGGTGCAGTAACCGTGTGAGCGCTACCAATCCTCCAGTGTGCACGTCAGAGAAGCAAGGGAATATTGTGCTCTAAAATGAATGATCCTTTAGATTAAAAAACTAAAGATCATGGCCCTTGTGATCCTGAGAACTTACCAAAGCAAAAAAGAAATGTTTATTCTATGCTCTACCCAAATGAAAATTAATGAAAATTAACATTTGACCAAGACCGAGAGAAAACTGCTATTTAATGAAACGGCAGTTAGAGACATCCCATGAAATGATGCCAATCACTTCTCTTTGAGTCAGCTTCATTTCCACATTTAGTACAACTGATTCAGATGGCTCACACCAATTAATCTGTTTGGAAAGTAAGTAAAGGAAATCTCAAATATGACCTTGCTGTAGCTTTTCAAAATGAAGTGCAATTTGCCTGGTACTCCTCATTTGAACTCCAACAATTTGAAAATTTAATTTGAATTCCAAGTGTCCTTAGGGATTTTCTCAAAAGCAGCAACCTTAAAAGGGGTAAATACAAGGTGCATAAAACTGGCAAGTAAAGTAATGATCATGTTCCAACCAGATCCTGGTTTGAGTATGAAGCAGCTTTTCAGGCTGCCTACTTGCCTACGGGCCTTTATGGGAAGATGATTTCTATATTGGGGTAGTGAGTTTATGCTTGAAATATAAAGTTTATGTTATCTTTTCATTATGTTTCCATTTGCAGTGCTTCATCTTGTTTGTTTTTCTCTTGGTTCAAAGTCCCAAGTTCAAATTCTATCTATGCACCAATTAGTTACAGCTGTAGGCAAGTCAATTCAGCCTTTGCTTCTCAATCTATAGAAGACATACAATACTGAATATTTACCTACTTAATTGGATATTGGAAGGAATCATTTATCCTGACACAGTTTGTTCTTTTCAAACACAGTCAGTTTATAAAATTCTAAGCAGAAATTACAGTTTAACCACATTAACTGGAATGATTGTAATTTTTGTAAACACCTCTTCTAGCATTCACATCCTTTGCTTCCTGAGGGATACCATTTCCTACAGTGTGCTTCTAAGCCTCCCATTTAGCATACCATGATACTCTAAGCTGAGTTCACGGCATCTTACCTATGGCAGTTTAAAAAGAAATAAAAGCAACAGTACATTGATTACAAAGACATTTAATCTTAAGGATATGAATGGCTGCAGTTTAGAGTACAGATTTTTTTTCCAGTCCTCTTCCTGTGGGAAAATACCCAATTGGAATAGGAGCTCCTTATTTCATGTTTTTTGCAGTAATGAGTTATCTCCGACAGTTAATGTTTTGTTGACTAATGCATGTAATCTGGTGCTTTCTAAATCAGTCTTTGCCTGACTTCATGGCACTCTAAACATCTTCGTTTAGAAAGTAAAGTAACTATATCTGTGGCTGTTTTAGCAGTCAATTAATAAGCTTCCCATTAGAAAGAAAAAATACCCTAAAGCAAAATGTGATTCTGGAGATAAAGATGAACCTAACTCTTGTGAAGCATCAAACCTGAACAGAAAATCAGCTGAGGCTTCTTCATCGTTAAAGATAAAAGAAGGAACTCACCACTGCCTAAAACTTTGATACTTAATTCTACTAGTCCTGATAGTTATTGTAATAAAGAGATTATGATCCAATATTAAAATGGGAAGAAGTGGTTGAAATGATCCCTTAGAGCAGTTATTTAATGAAGCATCATTTAATCAATGCATACTACACCCTATTTGATGGGATTATTCATAAATTCAATTTCAGCCAATGTTGGAAGGAATAAGCTCTTTGATATCACACACTTCACTACCTTTAAGTTTGGAATAAACAGAAAAACAAAGCAAAGTATGCTATAGATTGACCTAACCACAATCTCAGCACCTCAGAAATGAGAGACTGTTCCTGGCAGATGCTGTAGTCATCCTGGGCTAAAAAAAAAATGTGAGAGTGCTGAGGAAAGGAGGAACTATTTAGCCATAGGAAAGCACGGCAGCAGATTAGGCAGAGACCAGATACCTGAATTACAACTTGAGCAGAAAATTTAGCTACCTAGGTACTCATATGGCCCATGGCTACAGCATCCAAGAAGTCCCCCAGGAATTAAACACCTTCTCCTCTTTTGAAGTTCTTCATCCAGTTCTTTTAAAAAGCCATACCAGTATCACTGATCAGACTGATAACTGACCCTGCATTTCGAACTGTCCCCCATTTTTATCTGCTACAAAATTTCACAATAAAAATTACATCAGTTGCAGAAATTTTCTAGGAAAAGTACCAGTCTAACTATTTTTAAGTCCTATTTTCTTTGAAAATAAGATTTACTATATAGACCTATGCTTTTACTCCCCACAATTTTTGGCTGAAGCTGGCAAATGATTACATTTAGCTAAAGGAGCAGATTGTTAATCTTTTAAATTAACTGGGAACAGGTAACAAGGTGAGGAGATGCCTTTTTAGTGCTTCTACAGTAAAGAAGTAGGCCTTAGCTAGCTGGAAATTATACAGATCCCTACAAGGCAGCTTACAATTTGTTCCTGTAATGCAATAAAAGTTAGTGATAAAACACCTTTATATAGATACATAAAGCTACATCTACACTGGAAGTTTCAGTACAAATCTGTCTTCCCACCAAAGCAGCTGCATTCAATGCAACACTCACATCCAGTGCAAAGAAAAAAAAAATTCTACTTCAAGTTTGCAAAAAACACTAAGCTGGTGGCACAAAAAAAGAACAAAAACAAAACCGTGCCTCACCTTTTTGTGTGTGCCTCTCTCTTCCTGATTTAAACTGTAAATTCTTAAGGGCAAAGACTGTCTCTTTAGGGCAGTGCTATGCAGGAAGGGCCCTCAGGCCACTGGAAAACAAAACAATAGTTGGCACACTTATTTTCTAACTTGATGTGTTAACTTGTCCTCACATCCTCGAGCAAAGAAATTTATTTTATTTTGCTTACATACAATGTTGAAAAAAAATCAGAGTAATTGCACATTCAGTAAATTCTTGACTTTACAGAGGAAACCTTGAAGCTACAGCTATTTTGCACGATTAGGAAAAGGATGTAGCATATATTGTAGCCAGCTGATGCCTCCAACCTTCCTCTCTTTTTGCTCAGGTTCATCAGTCACCGACTACAGAGAAAGCAAGAAAGGCTCCAGAACTCAGATTTGAGCTTCCCCAAAGGAGTGAGCATTTTGATACAATGGCATCTGTTACAAGCACTTCAGCCTTTTAAACTAAATCCAAAATACAAATAAAATCATAATTTAATGCAAAGACTATCATAACCCAATCAAACTTCTCCTTATTCTCTCAAACAATAAACCCCCCATATGCCAATGGCTTCAGATGAAAAATGGCTTTCTTCCTTTACCAAAAGCCAAGTCCTAAACTGCATCCCAGGATGAGCCCAGGCATTCACTCTTCCTTGAAGGGCACCGAGGTCCTCAATTATCACAAGTCTGAAGGACATGGCAGCAGCACAGTGGGATACTCAGCAAGTCATCTTTTTCCTGGATGACACTGAAGAGGAAACAGAGGTAGCAGAGAGGTATTTCAGTTGGAACAGCAGAGCAGCACACATATTTGTAGGGCTGCTCAGCAACTCATCCTGCCAGGAAGAATAAAATTTCCTTTGGCTCAAACTAAATTCCTTGCTCTCCAGAGGTACTAAAGAGTGAAGCTTTTCCTCTACAGTCATGTTAACATGCAAAGTGACTCAAGCCCATCCGTTCTGATCCCCATCCTTAAATGTGCTGCTCAGCTAGAGGTGCACTCCACCCATCTGACAGCATAAATTCCAGCTCCCCTGAAATCTTTTCAGCTTGTTTAGAAGCACCCAGCACAGGCACTGGCCTAGATCAGGAGTGCAGTTATGCACACACGAGTGGTCTTGACCCACTTCTCATCACATCGTCCTGACTACTCAGAGCTGTAAATTCTGTTTTATTAATAGCACCAGAACAAAAGCCTGTGTACATACATGAGGGCTTATGAATGCCCATTCATTCCTTGCCTGTACAGTGAAAAGAATTGTTCTATTATTTCCCATCATCATCCTCCTCTCACCAACCCACCAAAAGACCCATGAAAAGTCATCACTACAGAAATACCTTTGACTGGCAGCATTTGGCTCCCATTCAGAGCAGATGCTACCAGTCTGGGCGAGTTAGCTAGCATCAGTCGGCACAGACAGGAGAACTCACAATATTCAAGCAAGCAAAAGCAGTTTCATTTAGGTTTCCCTTTAAACAACAACAAATAGTTTCAAGACTCAGTTTCCCCTCCCTAAAAATACACTATACTGGCAAAGTGGAGGGACTGCTCCAACCAAATATGAAGGCAGCTCCTCCTTCAGAAGAAACTGAAGGAGTTTTTGCGGGTTTTAGCTCTCCAGTTTACAGGAAAGGTGAATAATTCCTGGGTACAATGTAAAAAATAAGAGCCATTCCACCACAAACAAGTAGCACAGTTACTGTCCAGGACATTAAAGCATTCCTTACAGCAAAAGCAGGTTTCATGCTTCATCATTATAAATATAATTCTCCACAGGACTCTAACGCAGCTTATACAGAGGGGCTGTAAATGTAAGAGGCTGAGATTTGCTAAAGGGCAGAACAGGTTTTCATCCAGCAGATATGTACACAACCCGAAACTGCAGTATAAATGCAAAAATAAAGAAACTGATCTGATCTAAAAGAAAGTAATCTGTGCCACTGTTTTAGGTTACCGCACTGTTCCTCTCTTTGAAGAAGAGCATGCATTTGCACAAAAGACAATTTTCTGGTTTTATGTTCCCAGAGAAATTTTAAACATGAAAGCAAATCCAGGAGTTTTGCTTCTAGGATAAGTAAAGCTAAATAAGGCAAAGGTTATTGCATTTGTGCTCCCTGCTCTCATCATGAAACTAGGATTCTTGTCCCATCTACGCAATCTGATGACTCCAAGTTAGACTAGATCTATTGTAGAAAGCAAACTGCATCAAGCCACCACAAACCCTGCCCGTTCAGCTACAGACCCCGGCTAAAGAACCACAGTAACTTCTGATGTCAAATGTTATTTTAAAATGTGATACAGACCAGTGGACAGAGCACTGCACACAACTGCTCAAAAATCTTTGTGACTTATTCTTTTGTAAATACAACTTGGAAACCTATCTCTTCCACCTTTTTTGGTGCCCTTTACTTTCTTGCCCTTTACTTCACAAAACTTATAGTGTTGGCCTAAACACCAGCTTGAAGTGTTTTGAAACTCAAAACTACAATGAGCTTTGCAATTACAACAGGCAACCACCAAACACAGTGCTGTAAGGCAAAGGGTAACTTCAAACTTCTGTTTTCCCAGTGTAATGAAGCACGGAGGTACCAGGTACCTTCCTGTGTTTTCAAGTTATATAGAAAGGGGAAGAAATGTTCTGTTTGACCACATCCTTCCTTTTCTTGCAGATGCCAGTACTGCTCTCTCATATAATCTCTATAAGATTTCTGCCACAAGAGAATTGCCACACACAGCTTACAACACACAGAGCCCTTCGCACCAACGCCCTGAGCGGAAAAGAGTGTATGTGCATAGAAGAAGTAAGAGCAGCCACTCCTTTAGAAACCACCTTTACAAAGAACCACAAGCCTGGTCTCTGAGGGTGGGGATCTGCACTTGCATCATGCCACCCAGCTGCTGGGTCACAGAGAGGCAGTTCTGGTCTTGCCACAACTCTCTAGGCCCCACACACCCTTTGCTTTCCTTCTGCCTGCACCTGCTCGCACACAACTGTATAACCTGCCAGAGGAAGGACCTTCCCAAAGATCCATCCAGAGACCCATCTGTAAAATCAGAAACCACTACATAAAAGCAGGCATAGAGGAAAAATGTCCCTTAGTGGATTGGTTTTTTTCTCTCTCCTATGAGTGCTTAAACAAAACCTTCAACATGTATCATTACAAAACCCTCCTGGTTTTCATATAACAAAGACAAACATGCATGGTGGTGGTGGAAGAGCAGTCGACCATTAATCACATCACAGTCAGGTAACTACACTGATTTTCATACTGTGCCTCTATGCTTATCTCTTCTCCTGCTCTTTCACGCAGAGGGAAGTTCTTTCAATACCAGCCAACAGTTCAGAAGACATCAAGTTCTTGCACCACTACACAGCTCCTGTGTAGTTATGGGCAACCCATGTAGATTCCTGTGCTTTTATTCCCCATCTGCAAAGGGAAGATGTCTTCCCCACAGAACCGTTCCACTTCAGCATGGTCTTGAGAGGATTTATACAAGTTAATCACGCACAGAGACCAGCTTGACAAGAACATGTGAGGTGTGGAAAGAGGAAGTAACACTGAGAAACATAGTTCTAGCCAGATATATTTATCTTTCTCCTAAAAAAAACATTTTTTTCTATAAAATCTGCAGCTCTATGTTCAGATTAGCATGAGACCAATTCTTTTTCCATAGCTGAATCCTTCCATTGGCTTATGCTAAAATTAGACATCGAAACCCCAACCTACATGCTCTTTAAGTAAATACAGAAGAGTTGCAGGCTCATTGCAACATCTATGCTGAGCTGCAAACCATACTTCCACTGATAGTCAAGAACACACTAGGTGGGACCAAACCAGAATAAACTTTACACTGGCCACTGAATTGAAGAAGCATTGAGCACGTTTTTTCCGTTCCAAAGTCAGCCAGTGCATGGATCTTCCTTTTTTTCCACAAGCATCAGCATGATATCAGCTGCGAGTTGTGCCTGACAAACTCTTTCTGTGTACTTGGGAGATGCAAATAGATCCAAAGTAGTACAGCACAAAGATGTCAGATATAAAAACGGCTCAGCAGAGACTCTGCAAATCTGAACACAGAAAGTTGCTCTGTTTAAAACTACCACAATGCCAAAACAGCCTTAAGAGTTGTCCACATGTATTTAATACTGTTAACTGATAACATAGTTTTATTCAATAAAATCTTTTTTTTTGAAAATTTGATGGAGCCAAAGTTCTGGTAAAGCCAATTACTGATTAAACAGTTCCACAGTTCTTCCCACAGCTAGTAAACAAGAGTATTTGCTTCTATCTTTACCAATTTTTACTTCTGTTCCAATTTTTAGGTCTTTCCTGTCCTTACTGACGTTATCTTCAAAGATCAGTACTCAAAACCAGTTGTTCCTCAATGTCACAAGTATGGCACTATGTAAAAACCGAGTGGCTCCCCCACCCCAGTCTACTCAGGCTCTCTGAAGCCTCACTGTTCCACTGTGCGACTGACAAACAATCTGCCATTTCAGCAAATGCCCTGACCATCACCACCACACAAATCAGCTTGTAAGAAAAAGACATGTGCATGTGCGAGAAAGATCTACACACTGCAGCTGCCAGACAGCTCCTCGCTTACCTCGTCATGCAGTGGTGTTATAGGGCAGTTCTACACAGTTTCAAAACTTTTAAATGCTCAAGGGTGAACTGGAGTTCAGAGAAACTTCTTAATTTTGAAGACAGAAGAAAAGATCCCAAGACTGAAAAAGAAGGAAGAGAGTAAATTAAAGGATATAAGTTCTGAAGCAGAAAGAACAAACCAAGCAGGAAAGTCTTTTGAGGACCTGATGAGACGATACTCTGACCTCTAACCCTTACTTTTGGGAAGCATCAGCATACCATTTTAATTAACAATACTCAAGTGCTTGAGGTAAAATAGCAACATCAGCCTAAAAAACACAAGTGACACTCCACCTGCCAGAATCATCCCTTGTGAAACTCCACTGACATCAGTGGAACTACACCAAGCACAAAATCAGTCATCAGTTAGTTTAAGACAATAAAGGCTTTGTTTTAGGAGCTATGGGGCATTTGTGGTTTGTTTTAATAAAGACCAGCAAACAATTATTTATTGTCCCTGAGCAAATATCACTGACAATAAGCAAGCAGTTATCACTTTCACAGTACATGCTCTCTGTCCATATATTGCTAGGAGAACAACCATCAATAAAGCAAGAGATTCTCAGTGTCCTGTTCATATCACAGGGAGACTGAAGACAGCTTAAATGCATCTCAAATTGCCTGCAAGATCTACAAGCAATTATTCCAACTTTTAACAATGTTCTTCCACGTTCCTACTTCTCTGCCAAGTCAATGAAAGTTAAATATCCTCATTGGTGCTACAGGATTTAGCGCACACATAAACGTACCACTAGGCAGAACAGCACTGCTGCCAGAGCCTTATTCAACAACACTCCCACCACAAACTACACACAGCAGCCACGTTATGCTCACACAGAAGCATCTTTTCTTTGTTTTGTTGCATTTTTGTTTGACCATGAGAATTTGCAAAGAAACCCAAAAAGTTCATGCTCCTGCCTTTTGCTACAGTTTGCTACAAGAATTTCCCTGAACTTACAGGACCAGACTCTGCTCCAACACCAGCCACTGCTGTACACGGCATCCACACAGTACTGACATATGCCAGAACTCATTAAACTATGAAAAACAAAAACACTACAGAAGAAGCGAACAAGTAATGAAGTTAGACAGAGCTCCTGTGTTGCACCCCTTCCCCTTGCAAATCCCCAAAAGACATTGATCCATGCAGTTACCCTCGCCACCTTTCAACTTAATGCATAAGAAAATCTGGACATTCAGACTTTTGGGACCCTTCAGGGGAACTTTGACAGCACCGTACACGGAGGGATGGAAGCACGGGCAGACAGCACAAGTCCTCAGGGCTCACCACACTCCCAGCTTTTACTTCCTTTAAAGATTTGTAAGGCAACAGCCACCTTCCACATCAGTTCAGCTGCTCTCAACTCCCTCTAACAGGGCAAACAAATGGGAAATTAAATATGTATTTGGTTTTCCTTTTCCACTTCTTCCCACCCAACCCTGGCCCCACCAGGCTGCAGCCCACGGACCTCACCAGGACTTGGGTTGCTCCAACCCAAAAGCCCCCACAGAACAAGTGCTGCCCCAACAGTCCCACAGCCCATCGGGCAGGGGGGATTTCACCAAGCAGTGACGAGCAGTTCCCTGACTCCTCCCCATGGCCCCTGGGGCTCCCTTCTACATTGCTGCCCCCCCTTTGTTTTTGGTGAAGCCACAATTAATTACCTGTGTTTCATTTCAGGAATTAAGAAGCAGAGAGCCCCATGGCCCAGGGGTGCCACTTGTCTCCTGACCCAGGAAAGGACCTCCCCACTGCAACAGCTCAGGAAAGGGATGTGGTGACAGGACACCCCCCCCCCCCATTCTGGCAGCTCGAGAAGGAGGTGCAGGGATGGGATGTCCCAATCTGGCAGCTCAGGAAGAGCATGCAGGGACGGGACCCCCCACTCCAGCAGTTCAGACAGAGGGTGTGGGAATGGGACCCCACTACTCGGGAAAGGGGGGTGGGAATGGGATTCTCTCACTCCAGCAGCTCAGGGTAGGGGTACGGGGCTGAGACCCCCTCACTCCAGTAGCTCAGTGTAGAATTGCAGGGCTGAGATCCCCTCACTCCGGCAGCTCAAGTAGGGGTGCAGTGATGGGACTCCCCCCACTCTGGCAGCTTGGGGAGCAGATGTGGAGATGGGACCCCACAATACTCCACGCGGAGAGGGGGTGCAAAGATAGTGATATAAGTAGAGTATCAATGGGACCCCCCACTCCAGCAGCTCGGGGGGGGGCGGGTGTCAGGATGCGACCCCCACACACTGACAGATGAGGAAAGAGGTGCAGTGACGGGAAACCCTTCTGGCAGCTCGTGGACTGGATGGGGTGACGGGATTCCCCACTCTTACAGCCTGGGGACTGGGTGAGGCGAGGGGGTGCGGTGATGAGATCCCCCCCAGTCCCATCGAGGAGGGGTTCTGAAGAGGGAGTGCAGTGATGGGAACCCCTCGCTCCAGCAGCTCGGGGACGGAATGCAGGGATGGAACCCCCCCACAATCCAGTATCTCGGGGAGAGAGTGCAAGGATGGGAACCCCCCAATCCAACAGCTCGAGGAGGGGTTCTGGAGAGGGGGTGACTGATGGGAACCCCTCACTCCAGCAGCTCAGGGAGGGGATGCGGGGATGGAACCCCCCCACAATCTGGCATCTCGGGGAGAGGGTGCAAGGATGGGAACCCTCCACTCCAGCAGCTCAGGGAGGGGTGTGCGGGGATGGGACCCCCCCATTCCGGCACGCCGGTGAAAGGCTGCTGTGAGGGGTTGCGGTGATGGGACCCCCGTCCAGCAGCTCGAGGAGAGGGACGTGGGGATGGGACCCCTCAACGCACTCCAGAAACTCGGGGATGGGAACCCCCTCTCTCCTCCCTCCCTGCCCCACTCCAGCAGCTCAGGGTGGGGATGCTTTGATGGGAACACCCCCTCCGGCATCCCGGGAAAAGGGGCGCGGGGATGAGACCCTCCACTCCCTCGCCTTCCCCCAGCCCCCCTCCCCTAAAGTGTCCCGTCCCACCCCTCCGCGCCTTTGTGCGAGCAGACACAGAGCCTACCTCTCCCAGAGCCGAGGAGAGGGAGATCCCGAGGCGCCCGGCGGCAGGAGAGAAGCAGGGAAGCAGGGCAGCAGGCACCCAGCAGCCGCCCCGGCGCTCGCTGAGCCCCGGCCTCGCCCGGGGGGAGCGCGGGGCGGGGCGGGGGCGGGGCCGCCGAGGAGTCCCCGCCCCGCCGCATCCTTTGTTGTCAGGAGGGCAAAAATCCGGGCTGGGGGGGGGGAAATCCCGAGAGAAAAGGGGTGGAAGAGGGAGTGTGTGAGGAGGTGGAGGTGAGCGCCCTGCATCCCTGCCACCTCGGGGAGTGGAAGAAATGAAAATGTTTCAAGGTTTGCAATAAAAGAAATGGCAATTACCTCATTCTAACCCAACAAAAATTCTTTGGGTTTACAAAAAAAGCCCCGGAGATCATGGAATCATAGAATCGCTTGGTTGGAAAAGACCTTTGAGGTCATCGAGTCCAACCGTACCTGTCCACTACTAAACTGTACCCTGAGAAACTCATCTACCAGTCTTTTAAACGCTTCCAGGGATGGTGACTCAACCACCTACCTGGGCAGCCTTTCAGTGAAGCAATTTTTCCTGATGTCTAATCTGGACCTCTCCTGGTGCAACTTGAGGCCATTACCTCTTGTCCTATCACCTGTCACTTAGGAGAAGATCATAGAATGGTTTGAGCTGAAAGGGACCTTAAAGAGCATCAAGTTCCAACCCTCCTGCCATGGACATGGACACCACCCACTAGATCTGGTTGCTTAAAGACCCCATCCTACCTGGCCTTGAACACTTACAGGGAGGGGCATCCACAGCTTCCCTGGGCAACCTGTGCCAGTGCCTCACCACCCTCATCATGAAGAATTTCTTCTTTATGTCTAATCTAAATCTTCTCCCTTCCGATATCCCTATTCCTGGGAAGTGTAATATATATGGGGAGCCCATGGGCTGTTATCAAACACTTGGTCCTCGAGTGGCCCCATTTGCCGCCAAAGCCACCCTTCTCTTCGCGAAAGAGGAATCTCTGCCTCTGTTTAACTTTCCCCATCAGTTTTCTTCTCCCTTTCCCTGTCCCCTGTTGATATTTCTCTGTAGGAATTCAGGTCCCCACTCTGTGAGTGGACCCATGCAAGTAAGAGGCCAAGATATCATAGCCAGCCAACCAAAATGTGCCTTGGTGTACCCCAAAATCTGTTTTGCAGCAACTAATAAGGAATGGAGAGCCTGGGATACACCACGGAATGCACAGGCTTTGGGAACATACCCAAAAAAAGTCCTTTGGGGATAAAATGTGTATTTATACATTAGTGTGCATAGTTGGATTAACTAGAACTCTTTTGTTATGTTTATCACTAGGACTATTTTGCTTTTCTTCAGAGCAGATGACTCGAATCACAGGGAAGAGACAGGAGCAACTCGAGTCATCCCAGGGATGTGGAAAGCTTCAGGAGCTCAGTAACTTGAGGAGCTGAGCATTCAACATCACTTGGGCTGCAGAGACAGACCCTTCCTCTCCATAACCCCTCAACCCCAAGTCCCTGAAGGCGGGATATTGGATGCTCAGCAGATGGTGCTGTTTCCACCAAATCTGGCCTAAATAATCCATTGCTCCGGCACGGTAAGGGGCACGAGCAGATAGGGACAAATATGTTTTCTGTGGGGCAGGACTGAAATCCAGGGTGCTGTTAAGTACCAAAAGACTGCTCAGGTCTTTATGTGCAGCTCTTGTTTCACCAGGGGAAAAAAAAACAGGCAGCCTAGATGAAACCTGACAAATTGATGAAATCCAGAGCAGGCATGGCCTCAGTCAGTTCTAGTTCAGTTTGAGTCTGTTGCTTATCACCAAAATATGCAATCAAAGCTATGCTTGAACAAATGAAATGTTATAAAATACTGCATCTTCCTCAAAAATATTTCTTGTGGTGTTGAGCATTCATTTGTATTGTCCATGTTTATCGTGTCAGCCCTGGTTATGGGCAGCCTCATTCCCCACATGTTCTTCCCTTCACAGGAGTGTTGTGAGATATCTTTGTTCTGTATGTGGAGCCCATTGAAACTGTATGGAGAAAAACCTCATAAAAATTGATTTTTTTTATTAAATGCAATAAAATGATGTGCCTAGATGAATGAGTCCCTGTTCTGCGAACAACTGTTCGTCTGAGGCACAGGAGGGGGAATGGTGTATGACCACAGAATTGAAAACAGCAAAGAAAGAAAATGAATTGCAAGGCCAGCTGGAATGCTGGGTTTCCCTATCTTTTGCATGCTTGACCTTACAGACCTCTCCATATCATTTCTGTGTGTAAGAATTAACCATTTGTATTCTAAAGACACTTTGTAGTCCTGATCAAGTTATCTCTGTTGCCTTAGACACTGCACAGGCAGTTGTCCCTGCTCTGAAATCCGACACTTTACATCAATGTTTCCCAACACTTTTGCAGCTCTGACAGCTGTTGTACTGCGTCTCCCCAGCGGATCCTGCACATCCACACCTTTAAATGGAATGTAACACTTTTTGCTGAAGCTACCAAAAATTTCTGGTTATCTTTCCACATCTTATCAAAGGAGCACAGGCATTTCTCATGGTGATACCTACTTTGTTCCAGTGTTGCATTCAGTTTAAGCATGTATTTATGTGGTATCACTGTCTATACCAGGTGCAAATTTAGAAAAGTCAGTCCCCACGTATACAGTCAGCTTGTGCTCCAGGAAGTGACTGGTAATGATGTGCAACCCCATGGTTGTATCCAGACTTGAAAACTCTTGCTGGACATAAGTGGGAAAGAGGAAGATTTGGAAGAGGCAGAAAACTGAAAAGACTCACCAAGAACATATTTGAGGAACAGTGATGACTGAGAGTAACATATTAGCATCTTAATTCCTTACTCAGTGCCTCATATGAGACAATGGTCAAATCACAGCTCTGAGTCAAATTTCTCACAAGTAATTTAAGGGATGTCCTGTGTCATCAAGTTTCCTGGTTTTGGTGCAGGAGCCACTAGGTACATGAAATCCCTGGCTGGGGAGAGAGTCCAGCTCCAATCCATAAGTGAGGAACACATGAGGAGTCAATACTGTCTCCCATCTGTGAGCCACTCAGGCTCCTAGTGTTCCCCTTCCCTCTTGAATACTTATTGTATATCCCTCGTGCCTCTTGACCTTATGAAAATGTGTGGGTCATGCAATACAGAAATTTGGCCACAACTGCTTTTTACTCATGACAAGCCTTCTTCCTCCAGCACTGTGGGTACTGAAACTTCAGGCTCGAGAAGGCCTCAGGGATCTTTCCAGATGAAAGATAGAAATGTAAGACATCATTACCATTTTATTGTAAATGAAAAGCAGTGTATCGGAATTCAAACGATGAATAAACAGGCTGCCCTTTAAAACAACTGTCAGGCAGAATAATGTACTGACAATACTTAACAAGATAAACCCCTTTTCTTATTAATGTTATAGCCAAAGTATATAGTCATTCTTTTGTTTGAGTGTCATGGGACATATGTAGCATATAGTTAGGCATTTTAGTATCTTATGAATCAAGTGTAATGTATTTTAATTGCCTGTTGGTGTTTGTATTTCTTTTTAGTCAGACTGCAGAATTAAAAGCAAAATAATCCTTTAATTACTTAAGTTGTCCTCTTTGTGGGGTAAGGAAATGCATTTTACTCTGTGCCTGCACCATACCTGGCCTTTGAGTGTTACCATAATGTAATCTATAATAATAACAACAATTTTACTGGGCCAGAGACAAAGTGGAGTACAGAGTCAGCAGCTATGGGATTCCCCTTGCTTAATTTTAGCTGTCTGAAAGCAAGACATCTCATCTAAGCAGGTCATGTAGGCTGGGGGAGAGGTAGGTACCTCTAGGGGGAGATTCATGCCTCGTACCTTAGGTGTCTACATAAGAATTGGATTAATTGCTTCTGCAAGTGCTTCTGCTGGTTATATGAGGCAGTGGAACTACAGGCTTCAGTTAGATGCCTTCCTCAGAAATTCTTTAGCTGTGTGTCATTCCTTACCCAAAGTGGCAAAACGCCTCCCCATTGCCTGCTTCCATTTACAAACAAGAGATGAGCACTGCCTGCACACCACCAGCATTTTTACTCCACATAATACGGAGAAGCACTGACTTGCATCATAGGACAATGTGGTTTTCTTTATTCCAGTGTATTGACTTTCAGTGTTTTTTTCCTACATTTTTAATTTAATCAAAGTAAATCAACCAGAATACAGGTTGCCATGAAGATTTCTGCATACCATAATTCTGCAGAAACATCAGTTAGGAGTCTGAAGAAACATCTGCTATGTACATAGATATGTAAATATATACAGGAGCTGAACAATACGACTTTAGAGTTTGCAGTATTTTCTTTACACAAAGCCAGGGTCATAAAAGGGATTTCCTCAACTTTTCCTGTGTATTAATAATGAAGATCAGGATGCCACCTTTGTTTCCTCCCGTTCTGAGCATACAGTGAAAGGAAATGGTTCTGGATCGAATCACAAAAAGCAATGGGAAAAAAAAAGACTACACTCCACGCTGGCACTCAGAATTTAATTATCCAGAAGGCTGCATCTTTATGGAAGAAGGAGACAGATAAATCCCATATGTTGATAGCTGGCCCCCTATGGCTGACCTTTGGCTCAAATATTCCATATTGTGATTAATGTTGCACAGTTGGATCCAAAGTATGCTCATTCCCCGGGCTGCATGAAAAAAGGGGGATTTAATTCAACTTCCAACAGCAGAATTTCATTTGACCACTCTTTTGGTGACTGATTTATTCCTGCCTGTAGGCTGGCCTCTGAAGAGCTGTTCTGTACTTCCTCAACTAGGACTCTTAGGATCCCACTTCTTGCACCGTCTCTGCTACTAGATGTCAGAACAACCTGGAATAAGTAATTTTGTCTCAGTTTCTGGTCTAACTGAATAGCAGAAATAACTGAGGCTTCCTTGCTGACACGGTTTAAAATTTACAGATAGAAGTCTTCAGACAAAATCAGATATTGACCTCTAGAATCTAGAGGTTTCACAAGATTAGGATAGAAAATCATAGCTGCACTTGGATCATGGTTTTCTGGCCATCTTCCTTATCTTGCAGTTCTTTTCTGTCCATAGATTGTGTTTGCCTTCTCATGTCACTGTAGCAATCTTACATCATTCAAATTCCATAAACTGTACCACTGTACCCTGCATAGCACTCCACAGTACTTTTCTGGGGCAATCAGATCCTCAAACATGCAGTAATAGGTGGGCTTGGAGCTGTGATGTAGAACATTCTAACAGAATCAAGCAATGTGTCTCTGGCATCTGCTATAGGGTTAAAGCCTTGAGTGCTGAGATTAATAATACCAGAATTCCTCCCCATTTGACTTCTCTAGAGTCAGTTCTGACACAGAAAGCCTCATCCGTAGCTAATTATGGCCATTGCTAAAATTGCAACAATCCTCAAATGAGTTTAGACTGAGTCCTCATTTCTGCCTTCTTCCTCGATGAGATGAAGCAGAAAAGCCTGATGAAGGCTTGGAAACTGCCTCTGCTCCTGTGGAGATCACAAGGAATTTGGACTGGGCCTATAAAGACATGTCCAGCTGTCTTCCCAGGGATGACACAGAAAAGTTTATAAATATACAGCTGTAATAGCTGGAGACACAGAAAAACGTGAGACAAAGCCTCTGAGGAGGTCTGTCCCTATCTCCAACCAGGGACACATCTGGACTGTTGTGCAGGCTGGGCAAATTTTTCCATTTCCAAGCTGTTTTATTTATTAAAGAGAAGAGGCTCTTAGCAGAACGTACTCAGGGTGGCCTTATGGCAATTGGTGCAGGCAATCTCATATTGTTTCCCACTAAAAGGAAATGGAAAGGCTGAGAGAGGTGGGGTTGTTCAGCCTGGAGAAGAGAAGGGTGCAGGGAGACCTTATAGTAGTGTTCCAGTACTTGAAGAGGGCCTATAGGAAAGATGGGGAGGGGCTCTTTATCAGGGATTGCAGAGACAGAACAAGGGGTAAAGGTTTTAAGCTGAAAGAGGAGATTTAGAGTATATATTAGGAAGAATTTTTTCCTATGAGGGTGGGGAAGCACTGGCACAGGTTGCCCAGAGAAGTCGTGCATGCTCCATCAATGGAAGTGTTGGCCAGGTTGTATGAGGCTTTGAGGAACCTGATCCAGTGGGAGGTGTTCCTGCCCATGGCAGGGAGGTTGGACCTGGGTGATCTTTAAGGTCCCTTCTGACCAAAACATTCTGTAATTCTATGGTTCTATGGTTCTAAAGCAGATAATAAAGTGCTCTTTCCCCCATAAAAAGAAAGACAGACCACAGTATCACAAGGTTGGAAAGACCTCTGAGATCATCTAGTCCAACCTATGACCCAACACCCACTTGTCATTTAAACCATGGCACTAAAGCACCTCATCCAATCTGTTTTTAAACACCTCCAGAGACGATGACTCCACCCCCTCCCTGGGTAGCACATTCCAATGGCCAAGCACCCTTTCAGTTAAATTTTTTTTCCTAATATCAAGCCTAAACCTCCCCTGATGAAGCTTGAGACCATGTCCTCTTGTTCTGTCACTGGTTGCCTGAGAGAAGAGACCCCTGCCTGCAAAGACCGATATGCTTTGTGGTCTGAACCATAAAGTACAAAGCAAATTGCAAGGGGCAAGTAGCTTTTCTGATGTCTTTTGTATAGCAATGATTGCATTCCCAAGACGTTCCATAGGTCACATCCACACTTGCAGAGGAACATGTGCATGGACAGGGCACACTATAGCACCTTCCATTACAGGATCTCAATGTGTAGATTAAACCTAACAACTGTACAAAATGGATAACCATGGCATTTCCAGCATGCTGATCACCGGAATACACGTGCATGTCTAATTTGGAGATGGAGATTTTCATTTTCCAAGAACTAATAACCTTAGCTGAAGTTAATGGGAGCCTTAGAGACCACCATAACTGAAAAATAAAGGAAAGAAAGAAAGAAAGAAAGAAAGAAAGAAAGAAAGAAAGAAAGAAAGAAAGAAAGAAAGAAAGAAAGAAAGAAAGAAAGAAAGAAAGAAAGAAAGAAAGAAAGAAAGAAAGAAAGAAAGAAAGAAAGAAAGAAAGAAAGAAAGAAAGAAAGAAAGAAAGAAAGAAAGAAAGAAAGAAAGAAAGAAAGAAAGAAAGTAGGTAGGTACATGCTGTAGGTACGTGCACAACATACCCAAAGAGTTTTGAATATGGCCAAGTCCCCTTGCATAGACAGATAAGCCCTACAGTAACAGCTGCTGAGCACCTAGAAATCCTTACTATTAGCAAAGCTGCTCTGGTTTTACATAAATTCCTAGAAAAATAGAAAAAAAATGCAGGATGGCAGATGAATTAGAGACATGGTAGTGTTGACAGATACCCAAGACAACAGTCTGGGCTAGTAGCAATTCTGGGAACTGGATTTGGAGCTCCTGACTCTGACTGTCCCAGTAACAGGGAGGTTGCGCATTGGAGTGCATCTCCACCCCAGAACCGGTGACATGCAATCTCACCATGAAATTCTGCCTGTATTATCTCTGCCCCTGAATGCTACTGGGACTTCTGGGGTCATACTTCCTGGGGAAGTTGTGCTAAAAGAAGTTCAAAGTCTCTCTGATTCTTTCTCTCTGATTCTTTCTCACTGAGTCATTTATTATGGGAGTGCTCATCTTGGTCTTCTAGACACATGGGGAAAACTGTGGGAAGAAACTGAAAAGACAAAGTAAATGACTTAGCATCCCAGGGGAAAGCAGAGCCATAGCCTGCACTTCCAACCATGGCTTCAAAGTGAGGTGATGGTGTATTGCGTATAATCAAGAAGGAAAATATGGAGAATATTGTATCAGAGCCTTCAGCAGTGGATATTGAAGGCACAGTGTGAGCTCAGTAGGTCCACTGCAGCTTAATCAGCTTATGACCTCGGCTGAGTCTCTAGACACAAATTCTAATACAAACAGTAACAAAGAGTAATGACAGCAACACAAGCAAATAACAGAAATAGGTTTTCAAATTGTTTCCTGGTTTACCACTTGAAATAAATCATTATTCTGTCCCTAACTCTTTGCTTTTATTGTCTACCTCCTGTGGTTTAGTAACCAGCTGGCATTCCTTATAAAGAAATCAGCAGGTTGATTGCGATTGTGGCTACCCTGAAGTCCTCTGAGGCTTTCTATTGACTGACCATATCTTAGATAAGGTTGCCAGTAAATTATAGCTCTGCTTAGAGCATCTGCCTCAGAGCTGCTCTCCCCTCATTATAAAACCTGATCTAATCCTGCATGTCTTTTTAATTATTTGAGAGCACTGTTCAAAAAGTGACTTCCCCAGTGAACATGACATCAGATAAACTATTCCTAAGTAGGGTAAACATGAATACTCAAGAATAAAGCTAAGGATTTCCAGGCCATTCTCCTGATTTCTATGTGGTTTCCAATAGAATAACACATCACCACTCCTGTTAATGTTGACTCTTATTTCACCACAAAACTGAGTTAAAAATTGGATGTCCATATACCTATCAGTGGAACTACTTGTAAGTATTTCTGTCTGCAAGAATCACGTGTGACAATTCAAGTGACAACCCTTGTAAAGGTACTGGATAAGTCACTTGCTTTAGACTCCTCACTCTGCCACAGAAAGCCTTGGGAGATTCATGCCAAGACACAGAAAAGACTTTTCATTTATGAGATCAATGAATGTCAGAGAGCAAATGGAAAAGGAACAAGTTTATCTTGTCATTTTTGCATGTTATGAAGATAAATTATGTTCTGGATTGTAGAATGAGTTCAACACATCAGTGATGATGGAGATGAGTTAGTCCAGTTCATAGCTCTGTGAACGAAAATATCTCATGTTGTGGAAGGATCCTGCCGTGCTGAATAAAGGGTGAATAAAGGACCCTGTTAGAGCTCCTGTTGAGTCCTGCTGCAAGTTCCAGCATTTGAGACAACTGCCATCACTTTCTGTGGCCTTCACATATCACAGCCCAAATGTACGCCTTTGCAGGTCCTGCCTGAGCTCTGGCCTTTCTTGAACCTTGCCTTTTGTGAGCACCCTTTCACTGGAGATAGTGTTAAGTTGCATGTTGTCTTTATACAAATCTAACAAGTAGCTGACTTTTATGTATAGCTTCATATTTTCATCTGGATAAATAGAAAGAAACAGAAAGATTTATTTCATTCAGGGGAAAATGTGCATCTAGCAACTAAATTAATGGAAGCTGTGAACCCACGCCAAAGTTAAATGGCAGTTTGACTTAATGTAACATTAATGACTTATTGCATTAGTGCTGTAAAAACCCAGATTATGTTTATTCCACAGCATTTCTTTTTGTCTAAGGAAAGGTAATTACTCATCCAGTTCCAAACACAGAGTGAACTTTGCCACCTCTGGTAGGAAATGAATAAGCTGTCTCATTGCTCCTGACATCTATTTGTGCTGTTTGTTAGATCATTAATTTTTACCAAGAAGGGCAAGACACATTGGGATGTCAGACGATAGAAGGAGGAGCACCCATCTGAGAACACAATGGGAGTACCACAGAGATCATCCATCCTCAGCCTATGTTACAGCACTATCTGTCCTGTGGACAAGCCTCATAGGATCCTCATGGAGGTCTCGTTTCTTGCATTTCCTTCTGATCGGTCATAGTATAAAGACATAAAAAGACTGTAACAGTAGCTGCAGTGTTCAGATTACAAATCTGCCTAGAGTCTTCTCTGTCAGTGAACAACAGTAGATGTCCAGGGAATAGAACAAGAAAAGGGCAAACACACGTGATACCCCAATCACAGCCTCCACCCACCTGCAGCTTCCCGAGTTGGATGTAGGTTTCTACTAATTTCTACAAATAGATGTAGGTTTCTGTAAATAACTCTCAATAGATCTTTTTCCCTTGAATCCATCCAGCCTCCCCTTGTATTCGTATGAGATTTTAGCAATATCTTTTGGCAAGAAATTGAAAAGTTCAATAGTCCCTTCATGGGAGAAGATACTATGCTATCAGTGGTTAGAAATATGTTTTGTAAATGTTAATCATTATCACTTAATACATTTTTTCTTCTAGGAAGCATGATCCTACAATCAATGGAAGCAAATTTCTGTTGGTGCTGGATCTCAGCAATATGGTCTAACTCAAGCCCCCTAAAAATCAGAAAGAGATTCTTAGTTTTAGTTAGGTCCAAAACTTAGATATGTCCTGGCTACCAGAAAGAATAATCAAAATAATGACTTAGTCAAAGTGAGATTTAACCTCTCCTAAGTAGCCAGTATCCTTTAAGGCAGTTGGATTTGTAACACTGCTTTGATTTCTAGCAGGATGAATCAAATCATTGATTTTCACTCCAAGAAAAAGAGCTACAGATTGTTTCTTAAGGAAAGATGAAAGGACGAATGTTAACGGATGGTGAGTGGGGCTGCCCCACTACAAACAATTATGGAAACAAATAGGTCCAATAAAAAGCTCTGTTCTCATTTGCATGGCTACCGTGCTCATCAAGCTAAATTGTGGTCCCTTTTATCAAAGGATTTAAGTCTGGATGATCTTGTAATTCCCTCAAATTTGTACCATTTGTTTTGTGGTTTTGATCAGCTGTTTTCTACTGTGCTATTAGCTAAGGCAGAGGTACCCTGTAAATACAGTATATTTCAATGAAGAGGGCTCTCTTATTTATGTGTTTAGAGATAACTTCAATATTTCCCCGAACTAGATGTGCCACCATGACCCATATAGACAATATGTGTTGCATTTGCATTCTTTTATAATGCAAGTCAGTTGCAGAGTTACGTACACATAGACCTCAGGGGGCCCTGGCCTCCAGCTGCATTAAATAAATCCCCCTAAGCACAAAAGAAGAAGAAAAGGAAACAAAAGTCTTCCTGCTAGCTTTTCCTGGAAGCGTAGAAGTGAAATAATTCATTTTAGTGTCCTGTGGAAAAAAAAGGGTAGTTAGAAACCATCAGAAATGAACCTTTACAAAAACAGAGTCCTGAAAGTGAAATAGTAAACATCTTGCCTGTAGAGAGGAATGGAGTTTTGCCTGTCCATTTGCTCACCATTGTGGCCCTACAGAAATACCTGGTCCCTAATCATTAACTGTATTAAATGTCTTTGTATTGTGGAAAACATAAGGGCAAAGTGCACCACTTGGATGTAAATAGTTACCAGGGTGGTTATTTGGCAGTAATTTATATAAACCTCTCTGCCCTGCTTTACTGAGTTGCAAATATATGTCTTTATTGGTATATATACAATACTCAAGCTGACTCTGATCTGATAAAAGAAGACATTTAGACATAATTCCTGTTTTCCTTACAAAATATTTAAATCAAAACTTGAAAACAATTTTGTTTCAGTTTAAAACTGAACATTTTTTTCAGGATTTGTTCAGGTATTAAGAAAAAAAACATGCACCCTTCTAAAACTTTTGATAAATATTTCCATTTAGTCTAAGAACCTGTTTCTGGAGAAAGCTTCTTTTGGAGATGCCAATTCTTCTATAGTAAAAGAGCTGATATTAGACTTCTGACAAACCTGGACAGACCCTGTAACATGGGTGATTCTCAGTTTGTTCTTCCCTGTGGGCAGATTACAGGGTCCTCCTGTGCATTAAGTCCTGGACAAGTGGCGTATCCATTGCCTTTGACATGAAATTGTCCTCTGTGTGTATCTCACTGTCTGTAATCCCTTGGATTTAATGGGCAGTTAAGGGATATGTCATTCATCTCCTATGATAAGCAATGTTTTTCCATATGACCCTTCCCAGAAAGAAACAGAATGGAAATGAATGGGCTGAGGCTTGTTTCTGTACATATTACAGGATGGATTTGGAGAGGGAGGCTTGGTAGTGTTTAGGCCCTTTTATTTTGTCCAGGGATTTCACTGTCCTGGCTTCACAGCACCCAGTCAAGACACCTTTGTTAGTACTTAAGTGAATGGAAAAAGGATGGAAAACATTTGTCCCATGGCACATTTCATTTCACAGATCTTAAGATCAAAGTTTCAGGGAGAGCAAACAGAAGCTTACTGTGTGTCACCAGCTCTCCTGGGACCTGTTATGTCTTGCATAAAAATATGATTTACTAGTCCTAGCACTGAAGACCCATTTGCAAATGACAGTGTGTGTCAGATGAGTTTTGTGTTTCAAAAACTGAAATGGGAATGACTGGGACATAATTGTAAGTCCCTGACTGGGAAGAATTAGATAAATGGTTCTGCTTTCAATCCATCCCCTTTGTTAATCTTATTATTCAATGACTGCTTAGAGCCATCCCATGCTCAAAGAAACTAAATACATAACCCAATTAAAACAATCCTGAGCTATTTAAATCTACAGATGCAGACTAAATTTCAGTGCTTCTGACATTTCAGATTGTCCAGACCTTTAGAACATGAATACTTGTATTGTCATTTTATCATTGTTTATCTCAACCATCATTAATAAATTGCACATATGGGTATTATTTTGTATATGATGCAATAGTTCCAGCCAATTTCCTCAATAAACCAGCACCCACAGAAATTACTGGATATTGAAATCCCCTTGTATGGTTCTATGTCTGACTACAGGATACAGGACTTAGGTCTGCAAATCCACTTGAGTCCCTGGGATCATGGAATTATGCTGAAGTGATGGCAAGTAAGGAGAGAGAAAAGAGTGGAGTTGGAATTATTCAGTCCATCAGCACAACAGCTTTCCTAGCAGAGCTGGAGCCTCACCAAAGGCCTGATGGCTCTTTTTTTTTGCGGCAGGAAATAATGTGCTAACTAGAGAGTTCACAGTGGAAGGAAACAAGGAGAGCGTAGTTAGACTGAAATAATGAAATGCTTTTCTCACCAACTCTACTAAAGTCCAGCTGCAAGCTGATCTGTTTGCTAGGAACCAGCAAGCAAGGTCTTTCCAGTGGATTCTCACATGATTGTGATTAAAATCAAAGAATGCTCAAGAAATTAAAGTGAGAATTTAACTAAAAGAAGGGCAGAAATCTTATGGCAAACATAGAGCTCAGCAAATAATTCCAAATATATAATTTCTTCCATGGATTTTGTAACATTTGAGTTCACAAACTGTTTGTGAACAGATTGCAGAATTAAAAGAAGCAAACAAATGAGAAAACATTTATTCATTATTGGAATAATTGATAGACAATATGTTACGAATTAGAGATAATTGTTGGTCTCCAAATTGTATTGGCCAGGATTGTGTGACTGTCGTAATTTGCACAGTGTAAATTTGTCACACGAGTCAGATGGCTCTGCAGGACTTAAAACCAGCAAGTTTCATCTTAACGGTCAACTGGAAGTTTTGGTGTATCAGAGACAGCAGAGGACATAGGGGAGCTGGAGAAGGTACATAGAAAGGCAGCTGAAGTTAAGGGGATGGAGCAGCTGCCTTACAAGGAGAGATGGGAAAAGGCTGAGACTCTTCAGTTTGGAGAAAAGGCATCTGAGAAGGGATATGACTGAGGTCTACCAGCTCACAAAGGTGGTGGGTGAGGCCAAATAAGAAAGTTATTCACCCATCCCTTAATGATGTAACTAGTGCAGTGCTCCAAGAGCACCAGTTGCTTCTTCAGGGGATCCACTAAGCTTATGCACTGTTGCCAAGGTTGCTCTGCCCAGGGACAGAACAGCACTAAGGGAAGGCAAGTAGGCCTCCCAGATAAAACAATGATCATGGCCAGAAGGTGGTGGAGAAAGGCTTGCAACTGGACCATCAAGCTGAGCATTCAGGCATTTCTCATGTCCTTAATCCACTTGGCACGGGGTGACCTTCACCCAGGATAACTAGCCTTTAAGCAAAATAAGTTCCAGTTGTATAAAATTCCACAGGTGTGGAAGAATGTGCAAGTGACACCATCATAGTTTTGCCCACCTTGATTTTGGTGGGCAGATCCCCAGTCCCTGCTCATGTTCTTGGACTAGTATATGGATTCCTTGCTAGTCATGCAGAAGTTGGTCTTCCCAACATCAGAAATGCTATGAATTATAAGTGGTAGAATGAGCAGGATTCTACTACTTTCATTAGGAGAATGAAAGAAATTTAAAAAGACAATAAATCCGATTTAAATATTTTATGCACAAGGGCTCAGCTATAGGATATTCTTGTACCCATCTCTTTGGAAAGTAATAGACACCAAGGGCAGGGAGTTCATTAATCAGCATGCAGCCCTCCACGCTGGGTTTACCTCCTCAGTTTGCTTTCCTGCTTTCCTGTTTCTTCTCACACGACTTTAATTCCTCATGGTACTGATGAAGCTACATTTTTCTCTATCTCCCACACTTTCTCCTTTCACTACCCTGTGCCCTTTCACACTCTGGATATGCATTTGAGCCTGGCAGACACAGGTCCCTGCTCTGTGACAAGGCCTTGACTATTTTTCTTTCTTTTCTGTTTTTTTCTTATTTTGCACCTGCAGATGACTGTGGGCGTGATTTCCTGTCATCAGTTATACAGGAGTATAATTTGTGCCTCTCAGAGGGCTTAGCAAAACTGCAGGCACTGCTTCATTTCTGCCCAGTTCTGGAAAACAAAACACACCTGTAATTCTGTATCCATGGGTGCAAATGAAAAGGATAATGCTTAGACAAATGGGGAATTTTCCATTGAGGTGGCTTTTTGCTGGGAAACAAAGAAAACAAAACTGATCTACCTGAACTGAGGGGGGTTTGTGAGAATGTTCACATCATTTTCAAAAACTATGGTGTTTCTGAGAACCACACAAAATGATAATCAATCCCTCCTCCACCTCAGAACAGCAAGAACTCAGAATTTAAAGCATTTACTTACAATGGGGGTGCCAATGTCAAATTGCAACTGAGGTCTCACATCTCCAGTGCATGTCCTGCCTGCAAGGCTACCAGTGATTCCTTCCCAATGTCCTTGATTGAAGTTGTCTCACAGGACTTATTAAGTGAAGGTTGAGGGTTATAACTGGGGCTTTATTTAGACAGGGCAAAGTCCCAGATGATGCACACCCAAAAGTTTCTGATAAGCCATAACTGGCTGAGTTTTTCTGTTCATCACCTCATTCCAGGCACTGGCTTAGTGCTTTGGAGGTGATCGTGCTGAGCAAACCTCCCAATAGTCTTTACACCTTGTGCAGTTACCTGAAAGCATGCTACCTACAGGAAGGCCTGCAGACCTGACTTCTGTAGAATCCCTTCAAACTTATAATAGCATAGAACTTTTATAAACCCTGAACACATTATGCATCACCCCATACATCCCACCTGCTTGAGAAGAAGTGAATTAAGTCTTTCCTAGTGTTGGTTTCTTAAAATGCCTATTAATAACTATATATAAATAAACTTGACATTCAGACAGGCTTAGTCTAGATGGGTGGTACTCTGTGCATAAGCTGTGGATTGTATATGCCTGCTTTTTCTAGTAGGAAGACATATGCATGCATTTTTCTCCTTCTGAAGTAAGAGTGCATATCTTTTTAAACCCATTTCCTTCTACTTAGAAGATTGTAATCACACAAGAAAAAAACAGCTGGTCTGTCCTCCAACGAATAGCCTTGGCCAGATATAGTTGAAGCCAACCAGGTAGCAAAGCTATGTGAAGAGGTATCTGCACCTCTACTCTGTGCTCCTGCTTTCCTTTCCATCCTGCAGCACATCTGAGGTGTGGCTGAGGCAGAGAGTGAGACATGTATCTCACAATGTTTTACTGATGCAGGTCCTTCATCACGGGTGCCCTCTCTTAGATTCAAGAGCCTACTCCACAGCCTGGACCAGGTACCAGAGCACTTTCTGAAGCTACAGACTAGTCCTGGCCTATTTATAAATATGGTGGGGGAAAGCTTTGCTGAAAACAATGAGGAATTTGGAAGATTTTTTTTTTTTTTGTAGTAAGAGTCTCTTACTTCTAAAGAACTAATCTGAACAGGACAAATCTTGACTTGGTCACTTCTGAGTCCTCTGAGTTTAATTGCTTGGTGCCAGATGACATTTATCCTCCAATCTTTTCAAAAAAGTACAGCCCTAAATTGAAGCTCTGTCTCATCCCACTTCATTAGAACATAATGAGAGAAAATTACAGGGTTTGCTGGCACCGCTCAGCAATTCAACACCGTGATCATCCTCAAAGTCAGCAAAGTAAGAGAGCTACCAAATCCTCCTGCAGCAAAAGGAATTACCTTGGGATCAGTGCAGAAGTTCCACAAAGGCTTTCCTACAAGGTCTGCCATCGTGATGGCATCTGCCATGCTAACAAAATCAGGAGTATCCTCAAAGGGACCAGGGGCAAACAGGCAGATGTAGCAGCTGAAAGACTCTGGGGCAGAGCTGCTCTGGCATTGCCATTCCTAAGGCCTTCAAGGGGGTTAATGGGCCCCATGTGCTACAGGAATGCAAAGTTCTGCGTGGGCTGGGAGATTTATGCTCTTGACATTGCAGGGAACTTCCTGACTAAGAGCTAATTGCTTCGGACTGTGAGTGCCTCTGCTCCAAATTACTGTAACTTTATTGAGCAGTAAACCTGAGAGAACAGCAAAGCCTAGGACAGATGGTTGTCCCGTGTAAGATGCCACTGGTTTAACCTTCCATTTCTGAGGATGTGGAGCATACAGTATTTTTGTTTAATGAAGTTCATATTTAGTTGTCATTTAAGCGTAAGAAAAAGATGAGATTTGTCTCATTATGGTTGTTTTCTGGTTTATGTCTTCCCCTAACACGGGCCAACAGTGAAAGTATATGGAATAATTCAAGAGCAGAGCAAAGCTGTAGTGCTTTCCCAGCCCCCAACAAGCTATGGCATGTGCTGAGCCAAAGATTGTGGCGTTATATTTTAGCAATCTTTAGTGAATTTTAAGAATTTGTCCATCAATGAACTCATATAAAATGCTGGCAGCCCAAATATCCAAAAGCTCAAGTGAACAGTGCGTGAAGAACTGTCTCCTTTCAATTGTTTTGTACCTGTCATTTGCCAGTCACTACATTCCCTAAATGTTTTTACATTTCCTAAATGATTCTCTTCTTTTAAGTGTGGGTTGTAGCATAGTTTAACTGACAGAATGATACACTTGAGATCAGACTCAGAATCCAGTTATCCCATTATTTTCGTCTCTGACTGGTGACCATCAAACCTGAAGTTGAGTACTCCACGGGGAAAGAATCAATGATGTGTTTAAAGGATCTGCTTGAGAGGAGATCTCCTGAAGATATGGGTGTTCAGTCATAAAAAAAATGGTCCAAGAACTCTAGTGTGTAACTCACTGAGGCACTCAACAAAGGTTTAAGTGCTTAAACAATGAGAGGAAACATGAAAGCAGGTAGGGTGATGTACTGCCAAAAGAGAGGAAAATGGCTTTGTGAGAGGGAAGGTGAGTGTCTCTGAAAAGTTCTGGAGAAGGCATGTGCACATAGGTGTGGTAATAAATGGAGATGTCAATGGGATGGAAGGAGAAAAGAAGAAAAAACATTTAGTTATTGAGGTTGGTCTGTGCCCAGTTTGCAATAGTTTAATTCAAATAGGTACGTAGAATTAAGGACACTCACAGATCATAAGAATGCTGAAAACTGAGGGAAACAAGGTCACTGTTGAAGGGATCCCTGCTCTTGCCATTACAAGTTTAACAGAACCTTTAATTCCCCAGCCCCTTATTAAGGCAGAACTGTCAGGCTCCATTGTGAATCTTGAATATTTTTAATTCATTCCTGTTTCTCCCTGACCATCCAAACGAGACAGAAATTTAGTCAGTTATTTAAAAAGGCCTTCTTCTCTTTCCCGTACTGCTCACATTGCAGCATATTGCTGGCATTGTTTAAAGTATTACTGGCAAATAATATTACTTTGTGCATTATAAATAGAAATCATGCAGCAAATGAAATTAAATGGACACTGAAAGGCACAAATTCCAGAGTAGAACCATCTGTGTGTCTGACAGGAAACAGAAAAACTTTGTTAAGTTTGCCCATGACCAGCCTAATTTGATCTTGGATTCTTATGTTATTTTAAATGTGGTATTACATGTCTACAAAATGTAACAGCTTCTTGAAAGCAAAACCAAAACCACCAATATAAGACCTCCCCAGGGCATCCCAAATTATTTCAAACTGAATTTGTTTGAATTCCTCTTTTACACTGTTCCTGTGCAAAAGATAACAGCAAACATTCTGAACTTATACAACTTCAGGGTTATATGGGCAAAAAAATAACAGCAGACATCTGCGAATGATAGATTAGCAACAAATCTTCACTTATAAATGTCTTTCATTCATAAGAAAGATATCAGTGACATTCCAATTCCTTAAACTATGTAAAACATCAACTATGCTACAATCGACGATGTCATGCAGTGAGATGATGGGGAATTGTACCCATCTTTCAGGACTCTCACTTGCCATCAAGATCTGTACCACTCGAGTATCTTACACATAAAACATGAAGCAGATTTAAAAGTCCTTACTGAACTTCTCAGAGCCTTCAGCTATTTTTTGTATATGTTTATTAATGTTATGGATTTTTTTTTTTTAGTTTTGCTTCCAGTTGTAACTTTCACAAGAACATTTTGGACGTTTTTGATGGCAATTAGAGTGAAGAATGTCAAGTTTCCAACAGTGTCTATAATTTTCTGCTGGGTTAGCAAGGCCTTTGGAAGATTAAGAATTATCTTCCTTGTTTCCTGGCTCCTAAAGATAGCAGACAGGCTGTCCCTTAACTGCACTGCAAGTTGATTTCACAGTCTAAAGCTCTGCATTAAGAATGATCTGTTCATACCCCTCCCTCACTTCTGACCTCAGCTTGCTTCCTGTCTTTGGCAAGTTAGAGAAAGATTTAGCCACCCTGACAGTTTACATATCAATATTCAACATGAGTTGCAAAATTCAAGTCTGATAACTGCTAAACTGGTGTTTCCTCTACAGGCATCTTTCAGGCTGAGGGGGTTGGGGTTGTTCAGCCTGGAGAAGAGAAGGCTCTGGGGAGGACCTTCCAGCAGCCTTCCAGTAGTTAAAGGGGGCTACAGAAAAGATGGGGAGGGTCTCTTTATCAGTGAATGCAGGGACAGGACAAGGGGGAACAGTTTAAAGCTGAAAGAGGGGAGGTTTAGGTTAGTTATCAGGAAAAAATTTTTCCTGTGAGGATGGTGAGACACTGGAACAGGTTGTCTGGAGAAGTCATGGATGCCCCCTCCCTGGAGGTGTTCAAGGCTAGCTTGGATGGGTCTTGAGCAACCTGATCCAGTAGGAGGTGTTCCTGACCATGGTAGGGGGGTTGGAACTGGATGGTCTTTAAGGTCCTTTCCAACCCAAACCATTCTGTGATCTTTGGTGCTTTTTTTGTAAATCTAAGAAATAAAAAATATTGGGTTAGAATCAGATTTTTTTTATTGCAAATCTTGAAACATTTACATTTTTTCCTTGAGATTTACATCAGAGGTTTCTTGGAAAAGATATTTACCCTGAAAACACATTTTGTTTTTGGAGAAGCCCAGCTTTTCTCTCCAGCTCTGTTGGAAAAGCAGGAAGAATTGATGCCAGCTTTGCTTTGCGGGAAAAAGCTCTGCTAACTCTGCTAGGGGCTGAAGAACTCATGTATCCCCAAAGGACAGGGAGAGGTATGTAGATATGAGCTCTTCTCTAACTTGGCTGGACATGAACCTGCCCTACTCTGAAAGCCAAGTGGCTGCACATTCCCAAACTCCTTATCTTTGCAAGCTGAATGCTCCTATTTTCCCATTTTATATAGCAAAGGAAGAGATATTTGGTGCAGACACCCAGCACGACTATAGCATTGAGGCGCAGAGATTACAAAACAAGGACTGAATAATGCTTACAGCTGTGCTGAAGTCAAAGAGAATCCTGTGCAGATCCAGAGACCTGGAGCTTATTTGAAGGTCACAGCCCAGGTGAGTGTACATGGTCCTACACATATGGCAAAGCTCCCATTGATCTTCATTATTAGGATGAGGGCATTAATGAGCTGGGACTGAGGAAACATTTAGCACACAGGAGAGCTTTGTAAGTATTTTAATTGCAACTCCTTGCTTTAAAAACATAATCGTGATCTACAGTGGCAATTTGTACTGCAGATTTGTAATAAAATTATTGCACAGTCAGTGTGATATTGCAAATGGGAGTTTAATAATTGCTGATTATTTTAGAAGTGTTATCTTGTAAAAAAGACATAGAAATAAGTGATAATCAAGGGTGAATGGATTGCTGCTGTTGATTTAAAACCTTGCTGAGGCAGACTGGAAATCCCAAAGCTAGAGCATTTGTTTTAGTAAATAAAAATGCAAAGAAGAACAGTCTGGTGGAGTCCTTGTTCGAACAACTGGCAGGCAAGTAGCAATAAATCATGAAAAAAACATTCCCTAAACTTTCCCTTTTAATGAATTAGGTGTTGTTTGTAAAACATCTTGAGAGAACGTGTTAATACAGAACTGCTCGCTAGATAACAAGCCAAATCCATCTCTGCGTTTCGGCCGAGTTGCACCAGGGATGAATTTGGCTCTGTCTGTCTATAAACATGAATCAAGCTGTTTGCATTTTGTCATTACACTATCCCTAACCCAAGAGGATATATTTCCTTGGCAACAACAATTAAAAGCCTGACATAAACACCACATATTATCTGCAGAATTTTTTTGTTCCTTAACAAAAGTTGTGTTTTCCCACTCCTACCCCTCCATAAGTGAGGAAGATTAAGGGGCCCATCCAGTTTCCTGTGAAATGGAAGATAAAATTTCCACTGGTTTTGATAGCTACAGTAGAGAATGCTTCATTTTGTAATTATTGATAAGCTGAGCCAGGCAGCAATCCTAGCTCCATTGGCTCTGGTGCTTTTGTCTTATAAAACTTCTGTCCACAGTGAATGCAAAGAGAAGAAGGCAACTGCACCAATGATGCGCTTGGGAGTCTTCTGGGTTTACAGGTGTTTGGGGGAGATTACAGCAATTAACAGGGATTTTGTTGGGAAATTCAGAAAAGAAGACCAACGTAAGTATTTTGGGACACCCTCTCAACAGGCTGAGAGAGTTGGGGTTGTTCAGCCTGGAGAAGAGAAAGCTTCCAAGGAGACCATATAGCAGCCTAACAGTACTTAAAGGGGGCTACAGGAAAGATGGGGAGAGGGTCTTTGTCAAGGAGTGCAGGGATAGGACAAGGGGGAATGGTTTTAAACTGAAAAAGGGGAGATTTAGATTAGATATTAGGAAGAAATTATTTACTGTGAGGGTGGTGAGACACTGGAACAAGTTGCCCAGAGAAGCTGTGAATGTTCCGTCCATGGAGTTGCTCGAGACCAGGTTGGATAAGGCTTTGAGCATCCTGATCCAGTGGGAGTTGCTGCTGCCCATGGCAAGGGGGTTGGAACTGGATGATCGTTAAGGTTCCTTCTAACCCAAACTATTCTATGAGTCTATGGTTCTGTGTGCATATATTTAATCAAGAGACTCTCAATATGCATCAAAGCTTTTCTGCAACCAAAGCTATGGCCAAATGGACCCTGGCTGTATAAAAGTGAGTCCTCCAGCTGTGCAAAACAGCTGGCCCAGACCCTGGTTTCTGCTCCCTTAGATACAAGATATTCCTGTCACTCATAGGCATTATATGGAGGAATATTACACTTTGTGAATGTGTCTGTCTGAATGAATTTGCTGTTGGGAAAATGGGGTGAGTTCTCTTTCCTTTTATTAGGCAGTAGGCTCTTCATGATCACCTTCCAATCTGTATCTGTACCACAGAGCCTGGATCCTGGCTAGCCCTCTAGGAGCAGGTGTAATCTTCACCACCATCCTTCTAACACAATAAACACAGAAAATGAGTATATATTCCATCAATTTTATTCTCTATAAAATAAATTGATGAATGTAAATCCTCTCCTAAACCTTTGAATTCTCTTTCTGATCCATTACAAACCAATACTAAACATAAATGTTTAGCTAATAATCACTGGAATTTCCGTCATGGCTTTCCCCAGCAAGATATTATACATTAGGAAGAGAGGAACAGCATATGCATCAGTCATAATATAAGATACTGTTTATTGAGCATCAGTAAACCTCTGCTCAGAGCTGTGCAGAAAGCATTCCCTGTCTTTGAGGAATTATACATGCAAAAAACTTAGTCCTGCTTACCTTTATTTTCAGATGAAGCATTAACGAGTCTTTCAGGGTTTATGCACTCAGGTTTTAGGCAATCACTGCATCTGTAAGCAGTGTATTTATTCCCTTGTAATGAGCTTAGCTGTTGACAATGCAATCTGACTGTAATGAACGCCCACCCCTGTTGGAAATAAAACCTGCTTCTGCAGGCTGAACCTAATTCGTGGTCTTTTAGCTACCATCATTGTAAGGAGCCAGGAGGCAAATAACAGTAATCACGTCCAACCACAGCAGTCAGTGGCACAAGAGAATAGTATTTGCATTGAGTGCATCTGAGAAATCCACCGAGGTGCCCTGTGAAGGTTTTGCCTGACTGATGGTAAGACAGAAAAATAGCAAGAGAACAAAACAAAATATGTTTTCTTCCTGTCTTGCTAGTTTGCGTGGCAACGTGATAACTCAACTATCAGGATCAGCAGCCCTTTTCCGTTAGCAAAACTAAACATTCATTACCTGAATAGGCTGAAAAGAACTCCAAAATTGTTTTCTGTTGCTTTGGAGCTCAGATGGGAAGGGGGGATTTTCCACATCTGTTTCCTCCATTCACCTCTCGTTCGTTGCCACAGAGCAGGAAACGCGTTGCTCTGTGCAGCAGCCACTGACCCCTCGGGGACTCAGCCTGCAAGCAGAGCTGGAAGTCCTTCACACTTCATCTTGTGGAGCTTTGAAAACGGATTGTTATTAAACCCAGACCAACTTGCTGTGTCAGGGCAGGAGTCTGGACACAGATTGTGTTTACTTTGGGCATAGTAAAGAAAAAAGGAAAATCAATAAAAGAAGTCGATGAAGGGAAAATATTAAACCTAACCTCTCCAGGAATATTTAAATTGTTGTGCAAGTCCGAGTGAGGAGTCAGCTCTTTCGTGACTATGTGCTGGCTTTCCTTTCACACTACACTACATATCAGTGCTATTAAAAGTTCCCTTATTGCTTACCTCTGTCTACTTCATAAATATCCAGGGTGTCCTCTCTGCAGGAGGAGCCATGTATGAGTCATTCCTGCTCAGACAGGTCCCTAAAGGTTCATCACCTGGATGGAATGACTCCAACACCTTCCCAGGTACACGCCAAAGGGTTCAGCCCCGAGGCAAGGTCAGTCTCTCTCTTTCCTCTACCCCGACTCCCATGGAGTTCCCCTTCAACTTTTATGTGCTTTGGGGTGCCACCAGCCAGTGTTACCCCCAATCCAATCTGCCAAAAGACTCTTCCACTTGCTTCAGTGCAATCTTGACACATGTGACTGTCTTATCTTGCAAGTATGCTTGCAATAGAAATGATGTCTGCATTTTTCTAAGCCTTCATAGCACAGAAAATCACGTTGTTCATCCCCACCATCCCCTCCTGGCAAAGAATGCTTATGAGCAACGAAAGATAAACACTCGTCATTCAAAACCTCTTTTCCCAGTAATTTCTAGGCATCTGGCCCCTCTCTCTTACGGCAGAGCTAGGTAAATTCCCTTCCTGATTTCATCCAGCTCATTTTCACACTTCCTAAAACTCAAAACTCACATGCTGATAAGCCCTTGAGGCCCATTTAAACTAGCCTGTGTTAAGCAAAAACACCAGTCAGGTGTTCACTGTGTAACAGCCTGTCCCAAACCCTCATACAGCACCTTGCCTAACACTAATCTGGTGGAGGCTGAGGTGTTATTTCGGAGGCCAGCTCTTGGTTCTCCCAATGCAACTTACAGGAGGCCCTACTGAAGACTGATTCAGCAAGGGATAGAGACAAAAGGGGAAACAGGCTGCAATTTTACCAGATTTCTAGCTCCTACAGCAGAAAAATGAGAAGGCAACATTGAATTGCATCCACAAAGGACTTAATGGCTTTCTTTGCAAAGCAGACAGAGTGTGCAAGAGAGACCTTTGAGGTCTTTCTGGCAGTGTTGCGCCCTTCTGCAGGTGGTGGAGCATGCACTGAGCCCATTTCTGGGTAGCAGAGAAGAGTGTGCAAGGTAAGCAGGAGAGCAAGAGACATAGAGTCCTAGCAGAGCAAGGACTCAACAAGGTGGTCTGAGATAATATTGTGAATCCCTTCAACATTTGTTGCTTTGTAAGCAAAAATCAGTACAAGGCAGTGTTGTTTATCAAACACTGTGAAGGATGTGCTTTCATCCTCTGTTCACCTTGACATTTTAATCCCCAACATTCTCCTCTACCAGACTTGCTCTGAATGCCCAGAAAAGATGAGCACAAATGAATCCCTGGCATGCACAGAACTGCAGGTCTTATTGTGGGGTGTTCACTACAGCTCTAGGATTATATACAATGAGATTATCTAGACTATACGCAGAAGGGAGGTGGATGGGGTGAGGATTACTGGTTGGGAAATCAGATATTTTGTGAGAGTGCAGGGAGCTGGGTTGGGGAGGGAGAAGAAGCCAAGAGGAAATTTAAGAAAGCACCAGACAAATTGCCACTGGACCAGATTTATTGTACACCCTCCACTTTCATGCATTAGCTGTGTCCTGTGCTCCTAATGCAATATCTGAGCTCTTCTCAGTCTTGCATTACTTTCTTCCTCCACATCCCTGTTAGCAAGTGGCATTGCCTTCCATTAACATTGGGCAAGTAAGACACACATAGGATGGTGATGTTTGGATGTGCTGAGCTTCACCTTCCATCTGCCTTCTCTATGTGTGCTGCTGCTTTGGAGACAACAAGCTTAGATAGTTCCTGGACAAAAAGAACATATTTTTTGATGGGTGCCTATTCTATCCTCTTGGTTCATATAGAGAGTCTGTGGCAGACCAAAACCTGAACCCAGGTCCCCAGGCTGTTCTTCTAATCCTTGGAACATGCTCCCACCCACAGCCTTTCCCTTCCAATAGCCTAGGATTTCCAGCTTATTGCCAGGTGTAGGAGTATTCCTAAAGAAATCAGAACAGAGTCATAATCTATTTGATGTGACACAGTGAGTACCTCTCACATTGGAAACAGAAAAATGTCTTATTTTGTTCCTTCTGAGATGATGCCCATCTACAAGAAGGGTCAGAAGGAGGATTCTGGGAACTACAGGTGTGTGAGTCTGACTTCAGTGCCAAGGATGGTTATGGAGCACATCATCTCAAGTGCCATCATGCAGCATGTACAGGACAACCAGGCGATTAGTCCCATTCAGGATGGGTTTAGGAAAGGCAGGTCCTGCTTGACTAACCTGATCTTCTTCTATGACAAGGTGATCTGCTTAGTGGATGAGGGAAGGCCTGTGGACATTGTCTACCTAGACTTTAGTAAAGCCTTTGACACTGTCTCCCACAACATTCTCCTGGAGAAACTGACTGTTCATAGCTTGGACGGGCAAAGGCTTCGCTGGGTAAAAAACTGACTGGATGGCCAGGCCAAAAGGGTTGTGGTGAATGGAGACTGGTCACAAGTGGTGTTCCCTGGGGCTCGGTTTTGGGGCTGGTTCTGTTTAGTATCTTTGCCCGTAATCTGGACAAGGGAATTGAGTGCTCCCTCAGTAAGTTTGGAGATGGAACCAAATTGGATGGGAGACTAGATCTTGAGAGAAGAAATGTCGCTGTTGAGATGGACATGACATTCATGAAGATCAAACAGGAATCTCTGTATTGTTTTACATAGCCAGTTTTTGTATATTTTTAGCAGATATGTGCTTTAATATCATTGGTGTTTATTGCATATATACAAGCAATTATTGGCCAAAGTCACATGTCAGTCTCTACCCAAACTCATCCAAGGTCCTTATCTTGTTGTTTCATGAGTTCTTTCAGCTCCTGAAACTTGTTTACTTTTATCCCATCCAGGGATTTCCACATCCTCATGGGTACACGACAATCTGGTCAAGGTCAAATGCCTCATGCTCTCTCAAGGAATCTGTGGACCCACCACAGTTTCCCACAAAGGAAGGCTCTACAGAGGGATCTGGACAGTATGGATGGATGGGCTGAAGCCAACTGTACAGAGTTCAACAGAGCTAAGTGTTGGGTCCAGCACTTGAACTACAACAACCCCAGCAAGCACTACAGGCTTGTGGAAGAGTGGCTGGAAAGGACCTGTGAGTGCTGGTCAACAGCTAGCTGAACATGAGCCAGAAGTGTGTCCAGATAGTCAAAAAGACCAACAGCATCCTGGCTTTTATCAGAAATGGTGTGGCCAGCAGAGCTAGGGAAGTGGTCGTCCTCCTGTACTCAATGCTGGTGAGGGTGCACCTTGAATACTGTGTTCAGTTTTGGGCCCCTCACTACAAGAAGGACATTGAGGTGCTGGAGCGCGTCTAGAGAAGGGCAACAAAGCTGGTGATGGGTCTAGAGGACAACTCCTATGAGAAGCAGCTGAGGGAACCACAGCTCTTTAGTCTGAACAAAAGGAGGCTGAGGAGAGACCTTATCACTCTCTACAACTGTCTGAAAGGAGGTTGTAGCAAGGTGTGTGCTGGTCTCCTCTCCCAAGTGACAAGTGATAGGATGACAGGAAATGGCCTCAAGTTGCACCAGGGAGGTTTAGATTGGATATTAGGATTTTCACCGAAAGGGCTGTCAAGCATTGGAACAGGCTGCGTGGGCAAGTGGTAGTGTGACCTTCCATGGTGGTATTTAAAAGACGGGTAGATGTGGTGCTTAGGAACATGGTTTAGTGTTGTGCTTGGCAGTGTTAGGTTAATGCTTGGACTCAATGATCTTTTCTATTCTAAATGATTCTATGATTCTACGTTCCCTGCAGGCAACTGAGCCCAGATCTATCCCTGCACCAGCGCTGAGTATCGAAGAGTCACACAGAAAGATGACTTGTCCCTCCTTGCCCTGAGGCTCATGGCATAGTGACTGGCTTTTCTGGGGCAAATCACAAGAGTGTTGAGTGTTATTCCTGTTTGTATCCTGAGCTCTACTACCCTCAAGTTACCCAGGGTGACACAACCTCTTCCTCTCTTCTGTCTCCATGGGCTGTTCTCCGGAGAAGGAGGTGTAGATGAGCTTCATGGCCACTTTGCATGGACTCTGCTGGAACATGGTGGCCACAGACACCTTTGGTGGATCACTCCTGTTCTTGCTCCTTTGCATTGGGCCATGTTTTGCCTGGCACTGGTGTTATGGAGACAGATGGTCCTACAACTTGTAGCTTCTTGCAGTTGGGCTCTGCCAGCCTGAGCAGAAGGACTGGAGGAGCGTCGGTGAGAGCAGGAAGCCGTTTTTGCTGAAGTGTAAGAGCTATTTTAAACACATCAGCAAAGTCTAGTGTGGAGAAGACCCTGGAGAAGAAGCATATTCAGCCAATCTGATACTGAAAGCTGAGCATATTTTACAGATCATATAATTTATCCCACTCCAGGCAGGGCCTGGGGTCAGGACGCTTCATGCAGTTCTAGACATTAGCAAGGAGACTCCTTTCTCCAGCAGACATTTGGAGAAAAACACATTTTTCACTACATGAGCTGGAAAACCAAACGCCCAAGTTTACTGTTTCCTTATTTACTTCTCAATCAGTGCTGTTGGATGACCTGCAGGTACTCCTTGGCATCAGTCTTGTCCTCTCCCACTCTCTTCAATGAAATAGGACAGAAAGTTGGGGAGGGGATGAAAAATTTTGGCAGCCCTGTTTAACCTGTCCTTAATGACCTCTGTAGGCAGCATCTCTGCATGTGGAGGTCCTTCCTGCTCTGACCCCAGAGCGCTAGGAGCCTTCATCCCTGCCTGGTTCTACATTCAGGGTATGCCTTGGTGCTGGGAAGTGTGGATGCTTTCATACTGTTTGTAACAGAAAATATGGAAACTCATCTCTCTCTGCTCTCCTCAGTCCTAATATTGCTGATATTGCACAATCTCTGGCTCTTCATAGTGCTCAGTATTACTTCTGGACTCCGTAACTTCTCAGTGGTTTTCCCTGTCTCCTCTTGTCCCTAAGATGTGCTGCCGATATCCCACTTTCTGCATAAGTGGCTGCAGGAAATACTCTACTAATCTTTTTGGCACGAAGGAGGCACTTTCCAGTTTGAACAAACCCTGAGATACTTGGGGTTTTATTCTCACTGCATGACAAGCAGCAGGCGCCATAGGTGTGGGGTGTTTGGGATGTATCCCACTGCACCACAGCTGGCAAAACAAATCTTTCCACAAAGTTTTCACCACCTGTCCAGCTTCCTCCCTGCAGGAAATCCAGCCTCCCCCGTCCCGGAGACAATAGCTGGAGCTTTGCTTGCAGCTCCCCTTTCACAAATAAAACCAGTGCTGACAAGTAAACACAGTGCCACCAAATGAAAAGCAATACTCAAAGCAAAAAATCTCTATGTCTGATCTGATCTGAAGTCCAGTTAGCTCAGTGTCCAATTCCCAAGTAAGGATGAAAACAGTGGCTTCCAGAGCTCATAAGGATATCTCTTCAGCCATGAGGATTATATTTCTCTTCCAGAAGTGCTGATAACTTAAAAATCCTTAAATCTGGTCTTTTTGTAGCTTTCCTGTCCTGTCCCCATACAAGCCCTGTATCTCCTGACAAGACTGTATCTCCAGACTCAAGACTGAAGAATTTGAAAAGTTCTAATATTTGATGAACCTCAGTTTACCTCCTTGATATATAGTAATTTATGGTCTTGAGTTAAAAGAAAGGTGAAAGTAAGAGGAAAAAATACAAGATTGATATCAGATATTGGTAGAGCTGTAAAGGAACAAGCAAAGACCATTTGCTGGGATGTGACCATCACTGCGTGCATGTCTTGCAGACAGACACAGGAATATGCCAAAAGTCCCACTCTCCAGGAGTACAGGAGGTGAAATGTCCCTCCATACAAAAGCAGGCTCAGAGACAGAAACTTCACCTGGATCCTTGCACACAGACTTTCCTGAAGTATGTCATGGCATGCAATACTTTTAATACAAAATTTCTATTTTTCATTTTTTTTAAGTCTTTTTCTAAGAACTTTGTTAGCTTGGAGCTGCTGAGGAATCCAAAGTGAGAGATACCCAGGCCAGGTCTAGGCACCACATCAGTGGCATAGTGTCTGATGTCCCCACTGAGCACAGGGAAAGACCTAGTTCTGGAGAGCAAAAACTGTGGGGTACAAAAGAGTAGAGAAAACTCCTTGGAGAAGCTTCCAGAAGAGGATTTCCATCTAGCAGGTCTGCCAAAGGTTCAATGCTACCTAAAGGCATGCCGACAACAGTCTTCTCCTCTGGAATGTGCCTTGGGAAACAACTTTTCCAGTTAAAAGCAAAAGTTTTATATAGCCAGAAGTTTTACTGACTCTGTTTCATAGATACTGGTATTTTAACTGAGAGTATTAGATTCCCCGGTAAGACATTTTTGATGGCTAGGGATCTGCAGTGGTCCAAAGGGAATTTAAAAAGAAGTGATTTACATTTTCTATTAAAAAAAAGCAGGAAGTGAGGAAAGCTTCACTGAGCACAATGAAACAGCACTGGATTTATGTGGAATAAAATAATAACCAGGCTGAATTGCCAAACCCCTTAATTACCATATTCCCTTTCCAGAGATGGAAAAAAGAAGGACCAGCACTTTTTTTTTTAAACATCACATTTCCAGGAATCTCTTTGTTTTGTTTTTCATGTCAGGATTAGAAGAGGTAGAGTTAATCTATCAAGATAAACGTCATCCTTGAGAATATTTAGGCTGGCTGAAAGCAGGAAATACCAGAAATCTCTCCAGATTCCCAGCTCCACTTTGCCATGTCAAGAAACAGGTAAATCCCCCAATATCTGCTCCGTTACCAGCCACACCAAAGGGAAACTGCAAACCATTTGCTTTTTGAAGTGATACCAAATGCTTTGCTCCTGCGTTGGTGGGTGCTTCATGCACTGCACCTTCTCCGTGCCAGCTCCCAAGGGCAGGGAAGGGACCCTGCAAAGGGGCATCCCCCGCTACTCGGCTGCCCTTGCATCTGATGGAGCTGCCAAGGAAACCCCTGTCTCTTCAGAGGAGCTATGATAAAGGCTCCTGCTCTCAAGATGGCCAGGTCAGGGGGTATCACAGTATCACAGTATCACAAGGTTGGAAAGGACCTCTGAGATCATCAAGTCCAACCTATAACCCAACACTAACACCAACCATCATCTAAACCATGGCACTCAGTGCCTCATCCAATCTCCCCTTAAACACCTCCAGGGTCAGCGACTCCACCACCTCCCTGGGCAACGCATTCCAATGGCCGATCACCCTTTCAGTAAAGAACTTCTTCCTCACATCAAGCCTAAACTTTCCCTGACGAAGCTTGAGTCTATGCCCTCTAGTTCTGTCACTGGTCACCTGAGAGAAGAGACCAACCCCTGCCCGACTACAACCTCCTTTTAGGTAGTTGTAGAGAGTAATGAGGTCTCCCCTGAGCCTCCTCTTCTTTAGACCAAACAGCCCCAACTCACTCAGTCGCTCCTCATAGGGCTTATGCTCCAGCCCCTTTACCATCTTCGTTGCCCTCCTCTGAACACATTCCAGTATCCTAACATCTTTCCCAAACTGGGGGGCCCAGAACTGTACACAGTATTCCAGATGAGGCCTGACTAGTGCCGAGTACAGGGGGACAATAACTTCTCTGGTTCTGCTGACTACACTACTCCTGATGCAGGCCAGAATTCCATTGGCCTTCTTGGCCACCTGGGCACACTGCTGGCTCATGTTGAGCTTCCTGTCAACCAGCACTCCCAGGTCCTTTTCTGCCTGACTACTCTCCAGCCACTCTAGCCCCAGTCTGTAGCTCTGCATGGGATTGTTGTGTCCAAAATGAAGTACTCGACATTTGGACTTATTAAACATCATCCCATTAGAATCAGCCCATCTCTCCAATCTGTCCAGGTCCCTCTGCAGGGCCATCCTACCCTCTAACAGATCAACCCTTCCTCCCAGCTTGGTATCATCTGCAAACTTGCTGATGATGGACTCAATCCCCTCATCCAGATCATCAATAAAGATATTAAACAGGACCGGACCCAACACCGATCCCTGGGGGACACCACTGGTGACTGGCCGCCAACTGGATGAGACACCATTCATCACCACTCTCTGGTCTCGGCCATCCAGCCAATTCCTAACCCAGCACAGAGTGCTCCCATCTAAGCCACGGGCTGACAGATTCTCTAGGAGTCTACTGTGGGGGACAGTGTCAAAGGCCTTGCTAAAGTCCAGGTATACCACATCCACAGACTTCCTCTCATCCACCAGGCGAGTCACATGGTCATAAAAGGAGATCAGGGTAGCTCTCCTGTAAATAATATGAAGGGACCTTTATTTCTGAGGCCTGACGTGTTACCTGGTGTTTGTATTTTGGATCAGGTCATATGTGCCATGGGTTGCTATTTTAAATTACGTTTGAGTTTTGTGATGTATATTTGTATCCTGCGTTGGAGGAAGGGATTTTTTTTAAGCTCTTGTTCTTCTGTCAATGTGAACAAGAGGGAGATAGTTTGGAAGTGTATCTGTGGTGATGCCAAAGCTTTGAGAAAAGTTCTGTTGCTGGACAGTCAGCCACATTGAGGGAGTTCCTTAAAATAAAATCCATACGCGCCTTGTGGCCTTTCTTCCTGTTTATTTCCAGCATTCCTTGCGATTTTTCAGTTTTCCATTTGCACGTGGCATTGCAAAAGAGAAACACATGCAGACCCTTAAGTGTAGGTGCTATGTATAAGGGAGGGAAACAGAATTCAGGTCTTCCTGCCCACAGTCTCGTGTTTTTGTTGCAAGGTCATGATTGACTCTACCATTGGTTGCACCATCCTCTTGCACACTCAAAGAAAATTGCACACGTGCTTGAGGGAAGTGGAAGGGAGGTAAACCTGAAATGTGAGATACTTCTGTCTTACAAGACCCAAATCCATTTCTGGTTGAATGCTACTTAACACCAGTTGCTTATTTCATAGAAATACTTTTTAAACCCTGATCCCTTTTGTCATTTTTTAACCCACTGCTCCCCTTCTGCTCAAGCAGATTTTTTGCCAAAGATATAAACATCTCGGCCAGTTTAGGCTTTTGTCCTGTCAGTTGCTATCTCAGAAAAGGAAAAAGTTCCAGATGACAATATATTTCATCCTCCAGTAGCTGAAGAAGGAAGTCGTGTTTTAATGGAGAAGTCCTGCAAGAAGCTGAAAGCTGTGAGCAGAGGACAGGCTTCCTGAACCAGGACAAACACATCTGCTTTGCAGCTCAGCAACAACACAGTTGCTTCAGTGCTGGTTAAAAATACCTGTGGCCTGATCTTGCTGCAGTTGAACAAAGTCTGGCCTGGGTTAAGGAAGACATTTAAAAAAAAATCATTTTGCAACAGTGCAGACGTTTTAGTGTCACCGGCAGCACAGGCTGGCCTGAAAGGCACCAGAAATGAGCACACACCCATGTCTTATTGGGCAGCTCACCATCCAGCATTGGCATTTTCATCTTCTTTATCACTATAAATTGATTTAATCATCTTTGTTTTCCAACCCTGGTGCAGAAGTAGATGAACAGCATGTCCAGTTCTTAATATCTTAAGACGCTGCAGCCTCATCTACTTGCCAGTTACCTGCAAACTCACTGATTTCTGCTCAGAGATGTGCTTTCTGCTTTGCTTGGATTGCAGCCAGTTTGCTTGTGGTGTAGCGCGTAACCACACCATGGCAGCAAGAAGAGAGGAGCCACCCTGTGGATTGTCTTTAGCAAGAAGCCAGAATGTTGGGTTTTTTCTTCATTCCCCTTGGTTTCCTACTTTGGCTTTGCTTTCAAGGTTTGTGGAGGATGGATGGGTGTTTTTTGGCTGGTTTGTAGAGTTTACCTTTCCCAGGATGCTGCATCCCTGTGGTACTGAGAGTCGTGCCAGCAGTGCTCCTGGCATCTGTGCTGGGAGAAGTGCTGAATGGTGGGGCTTGTGAAGATGCAGTTGCAAAGTCGTGATGAAAAGGCTGCCGAAACTTGCTCTTTGCAATGCAGGGGGCTTTATGCCAAAACCATTAGCACAGATCCCTGTGCCACGGATGTTTAAGGTATGACCCAGAGCTGAGGAGGGACCAGTCACTCAAGAGCAACAGAAGGAACAGTGTGACAGCCTGCGCGAGCCCAGCAAGTGAAGATGGAGCAGGCCTCCTGCAGCAAGGGTAGAAGACACTGAGACAAGGAGTTCATGGCAGAGCTTCGCCTCTTCTTTCTGCCCCAGACAATGAAACATCTGCTCCCCTTATCTCAGCTTCACACTAGCATCACGTCCAGCCTCACAGAGGTCTGGGTGGGGAAAGGCTGTTCTATGCTGCAGGGTCATCATTCACAGACAGATGTAGATGGCAGTTGAACATCAAAGTGGTTCCCGGAGCTTTGGTCTCTCCTCTCAGTTCTTCTTGGCATCTTGCTGGTCCTGAAGTGAGTTTTGTTCAGATATTTATGAAAAACAACTCTTTTGTTGTTTTTTTTAGAGTAGTTTCTTCACCAACTTGGATTTCTTTTGGTGCTGCCCTGTTTCTAAGCCAGGAAAATATGTGGGTTTCCATTTTTAAAAAGCGCACATTCCTGTCAGTGATACTAAAAGCCAATAACAAAATGATGCCTGAAATTTTCAGACTTTACATGGAAAACATTTGCTATTCTTCTGCCCAGAAAATTAAATAAGCCTTGCTCAGGTTTTTGCTTTGGTAGAATTTAAATAAATCACAATTCAGAGAAGAACTCTTCAACTCAGAATTGATCTCCATTTGACTCTTCATACACCAGTCCCAGGGTTGTGTGCTACCCAGAGCATCTCTGCTCCTTAATTTGTCTGTTGGATCACAAATGTAAGACCTGGGAATTTTGCTTCCATTTCTCTGCCACAAAAAATAAAAGCAATCTTGCAACTGATTCTAACTGACAAAGGTTAAAAGCTACATTAGCAAAAATGTTTCATTTCATTGCTGTTTTCTTTCAGTGCTGCCTCTGGGACGTGGCACATGAAGCCCTCCGTGCCGAGGCTGGGTTGATTCAGCGCTGACATGAGTGGGGGTGATGGAAGAGCTTTTTTCTTATGTTTTTTTTTTCTCTGTATGATTTTTCCGTGGCTGCATCAGCTCAGATTCCACCTCTTGGTAGCTTTGTCCTGCAGCACAGCTACGACCAGCATGGGCAGCCCTGCTGCAGGAGCTGGGATGTCTCTGCCCAGCAGAACCCCTGCCCCAGCTGTCAGTGCTACCGAATTTTCCCCTCACCAGCCCCAGCATCCAAAATCTCAGCATCTGCAGCTGGTAACAACAATTTACACAAGTTCTTCTATTATCATTTATAAACTGGGCTTCAGATTAGAGCTCACATATGTTCCAGCACTGGGTATTACTAAGCTATTAATTCACTTGCCCAGAAAATTTTAAACACTCTAAACAGATGCACAGGGACTTGCTGTCTGGGTGGGCCCATGGTAAATGCCAGCTCCACTTCCATCTATAACCACAGATTTGCTGAGAATGTTTTATTTTATTGCAAACAGGCAGGGAGGGAAAGGAGGAGGAGACCATACACAGCTGAAACCTGTGCTGACCTCTTTGCTTGCTTTGCCTTATCTAGAAAGCCACAAGGGTAAGATATAATACCTCCCCATCCAACCTCACATGGAGAGCTCCCGTGGCATTGGCATGTGCTCAACACTTGTAAAGATTATAGGAATCTGTGATATAAGCACTCATGTGAGGAATGTGGATGTTCAGAGCTGTACCCATCTGGGATCACATTTTATCTACGGTCTCATCCCTCTCACTGCAGGCAGGTGGAGTTCACGTCTCAGAGGATGAGGGTGTTTCACTGAGACCTTCCACTCAGCCAGCTGCTACATTAAGTGTGACTGATGAGAGTTCATACAGCTTTACCAAGTTACCCCAGATTTAAATGCAATCATCTGGCCCATATTGTTCAAAGGACCAGATTAACCACCCCTCTGAGTATTGAGTCTACACAGCAGATGCAACAGCTAGACCTGATAAGTGACAGTAACACTGACTATGAATGTACTCTTAGCAGGCCTGAAGACTTCCCTTTTTAGGGAATACCTGTTGTCTACTCTCCATAAGGCATGCCCAGGAGCAGGAGGTGCACAGAACTTTGGAGAACAAGTCTGTGCAGGCAAGGATGGGAGAAGAAGGAACTTCTCACCAACATGGGCTCAGAGTGGCAGGGAACAGACTCTGTTGGATACCTTTTTAATAGATGTTTTGGGAACCGCCAAACTGGAGTGAACAACCTTCAGCTTGGCTGTGATTCATATCCAAAATTTTATAGAGAGATTTCTTGGCCCATCATTTATGAACTGAAGTTCTTTAAAGGGGGAGATGGACAAATTCACGAACTCATGAATTTCAATGATGCCAAGTTCAAGGTCCTGCATCTGGGTCAAGGCAACCCCAATCGTGGATACAGGTTGGGTGGCAAGTCGATTGAGAAGGACTGCTGAGAAGGACTTTGGGGTATTGATGGACACTAAAATGAATATGAGCTGTCAATGGGTGCTGGCATCCTAGAAAGCCAACCATATCCTAGGCTGCATCACAAGAAGCATGGCCAGCAGGTTGAGGGAGGTGATTCTGCCCGTCTACTCTCCAGAAACCTCACCTGGAGTACCGTGTCCAGCTCTGGGATCCTCAGCATAGGACCTGTTTGGACCTGTTGAAGTGGGTCCAAACGAGATCCACAAAGACCATCAGGGGGCTGGAGCACTTCCCATATGAGGACAGACTGAGAGAGTTGAGGTTGTTCAGCCTGGAAAGGAGAAGGCTCCTGGGAGAGTTTGTAGCAGCCTTCCAGTGTTTAAAGGAGGACTACAGGAAAGATGGGGAGGGTCTCCTTATCAGGGAGAGCAGTGACAGGGTGAGTGGTAATGGTTTTAAGCTGAAAAAAGATAGATTTAGATTAAATAATACAAATGAATCCTTTACTGTGAGACACTGGCACAGGATGCCCAGAGAAGTTTTGGATGCCCCATCCCTAGAAATGTTCAAGGCCAGGTTGGATGGGTCTTGAGCAACCTGATCTAGTGGAAGGTGTCTTTACCCATCGCAGAGGGGTAGGGACCTTCCAACCCAAATAATTTTGTTATTCCATGATCCTAAATTCCTCTTCTTTCCTGCTGCAAGGACATGCCTCTGCAGTGTGTGGATTGCAGAAGAGAACAAATACTGCACAAACCCTTCGTCACTGTCATTTGCAAGTGATGAAAAGAAAGACGTTTTTAATTGCAGTGGCTGCAAGTGCCTGCCTTGTTGTTTTACAGGCATAGAACCATTGTGTTAACAAACTCAAATAAAATCCTAGGACCACAAACAGGCTATAATAGACATGAAACAGGTCCCAGGTCTGTTATCACAGATATCTCTCTTTTTCATTGGCTGTGACCTGAAAGTCATTACATTATCATTGCAGCTCAGGACAACTTAGAAAAGACAGCTTCTAATTTGCATCACTGAGAGGAACAAGCCGACATGTCACTTATACCTGGTAAAGGCTCATTCTCCAAGACTTGCAAATCCAGCTCCTTCCGTGACTCCTCCTCTTCGTCTTCTTCCTTGTATGTTGGATTTCCCAAAAGAAAGCAGAAAAAAAAGAAAGAAAATGCAAATTATTAAATTGTTTGTCAAAAAGAGGCAGAAAAGTTTGAGTAGTACTAGTATCCAATGGAAACATGAATTACAGAAAAAATATCTTCCATCAAACAATCTTGTAATTCATGCCTAGCATGAAAGCAAGCCTCCTGACAGCCTTATGTCAGACATCAACACCCCATAATGCCATTAATACAGATGGAGAATGGGAAGCTCAGAAATCATGTCAAACCTCACAAACCCCACCCAACATTTGAATGGGAGAACTGGCTAGAGATGAAAATGCAAGATGTAATCTTGACATTAAAACCCAGTGTTGCTTGTCTCATGCTCCAGCTGAAGACATTAAGCTGCTCTGTCCATTTCAGAAGAGAAATAGAGTTTTACTAGAATTATTCAACTTTGCCTTATTAAAATACTAATTCCATTAATTTAAAAATCCCATTGATGCCACATGCAGAACAAAGCAAAAGGCACAATTGTTTCTTGTTCTGAGACTTTACCCCTTGGGAAGTGAATGACTTCAGTATTCAGAGGGAAATCTGGTCACAGCTAAACTTCTGACACATCATCTCCCACAGTTTAGTTAAGAGCATAGCCCAGCAGTCAGCCTGCAGACCAGGCTTCACCTCCTCATGCTGACGTTTCCAATCTCTCCATGTCTCAGTTTTCCAGGCACAAGCAAAAAAACCAACATCCTTCCTGCACGCTCTACACTATAGATATTTGGGATATTCAGTGGTGAGCTGGCCGTGGCAGTAGTGTGAGCAATGCAGCCTGAAGGGCCCAGTGCTGACTATGGCAAGATGCCACCCAGCTGCTGGCAAGCGAGGAAGGAGCTGCTGGTGCATAAAGGAGGCAGGAGATCATATTCGTCTTTCAGAGTAGTATTTCCAGATTAAATATAAGAGGGAAGCTCAGAGAGGTCAGAGGCTGAGAGTGACTTTCAGAATGATGCCTTTGACATCCAAAGAGGTAGGACAGGCTTATTAAAAATGCAGTGTGGGTTGCAAGTCTGTCACACACCCAAGTCAACACGTGGAGAAGAAGGATGGATGAGGTGGTCATGGAGAACCTGCTGACAACAACAGCCTCTCGAGTGACAGGTCAGTGAATAGTTTGCTGCAATTCAGCATTGTTTTGACAGAAACTACACAAACTACAGCATGGGGGGCAAGGAGCGAACATTCATGTCTGCCTGGAGGTTTGTTTATAATCTTGCAGTGGAGAAATATGACCACGAATAAGAATTAAGCCCTGCATTTTCTTAGGAAAAATAGTTTAGAGAGGCAGAACAGAGAGGCGAGAAAAGTGAGGGGGAGAATTGTGAGGGTGAAGGTGAGAGATTGCAACAGCAATGATGGAGAGGAAGAGTAGATGATGCTGCTGGGACATGTTGGGTGAAGGCTTTACCTGCCTCTGCTATATCCCTGGTTTTAAACTGCTGTGTTTCCTCCACAGCACACTGGTTTTCACCTGCCGTACCATTTCTTTGCCACAGTGACTATAATAGGTGAGAACTGATGTTGCCCATTGCAAGAGCAAATGACAGGCAGGGAGTAACACTACCTACAAGTGAAGGTCTTCCATGCCACCCACCATTTCATTCATTGTCATCTTTCATCCCCTGAGTAGTTGCCTGATAGCTGCCTCACCACCTTGTCAACACCACCATTAACTCACTGCAATTTCAACCTATCCCATAGAAAGATCCTCAATGGAAAATTCTTTATGATTATGAAAATGAAAGAAACAACAGTATTCATCAGACATTGAAGGCAGAGGCTCTAGAAACGTTGCCAAGATGTCTCACAGACATTTAGTTTTGCTTTGAGCTTGTAGATAAGTGGTTATACTATGAATGTTTCATTCTTATAGATAAGGGACGCTCTATCTCCAAAACCATCTCCCTTTTTCAGGAAGTGGAAATTTCAGGCAGTGAAGTACCCAGGGAGATAGAGGCCAGATATCCTGTAAGATACAGACCAGGATGCAGTGAGGACCTGAAGTAAGGGAACTATTTCCATGAGTCTTCACTGCAGGATACCAAAATTTTTGGTAAGGGAGGCATTTATTGTAGTTGCAAGATGTGACATTCTGTATCAGAAGTAGATGTAACATCAAGGCATCCAAACAAATGTGCTTTAACACTGTCTTCTGGAAAAGTTTCATCAGAATTAAGTATCTCAGACTAATGGAGTGTTTCCATTTTGTGAGACCACTGGAGCACATTTCCACTTTATATACTTATAACAACATTGGAAAAGGTTCAGTGAAGGGCAATAGGAAGGATACAAAGGATGTGTGGTTTCATATAGGGCAGCTACACAAGTACACCATAGAGAAACCAGTCAGGGGTTCCTGAATATACAGAAACTGCCTCCACCTTGATCTGTCCCTGAGATAACTGCAGCATGTGAGGATGCACCATATGCACTTGCCTGTTCCTAATGTGAGTAAAAATTTCAACTTATATTTCTCTGAAAAAAATAATATCTGCTTAGAGCCAGATACAGCGTCCAGCAACAAAGTGTTTAAAACAGAGCAGTAACCAGTAGTGTTTACCATCTGTTATTTATCGATAAATCAGGACTTTGTACCTGCCCTGCACTAGCACTGATGCTGCATCAGGCACAATCCTCTGCAAATATTCCAACTGATTACACCAGGACATCCTAGGGAAAGAAAATCCTCTCTCTAGGATGTGTCCAGAATGACTAAGAGCATGCCTTCAAGGCAGCATGAAGCAAAAAGTTCATGCAAGAAATAGGTGCATATATGTGTGTGTGTATCTATATATATATATATATATATATATAGGCAGTTGGAGATGCAGCTCTAGCAACACCTGGAAGAATGAATCATTCCTGGTGAAGCTGCTTATGTGCAAGTACACATCCATGCGTTTGAAACCAAAAAGCTATTGTGAAATCTTTTTAGGACCCAGCAGCCTGGTCTTGCATATCCTGGGGTCGCAGGACAGAGTGACCCAGCCCCAGTGTGTTGTTCAGCTAGGAACACTTTTTTCCCTCCCTGTTTTCTATGGCTGCTTCACATGTCATTTGTCTTCCACTGTCAGTGGGATCACGGTGCCGGTGGGAGTTATGAGCAATGCAAGACTTATTAGTCAGGAGCTGCTGGGTAGGTCCAAGGGGAGACTGTCACTTTTCTGATTTTTCCAAACTAAATGCATTTTAATATCTGTCAGAAAAGAGGCTGCCTCAGACAGTAAAGGGAAGCTGGGAGAGAAGGTACACAGAATAACATATTCCCTGATCAGTAAATGCTGTAAATGTCCTCTCAATGCCAGCTACAGGTCTGGTTCAAGGACCTTCTGAGAGAAAGGAGGATGCTCCTGACCCTGGTGCTTATGCCAAGTAAAGGTTTAGCCTGGTTTGGGTCCCAGATAAACTTTTCCAGCAGAGCAAAGACTCTGGAGGCTGCAGGCACTAAGCCCTGTGTCTCGCCTCAGAGAGGGTCACACTCCCAACCCAAATGGATCAGAAAATGAAGGGGGACAAGCAATACAGGAGTGCTCCTCCCTGTTAGGATTGGGCTGATAAGGAAGGGCCAGTGCATTAAATGACATGCCAAGGGGATGAAATAATGTCTTTAATGAAAGCATGGTGATAGCAAGAGCCATGTTTATGGGTGTACAGGGCAAAGTAACATTTCATATGTATTTCAGCACTTCCAAGATAAAATGAAAAGGTTTTCCTACAGGTCTTCTGGGATAGATAAGTGGATTTATAATAGCTACATTTCTGGTCCATAATCCTTAGAAATACATGTCTTTGCTTTGCATGCCAACTATGACATAGAGACAAACTACATGATCAGTGCATTCCACTGTGTAATTTGTGCTGTAATAATTACAGCTGATTTTTCTGTGTTTCTCCTGGGCCCAGCAGAGCCTGCAGATGTATCAGCCTGTGGAGAAGTCTTCATATGGCTGAGAGCAGATTGCAACTCTGGCAGCAGGGTGCACATCTCTCACTCCAGGACTTGGCCATTTAGCTCTTGCCTCTCCTCTCCTGACCAACCTCTTCTAGTAAGTCACCTCGTGTTTCCCACCACCACGATTGATTTAAATTCAGTGTCACCCTTCTCATATGAGAGTTATTTGGGAATCTATCCAACAGGCACTCATCACCTCCATTCCTCTCCTGCAGGACAGATGTAACTCATTGAAAATTTGGGTAGAGGTTTGATGCAAGGGGAGAGACCAGAGGAGAAGAGCCCTCTGCTCCTCACAAGTTGACCCCACAGTGAGACAGAGGCTGGAACTGCTCTGCTTGGGAAAGAAGTCTTCAGCTGCCTTTCATGAGCATGGGTTAAATCCTAACCTGCAGCCAAGGGTGGATCTTCGAGTGTGAGATCCAGGATCGTGCCTGGACAGAGGGTTTCCTTCACTTTGGCTGTCAACAGTTTATTTCAGCCTGAGATGTGAGACAGATGATCCATTCCCTGTGCACTAGCATAAGTGGATTGGATTGGTATGCACTGTGGAGCTATAAGAGGCTACAGGGTATCACAGAATCATAGAATTGTTTCGGTTGGAAGAGACCTTTAAGATCATTGAGTCCAAAAGTAAACTTAACACTGCCAAGTCCACCACTAAATCATGTCCCTAAGTGCCACATCTACCTGTCTTCTAAATACCTCCAGGAATGGTGACTCCACCACTTCCCTGGGCAGCCTGTTCCAGTGCTTGACAACAGTGAAGTAATAGTTCCTAATATCTAATTTAAACCTCCCGTGGCACAACTTGAGACCATTGGCTCTCATCCTATCGCTTGTGACTTGGGAGAAGAGACCAGCACCCACCTCATTGCATCCTCCTTATAGGCAGTTGTAGAGAGTGGTAAGGTCTCCCCTCAGCCTCCTTTTCTCCAGACTAAATAGCCTCAGTTCCCTCACCTGCTTCTTATAAGACATGCTTCAGAACTTTCACCAGCTTTGTTACCCTTTGAACATGCTCCAGCAGCTCGATGTCTTTCTCGTAGTGAGAAAAATAATCCTTCCCTCAGCTTTCCTGCTTCAGAACTGAAGTAAATACAATGGTTCCTATGCACACAGCAGGGCAGCTGCAAGGCTGTGCAGTGAAACGTTTAGATGAACATGCTCTGTTTTTTCAGAAGCAAACCAAAATCATGGCAGAAGCAGTCTGGCAAAAAAAAATCTTGCCCAGCAAGGCTGGAGCCTCTGAAACAACAGCTGGAGGTCAGTTCAGTGGTGCTGGCAAAACCCACCTTGAAGACTGCAGACAAGCAATGCGGGGGCATCGCAGGCTGAGCTGCACGCATCACGCAGGGGCTTATGGGGTCTATATAGTTACAGGAAAGGAAAGTGATGCTGCCCCTGTGCACCATATTTCTAAGATAACCCCAGGGTCATCCTGTCGTAGGTCTTTCTGTAAGTACCAAGAGATGTGGTCCAGCTCTTGAAGGAACACCTCATGTAGGTCACATAAGTTGAATACAGAGCTCAATGATGTATAAGTAGTAGACAAGTCTCCATCCCCTGAGCTTGAACAAAGGATCACTAAACCTTCCTAATCAAACTCTCCAAACTCAGGTCAAGGGGAAGCAGACACGATATGAGGAACTTGGCTATGGCTGGATTTACAGCTTTGATCACCACCTCTTTCTGAGGTGCTGCCACTGCACATAGATAAGTCACAGGAGTTTCCCCACAGCAGAAAAACTGCTTTCTTGTCTCCCTAACTCAGATTGTGTCGCTTTGGTCCATGACACAGAGAGAAACTCACCCAGTCTCCAGGGATAAAAGTAAATCTTGAAGAAAGCTGTGGGATCCTGAAAAAGCTGTTGATAACAAGATGCATAGGAAGGCTGGAGGATGGGTGTTCACATAAGAACTGTCTGTTGGATCTTTTAACTGCCCACCAGGCCAGCAGTGAGCACTTGATCTGACAGATGTTTTTCTTCAGCCCGGAGAAGCCATGGGGGACATCACACCCACCCACACTTCCCAGCTTCCGCTCCCAGGCTCTCCTAAATCCCAGCAAGAAACCCCACTGCCCTTTCACACAAATGCTGTAGATTAGCAGCTGCCCTCAAAATGTCCACATCCTCCTCTAAGAACAGCCAGAACTAGTCCTCCTGAGAAGAAAGGACTTTCTGTCTCATCCCGACCAGTCCCCTGAAGCCTAATATGTACAAAAGCTGTGTGTTCCTCTCATGGACACTCTCCTTGAAGTGGTAGGAAGGTGCTACTGTGAAGGTGATTTTGGATCCCACATTTACAGCATGGACCATTACCCCACTGAGTTCTAATATAATAGTCTGTGAATTGTTCATGCAACTTGAATTTGCCCAGAAGGCAGTCTCCCTAATCCAGGACCCAGTAGGTGAGGCACAGCACCAGCCATTTACATTGGCTTCCCACCATCTGAATAGTTCTCCACAGAGAAGAGGAGAAGCATGAAGAGATGGGTTGAAAACCTACCTAACCATGTCTGTCTATTTTCTGGATTTTCTGCATCACTCAGCTAAAGCCTGGACACCTATAGTGAAGTGCTCAGTAGTGTCTCTGGAGCCAGGTTTCATGACAGCCAACTGAACTGCTGGAACACTGGATCACCAAAATGTGATGTCCCATTGGAGTTCACTGCTAGTTGGTCTCACTGTAGCTGAGCTTCAGGCCCTGTGGGAATGTGCTGCTCAGGATGCCACAGACTAACAAAAGTCATAGGAACAGTCTCATTCAGGGTGTCAGATGTAATTTCCTACCTTCAGAATGGTGGAGAGTTGAGTATCTCTCATCCATTCAGACTGGCACTGTTTGTATGGTTCACCTTGATAAACTCATGTGTAAGAAAGAACATTGATTGAGATTATAACTGGCTTTATTGGGATCCCTGAAAACACCCCCAGGCAGTTGCTGTCAGGATCTAATAACAGTTTATCAGTCAGTTTCCTGAGCCATCACAGACAACTTTCCTTCAGCCTAATGAAGACATAAGAATGTGGTGTAAGAGGTGTCGGAATGTGGAGAACAGTAGAGCTGATGTTGTAGCTCACAGGAGAGCCAAGCTGTGCCCATCAGAAGTATGCATTTGGCTATCCAGAGATTTGTCTTTGTAGGCTGGAGGATCTTAGATCAGGCATTCACTTCATGCTGAATATGGGTTATTAACACACGCACTCTGGACATAATCAGACCTACATGACCTACCCTCCTGCCCAGTCTGTAGGAGAGATTTTTTGGCTGTGTCTTATGGCTACCAATGAACAACAAACACTGTCCTCAATATGATGAACAATACAGCTGGAATTACTAAGCTGGACATAATTGTGTTTATTTCTGTGCATATAAAACTTGATACAAAATAAAAAAAAATATCCACTCTTATTTCCTCAACATAAAAGTATTGAAATACAGGAAATTTAGGAAATACACTGCACTTGGATCTCATATCAGGAAAAGTAATGGCAAGGAAGTTTGTCAAAAAACTAAAACATACAGAAATCATGGGGGTAAAATTATTTTGAGAAGAGACACCATGACTGTTGCTTTTCTCATTATGCTTTTCTCAGTACACTTAGGTGGTAGCCACCCTCTCAAAGTTTTGCACCCTTTCATAGTAACAGAGGACTGGACTGAAGACTAACAAATACAATGGTCTTCACAATGCAGAGGCAGGCTCCTAAATGAACCTGACTTTAGGAGTGCTGAGCCATTGGCTTTATCTTTGAGTTGTGTCAGCTAGCTCCTTACCTTCTCTTGCAGAGAGCTTAAGACCTACATATGGACTTGGCACAGCATCCACAAGAGACCACCAGTACCACTAGCTGCCTCAAATAAGAATGAGCACTGGTCTACCTCATCACCCCCCTCCTCTCCAAGGTCTCCAGTCCATTTTGGAGAAGTGGAATTTACATGGTAACACTTGACCTTGCTTTTTTTGCTGAAGGAGTTGGTGCCAACAGCGACGCCTCCTTCCACCTTTGTTTTTAAGGGAAGTTTTGTCCTGTCATCTGGGACCCATCTGGCTGTCTTCATCCTCCCATTCAGCCTTTGTACACTGCTGACCACGCAGTCTCGTGGTGGGACAAATTTCTCTGCAGGGGATATGCATGCAGTCTGCCACCAACGCTGCCTCCCATGTATTGCCCTCTCCAAAGAGTCCACCTTCACCTCAAGGTCAGAAAACAGCTATTGTGTCACACAGCCATCCATCCCTCACTCAGGTCAGAGGGCTCTGAGAAGCAGAGATTCCCTTCATCTGGAATTTACGGTGCTGGTCTAAGGCAGGCACATTTTTCTTTAAACAATGCAAGTTGCACAGCACAAATGCATGTGGGAGCCAGAGGCTGTTTTTGGCTCAGGATTTTCAGCTCAAGAAGAAGCTTCCAGATGTGTTACGGGTTGTATGTACACTGCCCATTGCTGTGGGAGCTGAGCTCTTTCTGCATAACATTGATAGCAAGTCATTGGGGAATTTCCTGAACTCTTGTTTGCTTCTCTCTCCTTTTTTTTTATACACAAATATGTGTAGAGAAATAAATAATATTTCTCAAAACTATATTTGTAGAAAGCTTTTTGATTTTGAGAGGATTCACTCCTCGCCTCATTTATTTTCTTGCTGGTAGAGTTACAAGGTTAGCAGCAATGCCAGCATTGCAAAGTGCTGTCTTTATGGTAGAAAGGCTTTTTACAAAGAGGGGAGGCATTTTAGGGGGCTTTAAAGCTGCTCAAACTGCTCTCGCCTGATCTCTTCCCGTAGTTTGCTCACTCTTGGTGGTTTTCCTCAAGCAAGAATGCTTTGTCACTAGCTCTCTTCAGCCTTGCCCTGGGCTTTGTGACCAAATGCTGAAGCCCATATAAACAGCTTTTGTACTTTCTGTCTGGAAAACCTCTTTGTCTCCTTACACAAACATTTTCTCAAAATTTCTTCGGGCAGAAACCACTTTAGAGTTGGAATAAAAGCCTCACTTGGAATGCCTCTAAGCCTCTTGATTGTATTAAAATGCACTGGATGCATCAACAAATTTAATTCTACCTCAAGATAAAAGAGGCCTTTCAAACACTTCACTCTGATGTCTCAGCTTGGCATCATATTCCAGTTTCCATCCTTTTTGTCAAAAATAAAGTAATTCCTGGTCTTCCACCCTCAAGGTCTCAAGGTGGCCCTGAGAGTAGCCTGGGTCTGCAATTTTTCTGTATTTCTAAACTGAGAAAATGTTTACAGATACAAACTGAATGAAGGGGAGGAGGGAAGATGCCTGGTCTTAAAATAAATACAAGGAAAAAAGGCAGCAAAACCTTGCTGGGGACATTTTATAGGTTTCTTGCAGGATGTTTGTAGAGAATTTTGAAAGCTCTTACTTTTGGACCAGTTCTGGGCAAAATCATATTTTGCTTCTTATTTCCCTGGAAAAAATACCCACCAAAAAGACTGATTTTCAGACAGCTCATCTAAAGCCAACTCACTGCTCTGACACTGCGTTCCCTGGCTCAATTTGTTGATTTATGTGTTTTGCTTCTATCAGCTGATCCCACTCCCCAAAGACACAATTTACTGACAATCACCTGGAATAGCTATGTTTTTAATAATGAGAGAGCAGGCAAAGAAGGGAAGGGAAGGGAAGGGAAGGGAAGGGAAGGGAAGGGAAGGGAAGGGAAGGGAAGGGAAGGGAAGGGAAGGGAAGGGAAGGGAAGGGAAGGGAAGGGAAGGGAAGGGAAGGGAAGGGAAGGGAAGGGAAGGGAAGGGAAGGGAAGGGAAGGGAAGGGAAGGGATTATAGTATCACAGAATCACAGAATCGCTAAGGTTGGAAAAGACCGCTAAGATCATCAAGTCCAACTGTCAGCCCAACACTATCGTACCTATTTAAACATGTCCCAAAGTGCCACATCTACACATTTTTTAACACCTCCAGGAGTAATTACCATTAATTTGGGGAGTTAAAGAGACAGGAAGCTACAATGGAAAGTATTGTTTAATATTTGTGCAAAAGAGAAATCCCTTTAAATCCCTTTTCGGAGACATTTAAAGCACTGATTCCCCAAATCAGAAAGGGAGGATAAAGCTCACAAAAATCAATAGTGAGTCAGTCCAGTGCCAAAGAGGAGACAGCAGCCCACTGTGTTACACATGGCAAACAGCTCAAACAAAATGAGGCCATGAGATATGGCCAGATTTTTATCACTGAGGAGCCTCGTAGAAGGTTTCTCTGCATAAAGGAATCGGTCAGAGACAGAGCAAAGGAAATCCATCAAGAATCTGGCAGCAAAATGTCAATGCAGCATTTACACCAGAGTTTCTGGCAGTGGGAAGAAGATTTAAAGATGGGAGCTGGACACAGGCAGAGGAATGAGCTAAGTCTCTGCACAAAGCAGACACATATTTTTCTATATAGAGGACACAACCACTATAACAGTATTTGCACATTTTTTTCACAATGAACAAATCCTATAGGATTCCCTCCACATTCCCAAACACTTATTCCCACTTCATATTAAATAAGCCTACAGATAGTGATTATAAGTTGGTTTATCTTCTTAAAAACATGTTTTCCATCCATAAATTGTTATAATACTATGCTTGGAGAGAAGATAAAATAATACTATTAGGAAACACAGTTGGGCAAACATTTGAACATAAATCATGAATTCAAACACATTATCCTTTCCCATCCATGCTAAAGGAGCATCCCAGGGTTGATTGACTCTTGTCCTTCTGATGAATAAACCTTTGTTTGACTTGGTGAGGATCCAAAGCCTACCCCAGCCACTTCTCCAAATTAAGGTAGAAAAGGTGTCACAGCCCAAGGGAAGTGATTCTCAGCAAGACATTTTAGAAGCAATAAACTATTCAGTGATAACAGCCTGGTCTGGTTTAACCATAGCTTGACCACGAGGCAGCAAAGCCAGGGCAGCTGTTTGCCACGTGTGCATTCGTGGAGCTCTGCTCCAGGAAGAAGGCCACTAGAGAAGGCTGTGCTCTCTGTTTCTCTAAGGTTGAACTACTGCACAAGCTGAGCTTTCCACCTACAGCTGTGTGAAGCTGTGTGAATGTTAAAGTTTATCGTTAATGGGCTGGCTACCTGCTAGTGTTTCATTTTTTTCTTTAAGTATATGTGTCTGATGCAACATTTGCATTCCATTTTTCCTTACTTTCATGGATATTTCCTTAAAGTCTTATCCTTGCAACATTTAGTTTCTGGGACAACTACCTTCACCTTCCATTGAAGCCCACATTACTTTTGGAGATCCTTCCAGTGCATGGCTACATTTGAGAGACCAGATATTTAATGAGCACAGCTTAAAACATAATTTCTTTGAACAAATATGTTCTTCCTCAGTCTTGCTGCGTGTTAGTGGCCTCAGCTTTGGAGCTCAGGGAAGATGCTGCTGGATGCAGTTGCTTGGCATAGCTATCCTGCCAGCTCAGACCACCATTTGGTACCTCCCTATGTTTATATCTTTCATTTATTTGCAGGTGAGGTAACCTCAACTGGAAGGCCAAGGCACAAGAAATTTTTCCAGTGCTGGCATCCCACATGTACCAAGATTTTTATCATCTGTACAACTGGATTTGCTGGATGTACTTGGTCACTGTTTGTGTCAGGAGAGCTTACTGACTTCAGAGGTGAAGCAGCTTACAAAAGCCTTTAATTAGACCCCGACATAAAATGAAATTCCACATCTTTCACAGCAAACAATCATACTAGCCTAAGCAGCACAGGATGTCATCGTGTCTGCTATGCTTAAAGGACACCACAATGTCCCATAGCTAGCAAATATAGCAAGTTTACCTAAAACAAGCAAAAGGAGGAGAAGAAGAAGAGGGAAAGAAAGGAAATCCTCATTAAACCCTCATTTATAGATTTGCACCTCATGCAGCAATACTGCCAGATGACTAAGATGTGAGGCCAAGTTCTGCAATCCTGTTTTAGTGCTTTGCAATACAAATTGAGAGAGAAGAAGCTGAAAGTTTCTGTGGTTAAAGCCAGCTGCCAAACACCCAGGACTAGGGAATTTCCCACATCAGGGCTGTACCTCCCTAATCTCAGCAATGACATCCCTGCACATATTGCAGGTGATTTACCAGATTTGCAGGAGAGACCTACAGTGAGGAGCCTTTGGACTCCCTCTTCCCTGGAAGTGGGTTTTGCTCTAGAACACCCCCCGAGACCCACTCACGCCTCTCGTTCCTCTCGCTTCTCTAAAAGCACCTTTTGCTCATGCTGCTGCCCCTGGGCTTTCATGGGGGTCAGCCCTTTATCAGCTGCAAACTGGAGATCCCAGCACATTAACTACATTGGAGAAGTGGAGGAACATGACAGGTGCCAAACAGAGAGATACAGGCTTTGTGTCACACTATGACGCTCCTGTGCTTATCAATCAATGTGGGAAGCAGCAGAGATGGGCAGCACAGCTGCCAGGAAGAACACCACCACCATCCACTAACTGATCGTGAACAGGCAGCAAACTGCCCTCATCCTAGTGGTGCAAGTGGAATTTACTGGATTAGCAGAGATTGGGTATGTGGGTAAGAGGGGTCCCTTCCAGCACAGCTGGTGGTGCAGGGGAAGATGAGATGGAAAAGCCACAGTCCTCTCTCTTGTTTCTCAATTGGACTTTATTTTAAAAGCAATGTTTTCTCATGCGTTTTCCCTTCTGCTTCTATTCATTCATGTCAACTTTAAAAGAGTGGGAGGAAGCAATGCTTCACTTCTCAGTTTGATGGAGATCTCAGGAGCTTCGGAGAATTACAGGTAAGTGTGGGGAAAATAGTTTTAAAAAATGGCTGTTTTTGTTAGAAAACTCAAAGCAGTCATTTTTCGGTTGCCAGGAATTAAGATCTTAGAAGAACTCTTGACCTGCAGGTCACCCACAAACAAGGTCCATCCCAAGGCCTTGTGTGGGTGGCTCACAGAGCCAAGGACACTCAAGTGCTGTGCTTGTGCCTTTTCTAGAGAAATTCTGCAGATAATGAGGGTATGAAAACCAAGCTTGAAGTGTGCAGCACTGCCCTCCCTCTTCAGTTCCTCATAATGGCTTTTAAAGAGCTGGGAATTGTTTATCATTTCCCAGCAAGTCCTTTTTGAAAAGGTAGCTGTTCTCATGCTCCTGTGAAGCAGGAAAACAGCTAAATCTTCTCATTTTATTCTTTGTAACACTCAGCTGATCTCCCTTGGGCTACAGAGTGGAAGGAAATATTGCTGCTCTGGGATGGCAGGGGATGCTAACTGCATGTGTCCTACGACAGGAGCCACAAAGGGCAAGGCAGGCTCAGTGCCTTTGGACCCCTGCACGCTGTCACCCAGGCTCAAGTGCTCCTTTGCCTGGGAAGCCTCCATGCCAAGAAGGGCCAACATCTCACTGAGGGCACTGTCCCCTTGTGCCCTGTCACCCTCTGTCCTGCGCAGTGAGAAAGATGCTGACAGCATCGCTCAGGCCTTGTGAAGGATCACTGCAACTCCCAAAGGAAATGAGAGCAGTATGAAGGCTCGTACACATTACCTGGCAGGATGCAAAGAAAGGGAGAAGCCCGTGCTGTGAATATATGAGCACTACGGGATGAGGTTTAACAAGACCAAATGCCAAGTCCTGCACTTGGGACACAACAACTCTATGCAGTGTTACAGGACTGGGGAAGACTGGCTGGAGAGCTGCCTGGAGGAGAAGGACCTGGGGGTGTTGGTTGACAGTCGGCTGAATATGAGCCAGCAGTGTGCCCAGGTGGCCAACAGGGCCAATGGCATCTTGGCCTGTATCAAAAACAGAGTGGTCAGCAGGACTAGGGAGATGATTGTACCCCTGTACTCGGCACTGGTGAGGCCACACCTCGAGTACTGTGTTCATTTCTGGGCCCCTCAGTACAAGAAGGACATTGAGGGGCCGGAGCGCGTCCAGAGAAGGACGACGAGGCTGGTGAAGGGGCTGGAGAACAAGTCCTATGAGGAACGGCTGAGAGAACTGGGGTTGTTTAGCTTGGAGAAGAGGAGGCTGAGAGGAGACCTCATCACTGTCTATGGCTGCCTGAAAGGGGGCTGTGGCAGAGCGAGTGTTGATCTCTTCTCTCAAGTGACAGGTGACAGGACAAGGGAAAATGGCCATAAATTGCGCCAGAGGAGGTTCAGACTGAATATTAGGAAGAATTTCTTTACTGAAAGGGTGGTCAGGCACTGGAACAGGCTGTCCAGGGAGGTGGATAAGTCACCATCCCTGGAGGTGTTTAAAAAACAGGTAGATGAGTTTTTGAGGGACATGGTTTAGCGGATAATGGGTGCGGTTGGACTTCATGATCTCAAAGCTCTTTTCCAACTGGAAGATTCTATGACTCTATGATTCTACAGAGCAACATAAGGGTAAAAGTAGATGCCATGGCCAACTTCACTGGAGATCTGTCCTGAATCTTCATTAATTTCTGGACTTTTCACTGAGACACTTGGCACAGTAGAGGCAATCCAGATGTCACTTGGGTCAAAGAGCATTGCAGCAATATCAGCAGAATGGCCTCTATGGACTGTACATCACAGGACGAGAACTTCTTGAGATTCTTTGCAGTACATGTGTGTAGATACCACTAGTGTTCACCAAGCAGATCTCCCTGTTTAGAAATGTGTTTTCCAGCAACTTCAGTGACTTCTGGGCTTTCCCAAGTAAACTCAGATGGGGAGTGGACATCCCCACCCAGCCCTGCCATGTGGGTTACAACTCTGGGTCCTGCTTCACGTTTCCCATGTGATATTCAAAAGTAACACATGTACAAGTTCACTAACCTCCTGTATGGCTGCTGCCTCCATTCCATTTTTCCAGGTTTCCCAACACCTTCTCTCAGGCAGTCACACAAAACCCCTCCTGCATTAGCATCTGGGGTCTTTGCTGTAAAACTCAAAGCAAAAAACTCTTTTCCTCCTGCTCCTCACACCTTTACAGCACCCCATCTCCTTGCATTCCAGTGCAAACCTTCTCCATTGAGATCTTCTAACAGACACCTCTTCTCTGGCCCTGGGGACACACTGGGTCTATTTTACTTGTTCCTCAATGGGTTTCTCGACTCTTATACCCTCGTTTTAAGTGTAGCCCTTCACCACTGCAGACTCCCAGAGAGCCCCTGCCATCCATTTGTCCCAGCCTTGTGCGTCCAGTGATATTCTAGTCATAGAATAGCTTTAAAAAAAAGCAGAGCAAAGGACAAAGGACATACATAGGCACCAGAATCAACCTTTAAAAGTTTCTGGGTCCTTTTTTCTGAGTCCAGTGATTCGACTTCTTCTGCATCTCACAAAACTATCTGTAAGCTAAAAATATGCTACCTCTAACAGGGGAAATACATAAATTCATCTAGCTTCCACAAGTGACCAAACTTTCATGGTAAAGAGTGTTCTTCAGTTTCTGTCTTATTTTTCAGCTTCAATTCTGTAATCAAAAATGTCTGTTAATACCAAAAAAATGGAACTGATCTGCACTTCAGAAAAAGTATGGTGTGCCATAAACTAGACTCGGACCAATGTACAACTGGATCTGCTCAAAAGTGCAGATTAGTCAACCTTCTATAAAACATTCATATAAACATTTCCGAAAGGCAAATATTTTTCTTTTTTGATTAGTACTTGGCTATTAATAAATTAATTGGTGTAATAACCATGGTTCTTGGCTGTTAATTAGTTACTAAGATAGCGGTCGCTCCAGTCTTGTCCCAAAAATGACTTCCTTTAAATCTGTTATGATCTTATGGATAAAGACTTCTCCAGTCTGCTCTGTTCTCATTGTGAACGTTTGGTAGAACTCAAACCACTTTAGCAAGTTTCCCCATTTCTCAGAGAATGCACTCTCCACTGCAAGCAGAGGATACACTGAGGTCCATGGGGACCCAAGCTTGCAGAGCCTGACAAAGCCCAGCTCAGCCTTGGTCATGGAAAGTGCAGTGAGATACCAACCCTGCAGAAAACCCAATTATTTCCCCGAAGTTGGAAGGAACAGGATCTTGTATAGACAGAGGTGGACTGGAGAGAGATCTGCTAGACCAAGTCATAGAATCATAGAATCATTAAGGTTGGAAAAGACTTCTAAGATAGTCCAGTCCAAACATCAACTCAACACCACTGTGCCAACTAAACCATGTCCCAAAGTGCCATGGCTACTTGTGTTTTAAATACCTCCAGGGATAGTGACTCAACCACATCCTTGGACAGCCTGTTCCAATGCTCCTCCACTCTTTCAGTAAAGAAATTTTTCCTAATATCCAATCTAAACTTCCCCTGGTGCAACTGGAGGCCATTTCCTCTTCCTATTGCTTGTTACTTGGGAGAAGAGATCAACACTCACCTCACTACAACCTCCTTTCAGATAGTTGTAGGGAGCGCTAAGGTCTCCCCTCAGCCTCCTCTTCTCCAGGCTGAACAGCCCCAGTTCCCTCAGCCACTCCTTGTATGACTTGTTCTCCAGCCCATTCACCAGCATCATTGCCCTTCTCTGGATGTGCTCCAGCCCCTCAATGTCCTTCTTGTACTGAGAGGCCCAAAATTGAACACAGAATTCGAGGTGCAGCCTCACTAGTGCTGAGTACAGAGGAATGATCACTTCCCTGATCCTGCTGGTCACATCATTTCTGATACAAGCCAGGATGCTGTTGGCCTTCTTGGCCATATGGGCAGGCTGCTGTCCCTGCACACGGCAGCAGTACATGAGTATGTTGGTTTGGAAGGTCCCCCGTGGGTTGTGAAGAAACCACTCCCAAACTCCCCTGCTACCCTACACTGAGGGATGGGCCAGTCAGCAGTGAAGTCGCGGCAAGCTTTATGCTCTCATTTCTGCTGCAGCTTGGTAGAGCTCTCAGGGAGAGAAGAAATGAGATCTTTATCAGTAAAGTAGCAGTAACTTTAACAATGCTAACAATAAATGTGTTTTCTGTCACAAAAATCCTATGGAAAATGTTAGGGAGAGCCTTCTGAACAGGATGGGGGGGGGGGGAAATGGGGAGTCTTGATCTGAATGGGGTTTGGGTTGGATTCAGAACAATAATAAAAAGTGCAAAGAGGAGGCCTGAACCTGCTTGCTGGGAACTTGGACTGACATTACTTTACCACAGAAAAATGGGGCCTTCTAAGCAGTGCTCAACATAATCATATTGAAAACAGCTGCCATGATGCTTTAGAGTGTTGCTCATCCTCTCCCCATGAGCAACCAGAGCTGCACAGTAAATGTGGTCAGGTCACTCAGTAGGAGAGCCGTGGACAGCCAAGAGCAATGTTGGTGCCTGCGATGCAGCACTGCATGAGGCAGGGATAACATCTGGGTCCTGCGTGGTCTTGTGACCTATAAAACAGGGGGAAGAAGGAAAGCTCCAGAGAGGGATGGCTGAAGTGTAGGGTGGATGCTCTCTCTTTCTCTCTAGACCAGCATCAGCACTGAAAACCATGAGGTGAACTTTGGAGGAGCAAACTGGTCTGAGGTGAAGCTCTTCTTTGCTGCAGTCCATGTCAGCATTGCAACACTCCAACAGTTCCCTATTCTCAGTCACCGTGAAAATGCACTGGTCTTCATGTAGTCACAAGGATGTCAATGTAGACAAGGAAGAGGGAGGGGGTGGACTGCTCTTTTTGGTTCTGTGCTTGTCTGCAACAATAAATTTGATCTTGAATTTATGCTGTGGGAGTCTTGAAGGATGGTTTCTTGGCCTCAACCACTCTGCCTGTTCCTTTGCCTTGTTGTAGCCCTACCCCTAGAGCTCTGGCCAGCCCAGGATTATAGCTGTCATATATCTCGCTGGGATTTGCCAAGTGGAAAACTCCTCTTTATGGTTTGGAAACAACCTGATGGCACACGTACAGTGCAAGAAGGATGGGCAGTAGCAACAGTGGTGGTTTGGGCTCCTTGGACACCCAGATCAGAGAGGCTGCACTTCTCTGCTGGCATTGCACAGGAAAATGAGGCAAAGAGCGTGAAAAACCCTTGCATCTTTAATCATGAGCAGTGTTGGTAGAAATATGATCTAAAAATATCCTGCTTTCACAAGATGCAAACAACATGCACAGTCTTACGATGTCTTAGTGCAGAGGTTTGTCACGTCCCCCACTAATGGGCACATTCCTTCTCAGTGATTTATCCCAAACTTTACTTCAACCCCCTTCTGTGCAGGTGGCACATGAGGGGGCTCATCTATATGTCACCCACAGAGCTGGAGGCTTCATCACAGTATGAAGCATGCAAAAACGCAAACCACAGAAACGATATCTGGAGAAAGACATCCCCACGCTGAGGTTATATTAAAGCTTGTGAGCCAGGAACAGCCCATATAATGTGCATGTTGGGGAATACAGCTGCAGTGAGAACAGAACTGGTAACATTGCACAACATTAAATGCATGTTATGCTGGGCAGTCGTAATGGGAAGAGAGTTGCCCATTCCTTTTTTGCCCCAGGAAATCCACCTTTGCTGCCTGTGTGCAGGAATACAGGGAGTTCATGAGAGGAAAGGGTTTGGAGACTCCGTGTGGCCCTTCCTACAAATACATCATTGCCTGTCCATGGGATAGGGACACCACTATCTCCTCTCGCATGGGATATCATGTGCATTTACAACTTTATAGCAGCATGAGAACAGAGGGTTAGGATTTTATAAACCAGTTCTTGGCCATGACAAGTCTTGGTATTGTAGAGCTGGTGACTTCCTCCCACACTGGGGTGCTGGCTGGGCTGCTGGCTTTGGGTCCCATCACACTCAGCCCACATTCTCCATGCTCTGATTGCAGTCAATACCAACCTTTATCTTGACATTGGTCAAGAGATTTTTCTGGTATTTGCTTATAAAACCCTCAGAGGGAAGCGGGACCTCACTGTCGTGGACCAGGACCAACACTGATGCGTCCCTTCAGCTACACCCATGGTTCACAATCAGTTTAAGCCAATCTAAGACCGTGTTGTTACCCAAAGGTGTGGTCCTGCCTAGTCCCTGTCCTGGGCACACGTTCCTGCTTGCTCCCTTGTGTCAGCAGCACTTGTCGTGCAGCTACCAGCAAGTTGGATCAGTTTGGTGGGTCACTTTCTATCCAGATTAGCAGGCTGCCCTGCCTCACCATGTGGTTTCACAACTGCTAACCTGGCACAATGGTGGTGGCAGGAATGCATGACCAGAGATGAGGAAGGGTAGGATGGGGAAGCAGGACTGCCCCTTCTGGCAGCGAGGCAGAGCTGGATTGGCTTAAACCTCTCATGAAAATCTGTTTCTAATTTTCCCTTTGGTAAATACAAATAATTTCTTTAAATGGGGAAGTTGTGAGGCTCTGCTGCGTTTCGGAGTCACTCTAACCACAGCATCTTTCTGCAGATCATAATCGAGTTATGTGTGTTGAGCAAATAATATTTCAGCTGCTAACAGTTGAGTCAACAGCAGGGTGATCACAATTTAATCTTCTATTTCGCAGGGGGAGGCCACGCTGCTATTTTACAAAGCCTTTTTCATCGCAATAGAATTCCCTGAATCAAAGGCTCACAGGTGTGATTTTTGGCTGGGAACAAGCAGTTGCATTCCTGTCAAACAGATTCTGCTTTCCAAGCACAAATGGCCTTCTACTCCTTGCTGTTCAAGAGAATTGCTTTCCAGAAAAGGAAGGTGTTGCCTTCTTGCAAGTTCAAAGGCTCATCAGGAATGTGTTGGTTAGGATGCTGCTAACAAAGCATCCTTCATTACCAAGGAACAATTCCTAGTAGTTAACGAAGCAAAAATGCCTGCAGGAGGCTAAAAACTGCAGAATTTGGACCAGGAAGAAAAGTAATTTCAGCCATCAGCAGTAAGAAAAAGGCTTCCTCTCCTCCTATTTTTTTTTTTCAGTAGCAGAATAAAACCCCCACACTTTTTAGCTTTAAGCAATGCCCTTTTCAAAACTGATGGAGTAAAACAGACATGTCTTTCAAAGACAAATTGAAACTCTGCTGAATTTTCTTGTTGATCTTTGTAGAGATATTACTACATAATAGTCAATGGTTATGCTCTTTGGGAGATTAGATTAGATGTGCATAAATGTTTCTTCTTCTCTTTCAGGCTATTCATCTTGTCATATGGATTTCTTTCAGAGTGCCTTCTTTTCATTACATCAAAATTCTGAAGAGAGACAGTGATTTTTAATTCTCTAGAGGACTTTACATGGTCATACCAGTAGAAATGAGCAATTTTACCCTGCAGGAATGCAAAAGTGCCATAAATAAGAGTCTCCCAATATGCAAGATGTAAAGAAAAGCAGTTGCCTTCCCAGGAATATGAAGTAGGCAAACCTTGAACAGTCAGCTACAGTCTTTCAAATATCTCATGAGAGATCAAAGCTGCCAATTTATTTCTTGGGTGTTTTAATATTGACAGACCTCCTTGCAGAATTTATGCAAGCAGTGAATTGAGGCCAACAGATCATCTGAGCCTGCAGACTTCCTGCCAAGGCATATCCTGGATTAAAACAGGGAGGAGGAAATAAAAGGATGGAGCAGTCCTCCGATGTGAATGTGTTTCATCCATATCTCTCTGGTGATGCAATGTCGCTCTACAGGGAAGTCATTCACCCCAACTCTTTCAGGACAGCTTCTTGTCCTAAGGATGTGCTGGAAATATCCTTAGGAGATACAAGAGCAGAGAGCAGGGGATGGAGTGGGACATGGAGCCTGTACCTCATCACCTATAGAAGACCAGTGAACCTCAGTGTTTGCACAGGGTGGAGCAGAGCCCTGTTGTAACGCCAGCACTGGCTTTTTGGAGACTGCTCCCTGCATCACCCAAACCTGTTCTGAACCGCCTTGGTCTGATGTGGTGCCGGGAAACCTGGGACAGATGGAGCAGAGTGGACAAACAGAGAGGGCAGGACTTCAGACAGGGACAAGGCTGAGCCATGTGTCAACCTGCAGGCCAAAGCTAGGAAGAAAACCCATCCTCCCCTTGCAGCAGAGGGTCCTGGAGGGGAGGAAGGCTCTGCTGGGGAGGAGATGCTTCACAAATCCAAAGCATGTGCTGTTTGCAGATGCTGTTCTATGAAATCTGGGTTAAAAAAAGGGGCCTGTCCAAAACTGGAAAAAAGTATCTTTTCATCACAAATACACAATAAGTCTGGGCCAGCAATCCAGATCAAACATCCCAGAAGCAACAGTCACCTTGGTCTTTGGCAGAGTGAAAACAGAGTCTATATAGGACTTTTTTGTAAATACACATTAGGAGACTTTGTTTGTAAGAATATCCCTGAATTATGAAGGAGACTCTGCTTAGGCGATGCTAAGAAAGTTGAAAACACACTACAGAGCTCTGTCCAACATGGTTTTTGCTTAGAGAGCAGAAGAAACCAAAGAGAAGCCACTAGCAGAGCTGTAGTAATTTATGGGTGCAGCTAGAAGACCCGCTATGGAAAGCACTTTGATATAGTGGGAAGGGGGACAAAGAGGGGAAGAGGAAAGGGAAATGAGCTGCTGGGAGGGGGAAGCTGCTACAATTTGCTTCTCTCAGCAAGACAGAGCTTAATGCCTTCTGCAGGCAAGGAAACAGCTTTTCGCCACTCACTGCAGATAGCAGAGTAGTAAATCTGTCAGTCCCTCAACGGAGAGACGCCTCCCCTCTACATTCCTGTGCAAACCTGCAAAGGATTATTAGCTAAATATCTCCCTTTGAAATCAAAGCTAAACTTGCAGAGCTCCTAATCTGACCCTGGCAGCGTATCAGGTGGTTGAGCCGCACAAATCTCACAATAATAAGAGATAAAATATGATTTCATACACAGTAAAAAAAAAAATCTGCATCAGATTCCTCCATCCCAGTTTCCTAGGGGATTCCTTTCCAAATAACCCCATCCTTGTTCTGAAGACAACTGAAGGACAAGGATTAAAAAAGAGGTTAAAAAGGAAAGTGGAATAACTCACCTCAAATTTATTCCTGAAAAAAAGTTTACCTTGCCATATTAGATTACCCGTGACCCCTGAAAGACCCAGAACATGAATCTCATATGTTCACCACACTCCCCTTAAGTAAGAGCAAGATGATGTGATGCCAAATTCCTGTATCAGTTCAGTAACTCTGCTAAACTGCTCCTTATTATTCCTCTTACAGACCCAATGTGCAATGAAACTGGTTTGGGTATTTGCCCTCCAGCTCCACCTGCACAGAGCAGGCTGGCATGAAGAGTAAAGCACAGCAGTGGAAAATATATACCCACTTCCTTATTACCCTTGGCCATTGCCAGAAATCCATAATGACTGTGGTCCAAACTACATTAAAAGCCTTTGAACTGATCATGTACAGAAATGTAGCATTGTATTTGGGTATTTCTAGAGGTTAGTAGGTGTCATGTAGGTGTCTTGCAGTTGTGATGCCTTCTATGATGCAACCAGGAAAGACATAGGAGCAGAGCTCTTATATCAATAAAAAAAATGAAATCACAAAATGCATATTCAGGTCCCTGTGCTGCTCCTGAACTTGGGAGGAATGGGAGAGGAAGCAGGATCAGGACAAGTATCTGTTATCTCCCAAAACCTGCCTTACTTCCAGTTTTTCAGCATTAAGGGAGTTGCTCTTTCCCTCCCACCTCTGCGCTCCCACTGGTTGTGCTCTCGGGTTACAATTTCCCAGGTGGCAGGTTGGTTTAGGGATTCACATCCCTCTGCACCTACCTCCCACCCTTCCTACAAGAGTCCACCACCCCTGCAGTTGAGCCAACCACACTGGGTCTAAAGCTGCGAGCAAGAAGAGCTCGCTTCTTGTTATACATTATTCAGGTTTGCTAAGGCAATTTGAAGGCCATGTTAGGGTTTGCAACTACTATGAAGCAAATGCACCAAAGGGAGAAACATTAAGAAATAAAACATAAAAGGTGGGCTCAGAGGAAAGGAAGGCAAGGCACGTGGGAAAGGGTGAAGGGGGAGACCTATGTACTGTGGCACCTATCAGAGCAGAAGTTAAAATCACAGTGACATATTTTAGAAAAGAAACCCATCATGAAAACCCCATCAGATTAGATTATAAAACTAGGTTGCATGAGGCTATGAGCAACCTGATCCACTGGAAGGTTCCCCTGCCCATGGCAGGGGAGCTGAAACTGAATGATCTTTAAGGTCCCTTCCAATCCAAACCACTCTATGATTCTATGATACAGACTTCTTTCCTTGGCACATCCCAGAGAATGGTCTCTTTCAACACCCTACATGATTTACATTGTCCTGCAGCTTAGGGTGAATGTTCAGGATATGCAAAAACTTAGCCTGTGCTAAAATACTCCTTCACGCATGCAGCACCAAAGGCAGGTACAACCAGCTGTTGTGTCCACCTCCAGGGCAGGGAGATGGTGGGGGAGCCCACCACAAGCCCCCCAGCATTTCCCCTGTAAAATGGAAGAATGGCAGCACATTCACTGTGGTTCCGTGCCCATATGGGCTGAGCAAGACACCATCTCCTCACATCATCACATCGATGTAAACTACCAAAATGATCGTAGCTTTGTCTATCACCCAAAGAATGTCTCCCAGAAACAGCGCTAAAGCAAGCTGGGCTCCAGATGCTCCTTTGTATCTGAACGTAGGCATTCCTCCCTCTTGGGGTTTAAGACCTAATGAAGCTTTGCAATTGACTTCACAAGAGTTGCCTTTGCAAGAAGTGATAGAACACTGAAAGGAAATAGCACAGAATTTGCACATTGGAGGGTAATATAAGAAGAAACACATTCCATCCTTCCTTATTTATCTGCCTGTTCTTCAGAGCTGAGCACAGTGTGAGCTCATACCCTGCCCAGCCTGAGCTGCTAATCCTAGGCTCTTCCACTTGCAGTTGTGTTTATTTTATTACTTCAGATGGCCATTAGGGCTGCTAATGAACCGACAAGTGGGTGAGAAGAGAGGGAAAGCAACTGACTTGGGGGGTAGAGGAGGGTTCCCCTCACCCTCCCCACCCCCACCCCATCCCTTGCATCCTCCTTCCTTCAGACGCCTGGTGTTGTGATGCCACTGATTTCCAAGTCTTCCACTTCAATCTCCTTCGTACCTGTTTGGGGGGTTGCTTTTTTAAATTTTATTTTATTGACAAATAATGCCTCTAGTGAGATATTATGTCTCTGTGTCTGCAATTTTGCTGATCTTTTTTAAAAAATCAAGTTCCTTCCTGCTGCTGGTAACATTTGCTCTTAGGCTGAGACATGATGGCTGAAGGGAACTGAAACAATAGGATTCAATGAGCATTTGCATCCAGGGGGCTTTCTCTCCAATGCAATTCCACAAGCAAAACTAATGCTGATGAAAAATGACGTGTTAATATTATCTCCAAGAAGAAGTTCAATTACACTAGCCCGGGGAGCTGAAAGAATGATTTAATTAAAATCTGCTTGTGTCAGCCACCTTCTCTATGTGTACAAACAAAACCCACTGGGAAAATCCTCCCACAGAACAGACAAATCCCTCTGAAAACTGGAGAAGCCCAGAAAAATAAAGCCAGAAAAATAAAAGCAAGCAGTTACTTAAGGCCACTGGCTTCAGCCAGAACCATAGGAAATGGGTCCAGTCCCTTTGTAGCCTTCTTTGGGGTCTCCCCTCTCCCCTTCTTGGGGGAACTCGAGATGGCAAGGCACAATCTCTTTCCCTTCCTGGGCAGCTTTTAAACACTGCTCTGTGAGTGTGCATGCATGTGCATGGCTCCAGGGATGCTCAACTCAAAAGCCAGGCATGCTCAGAACAATGATACTTGCTTTGATACTAAAGCATGTTAATTTTACTTCTTTCTGTGCCTCTAGGGTGTTCTTGCTTTTCCCAGCATCTATGAGGACTCAGAACATGCTCTGGTTTTTAAAAGACAGCAGGGACAATCATCTAACGTTGGGTGAATGTCAGGCATGACTACCAGCTGCAAACCACCTCAGATGAGATGAGGGGAAGAGACAGGGCACAAGCCTGGAGAAAAACCCTGCTGAGATGTGGGAGAAGGAAGGCAGAGCAGACCTGCCATGTCTTGCACCAACAGGTAACAGCTTTTTTGAATGAATTGCAGTGTCGGGGGGGGGAGATCAGACGAGCTCTGAGATGCAGAAGCCTTCTCCTGTGCCTACCCATTGCAGTTGCAGTTCTGGTTTCAGCCCACTGAGGACAGACTGGAGAAAAGCACCAGCAAGTCAAGGCCAATAACCAAAAAGGGAATCCTAAAACCCAATAATTTCCATCTATCATTATTGCCCCCCAGGCCAAGAAATGCTAAAATCATATAGTGAAAAAAAAATCCCTATGTAAAAGTGAGGAGCATAAGAGGTTATGGGAGAAACTATTTGCTCTCAGTTGGTCTCCAAGAAGCCATAAGCAAGAGGGATCCAGCCCACCTCAGCTTCTTCTCAGGGCTGGAAGAAGCACAGACCCAAAGGATATGAAAGCCCCAAACAGCAAAGATAAACCTGAAACGCTGTGGTACCCATAAGGTGACTGCTTCATCCTCTGTAGGCTTCTGAGCAGGAACAGTTTCATTTGCCCAGGGAGACCAGAAAGGCCACAGTCAGTCATATGTGAGAAGAGTCTGAGAAGAGTCTGCCTCCGGAAGGCAGGAGGGCTCTGCAGAGGGACCTTGATAGGCTGGAGAGATGGGCTGAGTCCAACGGGATGAAGTTCAACAAGGCCAAGTGCCGGGTCCTGCACTTTGGTCACAACAACCCCATGCAGCGCTACAGGCTGGGGACAGAGTGGCTGGAGAGCAGTCAGGTGGAAAGGGACCTGGGGGTACTGATTGACAGGAGGATAAACATGAGCCAGCAGTGTGCCCAGGTGGCCAAGAAGGACAATGGCATCCTGGACTGTATCAGGAATAGTGTGGCCAGCAGGACGAGGGAAGTGATCGTTCCCCTGTACTCAGCGTTGGTGAGGACACAACTTGAGTATTGTGTTCAGTTCTGGGCCCCTCAGTTCAAGAAAGATATTGAGGTGCTGGAGAGGGTCCAGAGAAGAGCAACAAAACTCATGAAGGGACTTGAGCACGAGTGCTATGAAGAGAGGCTTAGGGAGACGGGGCTGTTTAGTCTGGAGAAGAGGAGGCTCAGGGGTGACCTCATCACTCTCTACAACTATCTGAAAGGAGGTTGTAGACACGTGGGGGTCGGACTCTTCTCAGCAACAGAACAAGAGGGCACGAGCTTAGACTCTGCCAGGGAAGGTTTAGGCTGGATATCAGAAAAAAGTTCTTCACAGAATGAGTAATCAGGCATTGGAATGGCCCAGAGAGATGGTGAATTCACCATCCCTGGAGGTTTTTAAAATAAGACTGGATGTAGCACTTAGTGCCATTATCTAGTAATCATGATAGTGTTGGATTAAGGGTTGGACTTGATGATCTTGGAGGTCTCTTCCAACCCAGATAATTCTATGATTCTACGATTCTATGAAATGTCCCACTGTGTGACAATGGTGGATGACTTCAGCCATTGAGATTGGGTCAGATAAACCTTCTCAAGGTGAGAACCAAGGGAAGGAGAAAACATCTGATGTGATACTGCTTTGTTTTGTACCCCTTTGGTAAGCTAGACCAAGATGCCTAGAAATTGCCATCTCCAGCAAACAAGAGTCATGTCATGAGGTATATTGACAGTTACTGTGACTTTCAGAAAGAATCTTGTAGATGCAGAAATTCTCTTCTGCTCTCCTACCTCACCTATACATCTACCTTTATGTATCATCTCATGGCCATTGCTGGACCTTAAATACTTCTTCTTTCACTATTCTGAGTTACATGTGAAAAGACTCCATCCTTTCAACGAGGTTCTTCTGTCAATGGATGATGACTCAATGTAAATAATCTTGACATACTGCTTCGGTTTATTGTTTGAACTTCCTGAGAGGTGGGACTGCTACTCTTCCCTTTCAGAAGGTGTGGATGATTTCAGACTGGAGGATCTCATGATCTGGGAACTGATTTCATGCACTTTCCTATTAAGCAAAGTTATAATACCAGATGATACACTGCTGAATTCTCGTGCAATGAAAACAAACTTGTCTTGAAATTATGAGATTGCAACATTTGAGATGATTTACATGATTATGTTTGGCTGAAACACAAAAAATCTGTTCTGGTGGGGGTTTTAATTATTCATTTGCAAATGTCACAATTAAGAAAAGCTGCAAAGGGTGGAGGTTGTGTATAATAGGAATTGTATGGTAACAGCATAATGAATATTAGATGCTTCTGGAAAAGGATCATATCTGGTTGAATGATAGCAGAGAAACTGGAAGAAAAATTCTTATGTACACCCTCCAGAGAGAGGAGAAAAACACAACATGAAGGACTGAAGTTCATTCAGGATTTGAAGGTGAGTAGAGAGAAGTAGAACTGAAACTGATTTTTCCATTATTTACTTTTATTTATTTTTATTTACTTGTATTTATTTTTATTTACTTTTATTTGCTTTTATCCTCTATAAGGCCACGTATCTTCATAGCAGGGAGACAGCCAGTACCAAGAAGGTCTGGCATATAGAGGGAATGGTCTGTCAAGGTCTGGCAGGTCCACAGAAGAAGTTGGCAGCAGACAGAATAGTGTTTAGATGCATTTATGGAAGCTGAGGAAGAGTTAAGCTTAATATTAGAAAAGGACCTGTCCACAGAGACATCCAGGGAAGCTGAACATGCATTACTATGCTCTTCATAAAGAAGATGCAAATTTTTTCTCACAGAAATAAATCAAAGCCTAAAAAATAACCCTCTCTGATGGGAGATGGGCCTCAAGCCATACAGGTTTCAATGCTTATCTGGATGACTTGAGCACTTGCTCTTCCTAGTGAAGACACCAGTCAGCCAGTGAAAAATTGTACCAGCCATTTGAAATGTCATTGACCTGAAACCTGGAAATTAGAGTCACACTGCATTTAATTACTTTTTCTTTGTTCCCCAGAAGGGTCTAGATTATACAGCTGGGCTGTGGATGATTTAAGCCTACCACTGAAACAAGGTCCATTACTATCACTACTTTTCGATGCCCACTTTTGGTCAGCTGGGGTTGGTTCCTACAGATGCTGAGTGAAATGCTCATGTTCTTCAGCAGTAAGAATTATCTGTCAATATTTCACTTTAGATACCTAAATATGAATTCAATCTTTTAGCATCTAGTTACTGTTTTTTCATAATACAACAAGGGACAGACATAAATACTGTCACCAGAGAGATCAGTTAGATCTTTTCACTCCTCTCCACCATTACGATCTAAAATTGCAGAACAAGGAACACATGCTTTATGGCACGTCAGTCTAAATATTATTCAACAAACCTTCACCCACTGAATTATTTGTTGGCTTTGTTATAAGCCTTTGCTTAGTTTCTCTTCTTGGAGCCATTAAAACAGCAGAACTGGAGCTAGATATGTATGTGATAGGTGAAAAGACCATCCTGTCCCCAGAGAAGGCATCGTCTTGTTAGTCACAGCATATGAATGCTTTGTGTCAGGGCAGGAAGGCTAAGGGTCCCTTCTGCCATTGCTCTGGCATTCTCCTGCTTAATTAAAGAGTTACAAAAAAGCACTAATTTAAACAGAGCAGCTGGAGAGCCATGACCACTGGTGTATGGAAAAGAGGGCGACAGAATAAGGCTGCATTCAAAATGTGTAGCAGGTCCCAAATTACAAGAACCTGACGTTATTCTTGGAGGAGTTTAAGTCTCCACAAAGAGTCATTACCAAAATAAAGCTCCGTGCACATGTTCTGAAGCCTGCAAAGCTCACACAGCAACATTTTGCATCTGATGCTCAGGCCCTGAAATCAATGACAATCTCTCTTGGGATGGACCCGCCACATCAAACACTTAGGTCTGGCTGCGCCCAGTTGTTTCGTTAGGGGAACTAATGGCCCAGATGATTTGTTTTTGCCACTGTTGGCACACTTATTTGTAATCTAAATGCTTCCATTAAAAATAATCAGAAATAAGATTTTTCTTCTTGAGACTTAGATACGACTTTTCCAAAGGTCAGGTTTTAGGCATGTCGGTTGGGGAGAGGCTGAATGCTTGTATAATTATCTAGCTGGACTATACAATGGACTTTCATATATATATTTTGTGATACCACCTAGCCCTAGTGTATTAGGTATTACAACATCTCTAGAAACAACAGTCCTCAACATATGGCTACAGGACACATCAGAAAAGCAGAAGCAAAGAGAAGCATTATCGGGCCAGAAGCATGTAATGCCACAGGGAATGGACTCGTAAGTACCCAAAACAGCTATGCTACAATCTATTATGTCTAATTATAATGATATATCTATTATGATGTACATAATACATATATATATATTTTATATATATACATAAAATACTCAGGGAGTTTGGGATTTCTTGAGCTCTGTGTCTTGGAGCAATATGCAGTCATGTTCATGTAAGACTTCATTCACAGGCAGAGTCCTCAAGGTTCTACTGGCAGGAAAGTGACTTCCTGGGGAGCTGATGAGTTATTTGGTGCTGGATCAGGCTCCTTAGGTACAGAACTCTCCTTTGACTGCTAAAACTAACCCCAAATTAATACAGCACAGAAAATCCTCAGTGAAAACATTGATTTCAAGAGGCAATAAAAGCTGAGCCAGGATTTTGATAATCTTCTCGTGTTCACGTGTTCTAGAGCAGAGGGCTGCTGCAGGGGAAAAACAGCCTAATGGTTGGAACTGGACTCCCCAAGATTTGCAAGTCGGACATGTCATTAGTCTCTCTAGCTGAGTTTATCCTGCCTGAGCTCTCTGGTTGGGAGAACAGTCAAAATGTACATGGTTCCAAGCTCTTGCATGGTCCCTGAGAAGCATGTGTCCTTTTAGGTATCCTGAGATCAGTCCTTCTTCATTATTAGGGAGAGATGTCGTAGAACCACAGACTAGTTTGGGTTGGAAAGGACCTTTGAAGATCATCTAGTCCACCCCCTCTCCCAAGGAAAAAGACAGCTTTCACTAGATCAAGTAGCTCAAAGTCCTATCCAACCTGACCTTTAACGTTTCTGTGCACAGGGCATGTGCCACTTCTTCTGGGCAACTTGTTCTGGTGTCTCTTCACCCTCAGTATAAAAAATTTCTTCCTTATGTCTCTTTCTGTGTAAAACCATTGCCCCTTGTCCTGTCACTACAGGCCCTGGTAAAAAGGAAGCCCCTTTTAAGTACAGAAAGGCCGTAATAAGGTCTCCCTGAAGCCTTCTCCAAGCTGAACAATCCCAGCTCTCTCACCTTTTCTTCACAGAGGAGGTGTTCCAGCCCTCTGGCCATTTTCATGGCCTCCTCTAGACACGTTCCAACAGCTCCATGTCTTTCCTGTGATGGTGGCTCCAGAGCTGGATGCAGTACTCCAGGTGGGGTCTCACCAAAGCAGAGTAGAGGGGCAGAATCACCTCCCTCGACCTGCTGGCCACGTTTCTCGTGACGCAGTCCAGGATATGGTTGGGTTTCTGGGTTACAAACACACATTGTTAGCTCATGTCCAGCTTTTCATCTAGCAGTACCCCCATGTATTTCTCCATAGGGCTGCTCTCAATCTCTTTATCCTCCAGCCTGTATTGAGATTGGTGGTTGCTCCAACCCAGTTCAGGACCTTGCATTGCTAAGCTCAATGAGGTTCACATGGGCCCGATCATCCAGCCTGTTAGGGTCCCTCTGCATGGCATTCCGTCCCTCTGGTGAATCAACTGCAACACTCAGCTTGGTGTCATCTGCAAATTGAGGGTACACTCAAACCCACTGTGTTCATTAACGAAGATTAAATAGTATTGGTCCCAGTACGGACCCTTAAGGAACACAACTCATTGCTGATTTCCACCTGGACATTGAGACATTGACCGTAACTCTTTGAATACGGTCATGCAGCCAAATACTTATACATCTAACAATCCATTGATCAAATCTGTATCATCTCTCCAATTTAGAGGCAATAATGTTGTGGGAAATTGTGTCAACGGCCTTCCAGAAGTCCAGGTAGATGACATCAGTAGCTCTTCTCTTGTTCACTGATACAGCCACTCTATCATAGCAGGCCATTTCTAAGGCAACTTATTCAGGTAAAATTTGGCCTTGGTGAACCTGAATAAACCTTTCTTTTATGCTTTTTCTGCTGAGGGGGGTGTGGTCATGCCTGTATCAGATGGAAAGATTGCTCGGCAGCCAGATCTGGGTTGGTAAGAATGCACAATATTGACAGAGTTTGCTTTATCAACGACATGAACACTGCTGAGCCACAAAACAGTAGAGCTGCGATGTGTCAAGTCATAAATAACTCATCATGAGGAAAGCGAGCACCGTCTGGGCATGGAGCCATAGCATTCATCCTTAGATACGCATTCAAATCAGCTCCATTAGTATCATATTCTTCTGTAATTACTCCATTGATTCAGACTGCATCTTATCTCCCCCTGAGAGCAGCAAACACCCTTTAATTTACTGAAAACTAGTAAGAGGGAGAATGCTAACATACCATCCACACTGTATTCAGAGCAAGGCTACAGAGAACATGCAAATGAGGCAAGAAAGCCTACAAAGGCTGAACAGTACCAGATCTGCAGGTGCTAAAGTCAGCAAAAGCAAAAACCTGAATGCTAACGGGATGCCAGTGTTTACTTATATAGCAGGATCCCAGGACCCTCACGCTCACCCTAAGAGCAAAAAGGGTATGAACTCTTCAGTGACCCTTGGATATTCTGTGTTGGTGATGAAACCCAAAACCTGTCAAGTTTCATGTGGTCTCCAGTTTCCTAGAGGAGGTTTCAAAGTGCTCTTGTTACAATATCTTATTTTCAGAAGTACCTTTCATGAAACTTTACATTCTCCTCTTTAATCCCCATTAAATGAGGGTCCCATGACTTCCAAGAACTCCCTGAAAGCTTTACTATTTCTATTATTATTTTTGGCTCTCTGGAGGTTCATTACCACCAAGAGCTGTTGGAATAGGTTTCAGGGTGAGAGAGGGCTTGAAGGAAGCTCTTAGGCTGTCCCTCATCACTCTGCTATGCAGGAGCTGTTGCAGAACAGCAGCTGAAAGTTGTGTGACCCCTCTGCAAAGAGTAACCCGGCTGACGCAAACTGAGAAATGAAGAAGTAGGAACTAGATCTGGAAAAAGAAAAAAACGATTATTTTCTCTTCAAACAGAGCAAATGGCACCATTTCAGTAAGGGTCACATCTGGAGTAATTTTGTATCAACTAAAGCAAGGCCGTGTGAAAGATGAAAGGGAAGATTGCTGGATGGGGAATCCTGCAGGCAGGAGAGGGGTGGTGGTGCTCAGTTTGTGCAGAGATACACCAGACTAGGGCTAGCAATGTGTTGTGCACCAGCCCAGGATGGGACATGGGTCTCTTTGATCAGAGCTTGCTACTTCTGCTACTGGGATGGATTTTATTTTGCATATGTGCAGGCCACAGAAGTAAATGAGTTGTGCATTGGACAGGATGAAAGGCTCTGAGCTACACAGCATCATTACCTCTGTGTTTATGTGGGAGTGAGAAGCGGTGAAAAAATGTAATGAGAAAGTCTGGTTTCACTTAGGTCCTGTTTATATTGAGAGTTAAGGACTCCTGGCCCGCACACGCTCTCTCCAGACAGCTGCCAGCTAGAGAGTCAAGATTAAGAGGAAACGATGAAGAGAAAACATTACAGTAGCACACGCTTATAGGAGTGGTTTGGTGGTAAAGCCCAAGGAAACAGAGTCAGGAGGAAAAAGAAAAAAAAGAAGAATCCTGTCCAAGGACTCTCTCAAGCTTCTCAGAGGGCTCTGGCAAAGTCACCAAGGCCATAATCTCCCAGCTGAATTTGCTGAAGTGTTAAAATGTAAATGTAATTTAAATAAATGACAACATTTTATTTGAGGTGCTAAGCTCTTGCAAATGCTGGAGGAGCCAAGTGTGTTAATGTTTCTCTGGCAACCACAGCACATAGCTGAGTGCCCAGCTTGAGCACTCTGAAGGGATGAGTTTTACCCTCTGGATCTAATTTGCTTAAATTAAAGCAAATTTGCACTAGAGTAAGTTTGGAGAAAATAAAGGTAACTTTTGCTTGTTGTGCTGGAGAAAAGACTACCCCCATGCAATTTCCAGAGTCCCACTCATAATATGACTGCAATCTTCTTCTAAGGGGTGAAGCGAAACCTTTACAAAGGAAACAGCTCAGTATCAACCCGTTGCCATTCACCAAGTCATGCTGTTCATTTCCTGCTAATTTTTAGCTGCTAACTAGTCACCAAGAAACTTAATAGCTCCCAAAGAATGCTTGAAACGCTTTCTTCACCAGTTGGACACTCAGGCACGTGGGGTCATCCAGCACCCAGGGAGAGCTGCACAAACCACTCTTGGCCATTTTGCCAGGAGAGCAGGAGCAGTGCCAGGAATCTGTGTCTCTAGGAGTTGGTACTACAAAACCACGAGTGCTTGTGAGTTTGACTGGGAGAAGGCCCATTATTTTCGATCAACTGTTCCTATTTTCTGTGTATTTATGGAGTTTACCTATGAGATATAACTTCAGTGTAGGGCTTCACCTAGACAGCTACTTGTACATTTCCTCTTTTTCAGCTCTCCTTGTCTCTTGCAGTCCTGTATTTCTGCAATGAGCACTTTCCCCTCCTGTAAATATGTGACAAGTCATGATCAGTCGCTGTTTTACTTTTGATCTGCATGGTTATAAACAATCGTGCAAAGTAGCAAGACAGGAGGAATCAAGCTCTCAAGTCCTCGATGCAATGCATTACTTGAACACTTTAGATATAAACTAAGATACACCAGAGAATGATCCATAGAACAAAACAGAGATGATAATAGAAATCTATCTTATTTTGTATGGGGTATTCATGAGGGGGGTTTTTTCACTTTCCCACACAGCTGCGGTTATACCTTTGAATTTGGGAGGCTGTCGTCATTATCTTGCTGCTCAGATCTCTGCTGGTCCAAAGCCTGATAAAGTCACTGTGAGTCAATATGGTACCAGCCAATGTCTGTTGATGTCCAGAGACTGGAATATAAGTTTTGTTGTGTCAAATCCACTCTCTGGTTTCTCTAACCAAACAACTAGCCTAGGTATCAAAAAGTTGCAAGTGAAAAAGAGACATAGTTCTGCATTCAAGGTATGAAAGTAGCCATGAGAACCTCTAAAAAGGTTTATGTATGACTAGGTATGACTGATGCTTTATATAGGAAATCAAAGGTAAGGTTGATTTCAGAGTGTGACAGGAAGTGCATCTTACTTCATCAGACATATAATTTCCAGAAACTCTTACTTAATTTCTCGGCCCCGGAGTTTCTGGTGTCCAAAAGAGCTTGAAAGTGAAGAAATGGTTCCATGATCCATTGAATGGTGTTAGGGTTTCTTTTGCTTTGGAAAAAAAAACCATGCTAAACTCAAAGGTCAACAGAGTTCAACTCAGGTGAATGATATTGCTAGTTAGAAAGAGTCACTAATATGCTTTTGTCAACATGAAACATTTATTGGAGTCATAGCACAGTTGTTGGTTCAGAACAATAAGGCTTTCTCCTAAGTTTCCACCCCAGAGTTTATCAGTGGCTAAAACTAGACTTGAAAATAAGAGATGGGAAAATGTTTGATGTTGTAGCTGAGGTTGAAAGACTAAACAAGCATATTTCAGTGTTTGGTTCTGGCAGCTTTGATTTATGGCACTGTAAAGTCTGGTAAAGATGCTCCAGGCAGCATACAAAACAAAAAAGCATTAATTCTTTGCATGTCAGAGTCAGAACAAAGATGCTAGATGTAATGAACTTCAATGACATTTAATCATGCTTTATTACAGAGGCAAACTCTAAATATTAAAATAACAGAGGGTTATTTAAAAGCACATTGCTATCACAGTAATTAGTGACCAAAAGAGTCTAACTCAATCTCTTCAGTAATTATATTCAGATCTAATTTTTGTTCAGATCATGTTTATATCAGATTTAAGGTTGCTTCCATCTGGAGCAGATGCAGTCTTCTCATGAAAGGAATAATTGATCAAATTCTGCATTTGGTTACACGCATGCAACTCCATTGTAATCCAAAATGTGTGACTACATGTCCCAGTGGGGACGGTCAGCTGGAAGACCTCTTTAATTAGTATATTATGTGCTCAAATTAGAATTTTATGCTGCTATTATTTAAAAATGAACTGATCCTCTGCTTGAAGAGGCTTATGCTGACAGGTAGACAGCAGGTCTCTTGGTGCTGGAAGTTCTCAGCATATTTACTGTTAGCCCCTCGCTGTTGTCATTTAGAAAAGGAAAGAGATAAAAGAGTATGAGCACTTTTCCCAACGTAACTTCAGGTTTTGTTAAGGAATTTGAGGCAATACATTAATTTTAAGTCTCCTGAATAGGACTGTGTGAGATTCCTGCGTTGATGTAGCATGTTTGCCTTTTGCCACTCAGCACGTCTATGTTATTTTAATTCACAGATTTCAGCACAATTATATAGGAAAGAAAATAAGTTTTGCCTGTTTTATAGGTGGAGAAACTGAGAAACAAATGGAAGTTCAGATATGCCAAAGAGGATGGAAATCTCCGTCATCTGCATTGAGTGTCACTGACTCCTTTAGCAACATCTGAATATTATTACTTCAGGACAGGCATGAGATCTGCTTTGGGGACTGAAAAGCCTCCAATCTCTATTCTCCGGCAGCCCCACACTTTCTCCTCTCCCCTCTTCTCCGCTTCCCACCAAGGCCACTCACGTCCTGCTCACAGAGATCCCGTGCTCTTCTTTCTCTCCTCGTGGCCCATATTTTCCCTCAGACCTGTGCTCTAGTCCCTTCCCTTAGATGTATACCAGATGTTCTGTCTGTCCTCCCACCACCTTTTGTCTCCATCTTTTTTCCTCCCTTTCACGCCAGGAGCTGTGTGTGGTCCCCAGCCCATCCTACGCCATGACTATAACCTCCCTCTCTCTTCATTCCAGGGCTCTTCCCCAGTCTCTACTGCAGTCCCATTGCTGGGACCCCCCTTCTTCCTCTCCATATTTATCATGTTTCTTCCCCTGCTGTGACAGAGAGCCCAAATCCCCCAGTATCTCTGTATGCCACAGTTTCATTCTCATCCCAACAGTGTCCATACATACTCTGCATGCCTTCTTCTACTCACTGCACTTCTACTTCCAACTAGTGCACCACAAATCTTTTTTAATATCCCCATCTTCTTATTTTGCTTCACTTATTTATTTTCTTCTTGCCTGGGAAGGCAGTCATTGAGAGTATTCACATTTTAAAAGCAGGTGTGCTCATGGGCAGAACTGAGAGGCAGAACACTGTTACACAGTGAGAGCTTCATAGAATAGCTGGATGTGGATACTCAGACACTAAGACCTCTGTGGGTCTCCAGTTTCCCTCTGACGTGCAATCAAAATTGGGTCAGCTCAGCCCATTGGTAGCAAAGTGCCTCAGACAGATGAGATGCAGCATGTCAGTTCTATGTATCATGGAGAGAGAAGAGCTCCACATGTGTGGGATTTCATGAGTGTCACCAACAAGACTCCATAAACCTTAGCGGGAAGGTCTCAAATGCTGAGGGGCAGAAGAAAGCCTGTTTTCCTAGTTGCGACAAGGCATTTCCTTGCATATCTCCCCAGTGAAAGGAAAACATCAAGGCACACAGAAGAACATGTTCAGCAGGCAATTCAGGGCCTGGATGTTATCCAGCCAAGTCTTGACATTCTCCAAACACAGCACCCTCATCACTTCTGGGTGACCTATTCCCATTCTGCACTACCCTTCAGGTGAGAAAGCATTTCCTAACATCCAACCTCAAACCCCCAAGCCAAAAAAAAAACCCAAGTGAAACCACAGAAATGTGTTGGTGAAGGAGACCTTGACAAAATCTGGTTTGGCTTCTTGAATGACAGCTGGACTAGAATATGCTTACTCCATGCCAGACAATGGCCAGCTAGCTCTTCTTCAAAATCTCACTTGAGAGATCCCAGCACCTCCAGCTTTTCCTTTCACACTGAAGCAAATTAGTGCTCTCAGGTAGCTCCAGTCACTCCTTATACTCTACACAGGGGCTGTGGTTGATGCCAGCGGGTCTAAAACAGTGGTCTACCCAGCTCTGGTAATAGCAGCATAACCCCCAGTTCTGATAATTTTCTTAATTCCAGCAGAAATACCTCCTATTAAACCTTCTTCTAATACTTCTTCTACAAGAAGGACACATATCTCTTCCAAATATATTACCCGACAGTGAAGGGGAAGTGAGGAGAGGCACTCTGAATATATGTGATTTGGCAGGGAAACTGGTAGAGGAATGGACTACTAAATAAAACAGTGATATAAAAAAGTTGAGTCACACATGTGGCTTCTATTCCTCGGTGATTATCAGGGGTGAAAAAGCATGTGATCTCCAGTTACCTTACAAAGAGAAAATGAGAAGAGTGCTATTTGCCCATTACTATTCATTGTTTCAGCAGTACCACCGGCAAAATATACAACTTAGTGACCTCATTATTCAGGCAAGAACAAATTGAATTCATCAGAACTACACTTAAAATCTTACTGTTACCTCCAAGCAACAATAAAACAAGCTAAAACTAAGATGGAAAAAGGATTCTGCAGTCACTGATTACACAGCCTTGAGGCACCTGGAAGAGGTGGCCAAAATGCAGTGCTCACTAAAATCAGTGGGGAAAGAAATGCCTGTTCATTTCAAGTGATTTTGGATCAGGACCAAAATAAGTGAAAATCATCAAAAAACAGGAAGACAACTGAATGAAACGTACCTTAAAAGTGCCTGGTATTATTACAAACACCCCCTAAGGCTTCTGATAAATTGCAGGAAAGCTATAGCTGTCATATTGTATTATTTTAGTAAGAACAGCCATTAGTCCTTTCCTGATTGCATGCCAGATAATACAAGATAAATGCTCCTATGGATTTTTTTCTTCCCTTTCTATACTTTGTTAAAGTGAGTGAATTCTCTTACCTTGTTGCATAGCGACTTGTGGAGCACTCACCTTTGGCACGTGGATGATGGATGGTCTGGGGATGTGAGTACAGAGTGCAATAATATCATGGCTTAGCTCGCTAGCAGCAAATACTGATGACTCCGTGATAGCAGACACTGACTGAGCAGCAATGTGATTTCTAGAATTGCTGCTTACACGGCTGTGTTTTTCAGAGCATCTGTTGGCTTTGAACATCTCCTCACTGTCCTCCTCTCCTCTATGCTTGATGTTGCTGGCTGTTATTGCAGATGGCTGCACGGACACCACTGAGGTAGCCTCAGTCTTCTCCTCTTCCATGGCCAGAGGGCTTGTGTTGGGCTGGTCAAACGGAGTGTTTTCGTGTGCGTTTCCAAAGCAGGTGAGCAGGGCTGAGCAAGGGAAAGGATGCATCTTGGATGACAGGTTATCGGATCCGCTTAGCCTGCTTTCCACATCCGCATAATCAACAGGCTGCATTCACATCCAGAACAGCACCCAAAATGAAAGCCCAAGCATGTCATTCCAGCCTTCCTAAAACAGAGCACCCTTCTTTCTGCTGTCAGAAGCATTCAGAAGTGGGGTACTACACCTCCTTCTCTGTCCTCCACTGAAGTCAGCCCACTATCTCCTCACCACCGCCCACTCCTATTGTCTGCAAGGCAAAGAAGTGCAGACACAATACAAACGTTTGCAACTCTTGCATGCTCTTCCTCGGAGCTGTCAGCAGCTAAACAAAGCCCTCACAATAGTCCCATAGCCCCAGCAGGCTATGGTTACCGGAGCGGACGCTCCAGCACCAGGCGGTCCTCAATCAATAGTGCCGTGGCCTCAAGTTACCTGGCAAAAGAGGCAAAAAGATAATGTAGCCAAGCTCTCCAGCCATAACAACATCAACACCTGTATCAGTGTCATCATAACAATAGCATAACTGGCTCCAATTACGCAGCTCGGGTTTTTATTAGCTATAAACCCCCAAAACTGATCATCTATCACTGACATAGATCAAAAATGTACTTTCAAGCTCTGGCTGGGCTGTTCATCGTTAAGAAGGGAAACTGAGTGGCTGCTTTGGCCAGTGGACACCCCATGTCCTGTCCAGCACACATTCCTATGCATGGGCAGGCAAGATGTGGCCCCACAGCTCTTTTGCCACCCATGCAGCTGGATCCCTGCCACACATCATTGTCCTTCCCAGCTCCTCTAAAAGGCATCCACTGCTCCTCCTGGTTCCCTGTATTTCCCAGTGAAAACTGGAGAAGCATCCTGCTAAAATTCATCTGCCAGGGTGGGCATAAGGGCAGATATTTCCTTTTCAGTGTGTAGTGGCTCAATGCTGGCTGTTAAACCAGAAATATGTGGTAAGTGAGGGAAGGAGGGAGAGCTTGTGGTTAGAGCGTATGTTTCCAGAAAATCCCAGTTCCTTCTTTTCTGTGCTGGCACAGGCTTCCTGTGTGACAGCAGAGATGTTATTCGATCTCTCTCTGCATCTGGAAAAAGGAGGAGAGTAATCACTTCTTTTTTTTCCACCCACTATACGTATCCTGTCTCTTTATGAAAGATTATAAATTCATAAGGCAGCAGCTTACTCTTGTTTGCTTTTAAGCTGCTGGTACAAAAGATCTCCAAATACAAATGTGGCATCTACCTGCTAATAGCATCTAAAGAGGAATTTTGGGTTTTAGTCTTTTCCAACAAACCCATACTCTTCCATTTACTTTTCCAGCCTGGTTAGTTGTTAGATGTTTTTAGATGCTTGTCATACCTTCCCTGTAACTGTACCTTTCATCTTATGGTAAACCTTGACATCGAACAAAACTGTGATGTACTAAGAGAAACTCATATTTCCAGTAGCTCATCAGGAAGTGAAGTGCAGAAGGTTGAAGGTTAAATTCCCATTGTGTCAATTGTCAGTGCCAGAAGCAAAACAATCTCAGCTCCCTCATCCCCTAATGACCTGGCCACTCTTCTTGTATTCCTTCCTAACCAATGTCATGTAGTTAGCTTGCCCAAATGGCCAGTGTTTTGCTTCAGAAAGGTCCAAAGTGGCCTCCAGCTTGAGAAGCAACACATTTTGAGTTGCAGCAACTCTTTATGTCCTATATCACTCTCTGGTTTGTAAATACTGCCAGGTTGGGGTGAGTACTATACAGCTCCTGGAGTGAGAAACATGTACCTTGTGACCCAAAAAGACTGAAAAACAGTAGGTGAGGACCTGAGAGTGAAAGCAAATTCAGAGGGGAATAGATGTACTGAAAATCTGGAAATCCTTTAAGTGAAGTGTATTATCTGCATTATAACAATGGAAGAGGATGATTTTGGCCTAAGATCCATCTTGTTTCACTTGTGAGGTGAAAGTATCAGCACTGATCTCAACATTCCCCTTCAGCAAGTGCCAGGAGACAAAAGAGTGCCTTTGCCGATATGAAGCAACTTCCCCTTGCTTTACATCCATTGAGGTGGACACAGATCCCTCTGGAAGTGGATTCATGGCAAATGGATCCATTTTGTAATCACTTGGATGACCTGCTCTTCTGCACAGCTGTCTGGAGGTTTTGGGCTCTGCTTTGGACAGCAGGTTAGATAAAAGTTCATGTGAATTTTTTCCTCTAAACTTTTAAATCATTTCAGTTACTGGAATCTGATCTTAGGTGCTTCTTTCCCTCTGTTTCTTATTTAACAAAGGCAGATAACAGTACTTCTCTGTCTCATGGATATTAAACATTGTAAATTGTTCCAGTATCACAGTGCTGGAATCCTGAGAGGATCAATTTCTCTCACCAGGGAACTTCAGAAGCTGAGGAAGTACACACAAGGCTGGGTATATATTTGAGTTTTACAGACCCCTTGAGGATGTGAGTTTGGATCTGTGTCACAGAATAAGCTTTCCCGTAGGATTTCTGGTGCCTCCATTCAGCAGGACAACAGACACAGGAAAATGTTCTCAAAAAACTACTGAAATGTTCAGATCCTCACAAGAAAATCAGTTTGAATCTAGACATAAACAAAAGTTTAGAGACCGTCTTATTTCTTGCAGAGCAAGTCCCCTCTAAGCACATTTCTCTTTACTAATCTTTAGGCTTCATAAAAATGCCTGAGAGAAACCAGTAAATTCCTCTACAAGTTTTTTCTGTGTTATCCTCTAAACTTAGTTCTTCATTTTTAAGTGTTTATGCATTATCTCATGATTGGGCTGAATATGTTTCTGCTTGGGTACTCGATATCCTAGCACATGAGAATATTGATGTAGTTATTTCACCATGATAGTAATAAACAAGGGAACTCAGGTGCTTTCAGCATGTCCAGAAAATCCTGGATATTGATTGCAGAAAGGCTTTGTAGGCCACAGTGTCTGAGGCTTCGGTTATGGATAGACAACCAGGCTAGGTACAGACCCAAGCACAGGCCAGTCAATGAGCACAGATGGCAATGGGCACACACCCCAGACAGGTCAGATTGAAAGGCAGGACTAGACAATCAAAGAAATAACTGCTTTTATGTGGGAACAGTATTTAGTGTTTAGACAGGAACAACAATTTCAAAGTGATGCACAACTAAGACGTTGGGCAAACTGACTTATCTTTAATTATACAGTAGAGATATCTATGGAATCAAAATAATTATTTTAGCAAGTCACTCAGACAACAATCTACTTTCAGTTCTTTCTAGGCCTTCAGTTGGCCATGCCAGCTTTTCTAAGATCCTTGTGAGTTTATAGGGATGGTAATCTATACAAGGACTAGCTGTGCGAGCAAGTCATGGTCACTTACAGTCACCACGTAGCACAGATGCAAGCCTGTGTGAAGAGGGATCATTCTAAAAATCAAGTGTCTGCTTGTATTACCTCTGAGAAGAGAGGACTTTCACTGCCTGCTTGCTGCAAGAGCCACAGAGATACTTTTTCAGTCAACAAAAAGGGCTAAAAGCTCCATTGTAACTGTAAGAGAAGCGATCAGAACAAAGGTAACTGACCCCTGAGTCGTCATGCGTTTAGAGACAACATTAGAAATCTTCACAAGCTGAGAATGTCCAAAATGAACTGAAGGTGACATCTAATAGGTGACAGTCATGAGCCTCAGCAGTCAGACCTGGGCCAAATCTTCTTCACAGCTTGGGGCTATTTCATGTTGGCTTAAGCCCGTCTCTCTAGCTAAAGCTAAAGACATGATTCAAGGTTTATTTCATTCAAGGAGATCTCCTTGCACCAATGAACCAAGCGTGCTAGCCACATTTTTATGTCTGATGAGATATTATAAGGTAAAGAGACAAGACTTGCTTTATTCTTCCTAAATTTGCTCATAAACTAATGAAGAGCTGAAATGTACTGGCTTAACGCCTCAGGAAGCTGGACATGTCGAGTAAATGGAGAAAGTGAATTTCAGCCAACTCTTGACCTGTCTTCAGTATTATTCCTTCAAGAGAATTTTTCCCTTCACGTGGTTGCTATTATACTCCCTTCTCAGCAAGAGACATGGGGTCAGATTTAGCTCAGATACCTCACACTTACAGCAGGGACTAAGCCTAGCTGTTTTTCTTACTTTGCAGAAGCAAATTTTACAGCATGTGATCCTGCTTTTGTGCTTCTACGTTGTCCCTTCTTTCCTCATCATTGTGCCCCTACAGTGACACCGATTGTCTAAACATCTTCCAAACCCATGTCTGTCTGGTGGAGTTGTCCATAGCTTGACATTCCGCAGAGTCTCCTCTTCCTTGACAAACTGACAAACTGAAAGAGTTGTGCATGTTCAGGTTAAAGAAGAAAAAGCTCCGGGAAGACCTTACAGCAGCCTTCCAGTACTTAAGGGAGGCCTACAGGAATGCTGGGGAGGGGCTCTTTATCAGGGAGCGCGGTGATAGGATGAGGGATAATGGTTTTAAGCTAAAAGAGGGGAGATTTAGATTAGATATTAGGAAGAAATTTTTTACTGTGAAGGTGGTGAGGCACTAGAACAGGTTGCCCAGAGAAGTTGTGGATGCCTCATCTCTGCAGGTGTTCAAGGCCAGGCTGGATGAGGCTTTGAGCAGCCTGATCCAGTGGAAGGTGTCCCTGCTCACCAAAGTAAATTTTAGGTTTAATCTCAGCTGGTGATGATCACGAGAGATTAACTGCCCTCAAATTATGAGGGACTGAAAGGGTGAACAGAGGAATTAAATCCAGTCTCCTGCTGTCTCCTCTACCTCCTTTCAGACTGCCCAAATTTTCACTGAAAATTAGCTGGGTTTCTGGCTTCCCCTACATCATATTTGCTTTCTATGTAAACACAATATAAGTGTTCCATAGGAAAAGATGAGAAGGATGTGAAGAGAATGTACCTAAACCATGAAATACATCTAGAAACAATTTGGCACAACCTAGATGGAGCTTAATAGAAGAGCGTTCAGAGAAGAACAATGTGGGTGGTAGAACTCACAAGGGAAGATTTAAAGAGATCACCTGGAGATGCAACAGGAAACCAATAAGATAGGCAGTAAGGTAAGATGCCCTGTGTTTATCTGAGAAGACAGGGATTGAGGCTAATAAAGAAGTTGTTTATGGTAGTCAAAACACTCCCTAATAGTTTCAGAGTTTCTTTAATTTTCTGTTGTGCCTGCTATTAGGCATCACCAAAGGCACAACTGGGTTAGAGGAATAATTAGTCTCATCCAGTTACAGCAGAGCCTGTTTCTAGACACAAAAAATTTAGACTGATTAGCAAAAGAATTTACTTAATAGTGAACTAGTTTTTAAAAATGGAGAGGAAACTTTTTGAGGGTTTATTTTTACTCATCTTCTGAAATTTCTAAATGTTTTGACACTGCCAAGACTTAACCACAATGTCTGATGTTTGAAGAATTCCAGCTAACGCTACAGCTCAAACATTCAACAAAAAGTGCCCCTTTTTGTCCAAAAAAAATAATATCATTCCATTTGAAATGTTATTTCTGAGGGTCTTGAGCAGGCCTATTCAGTGATCTCCAAAAATCTTGCTCCTGGGAGGCCGCCTTGGAACACCTAAAACCCAACAGGACTTAAATGAATGGCTGGAAGTGGACACTGAGTACCCCCCTCTCTGTTTTCCCAGGAAGATTTATCATTTTGAGGGGCTGTGACAATACTTATCTCCTTAAGGGAGAAACACAGGTAGAAAGTAAACCCAGCTGGTGAGATTATAGAAGACTGGCAATGAAGGGCTAAAGTCAAGTGCTTTTCAACAAATTGTGTTGCCCTACTGCAGAATTAGAAGCAGGATGATTCCCGAAGTCGGATAGAAGCACACACGCACTCTTAATGTTAAACAGAGTCATTGTTTAGGTTTTCTATTTTGGGCCATGCAAATAATGTTCACACCAAGCCAAAGTCCTAGGCCTGGGAGCCAGAAGCTTTTGTAAACCAAGTCTCAACTCTGCTGCTGAATTGGGTACAACAGAGACGGTGATATTTACTTAGCAGAATTCCAGCTGGGCAGGTTGCTTCCATCAGTGAAAGCTGGGAAAAACTGAAGGTTCTTCAAAAAATAAGCAACTTTATAAATAATAAGCAACTTTATAAAAAGTACTACTAGTTTATGAGGTAGATTTAGAGCCTTGTTCTTACAGCTGGCTTGACAGCAATTGAAATAAAACTTCTGTCTGAACACAAGTTGTCCTTGAGACATGGGTAGAATCTCTTCTATTTGTAGTTAAAAAGATTCAAGATTAAACCTCATATTATTGTTCTAAAATGCTCTTTCATGCACCAGTGACACTTGAAGCTTCTGAGCCAGAACATTTTAATATAATTGACACTTTGTAACTGATCAGCTTCATTTACTTTCCGTTCTGTTCTGTTACAGAACCAGCCTTCCCAACTTTATACATTTATAGTAATTTTCCGTTTTTCACTCTCACCAGCTGATATTAACACGGCGTGACTGTGACCATTATGTAGAACTGAAGAGCAACGACAAGTAACTTCCTTAGCTTCAAAGATTTCTTTTGAATTTACAAATAAGCACAATAGCCTCTGTGTAGCCCTTTTAAAATAACACAGACCTGCCCAATGGCCGATTTTTAGCAATCACCCCAAAAGGCAGGTCACCTTCAAGGCAGAAAAGAGAGGGGATTATCTTGTTTGTAACTTAGAATCATAGAATGGTTTGGATTGGAAGGGAGATTTACAGGTCATTTAGTGCAACTCTGCTGCAGTGAGCAGGGACATCTTCAACTAGATCAGGTTGCTCAGAGCCCCATTCAACCTGACCTTGAACGTTTTGAGGGATGGGGCATCTGCCACCCCTCCAGCAACCTGTTGCCATGTATCACTATTCTCATTGTAAAAATTTCCTCCTTATATTAGTCTTAATCTACCCTCTTTTAGTTTAAAACCATTATCCCTTGTCACATAGCAATAGACTGCTGAAAAGTCTGTCCCTGTCTTTCTTACAAAGCCCCCTTTAAGTATTGAAAGGATGCCGGAGCTCCCCGGAGCCTTCTCTTTCCAGGCTGAACAACTCCAACCCTCCCAGTCTTTCTTCACAGCAGAGGTGCTCCATCCCTCTGACCATTTTTGTGGCCCTCCTCTGGACCCACTCCAACAGGTCCATGTCTTCCTTGTACTGTATGCAGCGTTCCTGATGGGTCTCATCAGAGTGAAGCAGAGGAGAAGGATCTCCTCCCTCAACCTGACGGCTGGAAACATATCTTGGATGCAGCAGGTGCATCTCTGGACACTCATGGCCTGATCCGGTGGCCAGGAGCCATTCTCCATCCCTCCTGGCTTGTCGTGAGGCGACTGCTCATGCTTGCAGAGATTGGCATATGGATGCAGCAGATTGCCAGATGCCCTTTTGGAAATGGATGAGCTGAAGGCCACTTTCCCGGTGGGGATTTTCTCAAACAACTCTTACTTTCCCAGTGTCTGTTTAAATCATGTAGGAATGGGGGAGGTCTCAGCCTTCCCTTCTCTGGTCTGCAGCTGTGTTACTGCTCCCTGCAGCAGCAGGCAGGCTCTGCTCTGGTGTAAACAGAAACGTGAACCAAGCCTAGATTGGGGGAATCATTCTCTGGCTGCCCCTTTCCTGCTCCACTGGCTGAGCCAAACCCTCTTCCAGTTGCACACCACAGATGGCTAATTAGGATCATGGAGAGAGGAAATCTGCTCTGTGGCCTTCTGTGCTGAGAATGGGCTCTTCGTTATGCAGATGAGATCCATCGCTGCTTAATTCTGCCCTCACAGCATGCAAATACAGGCAAATGGAGGGAGCTCGCATGTTGCAGCTGGAGGATGGCACAAAACCTGAGGCTACAGCACAGTCCTGCCCTCAGGGACTGAGAATTTGATCTTGCACATGGATAAAGCAGAGAAATGGGGCATACAAAAGAAGGGAGTGCTTTCTGGGAGCAAAAATTTGGCTTCCATGTTATTTTCATTCCTATGAAGTTAATAAACCCTCCTCTTAGCCACCTAAAATTATTGCTAATGCTATTTAAATTTAAGACACTGTCATTACCTCTTACCCTTAAAATTGCCTTTTGCTGCTTGATTATGCCAAATACAATGTGACAATTACCTCTTAGTATAAATTTACCCAATTCCTTTGACTCTGTGGCTCCTTAACTGACCCACTGTGGCTAACAGAAAGATCTGCAGATCTGAGAGTCATGAGAGCTACGCCAGGTACCCCTATGCCAGGTACCCCTGGCCACATAAAGGCCATGAAATCTCACTCTAAATTTTCTGGTACAGGGTGAAATACTTGTATTTCCCTCACAGAGGCTTGAAAATGCATCACCATATAGGATTTCGGCCATATATTGTTCTTTGCATTCTGTATACTTGCTGAACAAAACTTAGTCTTCATCTCAGAATAACAATGATTTGTAACTAATAAAAACAGAATCAACTTAAAAGGGCAACATAGTGAGATGTTTTAAAAATGTATAATTGCCTTTTGGTTTGTATTTCCCTGCAAAGCTTCAGCTATTTTGTAGAAACACTTCAAAATGTTAACATTTCTTTTATAGAAAGAAAAACTCCTTTTTTCTCTATATAAAAAAGTTATCTTTCTTCCTAAGAACATTTTTACAGAAAAAAAAGAACCTATCAAAGCAACTATCATCTCATGAAATTATGACTTTGGTAAATTATATTTCTTTTTTTGGGAGGCTATTTTTAAAAACTATAAATAACCCCCACACTTGTGATGGCCTTGACCAGAGCCAGGCAATTAATCCAAACAGGATCCTAAATCATTTTGCTATTTGCAATTTAATTTTGGCTATATCTGCACACCACTTGGCTTTGTTTACTTTGCAGCATTCTTCCTTGATGTTTGTGAAAATGGATGGTCATGGCTGTGACCATGATCTTTTATTTAAGCGAGGGACAAGATCACAGAATCACAGAAAGGCTGAGGCTGGAAGAGACATCTTGAGGTCATCTGGTCCAACCCCCTGCTTAAGCAGGGCCACAAAGAGCCAGTTTCCCAGGATTATGTCCAGTCAGTTTTTTAATATCTCCAAGGATGGAGACTCCACAGCCTCCCTGGGCAACCTGTTCCAGTGTTCAGTCATCTTCATACTTAAAAAGTCTTTCGTGACGTTCAGAGGGAATCTCCCATTGCCATTTGTCCTGTCACTGGGCACCGCTAAAAAGAGCCTGGCTCCATCCTCCTTGCACCCTCCTTTCAGGTATTTATATACACTGATAAAATACTCCCTGAGCCTACTCCTCTCCAAGCTGAACAGTCCCAGCTATCTCAGTCTTTCCCTATAGGAGACATAATCCAGACTCTTAATCATTCTCATGGTCTTTCCTTAGACTCCCTCCAGTATGTCCATGTCTCTCATACTGGAGAGCCCAGAACTGGACAAAGTACTCCAGGTGGGACTCATGATAGAGGAGCAGAGCGGTAGCATCATCTCCCACAATCTGTTGGTAATACTTTGTCTAATGCAGCCCAGGATCCCATTTGTCTTCTTTGCTGCAAGGTCATTGTGCTGGCTCATGTTCAACTTGATGTCCACCAAGGTCGTTTTCCGCCAAGCTGCTTTCCAGCTGGGAGGCTCCCAGCACGCACTGGTGCCTGGGGCTGTTCTTTTGCAGGTGCAGGACTTTGCACTTCCCCTCATTGAACTTCATGAGGTTCCTGTCAGCCCTTTACTCCAGTCTGTCAAGGTCTGGATGGCAGCGTGATCCTTTTGCATATCGGTCACTCCTCCTAGTTTGGTGTTACCCAGTTTATGACTGCATAAAATCCATCTCAAGTAGAAGTGGGTGACTTAACAAACTTCACTCATCGACTCCAGGAACCCGAGCAATCAACTGTTAGATCGATAGGCTTAGATCTGACAGCAAACGTTGGGTACCAACTGCTAGACCCGAATCAGTGTGTGCAGCTGGTGGAGGGTGCTGCTCTTCAACACCGTGCTGCCTGCATATGCAGTACAGGCAGTTTCCGACCAGCAGGCTGAAATGTGTGTGTGCATGGATGCAATGCACTTGTTTCATGTTTGCTTACACTAAACACAGATGGTAGGGTTTGCTACTGCCTCTGCACCGGGACTCCGTGGGCATTTCACTGCCTCAGCTCCTTGCTGAACCCTCACAGGCAACAATCCAAAGGCATCACTGAAATATCCTTAAAGCTAATTATCCAGAATTTCAGGCAGTGGGAATGGTAATCCAGAAGTTTAAACAGAGGGCTGTCATTTTTAAAGACATTTTGAGTCCTCTCTTCCCTGAGCCTGCGATGGACCTATTGCCAATTAACCTCCATACGGCTTCCACACTTCAGGTTTCATTCATTTTATTGAGTATTTAAACATTTTTTTTCTCCCCAAACCCACACACAGCTCACAGGTACCGCTTTCCACCACTTGACCTCCCAGGGTCAGTTTTGCTGGCTGCAGCTAATTGCCTGATCAAACAAGTAGGAATTCCCATCTCGGTGCCCACAATACATCCAAGGGCCGTCCTGCTCTGATTTTGATTAAAATAGTTTTAAATAGCCATTTTCCCTTCACAGCCACTCTTCAACTTCACGGTGATATAATTAGGTCTTGATAAACCACAGCATGCTGTTTGACTTTACTTTCAATAACAAATATTTGGCAAGAACAAAAGTAACACCCACATTCAAATGTGAAATCACAGAGTTATAGAATCATAGAACGGTTTGGGTTGGAAGGGATCTTAAAGATCATCCAGTTCCAACTCCTCTGCCATGGTAGGGACACCTCCTGCTATATAAGGTTGCTCAAAGCCCCATCCAACCTGGCCTTGAACATCCCCAAGGATGGGGCATCCACAGCTTCTCTGGGCAACCTGTTCTAGTGCCTCACCACTCTCACAGTAAAAAATTTCTTCCTAATATCTAATATAAATCTCCTTTCCTTCAACTTAAAACTGTTACTGCTCACCCTAACACTGCACTCTCTGATAAATGAAAATAAAATGAAAATTAAAATAAATGAACAGCAAAATTTAAGGAGCAAATTTGAAAATCTTATTGCAGCAAAATGTCTTCTGAAGATGGGAGGAAACAGCACTCCAGGGTGTGATTTAGGTGTGAAAGAGCTGAGTCAAGCTGTTGTAGGGTTGTTTCAGGCTGGATGAAGGAGTCAATACTGCTCTGGTTAAAACGCCTGGTTACCAGAGGCACATGAAAGTGCCAGGATTGAAGATTCCACTTTAAAAATGTCTCTGAGCACTTGGACAGTCTGAAGGCTTACTCTGAGAATAAACAGTAATGCACTACCATTTGCCTATGGCCCTGTACAGCTTACAGCAGGGAGGAGACAGAAAGTGCCCTTTAGCACGGAGGGAACAGATCCCACATCACCGCACAGCACTGTGCTACCAGGCCAGCGTCCCACGCTGCACCCCTCTTCTGCTCTGCACCCCCTATAGCAGATATAGAGGATCACCCCAGCAGTGTCCCACCGGATCTAGCTGCATTAAGCATGGGCGACTGCAGGAGAGAGGAGGAGCGGAGGCAACTGGGCTCTGGAGGGGACCAATACAACATATTTCCTACGCCCAAAAAGCACCTCATCCTGCTGCTCTGACACTCTGGACCTGCTGTTGCACAAAGAGAGATGGCAGGCACAGGCAGGGACTATTAAGAACTCACGTTTTCGCAAATAAAGAAGGTGCCAACTTTGGACAACCTGAAAGCTGCTCAGTGCCACCTCCTGCTTTCACCTCCCTCCTCCAGGATATTATCAAATTTGGTATAGCTACCAATTTCATAACTTCATTTTGAGATCCATGGCAATTGCCTAAGTGGCATTAATCTCTCAGTGGACAATCTGAGGGGAAGCATTGTCTGTGTTTCTGACAGGGACCCGGATCACTGCCCCAGCACTAACAATGCTGGTAACTTCCAAGGAGTTCTTGGCTCAGCTCTGCACACAGCCTGCTTTCAATGCTCCCGACAAGTGGTGGCTTCACCTATACCCAGTAGCAGTGGGCACAGAAATGGAGGTCAGATCCCAGCCTGTGTCCTTTTGGCAGAACCCTCCTTTATGGCTCACTTGCCAGCAACAGTAACCAGTTTTTGCCCCGCTTCCTTCTCTGCCACTAGCTCCATTGTAGGCGGACAAAAGGCTTTCTCTTGGCATGTGATGTTGGGAGACAGACGGCACCTCTTTTGCCAGAGTCTATGAAATGGTCTCAGCAATAGGGGAAAAAAAAGCTTTTCAGGCTGCTGAGTCTGCTGGCATCAGCAAATGTTGACTCACAGAACTAGACAGCTCCAGAACACTGCGGGCTGATGGCAGCTATTTCTGCATCAGTTAATCGGGTGCAGGGGTCCCACCTGGTACACAAAACATTTTCATTCCCACGTTTTGGCAGAGTGAATATTTTCCTTCCTAATTTTTAAAACTGCTACTTAAGCACGTATGAGACACTAGTGCCTTTCCCTCTAAATAATTTTGCATAGGAACCCCCACCAAGCCATGGGACGATGGAAATTGTTTGGGCTCTGCTGAGCTCATTTGACTCAGGGCACTGTGAGTCAAACATACATGCACACCTGGCTCCATGGCCACTCTACAGGCAAATAAGTCACAGCTGAGCAGACAAGAGGTCTTGAACCAGTATCTAAATTTCTCTATGTGTTTTCATATAAATATATATATGAAATCTATATTCTTGGCCACAGGGAAAACTCTAGTAATCTGCAGACTTTAGGCAACACAATTTAATCCATTCATTGAAATGCTCTGGCAATGAAATACAAATGTATGTATTTTGAATATAGTTTTACACCTCAGTGCAAAAAGATACAGTAGTTTTGAATAGGAAATGAAGGATATCTTAATCCAGATGTACACAGGAGGAAAGGGGAGGTAGACAGGAAGGTTTCAAGTAAGGTGTTGTTTGGCCATATCCCCAGAGTCAATACTCTGCTCTTTTATGAAGTGCTAGAAAATCTTAGCAAGGTGGAAGGGATGAGGAACATGGACTTCACTTCTGTGACAAAACAGGTCCAAAAGACAAGTAGTACTAACACTAAAGCAGGTCCTTGTTTCATTAATGATGCAGAAGGAACAATTCCACTCCCAGGTTATCTCTACCAGCATGAAGACTGAATTACATGTTTTGGCTGATACTGAATCTCTATCCTACCCCCTCCAAAATGTGGCTATTACAAATATCCTCAATTGGTTGTGCTGCCATTTCCATGGAGGAGGTGAGCAGCAGAGCGCTCCCATACCAGCTGGTTGAGCACCATCTCAGGGCCTTCTTTGGCATAACGCCTCCAGAGCTGGCCTGGCCCATCAGCATATGGCCTGCTGTGAAATGGAGACCTCAGCTCTGGGATCAGCCTCCTCATCTGAAGGTGGAAGAAGATTGCATGCTGAGAGAGTTGGGGAGGGGAGGGGGCAAGGTGAGGCAGGGCTCCGGGGACAACTTAAGCCTTTCAGTACTTAAAGGGGCTACAGGAAACATGGAGATACTAGGAAGAAACTTTTCCTGTGAGGATGGTGAGACACTGGAACAACTTGTCTGGAGAACTCATGGACACTGCCTCCCTGGAGGTGATCAAGGCAGGCTGGATGGGTATTGAGCAACCTGATCCAGTGGAAGGTGTTCCTGTGCATGGCAGGCGGGTTGGAACTATATGATCTTTAAGGTCTCTTCTAACCCAAACCATTCTATGAGTCTATGATCTCATCAGGGAGATGATAGAATTATTAACTGATAATTAGTGAATAAAGAGAAGAAACCTGGTGCCTCTTGGTGGTTCCAGCTCTCACTTTGTTCTTCTTGAGATCAGCTAGAAATGAAAGAGTTGTATTACATGAAAGATTGCTTCCACAGTCCCTTTCTCAGAGAGGGGAAAACTGCATTTTTAAGTTCTTTTTAGTTGAATACAGTTGTGATATTTTCTAGGCCCACGTCAGCTTGGGAGACGTGAAAAGACTAGAAGACAGCAGAAGACTTACTTGGAAGAACAATCTTAAAAGAGATTTCAATTACTGGGCTACAAGTGAATTCAATGAAATCAACAGGCAAATGAGTTGCTGCTGAAGTCATCACGATTACATAAACAGAGACTATAGTTTCAAGGATCTGGATTTTCTGATGGCCTATGGTAACACAACTCCTGATGTTTGTGAACGTCCTCTCCCATCTGTGAGACCAATGTTGTCCCTAAGAATACAACACTTCTCTCCCTCATACAAGAACTGCATCATTAGGCAGATGGATTCAAGCCCTCCAATTAGCTATGGAGCAGCCAACTAGTTTGTAATAAAAATGTAGTGCATTAGTGTAAAATCTATTCAGATACTTTACCTGCTCATCAGAGCATTTCAAACACTTTTGACAGATTAATTTTCATGTAGTTTTCTACTTTCTTTTTTAAAGCAGTTGTACCCAAATAAGTTCTAAATATATACAGTTATCCCTCTGTTTATCTGTCTACCCATGTTTGTGACAGGAAATACTGAAAATTCACTGCAAAACCAAACAAGGCAGGTACAGTTCAGTGGTCTTAACACATGTACCTAGAACTATTTCAGACTGTCTCGGCTGAGACACTCAAAGTGGACAGATATGACACAGAACCTCCAGCAGATCCATATACTCCCAGCACACTTGGAAGTCATACAGGGCATCCTAGGGCTTCCCAAATGGCACCACAGATGTATATTCAGTCAAGTGATACAAGTCCAGGTTTTCCAGACAAAACAAGGCTGCCAAGGTTCAGATGTGAACTTTTAGGAATTTGCTAATTCATAACATATTAGAAGTTTGGTTTTTGCCATTTTGACCATTGCATTTAACTGCGATCTGAGTTCTTTTTCTACTGGCTTTTGGTGTGGCACTGAGCTAAGAAATAATACATATTTCAAGGGCTTCCAATGCATGAACCAGCTTCTTTCCCAAGCACTGCCTCTTCTTTTATTTTGCTTCTCCAGCTAGCAGAAAGTAGGTCTCACTTTTTCCACGGTGAGTCAAGTTACCAGAGGACAGTTTCTTCCTGCCACTAAGGGATCTGCTTCCAGTCTCAGGCTTTGGGACCAGTTCAGATCCTGCCCACCAAGTCTTAAGCTGTTCACTTGGGACTCAGTATGTTATAACCTCTTCTGCTGGCACCCACACCTTTCATGATATGAGGGTGTCTGGGCAGTGTAAACCTGGATGGGACATGGCATGTTTCTTTGGGGTGGAGTTGGAAGGGATTCTGCTCACTCCCACAGAGAGGCAGGGGCTTTTTGAAGTAGAAGCATAACGAACAAGCCCTCTGCTTTCCTTTCATGAGTTGTACAATGACCTGCTGATCTTCTGTGCCTTAATTTTCTGCACTTAAAATTAAGCTCTACAGGCTCTACTTGTATCCACATCAAATAATTCCTTTAACTGAGCAGAATGTCCTAGAATAGTGGGATTTTCTGGTTGTGTTGCTATTCATCGTATAAATCCCTGATTACAAGGAATCTGAAGAACACCAAAACAAGGATAAGAGAATTGAAAGCTCAAATTCTATTGAAATCCTCTGAAAACATCAGTTTAGCAGAGTAAAATGAGGTGGCAAAGCCCTTAGGTATCTATAGATTTTGGTACAGTATAACAGAGCAAGATGGGAACAGATGTATTCAGAATAGGTCTAAAGAGTTTAAGTTTTTATTTTTGATAGTTTCAAATGTACTAGACTGTGTATTCATGGCAAACCACTGGAAAGACAAGAAAGGAAAATGCAGGCTCACTCAAGATTTGTTCCCAAACAGCAAAGATCTACAGCTTATAGAATGGTCCCCGCATGGGAACATGTACATACATTTGTGCAATACTGACCCTTCTATCTTTTTCAAAACTACAGGTGCAAGGTGAACACCTTGATTTTGTACATTGTCCTCTAAATTCAGATTTTGAAAAAAACTCTTCCAGGTTGTTTTTTCTCTGGGATACAAGATTAACCACAGGGACTCTGCCTCCTTCCTTCACTGCTAAGAAGAAAGGCAAGAGCCTTCCAGGAAAGCCAAGATGGATTTGTGGCCAAGGAGTTGCTTATAAAAGTTGCAGCTGGTGCCAAATACCTCTGTATGAGATTATAAAGTGATGTTATAGCAGACTGCAACTGATTGGGGTTAGCATCTAGTGCGTAGAGTGCGACTTCTGCTGGTTGATGCTCTCCCTGTCCTGCCTGGAATAAGATTATGGCAGTCCCATACTGTTAATGGCACTGCATGCAGAGCCCCTTCCTAGCCCTGGAAGCATAATGACATGCTTTAAACTCACCTGAAAACACACCCAAAAAAGCAAACCCCATGATTTTTGCTGAATTTCAGTTTTTTTACAGAACTGAATTGGGAAGCAGTCACACATCATGGTTTGTCAGAGGACCTCACATATCAGCAACCATCAGCAGACTGGGAATGTGTCATTGGAAACCCCCTTCCAATTCCCAGCCTAAATATTAGCAGAGTTTAGGTACAGCTTGTGCAATATAGCCAGAGAGATTCAAAGCTGCCTGCCATCAATATATCTTGTACTTGTAAATTACAAACTTTACTGGTGTCAGGCACACTTAAAATCAATAGAGAACCTAATATCCACTCCACTTGGGTATTGATTTAACTACATTGACTTAAATTCAAATATAGTAAATCAATAGAGCTCCCTAGCACTGACAAAAAAAAACCCCACAGGCTAAAGGTACCTCTAGCAGTGTAGCTTGTCCTAAGAAAAAGAATTTTAGTAGGATTTATTTTTTTTTTGCCTGGGTTTCCCTCTGGATATGGTTGAGCAGTCACAAGCAGGCAGGTTAGTTCCTTAAGACATATAAGAAGCAACAGCATTGTTGAAAGGAAGAAGCCTCCAGGAAAGGCTGGAACACAAGAAAGCAGTACACACCATCCTGTCCTGCCAAGCTCAGCTGTCCCTGTTTGCATATGCCTGTATGCATAACTGCCTGTGTGAATTCTGCCAGTTTCCTGCTGGACTAAAATGAAATAAATGGAACCAGTTGCACCAGCGGTCTGAAGCTAAATTAAACCATTGGGAGGCTTGGGTTTAAACGGTCCTGCTGAACCTTGAGAGGATTGCATACTGTGCCAGCTTGTAGAGGGAATTTGTTACTGGGTCTGAGGCAAAGAATATTAATAAGAAAATAAGAAGAGTGGATGCATACAAATGGTGGCAATGCATAGTAAGAGGCAGATCGTTTCCTAGCAACATAGGCTTTAGGCTGGTTAGTTTTAGTTAGCATTTTCTGACTAATAGCTGCAATTTTTATCTGTGCTGCTGCTGCTCGCTTGCCTACCTGTGTGAAAGAGAGAGAAAAAGCAATAGAGATCGTACGATAGGATCCATCTGTGCTAGACTGCACATGTGAAAGTGAGATCTCTGCATGTGAGGGACTGGTCAGCATCCTGATGGGCTGAAAGTGCCCCTTGAGATGCCCATTTCTGCCATGTGAAAACTAGCTCAGACCTGGACCTTGTGCTTCAGGTAGCTAAGCCAGAGCAGGCAAGTTTCACCTCCGTTGTGTTGTGCCACCTCCCTCCATCTCTACCTCCACTCCACAGCACTATGGTCTCCAAGAATACTACGTGGCTAATTTCGTTCTCACTATCATCAGCAAGAGACCCCTGACTTCACTGGTAACAGGGCAGACCCCTTACCTTTTACTTATTTATGGATTTTGTCTGTGGCTTTATTTTCACCATGTCCTCAGAGAATAATGTAGGAAACCAGCTTCTCTGTGTGCACATGTGTGTCCGTGCATGTGTATGCACAGACACACAGATTTTGTATATTGGGACCTCTGCTCACCTATTGCAAGGTAAATAACTAATGACTGTTTGTCTGCTAGAATCCCTTTCCGAAGGTGTTTGAAAAATGACTTGCACTGCCATGTTGCCACAAAAGCAATTCCTAATAAAACCTTCGATCATCCTTTTAGACAATATCTGTAACTAATACGCGCTTGATAGCAGTATCAACTAAAATTCTGACCTGGGGTTTCTGCACCTGCACTTCAGGATCAGCTCCTTAATCAGGCTCTGCCTTCTCCATACAGATCCTGCTCACTTCTCCCCAGCCTGTCAGTACTTCTAGAGCTCATCCTCCTGAAGATCTCCATGGGTTTTAAGTCCAGTTTCCTTTCTGCAAGGGGAAAGAATGTGAGAGATGCTTTAGAGAGCATGTAAGTTTTCATGTTGTCCTTAGTTCCTCTGTGCTGTTGGAGACAAAAAAAAAACAAACCACTCAGTTCACACAAATTCTGCAGAGTAATTGTTGTAATGCTGGTGGAGCCAGGGAGACCAGCTGCTGCACCCCGAATGACGTGGCCTTGCAGTCCCCTGCCCTCCAGCGATCTGTCTGCAGCTCTCAAGTATTTAAAGCCAAGGACCAGGGCTTTGCCAGTCCATGACATCTCTAGAAGTTGTGGCACCAACTCCTCTGTCTCACTTCTTTTCCCATAATCTGGGGTCTCCACAGCCTTCCCCTCCCCAAAAGAAAGGCTGTGTCATAAATCTTAACAGATACCAAAGAGATCACCCAGGAGAGCGAATCATGTGAAGTGCCCAGCCATGAGAAAAGTTTATGCCAACCCTTGTGCTTCACTATGACAAAAGCAGCAGATCACAAAGCCATTGGAAACTGAAGCTTCATTCAGTCCATGGGACTGGCTGTTTATGTCCTACATTCAGTTTTTATCTGCCACAAAGAACTGTCTGGGTAAGAGGAGAGCAAGCAGGTTTTTGACATACAAAGAAAGCAAAGCTTGATAAACTGAAGAGTGAGAAGATATTTCATTTATTTGGGTTATTTAAAACTCCGCAGTTTTTGTTAACAGCTGCTCAACTTGAACAAGAAACCTTTCTCTGAAGGAGTCAGAACTGCTCCTTCTTTACTGCAAAGCTGGGAAAGTGCTCATCCACATGTACAAGTCAACCAGACAGGGCTCTAACAAAGACTGTTCTGGCTAGGATGAAAACGTAAGCCCCAGACTCTTCAATTTTCCTGGCCTAAGCTGTAAGTAGATGAGAAGAGGGAAGGAGGGACTACAGAACTATTCCTTTTCCTTTCTGTTTAGGTTTAAAAAGGATAAAGAACAGAAAGAGTCTGCATGGGATAAACAAATGTGACTAGAGGAGAGCCCGAACGCCCACTATTTGATTTAAAACTTCAACCTACCTTATCTGAGCTTATCAAGACAAATATCTGTCTTAAATTTTCACAGATCATTGCAGGGACACATGGGCACCCATCATGCAACTGACTTCAGCAATGATTTTTTTGGGGTATGTTACTGGTGGACCTATGGTAACAGCACTGAAAAACACAGGACAGGGAATTAATGCCAAGACTGCAGGGGTGCTGCGAAGTGCAGAATGCTTTCACACCCTAGGAGCCCATGGGACAAGAAAGCACCCAAAAGCCAAGGGTATTGACTGCTGCAAACCACTTGCTAGGAACATGCAACTCCTTCTTGCATGGGGTAAAACATATGGCAAAGCAGAGGGGCCAGTTGTGCCAGACGTTCTCATAAAAGATATTGATAATGTGCAAAAGTGGATTTTCAAGGTGATATTGAATGATGTTATTACCATTTGGCAACATTATGTTTAATTTTGTACCTGTAATAAATCTTGAAGGTAAGTCTTGGATTCTGTCCATTTGCCACGTGACTAAACATAATGAATGTCCAATTAAGTGAATTAACAAGTAACGTGATACACCAAGGAAGCACTGCTCATGATAGACTGCATCCCATAAAAAGCAGTGGGGCTTTCCTATACCAGCTTTTACAGCACCGAGAAGGCAAACAGACCACCTGGTTTTAAACCAAGGATGAGAGTCTTCTGCATCTACGCATCAAATCTGTCCCAGCAGGGCCCATGGTAGATAAGCACTCTGCAGCACAGGAGGAGGAGGCTGATCCACTGAAACCTCTGCCATCTTCTAGCTGGACTGATTAACTGTTTCTCTGCAACTCTGGGGAATTCCTGGTTTGGCTCATTTCTTCACTTTTGTTTTTATGACTGTAAGTTCCTTGAGCAGATTTTGCCTTTTCTGCTCTGTGGTTGAACAACAGACAGAGGAATAACCTCTGGGCATGAGAACAGGCCAGGAAAATCCCCAAATAATAATCTGGGAAAATCCAAAGCTGAAAATGCAGTGTATGCTTCTCTTCAAAGAGCAGGTCCATGGGAGAGAATGGAGCTGCAGATGTGTCTGCTGGGCCAAGACTATGCTGAAGATGGCCTAAAACTGCTTCTGGGTGGAGCAGGACTTGTCCCTTGTGAGATACATGAAAGTAGAGCATCTTCTGCAGCAACTCTTCTATGAAGATCTTAGGGTTTCCCCTCCCACTTCCAAAGTGAGGAGTCCCTGCAGCATGACTGATCAACATAAGAGCATGGAGAGATTTTACAACATACAACCACCTGATTGCACAAAGCTTCTGTGGTAGGATCAGTTGATGTGATGTGTCCCAACTGCCTGCATCCCCAGTCTGCCCTGAGTGAGAAGTCTTTCTGCCTCCATAAACACATACAGCTTTCCACAGAAGTGACAGCAGTTCTTTTAGAGGCAGCTAGCTGGATCCAGGTCATTTGAAACAGAAAATCAGACAGTAAAAATGATTGGACGCCTGAAGCCCTGAAGTTGTCACTGAAGAAGAACAATGCAGTTTTTTGTTCATCAGCAGTGCAGCCTCCTTCCTCTGCACCCCTGGCCTTTCACAGCTTTGCTCTGGAAAGGTGGACGGGGATTTCAGTGTATCTGTTCACTCATCAGCTGATGAGCTGCCAACAGCAATGGTAATTTTCTCCTGTTGTAACAGGCCCGTTCAGAGCCCCGGCCAATGACCAGGGAAGCTGCTGGAAAGAGTCCCACTGATTTCAATGGCTGTCCCACAAAATGCAACCATATATGCTGAAAATTAAACACAGATCCTCCAGATTTGCTTCACACAGGCCACAAGACTGTCTCTGTTATTCATAATTAGCATTATTATTGTCATTACTGGATTTGAATTAAAGCCCAAGAGTGCAGATGGACAGATATTTTTATTGAACAGAAATTTTCATTTAACTAGGACTTTCTCAGAACTTAAAACAAAGTAGAATGGTTCCAGATGCTACGCTTTTTCTTTTGCATCCCCCACAGCTGCTGACCAGCCATGGTATCCATGGCAAAACCTGAATTTCTTTTAAGTGACTGCAAAATCTGTCCAAAAATTCTTTACGTACTGGAACAAGAAAATAAAAAACTTAAGCTGAACATTGGAAACCAGAAAAGCCGCCAAAGGAACGTTAACAAGTTCGCTAAAGACAGGGATCATTAACACTTTAAAAAAGGACAATGCTCTACAGTTTAAAAACAAACCAACAAACCTCTAATTTCATCTTTTAGCTTTATAGATAACAGTGGATTTGTAGTAAAGGAAATCATTCTGTCAGTTCTGCATGGATTCCATTAACACTTTTTTAATAAAAGGAGCTCAGAATCTATCACCACTTTGATCTCAGTTCAATACAGCTAATCTTAACATTGGTTTTAACATGGACAGTTAATTGTGTTTAATCACCTTCTGCAAAAATCAATTTAGCTGACATGATACTGAGCAGGACTGGTCAGCAGAGATAAGAAAGAGCTGTGTTCTAGCTACTCCATCCTATTACACTCACTTCTAAGCAGGCAACTAAATAGTGTGGTTATCCTCATAACACCCTTGGGAGGAAAGGAAAATTCTACTCTTGGTTGTTCTTTTTTGTTCAGATGAAGAACTCAAGAAACAGCAAAATTAAATCACTTCCTCAAGGTCGCACAGTAAATCTCTGAGAGTGCACAGAATGAAACTCTTGTGCCAAGCTGGAACCCTCGCCCCTAAATCAGTTCTTTGCCTAAAATGAAGGCATCTATTGCTAACTGACCTGATGCTGATCACAGTCTGCTTTGGTAGTCAGCTCTTCTTAAACTGCTGCTTGAAACACTGCTCAGACTTGTACTGAACTTGCCCTACGGAGCATAAACTTCATGCCAGTGCTCAATGAACACAAAGTTTTCCACCCAGAGCACAGAAGTGAATATTAGGCATATTTTACCATGGAGCCTGCTCCGAAAGCTCTAGGATTGCCTAAAGGCACCCTTTGTAAATTCATGTCATAACTTAGGTCTGCATTATTAGCCATAACATTTTATATTTATAGAGCATCCTCCAGCCAAGGATCTCAGTACACTTCCTATCTATTATTTAAACCTTTTAACATACCTGCAAAGTGAATTTGACATCACTTAGGAGATGGAGAAACTGGGACACAGAGAGGAAAAAGGCCAAAAATTTAAAAAGAGGTTATTTGAAGATTTTTCTATTCTTTTCCTATTTTTCTATTCTTTCGAAAAGGGAAAAAAAAAACCCTAGTCACAGATATGTTAAAAATTCTCAGGCTTGGCAAAAGCAATAAAGTTGTACGGCCAACCACGACCATCATACACGTGCCTAGAGGTGACAGTGTCAGATATAGTCTACAGCAATTCTCAAAACAGCAATGAAAATATTATGTGCAATTATCTCTGGCACATACTTACTCTTACTCTAAAGAAAAACATACATATTTGATTTTCCTAATAGTCAACAAAACCTTGCCAAAGGTGACTTGTGCTAGTTCTCAGCTCTAGCTATGAAGTATGTTTGCTGTGTTTAATTGACCTTTAGTGCCTCCTTGCCTCCTATTAACAATAATCTGCAACTGGCTGAATGGTGGTAGAGAAGACCTGTACCTGAGTTGCCTCAAGAAAGATTCATATCTTCAGGACAATGTTGCTTTTAGACAATCTGCATCAGCTGGTGTCTTTGGCCAGTTTCCTCAGGATACTTTAGCTCATCCAGTGGTTTTGGGTTGCCAGAAAAATGTATTTTTTCCTACTTTATGACTCAAATTTGTGATGTGGAGTGCAATAAAACACAGCTTATATTGCTGGAACTCAAAGATTTTTCAAGAAAAGAGAGAAAGAAAACTAACATTCTTGACTTTCAAGCAAAACCAAATAGGCATTTAATATGCTTTTTGTCATCTAAAATACATAAAAAATCTTGGGATGTTCTCTAATAAGCACTCTGGCATAAGTTAGAAAAAAATAATAAAATCTGGCTTCAACTTTACTGCTGAGCTGCCGACAGAATAAATGATCCAGATGAGCTGTAGCATCCCTATTCCATGCTGCATTTATGCCACCTACAGGCACCAACACCAGCCGTTCAACAGGTTTGCCTGCCAAGCTTTCTTCATACTTCTTTTCTGAGCAGACTCCATAGCAGCCAGCCGTGACCTTCAACCCCCCCAAAAAATTCTGTTCAGCTTATCAAAAATTAACACAATTAATCTGATCCACTAGCTGAACTTGTCTCTTCCTTATTGCTTAGGTACTGCGACTGCAAAGCAATAAGGATGCCACAACCAACTTCATCAAATGCCTTTTGTAACTGGTATTCTTGTGCCCAAAATAATCAATGCAATTATTTGGAGGGATTTAGTTAACGATTTTGAGGAGCCTCTTTTTATGCAAAAAAATCCAGGTCAGTATCTCCAGTAGGACCGTACAGCCTGACGTTGTCTTGGGGAAGAGGCTGTTTTTAAAGCTAGGGGGGAGATGCCACATGGAGAACCACTGTCCAGGTCCCCCCACAGCAGGGCTGTCCCACAGATCTCCTGGGAATCAACTCCCGGGGCCCTGTTCACATCCTCAAAACAGAGACAATCACAGGTATTGGTGCCTTCTCTAGCCTCCTTGGAGTTTAATTTCCTGAGAATTCAGTCAGAACATGCGCAAGATAATTAAAAAATTTCTCTCATCCTTCTTTTCTCATCAAAGGATATTTTAGAGTATACACTGTTTACCAGCCACAAAAATGTCTGTTGCTCAATAAAGACTATTGCTTCCACTTTAAAGAACTCAGCAGATGTTACTGCCTTTTTGCCATGATTTCTGTGATTTTCCTGCAGTCACCCTGCTACAGACAGTGCTGGGGATTCCATTTCTGCATTCGGGCCTCTCAGGCTGTCAGCAAGCTTTCAGCACAGAAGGAGCTTGGGCACGCTCATGTCATACAGTGCTAAAAGCTGATCTGACAGTGGCTGCACTGGTTTTTGAATGTCTGAGATATGTGCCACAGACTGGGAGAGAAGGGGCATCTCTCATGCTGTGAAGGTTTGTGCCACAGGTTTATCAGCTGGGAAATAATACTAAGAGGTTTCAGCAGAGTACCTGGCTAAATCAGAGGTGAGTTCATTGCAGGGCGAGCATGGTGGGCTTGTTTGCTGTACATACCTGGAGATGTGCAGTACTCCAGTGAGACTGGGGCTGGATTTCTCTGCTCCCTCTGACTAAGAGGATTAGCCCTCCTGGCTGTACAGAAGATGAAATTCTCTTCCATCCTGAATTCAGGTTTCTGCTTGGATTTGTGTTCACCTCCTCAGCCCTACTTTTAATGAACAACAAGCATATTAAGGCTTTCACTCACTTACAGAACTGCCATAGCAATCAGAGCAGCCTTTCCCACTTCTATTTAGAAGAGGGTTGTTCACTCCCTCTCTCAGCTCACTCAAGCCCAGCACAGCTTCAGAACTTCCCATTAGCTAAGGACACTACCCAAAAAGACAGGAAGGACAGAGACAGACAAGGTGCTTCCACTTCTCAACAAACCTCTGCCAAGGCATTTCTCGCCTATTTCCATTCAGGTTTGTTTACACCTGGAAGGAACATTAACTGCTTTAGTTAACCTAAGCAGAACTTGTATGTATCCATCCTGATGTGTCCATGGCATAACAACAATTACAAAATAACCATGGATGTGCTTAGTTAGCAGTGTGGCCACAAGCACTCCTTGACGCAGAGATTATACATATTGGTTTAGGTTCCAATTACCATAAATGGTACAACTGGTATTAGGATTTGGGAGAAAGCATTGGAAAAATGTTCTTGCCTTCTGTACTAGGGCCTTCTGTTGTCCTCTCCCCTCCTATCTTCAGTACCTCTTCCCAGACTCCCTCCATCCTTTCTTTTGCCAAAAGCATCACTTTCATCACTGCTTTCTTCTACAATACCTTTCTCCAGTCCCTACAGGTCTCTCCTGCTTACCTCTACTCTTCTCTTTTCATTCCTGTGTTTACAAGAGGAGGCAGAAAGGAGCTACAGTTTGGACAAATTTTAAAGGTATTGTTTTCAGCATGCAAGTTTTGCCTTTATCAAACTGCAAACATCTCCTGAGCATGGACTGTCAGTAGCCTGAACTCCAGCTTTTGGTCGGACTTCAGCAACCTCAGTTACTGAAAGGAAGATTATCCCATGACTTGAGAAGCCCAGCATCAGTTTTGGGATACAAAATCCCTTTGTAGCTCCAGTAACTCCTTTAATCTCTATGGGATACTGATTCATTCCTTTAACTCTTCCATATGTCATGTATAAAGCAAGGATAAAGACTGTCTTTATTTTGGAATGAGCAAGCGAGATGGTACAGTGTGGCATTTAGACTCCCTATGGAGAGGCAAATGCGCAGCCAAACCTACAGAAGCACTGTCACACTGCAGTGAAAGGCTGCATTGACGAGGTGACCCACTCCCTGTCATGGCAACAAGAGAGCCTTGCTATGACCATTACAGGGCACAGGAAATCTGTGGGGCCATCAGCAAGATGGCAGCTCCAGCCAGGATGAAGTGAATTCTGTGTAAACAATGTTACATTTCCCCAGGACTGATTAAAGGAGTTTCCTTTTTTTTCTCCCTGTGGTGATGCCACAATGGATTTCTCCCACAGACGTGCAACATGATGAGATACTGAGCTGTGCTTTCAGACACTGATTACACAAAATCAGCGCTTCAGCTTGACCACCTCACTCATAATTGGCTGATGGCATCCTGACCTGTATCAGGAACGGTGTGGCCAGCGGGGCCAGGGAAGTAAGCATGCCCCTGTACCCAGCATTGGTGAGGCCGCACCTTGAATCCTGCATTGTCTTGAGCCCCTCAGTGCAAGAAAGACATTGAGATGCTGAATCGTAGAACCATCTGGTCGGAAAAGACCTGAGATCATCAAATCCAACCATACTTGTCCCCTTACTAAACCATGTCCTTAAGAAACCCATCTACCTGCCTTTTAAACACCTCCAGGGATGGCGACTCAACCCCCTCCCTGTGCAGCCTGTTCCAATGCCTGACCACCCTTTCAGTGAAGAAATTTTTTCTGATGTCTAACCTGAACCTCCCCTGGCACAACTTATGTGTCCAGAGAAGGCGCTGGAGCACAAGTATTACTGGGAGGAGCTGAGGGAACTGCGGTTGTTTAGCCTGGAGAAAATGAGGCTGAATCCTTATTGCTCTCTACAACTGCCTGAAAGGAGGATATAGTGAGGCAGGTGTTGGTCTCTTCTCCCAAGTAACAAATGATGGGACGGGAGGAAACGGCCTCAACTTGCACCAGGGGAGGTTCAGATTAGACATCAGGAAAAATTTCTTCACCGAAAGGGTTATCAGGCACTGACAGAGGCTGCCCAGGGATGTGGCTGAGTGACCATCCCTGGAGGTGTTTAAAAGATGAGTAGATGAAGCACTTAAGCATATAGTTTAGTAGTGGACAGGTGCGGTCAGACTCAATGATCTCAAAGGTCTCTTCCAACCACACAATTCATAGAATCATAGAACGATTTGTGTTGGAAGGAACCTTAAGGATCACCCAGTTCTAAACCCCCTGCCACGGGCAGTGACACCTCACACTAGACCAGGCTGTTCAAGGCCCCATCCAACCTGGCCTTGACACTTCCCAATGATGGGACATCCACAATTCCCCGAACAACCTGTGCCAGTGCCTCACCACCCTCATTCTACGGCTATGAACACATTCACACCGCCTCTACGCTCTTCATTGCCTGCAATGAACCCCCAAGAGGCGCCAATGACACAAAAGTCGCACAGCTTCGCCTTTCTCCGTTTAAATCCCTCTTTTACCAATATTTGGCTGTTCCGTGTCTAAACTCCCCTCAGGACCCGCCTCCCCGTTCCCGCCCGACAACACCTCTCCCTTTCCTTTTTGTCTCAATGGCCGCTCCTCCCAGGGAGGCGTTGCCGAGCGCGCCTCGGCGTGCGCGGAGCGGGTTCTGATTGGCGGTCGGGGAGACAACGAGGAGCGGGGTTGGTTGGGAGCGGAGCGGGTTCTGATTGGTGGTTGGGGAGACAAGGAGCGAGCGGGATTGGTTGGGACGCGCGGTGCACTGTGGGGGGGAGGCGCGAGGAGTGCTGATGGCCGCCATCGGGGTGCACCTGGGCGCTACCTGTGCGTGCGCCGCTGTTTATAAGGTGAGGGGCGGCTCCCTGTGCCGCTTGGCGGCTCCTGCCGGGAGGAAGGGGGTTACCGCGGATCACCCCGTCCCCTCAGGCAGCCCCGAGGGGCGGCTGATGGTGGGTGTTGTTTCCGTCCGCAGGATGGCCGGGCTGACGTGGTGGCCAACGATGCCGGGGACAGGGTCACTCCTGCCGTGGTGGCTTTCTCGGAGAGCGAGGAGGTGAGGCCTCACGTCTTGGGGGTGTGGGGAGGGAGCTCTGCCCGTCGGTCACTGCTTTGTTGTGATGCAAGGAGTAGTTACTACTGCTAAAAGTTCAATATTTTTGTTTACAAGAATTAGTTTTCTATAGAGGAACTAGATTTAGTAGATTTTAGTAGATTAGCTATGGTAGAATTATTTTTCTATAGAACTAGTTTTCTAACTAACTTTAGTTTCATTTAAGTAATTGTATTTTTAAAAAAAGGCAGAATGTCCCTCTGAAAGCATGTTTTCTTGCAGCATGTTTTTTTTTAAACAGTGTTTCTTTGAGAAATTATAATGTCTTGTGTTAAGTACGATATATGCTGAACAGATGTGTTTTCTTCTATAATGACCTCTGTTTTCAGTCTTTCCTTATCTAAAATACAAGGTCAGAAAGACAGCTGGCTACAAAACTCCAATTAGCAGAGATTTGGCTGTTCTGAAGTTCATAATAGCATTAAAATTAGTCTTTGGAAAGGCTGGTGAAGTGTCTAGAGGGGAAAATGTTTGAGGAGCAGCTGAAGTCACTTCATCTGCTCATCCTGGAGGAAACTGAGGGAGGTTCTTGCAGTGATTTACTGCTTCCTCACAAGGGAAGGAGGAGGAGTAGGCGCTGATCTCTTCCCCTCTGGAGACCAGTGATAGTGCTTGAGGGATTGGCAGGAAGATATGCCGGGGAGTTTTTGGTTGGATATTAGGAAAAGATTGTTTGCTCAGAGGATGGTGGAGCACTGCAACAGACTCCTCGGGGAAGCAGTCATGGCACCAAACCTAACAATATTCAACAAATCTTTGGACAATGCACTGAGATACGTAGTGTGAATGTTGGGGTTGTCTTGTGCATGGATAGGAGTTATATTTGCTGGTCCTTGTGGGTTCCTTCCAACTCAGGACATTCTAATAAAATATGCATAAGATTTCTGGGAAAATTTATACCTAAGGATGTAAGTGGGAAATATATATTCTGTAACCAACTTTTGTCTCGTTACACATGACTGATGGAAATCATTCCCTTGTGTGTCCCATACTGAAATAAAGGATGTTTGGTTTCTAAAACTTCAAAATGAGAGTTAATTTGCTGGCATTTTTGCCTTTATTTTTCATGCAGGTTGTTGGCTTGGCTGCCAAACAAAGTAGGATAAGGAACATCTCGAACACTGTAGTGAAAGTAAAGCAGATCCTCGGGCGGAGGTAAGAGAATGGAGGTGAAAGGAAGGGTGAGCAGTTTGGGTTTCTCCATCAAAGCTGGTCAGTGAAACATCGTCTCAGCACTGGTTTTGAAGGGGTTTTAGTCCAGTGTGGTAGCAGTGCAGTTAACCTCTCTTTCACAGGAGGGTGTGTAATATGTTAAAAATTCATTATGAACTACTTAATTCTACATTTCATTCCAGGAGTAGAGATGTGTAGTCTTTCATATATGAATTTGTCTATCATTAGTTTGTCGAAAGGAGATTGAAAGATTACAACAGTCAGAACTGTTGGACTTTATTCTCCTGTGTAAATATATTCATAGAATGGAACCGGAAGTTTGGGATGAAGTATAGCTTCATACACTGTAGGCATAAGGAATATCAGCAAGATGATTTTTTGCAGTTACCCTTGAGCATGTGATTTATTTTGTTCTTTTGAATTTGTCTGGACAGCTCTGATGACCCTCAGGCAGAGAAATACATTGCAGAAAGCAAATGTTCAGTGAGTATCATCTGATTTTTGTGTTGCTCTCGCAATAACTTGTATTATTCTTATACTTTTCTTCTTGGCATTGTTTGTGCCACACCATACTTGTGTTCTGTAGTGATTAGCTCTCATGAGTTTGCTTTGCTGCTATATAGAATGTTTCTCTTTTTTAGAGAACTTGACTGTGTTCTGAGATCTGCCATCCTAATATAGTCCAACAAAAGATTGTACATATCACTTGGCCATTCTTAGAAGGGCGGATTCTTACTATTTTTAGGTAATAACGTTGTGATGTTCCTTGGCACTGGTAGAAGATGCTCAGGTTATGGCATCTTGTGATAAAAATGCTTAACCACTTGATTTAATCTCAATGTTTAGTTTGGACAACACTGTGCTTGTTACTAGAACCCTTTGTGTACAGCAAGAGAAAAATTATCCTGGAAAATACATTCCTAAGGAAGGAAAGACTTTTTCTCTGATTTTTCACTGTTCGTATTGGCATGCTTATATAAACAGCTTTTTTTCTTATGGGTTATAAGCAGGCAAGTATTCATATTGTAAACATTGCTTTTGTACCAAGGAAAACTTCTCAATAGAAAGAGAAACCTTGGAATCTTTAGGTCCATATCAATGTTGCTGCCTTGTCTGTTGTATGAGAGTTGTTTTTGTGATCGTTGATAAGCATCCAAAGCACTTATTCTCTTGTAGCAGTGTAGTAATACAGAAAGTATTTACACAATCCAGTGCTTTGTACTTTAAAAGGAAACTAAATTTAACATTTCTTTTTGTTAATAACTAAATTACATGTCTAACAAAGGTGTGTTGGTTCTGATTACAGGTAATTGAGAAGAATGGAAAACTTCTGTATGAAATAGACAATAAACTTATTACACCAGAGGATGTGGCAAAACTAATTTTCAGTAAAATGAAAGGTATATAATAAAAATCCTGATCTGTTTTATTTTTAAGCTGTCCTCATATTATTCAGATGTGGTATTTTTTTTTACTTTTAATCAACATGTTCTGCCTATTTTATAAACAGAAACTGCTCAGTCTGCCTTGGGTTCAGATGTAAATGACGTTGTTATTACTGTGCCGTTTGATTTTGGAGAGAATCAGAAAAATGCCCTTGGGTAAGAGGATGAATGTTTTTCTATTATTTAACATGCCTCAAGCAGGCAGATAAGCAGTGGGAATTCTCCTGCTGGACTTAACCTTGCAACTGTCGGTCAGGATGTTGGGGTGTTATTTGAATTGGGAAAATATGAAAGCAGGAGATTAAATCCTGACTTTAGAAACTTCATGGAATTCACTGTTGCAACCAAAATGAAATTCTGAATTAATTAAGTAGAGGGAATTTTGGTATCATCAAGGATAGTTTGTCATTTCAGATGTGAATCTTCAGTGTCCCCTTTGAAATGGGGGAAATCAGCCCTTCTCTGTGGTTTCCCATACCTTCATAGAACAGATCTCACCAAAACAAGTGTTTTTATGGGACTGTATAGGACTGTTTTGTCAGAGAGCGGATATGAAATACACACCTTCTGTGTGGAAATACTGTTTGGAGTAAGTTCTGCTGTAAAAATTCCTCCATGTGAAAACATAAGTGGAACTAAAGCTGTGCTGACTGGTAGCATTTATTTGTGTTTTCTGATACATAGAAGTCTTTATGTTTAACTATCATGGAATACTTAAAGTGCAGTTAAAGTTGGTCATAAAACAGGGAGCTAATGTAATGCCGGTATGGATAATGAAACATTGTATTGGTTTGGTGTTCAAGTTTCAAAATAAATTCTTAGTGGAGGGAACAACTTGCAGGGCAAGTTCCAGGGTTACTGAAGTTTCAAGAAAACTTGTAAAGAAAATATTAGAAGGGAGGTTTGGTAACTTGATTTGAAAGTAAAGTCAATTTTCCTAGCATGATGCCTGTTGAAATAGTGTGCCAAGAACTTTTAATGCCACACCTGAAGATAAGTTAGCAAATTTGATTGAAGGTGAGGTTTTCTCATTGTAGTTGAGGGGGGTTTTGCTTTCTTATTAGGTATATAGACTTATCCATTGGTGTTTTCTTTGACAGTGAACAGATAGCAGAACAACCACCTGAAGAACAAGCAACCAAACTTCTTGATACTTTTCCTTTCCAGTTGCTTTGGTTTGTTAATGTCATGCTGTAACCAAGTTTCTGTATTGGTGGCATATGTAGTTCAGATGAAGTCTTAATAGGGTGTGTGACTGTAGGGAAATCATTGAACTAAACTGAAATGCTGTTTTGCCTTATCACAGGGAAGCAGCTGCAGCTGCTGGATTTAATGTTTTGAGGTTAATTCATGAACCATCTGCTGCTCTCCTGGCTTATGGAATTGGCCAAGATTCACCTACTGGGAAAAGGTAAAATCCTAGTATTTTACTTACTGAACATAAGCTGCTGTACTTAAATCCTGAAACTTAAATAAGGGAATGCTGTGTTGCCTTAGCAATCAATACAAAATTAATGATTTGAGGGTTGGTTTTCTTTCTTATCTCAATAATGCCAACAGTAATTCAGGAGTTGTAAAACCATAGTCTTTTATATCCCTTTGTTTCATGTTTTATTTTTTTAGAATTGTCTTTAAGGATTTGTCACCAGATTGTGTATTGCTCCTAAAAGAGCTGACTACAAAATGCATCCCTCCTTAAACAGGTTTTGGCATAGCTGTTTAGCTGGGGGAGATGAAGTACTTTTACATATGTTAGAAGAATGAAAGTGAGATCCTGGGTTCACTGGGTTTCCCTTATGAGTATTCAGATAATTCACAAGGTTTTGAAGATACCAGACTTCCGTCAGTGCAGACAGATGTCTTTTTTTCATTTTTGTTGGTATTTTCTACCATTCTCATACAATCCTTGCCTGTAATCTTGAGTGTAATGTTAAGTTCTCGGTGGTATGGGAGAAGCCTTGGCTGCTCTGTGAAACAGACTAATTCTGTTCTTTAGGGAATGCTGTCAAGCAATTAGTGGCAGTAAGATGCATTAAATACAAACATGCTAAATCAAATTATTTTGACAAAACTGATTAAAACCTACAGTATGCTATATAGTGGCCGTATTTTAAGTGTGTGCAAGTAAATGTAATTTTAGATCTCTTATTAATACTGCTTTATTTTTTTCCTGTGACAGCAATGTGTTGGTTTACAAACTTGGTGGAACATCACTTTCTATCACAGTCATAGAAGTAAACAGTGGCATATATCGTGTGCTTGCTACCAACACAGATGATGGCATTGGTGGAGTTTGCTTCACAGAAGTTCTAGCACAACACTTAGCTTCTGAATTTCAGAGGTAGGTTTTGAATTCCAAACATGTTGCTGTTAGGATAGGAACTTCATTACCTGCTGCTTGCTTTAAAAAAAAATCATATTAGGTTGTCAGATCTAGCAGAGAGTCTGCATGTGAAATGGCTCAAAGATAGTAAAGGAACAGTTCATTGTTGGGGGAAATACTTGGGTTTGGGTAGGTGTTGCCTGATGCTGTATTGCAAGAACTCAGCTGTGAACTGTTCTGTGTTTCTAGTGATGTTTGTGACTACAGGCTGCTTACAACCTTTCAGTCACAAGCTTTGGGGTGGCAAGGAATTCACCTGTGTGGGGTTTGGTTTCCATATTTGCGTGAAGGACCGTGGTGGGGCTTGGGTCATCAGACTGGAGTCTGTATGGCAATGAACGGATGCTCTGGTGATCTTGGGGTGATCGTTTAGGTACTATCACAGGAGGTAACTTTGTATGACATCTCTCTTTGTATGACTTAAATCTATGATAAACAATACCAGAGTTCAGGGTACCTCTGTGTGGCATTCTTTAGTTGAAATAAACACTACTTTTGGATTTCAATAGTGGTGTTGCAAAGGATACTAAAATGTCTAGAGGGGAAAAAAAAAGTTTAGTAGCTTTAACCTGTTTTCCTTTCAGAAAGTTAGCATTATCACTCAAATGCCTGCCTTTCTAAACTGGTATCTCTTCTTTGTGTTTTTAAATGTAGGTCTTGTAAACATGATATTAGAGGAAATCCCAGAGCCATGATGAAGTTAATGAACAGTGCTGATACTGCAAAGCACTCTTTATCAACCCTGGGAAGTGCAAACTGTTTTGTAGATTCATTGTATGATGGATTGGATTTTGATTGCAATGTATCCAGGTAAAACAAATCTGAAGCTGTGGCTTTTATATGAAACTATGCTTGACATATTTGGTTTTTTTGGGGGGGGACAATTATTTTGGAAACAGAACTAAGGTAGAAGACCAGCTTGCTTTCTTTCAGCTTTTTTTCTAATCAATGGTTCTATTATGTAATCTGCACTAGTTAGGGTACTAATGCTAATGATGCCTTAATGCTATGAAAAGGACAGGCAGACCATATCTTTGGGATCTCTGTTGATGAAAGGGGGTCGGATGCTGTAGTTGCCCACGGTGGGAGGCATTTTCCCCCTATTACTGTTTTTGTTGTTTTTTCGTTAAAGAAAAGATATTTGGACTTAACAATCTAAATGAGCCTTGGAATGTCTGGAGTTGTGGAAGCCTTGATGTTGTGTCTATTTGACAGCTAGAGGAGAAGGATGTTTCCTGCCTTTTTGTTTGAAGCAAGTGCAAGTTTGGTTTTCAGTTTGCTTGAGTACCTACTGCCTGTGTCCAAATTGATTTGCTTCATTTGCCTCTCAAAAGTCAAGAGACACACTTGAGTCTTGGTGTCTCCATTTTAAAGATGATGAAGCAGTTCCAGTATTTTTGTTTCATTTTTTTTAAATAAGAGTGAAGACAACAGTACTGTTTTTTTCTTTAGTGTACATGGAAAAATGAATGTGCATTTCATGTAGGTGTTAATGTTGGAACTGATAGCACAGATATTCACAACAACAAAAAAAACCAAAATCACTACTTGGGGATTAATAGTTGGGAAACAAGACTTGGGGAAAAAAAATCCCTTACTGCCAGGTATAGCTGGAGAAACAAAGTGTATTCCAAAATGATTATTCTTCCATTTCCGGTATTTGTTGGTAATGGATGAGATGACACTTCTTGAATTTCTTTTTTTTTTCTAGGGCCAGGTTTGAACTTATTTGTTCTTCGCTTTTTAGTAAATGTGTAGAAGCAATTAAAAAGCTCTTGCAGCACGTTGGATTTACAGCAGATGATATTAATAAGGTAATAATAGAAATAATTTGTCTATAGTGTGCTTTATAGAACCACAAGAAGAATATTAACAGGGCCTGTTTTCCTTGCAGACTGAGATTATTTCATGATATGTTTAAGCATTTTTCAGTCAGATCCACACAGTGTGTAGACTCAATCTTTAGAACTCCAATCTTTGCTTTGATTTTGGTTACTTGAAGGTAAGTATAAGGTAGAGTCAGTCAGTGGTGTGTTGTTTTTGCTGTGTACTGACTAAATGGCAGAGGATTTGTCTCCGTTTGGTGTGTTTGTGTAAATCTTGGTAGAGCCAAGGACCACATAGGTTCTCCTGCCTTCACTGAGCTTTGGATGGGGTTTGACACTTCTGAAGAAAACCTGTGTTTTGACTTCTGTCTTAGAAGTGAAACAAACTGCTTAATGTCTGCTTGGTGACTGTGTTCTTCCTTGTTAGCTTAAAAAGCTTAAGGATGCAGGAGGTGTCAAGCCATAGAATGCTTTAATACTAAAGATGGTGAGGAAAGTAGCAAACTTTACTAGTTGCATTTGAATATGTCTCGCTTTGGTATAAGAGTAACTTCATCTCAACCCCTGTACACCTGTGTGTGGCAATAGTGCTGCATTTATTGCTGGTGGAATTGGTGCATAACTTCTGCAGCAAAATTAATTTAATGATACTTGATTGTATTTCAGGTTCTTCATTAGTGTTTGCTGTGTCACATCTGAGTTTCACTGATAGGATAATGGAATATTCCAGGGCATTGTCCAGAGGATGTCTTTTGTTTTCTGGTGGCAGTAGCTTTAGAGTGGCCTACTGTTCTGTCCTTTCAGGGCATAGTGGCTTTGGGGTTTTTTTGAGGGACAGGGACACTTTAAATATGAAAATAAATAATTTATAACTCTTATGTTTTACATGAAGAGAAGTGGTAATTAACTTTGTTTCCAGATTTGATTGATCTCAAAGTTCCTGTTACAGGAGAAGGTGTTCAATTGTTGCTTCTTGCAGAATATCAGTACATGACAGCTTGTTGTCAATGACACCCCTCAGGATTTTACAGTGGGGCTGACACCATTTAATTCCTCTAGTAATAATATACATGAGAGGGTAGCATGTGCTCTTAGCAAGTTTGTAGACTACCAAAATGAGGGGAGCAATGCAGATCAAGGTTGCTATTCAGAGGGGTTGAAAAAGGTGAGAGATGTATATAATAGAATAGAATATTTCACTTGGAAGTGACATACAGTGATCATCTGGTCCAATGGAGAACATCACAAAGATCAACAAAGGCAAGTGGAGAGTCTGGGATGGAATAATCATGTGCAGTAGGGCAGGCTCATGGTTGCTAGAAAGCAGCTTGGCAGGAGAAGACATGAGGATTGTAATAGACGTTGAGTTTTATAGTTGTCAGTAATGTTCCTCTGCAGCAAAGGCCAACTGCATGCTGGGCTGTTACAGCAGGGTGTAGCCATGGGTGTAGGAAAGCATTTATTTCCCTCTTTTGCACTTTGATAGTGCCCAGGTAAAATCTAATCATTTGGGGGCTTCACAGAAGACAAAAGGTTCCAACCTACTGGAGTCAGTCTTGGTTTGGTCACCTGTAAGAAGAGGCTCGGGGGAAGCATGCTGCCTACAGTTACCTAACAGGGAAGTGTACACAAGACAAAACCTGATGTACTTTCTTGTAGGCGCACTGCGTAAGGGTTGAATGGCAAGCAGCACGAGTTACAGCATGGAAGCATCTTAGATACCAAGTGAAGAATCTGTAGTGTGGGGGTGATGAAATACTGGAACAAGGGCCCGTGGAGTCTGTGGAATCTGTATGCATGGAGATAAGGTCCCGAGTGGCTTGTTAAAAGTAGACCTGTTCTGGGCAGGAGGCTGGACTAGGTAACCTCTGGAGGTCTGTTCCAGCTTGATGTTGTTTTATGATGAGTTTCTTGAGTTTTAAAATGTCACTTCATCTAGGTGATGCTTCCTGTAGGAAACATTATTCATGCTGCCATTTCAAACTGGCAAGTTATTTCCTTGAATTTCAAATACGAAACTAGTAGAAGTCAAGTGTAGATAGTATCGGTTTTATTTCAACAGCTACAGAAGATAAAATACCCTGAAGCAGTTTGCATTTCTGTATTGCAGGTTACAACCAGTCTGTTTTATCTGTTGGATGAAAGATTTGAAATCTTTGAGGTTTGTGTTTTCCAGGTAGTTCTCTGTGGTGGGTCTGCTCGAATCCCAAAGCTGCAGCAGCTGATCAAAGACATTTTCCCAAATGTGGAGTTACTGAATTCAATTCCTCCCGATGAAGTTATTCCCATTGGTGCAGCCATAGAGGCAGGAATTCTGCTAGGGAAAGAGAATCCTTTGTTAGACGAAGCAGCACTCTTTATTGAGTGTTCTGCCAAAGATATTCTTGTTAAGGTAAGTCTAAAATTATTTAACTGAGAACACTTCCCTGCTGCAATGAATGTACCAATGTACAACACTGCTGTTGTGTGACTGATGTTAGAGAAAGAGTATTGTTTTATTATCAGTTCTACAGATTGGCTGTAGATCAGCAATAAGTGGTAACTTAGATTTATTGACAAAAAATTGACAGGAGAGATTTCTTGAATTTTCAGGGAGATTCTTTGCTGTGTTGTAGTTGTTGAACTTTTTCACTTATTTAGAGGAACATTATGTTTTTAATTACTCTGATGGTAAATGTGGCAGAGAGAATGTTTCTTGGATTTATTTTCTCACGGAACACTGTGACTTTTCCAGCTCACTAAAGTACTTGGATAAAGGCATGAACTCTTTTCTTTTCAAAGGGAGTAGACGAGTCAGGGGCTGACAAATTCACAGTGCTGTTTCCTTCGGGGACACCGTTACCAGCTCGAAGGCAGCACACCCTACATGCTCCTGGAAACATTTCTTCTGTGTGCCTTGAACTGTATGAGTGTTTGGGGAAAAGCCCTTTGAATGAAGAAGATAAATTTGCTCAGGTGAGTGTATAGACATTCATGTGATCAATTGCTTGGAAATCAAGCAGATATGGAAAAAGATTTAGAACCAAAGCCATACTACACCTACAAAAACTTCTTGTTACAAAACTATGATGACATGTCTCTTTGGAAGTGGTCTTTAAGCGTTTTTCTGTAATTATGCATTATGAAGCATTGAAGCACTTTTTAAAGAGATGGAAGTTTCCCTTTTGAATTTCTAAAGAGCTGGCTGGGTTTGCCACTGGGCACTACTCTAGTAAGCTCACTTGGAATGAGAGATCATAACAAGTCATTCCACAGATCTCCAGCACTTCAGAAATAAAACTGCTGGAGATCATGATGTAGGTAGTTTATGTACTGTTGGATTACTTTTTGATCATCTTAGATTGGACAGGATCTTGGTGTTTAATACTACTTCTGATTTTTCACAATGGTAAGATATTATACAATACTTCCTGTACATAAAGGGGGCCTGTCTGAAAGATGGCGAGGGACTCTTTATCGGGGGTGCAAAGATAGGACAAGGGGTAAAAGTTCTGAGCTGAAAAAGGGGAGATTTAGATTAGATTAGGAAGAATTTTTTTACTGGTGAAGCACTGGCACAGGTTGCCCAGAGAAGCTGCAGATGCCCCATCCATGAAGGTGTTCAAGGCCAGACTGGATGAGGCTTTGAGCAGCCTGGTCTAGTGGAAGGTGTCCCTGCCCATGACAGGGAAGCTGGAACTGGGTGATCTTTAATCCCTTCCAACCCAAACCATTCTGTAAATTTGTGATTGCAAATCCTCACCTGATAAAAAGAAGTTAATTAAGAGTCAGTACATTGAGAGGACACAGCTTGATGTCTTTGCCTTTATTTCAGTGTATTTAGAGCACCAAGGACTGAGCAGATATGGCTGAAATGGGTGGAATACTTGAAGATTATTACACCGGGGTCATGCACAGTGATCTTTAAGGGGATAGGAAAAGGATGTTACTTAATTCCAGAATTGATCTTAGGTAAAGGAGCATGCTCAGCTCTTACTGTGGTTTATGGGGAGGTGTAAGTACTCTGGCTATCTTTACCTGAGGTAAAGCCACTGAAACAGTAGTGGAAATGTCTAAAACTACATCAATTTGCATTACAGATGAATGAAGCCCACTTGAGCTTGCTTTGATGTTCAGTTATCAGTATGAGATGCTAAACAGAATGTACTGCACACCTTGGCTCTTTTGTCACTTCCATTAAACTGCTGTGCAAGGATTTAGAGAACTTTATAATTTAACATCTTTTTTTTATTACTTTTTAAATAGATTGTACTCCAGGATTTAGATAAAAAGGAGGATGGGCTGCATGATATACTAACCGTTCTTACTATGAAAAGGTAACAAATATTTTGTGTTTGACTGTTTAACTTTGTGTCACACTTCTGGCAAGCAGTCTTTTCTCTGGTTACAGAATGTTTAATTTTGTGTTGAGAAACTTCAGTTTTTTCATTGCTTACAGGGCTGTATCCTAGCAGGGGTAAATTTTGTAGGACTGTGGGAGTTTTTTGTGCCCTACCTTCTGTGCCTTCATTGTTTTATTCCTAAAGAAATAAAACTTAACACAGATGCATAGATGGCTTTTAGCAACTGTTGATCAGTTTAACTATGGGTAGTGGTTTAACCTGAACACCACACTGTCACTCGCTTATTCCCCATGGTGGGATCAGGGAGAGGATCAGAAGGGTAAAGTGAGAAAACTCACAGTTCAGATAAAAATAGTTCAAGTAAAGCAAAAAAGCTGTCCATGCGAGCAAAGCACAACAAAATTCATTCACTACTTCCCATTGACAGGCAAATGTTCAGCCACCCCCAGCAAAAAAAGGCTCCATCCTGTGTAACAATTTCTTGGGGAAACAAACACTTTAACTCCAAGCATGCCCCTTCCTTCTTCCTTCAGCTTTGTATGCTGAGCGTGACCTTGTGTGGTGTGGAATATCCCTTTGGTCGGTTGTGATCAGCTGTCCCAGCAGTGTCCCTGCCCAAGTTTTTGGGGTTTTTGAGCCCACTCTCTGGTGGGGTGGTGCAAGAGGCAGAAGAGGCCTTGACCCTTGTTAGCACTGCTAAGCAACAACTAAAACATCCCTCAACTATTAACTGTTTCCAGCACAAATCCAAAACATTACTTTTACCAACTGCTGTGAAGATGATTAACTCTATCCTTGCCAAAGCCAGCACACCATGCTTGAGAGCAGTCAAGATTTTAATGTCCTGTGCAAGGACTTTCGGGAGTTCTTGAACACCCACACTTTCAGAGACTTGAGTTTTTCCTGTCTTTATTTAGTTACTAAGGGATCCATGAAGTACTCATCACTTGCAGCATTTGTGATGAAAACCTGTGGCTCTGTCCTTTCAGAGACAGTTGATAAGCATGAGAAACAAAGCCACAGGAAATCAGACTTCATAAATCTACTTTTTACAGAATTATGTTTATTATGGGAAAATAAAAAGTATCTTATGGCAGGGTGAGGTATGGGGATGACACCATATAGAAGTTTCTTTAGCTTTTCTAGGTCTTAATAGAAGTGTTTGAGCTCATTTTAAATAGTCTGAAGAATTTATAAAGATATCAGGTGGAATTCTAAGTAGTCAAAGCATGTTTATCTTCTGAGAACTGTCTTGAAGTTCATACTGCTTTTCTAAATAACACGAAAGTTGTCTATATTTTGCAGAAGAACTAAATCCCTACTTACTATTTGAGTTCAAAAGTAAATGTAAGAAAATGATCAAGTGAATTAGTGCTTTATTAACAGACTTCACCTAAAATGCCTTGTTAGTCATAGAGAGACTTGGACTTCGCTATTTTTCTTATTAATGCTTAGGGATAATATCTGCAACTGTGTAGTGCAGAAAACCTGCATTATTTCAAAGGGAGTTTTAGTAATATTTGTGGAAAACATTAGTGAAAGTTCACTGGGACGCATCCATTTCTGTCTAAATCACATGTGACTGTTGTATGCCTAGATGAAGTAGGATTCAGGATTGTTTCTAGTTCTTGAATTTTGAAAATTAGGGTTTTCCTCCTTGAAGGAGATGCATGGTTTTAAAAAACTGCTTCTGCTTACTAAAAGTCAAGTTCTCGTACTTAGAGAAGACATGCTTATCTGGTTACTGTTACTCATAGTTCTCCTAGATTAATATTTTGAAGAATATTACTGAATATTCTACTTACAAACCTGTACTAAATTAACTTAGGAATACCATATGTATAGAAGATACATGCCTCAATGGAGAGAAAGAAGTACGTTTCTAAATACTCAATAAACTAAACTTAATAAATCAATTTCATCTATGTTAAAGCATATTATTCTCTGGGTGTTTTGATACTCATCTTTCTTCCTTTTGTCTACATGAAGGCTTCTTTATTCTCTCTGGAGCATGCAGTAACATATTGTGTTGTGTTGAGATAGTCCTAAGCACACCATTCTCTTATCTAGGGATGGGTCCTTGCATGTTACCTGCACAGATCAAGATACTGGGAAGTGTGAAATCATCACTGTTGAAGTAGCATCATAGTCTTTTTTGAAGGGCAACATTTTTCTAAGTTGACTTTTCTCTTGTTGATTCTTCTGCCAAAGTGGTGACTCTTAGAGGACTGTAACTGAGGTGAAACATTAATTTGCCTTCAAGTCTGTCTGGAGTGGAAAGCATGGTGCAAAGTGTTAATGAAGACATGCAGACCGCAGAGCATTGAATTATCATCACACTTGTTTTAAAAAATGCAGAGGGCAAATACTCTTGCCTATAGATCAGCAACAAGAATATTACTTAGTCTGAAGACTTTTCCTTAGACTAATTGGGTTGTGTGCCTATTCAGCCAGTATATCTGTGACTTCAGCCTAGCATTGAACCAGCAAGAGCTAGACTGCTGAAAATCCACTCTGATAACTGTACCAAATTGTACTGAAATCTGGTCTCTGGTATTGCTGGAAACCATGGAGATGATGTCCATTTGTGCTGGCCTCTTGAGCAGGATATCTTTTTTCTGGAGTTATTGTAAGATGATTTTGTGTTGTTACCTGAATCTTGTGTGTAAGGATTACATGTGTTTGTGTTGTTAATAAAATGTGGTATTTATGCAGATTCTGCCATCCTCTGTGTGTGGCATTTTTCTTATCTACATGCCTTCATCTATTTCTTTGGATATAAGCTGGCAGCTTTTTTCACTTTAGGAGAGGAGGAGATGGAGCAGGCAACCTTAGTTACAGGTTTTTAGGGTAATATGCAGTTAAAGGACAACAGTTCAGCCCTGAGGGATGGATGTTACCTTAAAAACATTCAAAGTGACACAGTAGAGCCTCAAAATCAGGGCGAGGAGTGCCTGTTAGGATTTGAAGAAACCTGTGTTCAGTTGCCTGGTTTTCTTCAGGACTTCCAGATTGTCTTGTTTGTGGAATGTATATGTCAATGTTTTTCCTGCCTCACAAAAGCAATAGGTGCTGCATAGCATGTATATAAATTGTATTGTGTACCAAAATGTCTGTATTGTGTACTTTACCAGCCTAGAAATTATTTAACTTGTGAAGCTTCCTTGAGTAGGTGAAATGCTGGGGAAGTTCTGCCTTCATTATCACTGGGTGTTTGATATCTGCAAAATAAGTAAATAGTTCACCAGTTCCTATGCGAAAACTTCTAAAAGAGCTCTTAGAAAACCTGAAATCTAGTTCTGTCTGGGCAATGGAGTCCCACAGCCCTTATAAATACAAGTAAAGAGGCACTTCAGCACTAATTAGTGGCCAGACACCTTTAAGAGATGTTTTGTTGTGTGCAATAGTACTAACCTTTGGGCTTTGTAGAATCACAGAATAGTTTCGGTTGGAAGGGACCTTAATGACCATCCAGTTCCAACCCCCCTGCCATGGGCAGGAAGACTTTCCACTGGATCAAGTTGCTAAAAACATCATCCAACCTGGCCTTGAACACTTCAGAGAGGGGGCATCCCTGACTCCTTTGGGCAGTGTGTACCTTGCCACCTCCACAGTAAAAAGTTTCTTCCCAGTATCTAATCTCAATCTATCCTTGTAGCAGGACTAGAAAAAAAATATACCTTCCTGTGTAAGTGTCCATCAGAATTCAGGCACAGCAGTGTATATGTTGTACAGAAGGAGATACTGCTGTACAGAAGAGCTACCAGAAGAAATTTAAGAACTAAACATATATTCTGCATCTTCATTAAGGAGCCTGTGTACTGATGCCTTTCCAAAGAACACATTATGGGGCAAGATGTGATGTGCATCCATGCATACAAACACCTACAGCCCCTATATTGAGGTGCTCCAATTGCAGCTTCTTGGTACTATTGTTGTATTAAAACCTATGCTTGCCTAATAAAGTTAAAAATAGGCACATGGAATCCAGAAATCCTTAATCCTAAATTATGGCAAGAGCAGATTTAATGGAATTCTTTAAGACATTTCCACTCATTGTTCACCATCTTAACATAAGAAAGCTCTAGGTTTCTAGAGAACTTGAGGCACTTCCTATTAATACAGCATTCTTCTGAGATGTGTAGTGTGATGAGTCTAACTATTTTTAAAAGGGGTGTCTGACACCTTTCTTTGTGGTTCTTATATTTAGCATGTTGCAGCTCTGCCTGCTGCCTTGTATTCCCTGCTCCCCAGGTGCTGCCACCTTTTCTGTGCTGTAAAAGAACAAAGAGAAGCTGCTTTACATTTTGCCTCATGTCTCTCCAACCTCTCTCACAGCTCTGTTCCTGCTGGCAGTCCCTCATGGAGAAGCCCAGCCAGGGGAAGTGTGGTTGTGCTGAGGCAGGGTGCTCAGTGCTGAGGCACAGCCTTTGCTGCTGTTCTGGTTTGAGCTAAAGTAGAATCAATTTTCTAACTTCAGCTAAGCCTTGTCTGAGTATCTTCATTTTCTGAAAGATAAGTTTTTCACAGTGTTTTTCTCTAGAAGTGATAACATGAGGCATCAGTATGCAGAAAGGCCATTGTTTATATTTGTTCCTGTAGAAACCAAGGCCATCCTCAAGATGGTGGAGTGTTGTAAATCAGAGGTGAAAAGGGATGGCACCTGCAGAGAGGGGTGGACAGGACAGGTGGCCAAGAGAGTATTCCATCCTGTATACATCATGTACACTACAAACCTGAGGGATCATGGGCATCAGTCTTTCTGCTTTGATGGGTGACATCCGGTGAGGACCTTGTCTGTCTTTTTGACCCTTATCCTCGATCCTTGCGTTCCTGAATCCAGTTCCTGAGTCCAGGCTCCTTCTTGCCACTCACTTTGTCTGTCTTGTGTCATATGTAGTGATAGTAGACACAGTAGACTCCTAGAGAAGCCAGCAGCCCGTGGCTTAGACGGGAGTACTCTGTGCTGGGTAAGGAATTGGTTGGATGGCCGAGCCCAGAGAGTGGTGGTGAATGGTGTTTCATCCAGTTGGCAGCCGGTCACCAGTGGTGTCCCCCAGGGATCGGTGTTGGGTCCGGTCCTATTTAATATCTTTATTGATGATCTGGATGAGGGGATTAAGTCCATCATCAGCAAGTTTGCAGACGATACCAAGCTGGGAGGAAGGGTTGATCTGTTAGAGGGTAGGATGGCCCTGCAGAGGGACCTGGACAGACTGGAGGCATGGGCCAATTCTAATGGGATGGTGTTTAATAAGTCCAAATGTTGGGTACTTCATTTTGGACACAACAATCCCATGCAGAGCTATAGACTGGGGACAGAGTGGCTGGAGAGTAGTCAGGCAGAAAGGGACCTGGGAGTGCTGGTTGACAGGAAGCTCAACATGAGCCAGCAGTGTGCCCAGGTGGCCAAGAAGGCCAATGGCATTCTGGTCTGCATCAGGAATAATGTGGCGAGCAGGACTAGAGAAGTTATCATCCCCCTGTACTCGGCACTGGTCAGGCCTCACCTTGAATACTGTGTGCAGTTCTGGGCCCCTCAGTTTGGGAAAGATGTCAGGATGCTGGAGTGTGTCCAGAGGAGGGCAACGAAGATGGTGAAGGGGCTGGAGCACAAGCCCTATGAGGAGCGACTGAGGGAGCTGGGGCTGTTTAGTCTGAAGGAGGCTCAGGGGAGACCTAATTGCTCTCTACAACTACCTAAAAGGAGGTTGTAGTCGGGCAGGGGTTGGTCTCTTCTCTCAGGTGACCAGTGACAGAACTAGAGGGCATGGACTCAAGCTTCGTCAGGGGAGGTTTAGGCTTGATCTTAGGAAAAAGTTCTTCACTGAAAGGGTGACTGGCCATTGGAATGCACTGCCCAGGGAGGTGGTGGAGTCGCCGACCCTGGAGGTGTTTAAGGGGAGATTGGATGTGGCACTGAGTGCCATGGTTTAGATGATGGGTTGGTGTTAGTGTTGGGTTATAGGTTGGACTTGATGATCTCAGAGGTCCTTTCCAACCTTGTGATACTGTGATATAGTCATCAAGGGGTAGAGTAGGGGCACAATTCCATATATTTGTATATATGTTATTATTAATCTTATTAATAGTATTGTTATTAGCAATACTATTATTTCATTAAAGATGTTTTAATTTCCAACCAGTAAGTCTTTCTCCTCTCATTTCCCTTTCCCGGGGGGAGGAAGAGAATTGGGAGCCCTGTCGTTTGGTTTCAGCTGCCAAAAATGGCCTGGAGAACTTCTGGTCTAAGGACTAGCTGAGAGAGTTGGGGTTGTTCAGCCTGGAAAAGGGAAGGCTGCAGGTAGACCTCATAGTGGCCTCCAGACGGGGACTGCAGGAACGATGGGGAGGTAATTTTTACCAGGGCCAGTAGAGATGGCACGAGGGGGGATGGCTTTATAGTGGAAGGGGGACAATGTAGATTAGACATTAGGAAGAAATTCTTTACGATGAGGATAGTGAGACACTGGTATATAATGTTTTCTGTAGTCATGCTATGAGGGGAGATCTAGATGAGACATTAGGAAGAATTTTTTTCCTGTGAGGGTGGTGAGGCAGTGGCACAGGTTGCCCAGGGAAGTTGTGGCTTCCCCATCCGTGGAGGTGTTCAAGCCCGGTTGGATCAGGAGCTTTGAGCATCCTGATCCAGTGCGAAGTGTCCCTGCCCAAGGCAGGCGGGACGGACTATAGGGTCCCTTCCCAACCCCAACCACCCTGGGGTGAACCCTGCAGGCGCCAAACGCCGCGTGCCGGGGGGGGGGCGGGGCTGCGCGCGCGCCCTCTCTCCCCCATCCCCTCCCGCCTTCCGGCGCGGGGCGGGGCCGCGCGGGGCCCTCGAGCGGGGCGCTCTGCCGGCCCCAAGATGGCGGGCTGGGCTGGAGGTGAGGAGCGGCGGGGCCGGGCGGCGCCGGGAAGGGCTGAAGGGGGAGAGAAAGGGGCGGGGGGGGGAGAGCCGCTCTCGGGGGTGGGGGGAAGAACCGCTGCCGCTCCCCTCACGTCTAACAGGTCCCCTCAGGCCGCCGTCCCCGCTCTCAGCCGCCCGGCGGCTGGGCACCCTGTCTGAGGGGCTGTGGGGGAGGCGACTGAGGTAAATTGGGGGGGGGGGAGGGGGGAAGAGGCGCCTACCGCCCACCGCCCACTCCCCGCTTTCTCCCCCCTTTCTCCTCTGTTTCTTCCCGCTTTCCCCTCTCTCTCCCTTTCTTTCCCCTCTCTCCCCTTCTTTCCCCTCTCCCCCTTCTTTCCCCTCTCCCCCCTTCTTTCCCCTCTCCCCCTTCTTTCCCCTCTCCCCCTTCTTTCCCCTCTCCCCCTTCTTTCCCCTCTCCCCCTTCTTTCCCCTCTCCCCCTTCTTTCCCCCCCTTCTTTCCCCCCCTTCTTTCCCCCCCTTCTTTCCCCCCCTTCTTTCCCCCCCTTCTTTCCCCCCCTTCTTTCCCCCCCTTCTTCCCCCCCTCTCTCTCTTCCTCCTCTTTCCCCCCTCTCTCTCTTCCTCCTCTTTCCCCCCTCTCTCTCTTCCTCCTCTTCCCCCCTCTCTCTTCCTCCTCTTTCCCCCCTCTCTCTCTTCCTCCTCTTCCCCCCTCTCTCTCTTCCTCCTCTTCCCCCCTCTCTCTCTTCCTCCTCTTCCCCCCTCTCTCTCTTCCTCCTCTTCCCCCCTCTCTCTTCCTCCTCTTCCCCCCTCTCTCTTCCTCCTCTTCCCCCCTCTCTCTTCCTCCTCTTTCCCCCCTCTCTCTCTTCCTCCTCTTTCCCCCCTCTCTCTCTTCCTCCTCTTTCCCCCCTCTCTCTCTTCCTCCTCTTTCCCCCCTCTCTCTCTTCCTCCTCTTTCCCCCCTCTCTCTCTTCCTCCTCTTTCCCCCCTCTCTCTCTTCCTCCTCTTTCCCCCCTCTCTCTCTTCCTCCTCTTTCCCCCCTCTCTCTTCCTCCTCTTCTCCCCCCTCTCCCCCCTTCTTTCCCCTCTCTCTCTTCCACCCCTTCTTCCCCTACTCTCCTCTTTCCCCTTTCTCTTCCTCCCCTTCTTCCCCCCTCCCTTTCTTCTCACTCTCCCTTTCTCCACTTCTTCCCCCTCTCCCCCATCTCCCCTTCTTTCCTCTCTCTCCCCTTCTTCCCCCCTTCTTCCCCCCTTCTTCCCCCTCTATCCTTCGTCGCCTCCCCCCTTCTTCCTCTCCCTCTTTTTCTCTCTCCTTCTTTCTTCTTCCCCTCCCTCGCCTCCCCTTTTTTCCAAAACTTCTGGCGCTGTGTCCTGGAGCTGAAACTCCCCTTTCCCAGGGCAAAGGGCCTGGGTGCTGAGGTAGGAGAGTCCCGTCAGCACCGAGAGGCAACACAGCCCCTACAGCTCCTGGCTCTGAACTTAATCAAACCCAGTGGTGATTCCCAGGTGATGGCAGGGAGATGGCACAGGGTCGCATCCCCCAGCTGACAAGGCACCCTCGATCCTTCTGGAAGAGCACCGTGGATGGATCTTTCTTTTCCTCGTCCAGTCACCATGGTTGCATTTCAAGTGCTAGGTTCCAGTTGACTAACAGTGGAGATTCGGCAGTCTTATTAAAGAATAGAGGTTTCCTTGTTGCCATAGTTCAGTTTTGGGATGCTTTAATTGTAGGAAAATTATTTGGTTCTTAGCACAACTTTCACCTGTGGAAGTCTCTGCCCTCCAGAATATTTGTTGTTCTTTATAAATGTACGTATTCTACAGAAGAAAAGTGCAGGAAAGGAATCATTGACGTATTTCATTTTACCCCTTAGAGAGGGGTCCAGTTTGACTCTGTGAGACACTGTAGTTGTACGAGAGACTCATGGACTGCCATCACAAATGGTAATGTGGGGACTCTGGGATAAGACGTAATGATTTCAATTTAGCTGAGACATTAAATAGGATTCTTTACTAATTTTCTTATTGTAGCTTGGTATGTGCCATGTCTAGCTTCACTTGAGACCCTCCAAGAATTATGTAGGAAGGAAAATCTCAGCTGTAAATCCATTGGAATCACCAACAGGAGTCTAAAGAAATATGAGGTGGAGTATTTGTGTGACTACAAGGTAGAAGAGGTAAGAGAAACACAGACCGATTTGATCACTCTTTCAGCTGAAATTTGGGAGTAAGCCAAAGGTAGTTCTGCTCTTAATCTAAAATAGCAGGCTGTTAGGAAAAGATCTTGCTGACATCAAATGAAATATCTTTTAAACTTTGACCTATAAACAGAAAGCAGTACAACTACTGCTTTCAGTATGTTGAAAGAAAGTTTTTTTCTGAAATTCGGGAGATCATACAATATGAAATGTTTCGCCTTTGAGTATCTAGAAGTAAAGCAAAATGCTGATGCTTTTAGGTTGTAGCTTGGTGTGTATCATGATGCCTCTCCTTTATTTGCAAGTAACAGACTGTATTTCCCTCTTGACGGTTCTAGTCTGTTTGATGAAGGGTTAGGGCCATGTGCTGCAACTGGATTCCTATGGCTTGATCGTGCCAGTGAAATTCAGTCTCAGGATTTGGCCTTGTTATTTGGCCTTTTTCGAATCAGTACAAAATGTATACTTCTTGATTATAAATACAATAGTACGTGTTTTGCATGGGTTATTCCTTTGGGAGGATGTTTGATAGGATTTTTTTGGAGCTCTTTCCGTTAAGTTTGGAATTTTTTGTTCGTTCTGTGTATGGTATGTCTACATTCTGCTTGTGCATACGAGTCAGACAGCTAGTTAGCATAACTTACCTAGCTGCCTTAACAAACTCAACTCTTCCAGGTTTATTGTTAGCAATCAGAGTTCATCCCAGCTGTTTGTTTCTTTGCCCCTAGAGGTGATATTTAGCCAGAGTATTTTGCATATTGTATATTGTATCCAGATATTGTGTCCAGAGTTGCGCTGTAAGTTAATTTGCCAACAGAAAAAGTGATTTTTCTCTTTCTCCCCAATTCTAATGGTAACGGGGACATCAAAGCCTTCTGCACTGTATACTGTTTCTTACCTCTGGAGCGCTTGTGTTTGTGTACCTTGTGATGCTAGATTTCAGCAAAATGAAATGAGTCTGAATCTGTATCCGTTTCTGTATTTCAAGGGCACAGAATACTATCTTGTGAAATGGAAAGGATGGCCAGAATCTTCAAATACTTGGGAACCTCACGAAAATCTGAACTGCCCATTGCTTCTTCAGAACTTTCTTAGAGACAAGAATGAATTCTTGTCTCGGGTAAGAGAAGGCAAAGCACTGAAAGTGAGAAACCACGTCAAAGCTTTGAAACCTGTGGTTGCAAATTACATTGTAAAGAAAGCTAAGCAAAGAATAGCTCTGGAGAGATGGAAAGAAGAACTCAACAGGAAGAAGAATCATAAAGCAATGATTCTGGTAGAAAACACTGTGGATCTTGAAGGCCCTCCTTTAGACTTCTACTACATTAATGAGTATAAACCTGCTCCAGGAATAAATGTAATAAATGGAATAACAACTGGCTGTGAATGCACTGACTGCCCCACTGAGAAGTGCTGTCCGAAGGAGGCTGGATTTATTTTGGCTTACAATAAACGAAAGAAGTTGAAAATCCAGCCTGGCTTGCCCATCTATGAATGCAATTCGTTTTGTAGGTGTGGGCCTGACTGCCCTAACAGGATAGTACAGAAAGGTACACCATATTCTCTTTGCATCTTCAGAACTAACAATGGCCGTGGCTGGGGAGTAAAAACCCTCCAGAAAATTAAAACCAACAGCTTTGTGATGGAATATGTTGGAGAGGTATGTATTTGTCTCATATGGATGAGTTACTGAAATGTTTGAGAAAATCTTTATGTGCTTTCTCTCAATCTTTTAACACTTCTTGACTAATCTATTATACACTGGAAGTCTACTTTGGAGTAGGGAAATACAATGAATTGACATTCAAGATGACAGCAAAATTAAATTGTCCAAAATGTTTTTTCCATTCCAGAGCTATTGTATAAGGTTGACTGTAAATAGAATACTTTACAGTGGTTATAAGGAAGAAATTTTTTTACAATGAGGGTGATGAAACACTAATCAGTTGCCCAGGAAGGTCACAGAGGCCCCATCCCTGGAAACAATCAAGACTGGTTTGGACAGGGCTCTGAGCAACCCGATCAAGTTCAAGGTGTCCCAGCTCACTGCAGCGGCTTTGGACTGGATGAACTGTATAGGCCCCTTTCAAGCCGAAGTATTCTATGATTCTACTTATCCCATATATCACTAAAGAATTATTTGAGATATGTGCCCTTGTAGTATTTCTAAAGGCAAGTCCTTCGTTTCCTTCATGGTAGCCATAGTCTTCATTCTTCCCTGTTCCTCTTTATTGTATAGATTTTGCTGTTTCCCAGCCACAGTTGCTACCAAACTCTTCCCCCCCCAGTCTGTCAGTCCCTTTTCTATTTTGTTTGAACTTTTAAGGCAGTATTTCCAAACGTATTTCTTTTGATTAACAACAAGAATAAGATTTCTAATACAAACATCATGTGTTGACTTGATTTCATATTATTCCAAACAGAACTTTCACGATATAAAATACAGACTTTGAGTTACTCTTGAGATGTTGTATTGCCCCATGTTTATCTGGTTCAGCCTCTGCTTTGCTTCAGGGCTCTACATCAGTAGCTCCTGGCAGCCTCTCTGATCCTGTTTGTTGTATTTCTGCCACAAGTCTGCCTTGCTGCTAAGTTGACTCAAACATTTGTAAGAAGGGACAGAAGGAATTATTTTATAGTGTTTATTTTATATTTCCTCCATCCTCCGTGCCCCAATTCTTCTAACTTCTTGTGTTCATACCAGTTGCTGTCATTTGTTCAAAATATTGCTGTTGAGGAGTTAATAAAGCATATTACATTGAGTGGTTAATAAAGGGTATTATGTTGAGGGGGTAAAAAGAGTATTTACCCTTTCACCCGAATCCACTCACCCCATACTGCTGAACACATTCTCAAATCTGATCTGTCAGAAAGATTTTAGAGTGGCTTTTTGACCAGTTCCATCTCATCTTGTACCTGTCTTGCTGCCAAATTGTGATTTCTTTGCTGAGTCAGCACAACAGATTACATTTGGCGTAACAGGCTGCAGATGAAGTTGTTCAAACTGTTGCGTCTGTCAAAAATGATTGTATTTCTGTTCCTCTGGGGAGTTTCTGGATTTCTACCTTGTCCTAGTAAATGCTAGCCTAATTGCATCTATTCAGCATTGTGCAGTGACGTATCTGTCTAAATTGTCATGAATAGGATCTTTCATTGCAGTCAAAAATAGCGGGAAGAGATGCTTCTAGGGAGGGAGGAAGGGTGAATACTGTACTGTAAGTGTGACTGGGTTATAAAGACTGATACTTGTTGATCTTCATCTCTGCAAAGGGAGAAAGTTGAAACTATATTTTATGTGATGTAAACAAGGCTTTCTGGGTCCAATGAAAACATTGTGTATATAGAAACTTCCAGTAGAAATAGTTGATTGTATTTGTCACCATCAAAACTCTTCATAGAAGCTGCTGATGCTTCCCTCCCGCCCCCAAACAAGGTAGCGTTGTGCATCAGTTGTAGACAAATTACATCCAGAGAAGCCTGAATCACTAACTGGTTTAGCTGCCTGTACGTATTCGTTATTTAGAGATGGAATCTATTTCAACAACAAAAAACAAATGCAGTATTTTTAACTGTGGTTTGTTTTTTTTTTAATTTAGTAATAGTTAATAATATGATGCAGGGTTTTTTTTTCTCTTTTTTTTAGGTGATTACAAGTGAGGAAGCAGAGAGACGAGGCCAGCTTTATGACAACCAGGGAAACACGTACTTGTTTGATTTGGACTATGACTCAGATGAATTTACAGTAGATGCAGCTCGATACGGAAATGTGTCCCACTTTGTGAATCACAGCGTAAGACCTTGTTTTGTATACTAAGAACTTAGAGAATTATTCTAATTGTGCAGGCAATATCATCTCCTACTGTAAGCATTTTCCTACTTTATTCACAATTTTTCTGGAGCAGTTTGTTGCCTGCCAGCACAGTCCAGTCAATTGGATGTCATAACACATAGAATGGAATACTGGGACTTACTCGGAGTAGGACTACCCCCAAAAATCTGGGAATGAGAGGTTGCCTGAAGTGGGCATTGGGTAGGATATGAATTGTCACTGAATCTGCTGATTCTAGGCCACATGATTCTATGATTTGGGTGTGTGGTTTTTTCTAAGTAACCAAAAGATTAGCACATGAGAAGTACTCAAAAAAATTAATGATGGGGCAAAGTTGATAGGAGTTGATGCGTTATTTTGTAGTAGGGCAGGATGGGCAGTTAATGCCGAATTTCATCCTTCAAACGCTAGTAGAGAAAGAAGTGAAAATTCCTATGCTTTCTTTGGTATTTCTCCCCTGTAGATACCTTTTCCCCTTCTCATAGTGAATCTAAGCTTGCCAGAGAAGTCGAAAGTAAGTTTTAAACAAGAGATCTTTGTAGTGTGTTCTTCCCTATTCAAGTGAAGTACCTAAAGCAAGAAGGCTGAACTGCACTGTAAAGGAAATATGTATCAATCCTGAACTGAAAGCTACTATTTCTTACGTAATGTTTGTGAGGTGTGCAGTCAGTGTTCTACAGATACAGTGTTCTACAGTAAATTCATGTCTTGGATTTGTGAGCTGATGCTTGTATTTTGTATATGCTTGCCAGAGAGGATGAAGAAGAGTTTTAGATGCAACCAATAGCTTTTTGCTTTCAGAAGTGGGAGTTAAGTATTCTCGCTTTTCAGTGCAAAGTTAAATGTCTAACTTCACTTCTTATTTTTTAATGTGGGATATATTTTATTATTAAACACCAAAAAAAGCATGCAGAGTTTAACAGGCTGTCTTAGTGACTACTGAATTCTGACAATCCAGAAAAAATGACAAAGTGTTGTCTAGTTCTTGCTTAGCGTCCGGGACCCTCCTCTTGCGACCAGCCTATAACAGATAATTCAGCAGCCAGCCGGGTTAGCAATTGAAAATAGAAATTTATTCACAGTGTTAAAATATTATTTCTGTCCTGGAAGCAATGCTTAGACCTAAGTACAGAATATTGAGGGCGTGTGGCATGAAACACTAGGTTGTTTTTAATTTTCTTTGATCTTTAATTCTTTTTGTGGGTTTTGTAGGTAAATACTAGCCTCAGAATGTAGCTTTAATTGCTTTGTTTGGCATCTCTTTTGTTTTATGTACCTTTTCCAACCTTATGATTCTATGATTCTGGTACCATAGCAGAGAAGTTGTGGATGCCTCGTCCCTGGAGGAGCTCAAGGCCAGGTTTGATGAAGCTTTGAGCGACCTGATCCAGTGGGAGGTGTCCCTGCCTATGGCAGGGGGAGTGGAACTGCATGATATTTAAGGACCCTTCCAACCCTGACCATTCCATGATTACATATTTTTTTCTCAATAGGGTGTTGCCATATTAGTGCAGTCTGTGTACTGTGACAGAGTTGCATTCTTGAAAGGACTTGACTCAGCTATGGATGTTCTCCTTTAATGCTGTTTCAAGGTCGTAGTTCGTTGATTTCAGACTTCTGTCACTGAGAGATGAAGCAGATCTTCCTTTCCTGTGATCTTGGTTTACTTAAACACTTCAGTGAAACTTATTGTGCGTTTTTCCTAACAGAAACTACGTTAATATTTGCCTTACAGTGTGATCCAAATCTTCAGGTCTTCAATGTGTTTATTGACAACCTCGACTTGCGTCTTCCTCGAATAGCACTGTTTTCTACACGAACCATCAAGGCTGGAGAAGAGCTAACGTTTGACTATCAGATGAAAGGTCTGTAGATTTAAAAAGCATACTTGCATGAGGTTTGGGCACTGCTGGGTTTCGTTGCAGCCTGACTGCATTTTAAGTCACTGCTTGTCCCAAACTCTGCAGATTCTAGAACAGGTGTCACAGAGGGAGCGCACCCAGAAGCTTTTGCGTACACTTCTAGCACATTACCTTCTTCAGTGCTCCTGGCTCACAGCAAGGTGTTGTGATTGACTATCTGGCAAGGCAAATCGTTTTGAAGATATGTCACAAGAATGCTCAAAAGAATAGTCAGGATACCGTTAAAAAAAACCCTTTTCCTTTATTCAAAGGCACTTCAGGTAAACTACTTTCTAAATAACGTGCTGTTGAGAAATACAGTTGTAACACCTGAGTGGTGTAAGGCACCACAGGTTTTCTTTGGTGTCTGTAGGTCTCATCTGTGGATGTTGGTCTTGTGGTACAGATGTTTAGCACAGCAGAAAGACAGTACAAATTTTTTCATAGTGAGAACCATCATTCCCTGGAACAGCCTCTCATGGGACATTCCATCCTAGACTCCCCATCACTGGAGGTTTACAAGATGCAGCTGGACAGCCTACTGGATAATCTTATCTAGGCTGCCTTTCCTGTGGAAGGTTGTACCAGATGATCCTTTGAGGTCCCTGTTAAGTTGGGCTGTTCGATTCAGTGTTCAGGGTCAGGCTGGATGGGGCTTTGAGCAACCTGATCTCATGAAAGATGTCCCTGCCCACTGCAGTGATTGGTGCGATGGTCTTTAAAGGTCCCTTCCAACGCAAGCCATTGTATGACTTCATTTCTTTCCAATACAATAAAAAATTCTTGAAGTTTGCAGGCAGAGGTGTTGTGTGTGTCATACTGTGTGCAAACCATTTATCCACTACAACGATGTATTGTTTACATTGATACTTAGTTTCAAAGAAGCATCTCTGAACTCCACAGCTGTACCTCATTAACTCCTTAAAGCTTCTCTGCTATTGTGGGACCTGTGACACTGATGTTCAAGGCAGGCTGCACTCTCAGCTGACTGGTATGGATACAGATTTGTTGAGCTTTGGATTCTGTGTAGTGTGGGTGTTGGTAGAATTTGAGTACAGCTTCATGCACAATTCTTTTAAGAACTGGAGTGGTACGTGGCTTTGGAAGGGGTGTGAATACCTAGCACAGTTTCAGTCTGTCTTTTAAAACTTCCTTGTGTTTATCTGTGTCGCAGGTTCAATGGATCTGTCTTCAGACTCTGCTGATGGTCTTAGCCCTTCGAGAAAGAGGATCAGAACTGTTTGTAAATGCGGAGCTGTGTGTTGCAGAGGTTATCTCAACTGAGTTTGGGTATCCAAAGTCACAAATACTTTGTTGTCTTTTAAATGTGTTCTAAGAAGTCTCTTCTTTCACACATCTATTCAAGTATTCTTATGTCTAATGTAAATAAATGCAGTGAAAACAAGGTGTTAACATTTGTAACTGAAATGGCATTGGCCAAAGAAAGAGACATCGTGTTTCAGGCAAATACAAAAATGTTAAGGGGGATTAAAAATAGTTTTTTTCTAGAACTGTTACTTAGGAAGCAGTAAAATGTATGTGAAGAAAACTTTAAAATATACCTTGATTTGAGTATTCGAGCGTGAGCTTACATCCGTAGGCCTTGTAGAAACTGATTTCAGTGGCATGAAGGGATGTTACGTATTTTCTATACCTGGAAAAGTCTGAAAGCAAGTGTTTTGAATCCTAAGTCGTGGCTGACAGTTCTTTGGCTTTTTTTTGTTGTATAAAGAAGAGAATCAAGAGATTAAGGATTAAGGACAGCTGTCAGACTGTGGCTAAATGAAGGTTCACAGGAATGCAAACGGTAAATGTCTGTTGAACTCCATGCAAGTAAAGCAACTGGTTTTAGCAGATTCCAGATGTAAGATCAAGGACTCAGGCGTTTTTAGCTGATGTTATGTTACGTTATTTGGAAGTTTTACATGTGGAAATTTTTTCAGTTGTTATGTTCTGATTTTTAGTTAAGGTCTGTAGTTCTAAGAGAACTTGTAAATATTGGATGGTCGGTACTAACATACGTTGTTCGTTTTCATACCAGAAATTTGGCAGTCACTGCTGAAACGAATTACTGGCTACAGTGTGAGAATAGAGAACAAAAAAAACAGGGAGGGCAGCCCTTTGTCTAACAAAGCTGATGCATTATGGAGATATGTTCAGTTATCTGTTGAGTAAAAATACCCTGGGAATTGATTTGTATTCGCAACTGCTTTTGATTAAGTTTTACATACTGTGACTCTTTTTATCTAGTGGCAGACTTTTGAGATACTAGGCCTATTTATTCTCACTGCAAAATGTTAACTTCAGTGAAGTTAGACTAGAGGGGAGTTTACCCATTTGCTGTAGGCATTTGTAAGATGTTCTTGAATGTAAAAGCTGAGAAATGTACTTCAGCTGCTTGAGTCGTCTTTTTTTTTTCCTGATCATTTTCAAGTTCTCTTGATCTATTTGTATGTATGCTAAGTTTTGTTTGGTTTCAGAAACACTGAAGAGCAGTTGAGGTAGGTTATAAGTGGAGTTACAGACTAAGTCCATGCTCCAGGGATGATTTGAGTGCTTTTTTCTTGCTTGTAAGTCATGTAATTGTTGATAGGGTCAGGCAGAATAATGTTGCTCCATAAATGGATGCTCCGTAAATGGATGCTAGCTATGTATCATAGATCAGCCAGTTACCTTTATAAGGTGCACAGCTTTTGGCTCAGGTGAATGAAGTCAAGTACTCAGCATATAACCGTTTACTTAAATTTGTTAGAAAATGCCTTAAATTTCATGTTAATTATTAGCACTCTGAGAAGAGTGTTTGAAAGGATAATACAGGTTGTCTGTTCATTAAGAAGCACAGCTGCATTGCACTGAAGATCTGGCTTTTTGGCAGAAAATGAAACTTTATGTGCTATGAGCCAAAATTGGTTTCACGGTTGGGGTGAGGGGCGTGGGAAAGTTTTGTACTTTACAATACAGAGATACATGTTGAAATAGACACTTTATGTTGTTTAATGAAAAGAAAGTCTGCTTAGTTTTAAAAGTATTTGACATTACTAGGCTCACCTGTATCCACACGCTTGGATAAATGCTGTGTCTAGTCAATTTTTATTATGCTGCATCTCTAATGATTTTTTAATATATATACATATATTTAAAGTTGAAGTGGAATGTGGAGCTTTAATATTAGCAAACTCTATGATCTTACATCGTTTGGAGTCCTTAGTGCTTTTCCTTGCACGTAGCCTGATTTAATGATGCATTCCATGTGGATGGAATCTGCAGTCTCCACCTCCTTAATCCACTGCAGCCTTCTATGTTGGTAGAGGATGGCAGGAATGCCTGCGGCAGGAAACTAATTCCTTATCAAATCAATTTCTCTGGCCTTTCCTGTACAAGGTGGCACAGGGCTGGTTCAACACTCTTTTTGCCTATGTATCTCCATGCCCAGTTTGATTTAAAAATGACAAGTAAATTTATTTTAAAAGATAAAAGTCATAGTTGTACTTGAGTTCCATGTCTGCCCTTTTCCCAAGGCAGTATGTCACCACCAGCACTGGAGTAACACTGCTGCTCTTTAAAGATATGTGTGTTACCTCTTGTGTGGTAAATAAAGGACCATTCGTTTGTGTTCTGGGAGGTAACAGTATTTTGTATTTATTTGAAGTAAATCCATGTATCGAGTTTCCAATTTAGAGCCTTGAATAGTATTTTATATTTACATATTCACAGTGCATTTGGATTGTGGTCCATGAGTTGGCTCAATGGGACACTGTGTCACTTCTAAAACTCCATTTGAGATTTTTACAACTTTAGGGGAAAATTGCCAAATTGGAAAAGGAGAAAAAACATTATTTCCACATCCATAAGGAGCCTAAACCAGCCTAGCTTCTGCCTTCGTTCTGCTTTGTGGGCTGTTAGCATCATCACAGCCACCAGTTCAGTTGTGCACATGCACTTCCAAAAGATTGGTAACCTGCGATTTATCCTCTAGCTCTTCTTTTTTGGGGGAATTTTTGGGGGTTTTTTTTAGGTAGCAAAACTGAAGTTGCAAGATCACCGGTAATAAAAGCTATTGTTGATTTATTTAACCTCAGAAGTCAATCTCTTGGTTATTTCTAATGTATGTTTTAGGACTGTATACATTAGAATATACAGTTTGTAAGCTCAGGAACATTTTCTTTTCATAATGTGTGATCTTTAGTATTGCTATCTTCCTATAGTTTTTGATAAAATAAATTAAATTTAGTTTTTCTTTTGTTGTTGTCATTCTTAACAAAAAAATCTCAGCCTGTCAAAATGAGCTGTAGCTGTAGAATTTGCTTTAGAACTTTTCTAGCCCTTTACAGACTACAGTAGAGCAACCACGGGGAAGTCACGTGTTTTCTGTTCAGTTTACAGCTGGTAAGAACTGATATAAATTTACACTCTCGACTCGTCTAAAGCAGCCTGGGTCCCTGTGTACTAAAGCACACTGTAGATTCAGCCCTGAACTTAAATGTGTTTTACAGTTAAGGAAACGAGCCACCACATAGAAGCTCTGCTCAGTATGACTTTATTCAGAGGTAGTTAAAACAGCAGTTTCACTCACTCAAGCTCGCTAAAAGAAAATAGGTTGGTAGGCCACATTTGGAAAGTATGTTAGCAAATCTCAGGAATGGAGTGGACACGGTAACAGTGGGGAAAAAAAATGGACTTGAATATCCTTAAAACCATACATTGATGATAGCTTCCCCGCCTCTGTTCCCACTAGCAGAATGCTGGCTGGTTTAGCACTCACGTATTGCTAGAGATGGCAGAAAGGCTGAAGACACTCAGAGGGAGAGCTGACATACTACAAGTCTGTTTAATTCTTGGGGGCTTTGTGGATGGGAAGACACGTGGATTTTTAGATGACTCTGCTGTTTAGGCATTTTTGTAGGCACTGCAGTTGAATAAAAACCTGAATTACATTTCCAATTTAGAAGGGGTTATGGTCGGATGAGGCTTTGAGCAACCTGATCCAGTGGGAAGTGTCCCTGCTCATGGTGGGGGGATTGGAATTGGATGATCTTTAAGGTCCGTTCCAACCCGAACCATTCTTTTATGCTATGACAACACTTGGCTCAGAGTAAAAAGAGACTGCTTGAAAGGAACAATCCATAGTGGACAAGTGCAGTTGGACTTGATGATCTCAGAGTTCTTTTCCAACAAGCGAGTCTATGATTTTTAAAAAACAGTTTTAACAGTAATTTCTCTAGTCTGTTCTACAGTTGTTCTTAAAAATAACTGTAGTGAAAATTCTGAATTAATGTTGAAGTGAAACTATTGCATTGTTTGCATTGTTCCTGAAAGATGTCATGTTCCTCCCCACAGTTAAAAATATGGTGCTTTATTAAAACTTGAGATCACATATATGTCAAAGGTGAACTCATAGAGTTCATGATAAAAAGTGTTCTACCCTTAGTTTTATCTGGTTCATTTTCTGTCTACTTACAGTCCCATAAGGTAGAAGGCTTTTACAGTCCCTCCTAGGAACACTTCAGTATTTCATGGAAGGAATGATGAAGTTACACAGTCTGCAAGGGTCTATTTATGACATTAAGATATTTCTGAAAGAATGTGTCGATTCCACACAGTAATTGGCACTAAATAGAAAAATAATTTTGTGTTTACTGAACAAAATTCAGTTAATTTACTATCATGATGTAATCAGTTATACCTATCTTCAGGAGACTTGTTTCTCCTTGAGTATGTTTTCACCTGCTGCTAGTTTCTTATATAAACAGTGTAGTTTATCTGGCTGAGGCACATCATCAGGTGTCAAGGGAATTTCAAAGTCAGAGGAGCTCCGGGAGTCCCTCCTCAGTTCTAGATCAGGAGTCCTGGAGCTGTCACTGAGTTCTACCAGTGCATCTTGAATGTGAGCAGCGCCAGCTTCCTCATCTTTCTCAGAGTCTTTGCTCAAGTCACAGGCAGCATCGAAGGCACAAGATGTGTATTGATCCAGTGCCTTCCCCCTGCTGCTGTCAGGTTGGCTGTCCTTCAATACAGAAACAAGGGCTCTGCTCCCACCCTTGCCAAAGCAGCTGAAGTCCCAGGCATTTCTCTCCTGGGAAGTAATGAGTGCAGTGTCCATTTGACTATCCCAGCCCTGACTCCCCTGCTCAGATATATGTGTAGACTGAGAAGAATTTTGGGAGGAGATGTGTGTTGAGTCGCTTACTCCATCTGAATCGCTGAAGAGTGACTGGGACCCACAAGCATCTGCTGAAGAAGGGAAGTTGTCCTCATTTTCAGAGCTTTCTTCTAGTTTGTTACACTTAAAAAATGCATCCCAGCGAGGGACATCAGCATTAGACTCCTGTTGGTCACCAGCTACTCCATTGCAATTTGGTGGGGAAGTGGAATCAGGCTCTTGGGGAAGAACTTGAACTATATTTTTTTCAGATTGTTCTTCATCATCTTCATCATCGTCGTCATCATTCGATTCCTCACAGTCCACGAAGTCTACCTCAAGGGAGGTATAAGTTGTGAGTACGTCATAACTTTCTGTGCTCTCATTTATGTTTCCTTCAGTATTTTTGGACTGACCTCTGCTGGAGTGCCTGCTCTCTTCTATCTGCTGTTTTGGAATCTTGGGCCTTGTAGAAGTTAATTCTGTATCAAAAAGATCATCTTCATCTATCAAAAAAAAAAGAGGAAAAAGAAAACCACCAAGAAAAGTTCATATCTCTGATGAAATTCTGTTGAGAGCAAGGCTGTAATAAAAACTAATTTAGTATGAAGAGAAGAAAAAGTTCTTCAACCCCAATGGAGACTGCAGGACATTACTGACAGCATTTATCTTGCGTAGCACAGCGCCGTACAAGGAACGCTGCCAGCTGCCACCCTCAGTGTATGCTACCAGAGCTACATCTGATCTGCTGCAGACACATTTATTCAGGCCTCTGACTTGTTTTGTCAGGACCACATCACCCTTGCACCCTTGGCACTTCAGAAACAGCCAAAGAGAATGCAGCAAGCCCAGAGTTGTCTTCTAGCTCCCAGGTGGCTTTCCAGAGGCTATGTACAGCATCCATTTACCATCAGAAGTTAAAAAAGGTAAAAGATGCTAAAATGCCAACAATGTGAGACAGGGAAGAGGAGCAATTCCACTGAGATGGTACTCTGTCCTCCAGAAGGAAGGAGGTGATACAAGTACAGCTTAGAAACAGCTTTACTAGGGATGGTCCAGGACTGTGGAATGGAACTCTCGCAGAGACTTACAGGGATGTTAGGCATTAAGTATATTCTAAGATCACAAACAAGTATGCTCTTACACAATTAGTGCTCTCTCACCTTCCTAAAACTTAAGTTCACTTAATTTATATTTCTCCTTTCCAACTGTTGCTTTGAACACAGACTGCAGTGAACACTGTGGCTTTTGGCACTTCTGCTCAGTCTCAGACTTGCATTTAAGGCACAGCAGCACCAACAGAACCTTTACCTGTGTCAGATAAGTCCCTTCTGTGGGCTCTCTTCAGTGTTCCCAAGGGCTTGTATTTGGGCTCCATGTTTCTTCTGTACAACCTGCATAATGGCTTTAATCTGAGGGGAAGGAGAAAAGCAATTAATATTTGGAACTCAGCAGGTACTTTCAGAAGCAAATCTTTTAACTTGACCTAAGTGCGCTGTGCATGCCTCTCACAGGTACTGCAGCAAAAGTGTTAAAGCAAAGGCAGCGATAGCTAGAGAAACATTCTTAATTCATTGGTGAACTCAGGCAGCTTAAAGGTAGCAATCTGTCATTTTTATATATTTACCTTAAAATGTGCACCATTTGGAAACTTTAGTCCCTTACTTAGAGAAGAGAAGATAACAGGGTTCAAAACCTAACTGCAGTTTTATTCAATAACTGTAAAGTATCTCCTTTCTTATTAAGGAGGAAAAGAAAAAGGAAGAAGCGAGTCCTCATTTTGTTCAGACTGAGCGACACCACTGCCACCCTGTCCCATTAACAGTGCTTTCTAAGCTGCCAACATCTGCAGCAGCACAAGAGTACAGGCCTCTGTGATGCTGTACAGAGGGCAGGACTTAAAAGTCCTCAGAGAAAACCTCTAAAAGAAACTTCTGAGAAGCAGCAATGACAAATAGAAATTGGTCACAGAATGAAGTGAGACGAGTATGCATTCAGAGTCCACCCAAATAGAGTTCAACAGCAGAAAAGCCTTGATACATAGATGTAAGTGGCGTGTGGAATACAAACTCTTACACTTAGACATAAAAGCGTTCTTCAGAAAGCAGAAGTTCCCAGGGCTGAATATAGGAAAAAAATCTCAATTATCAGACAGGTAGAGCAAAAGGCAGCAGCTGCTTGAGAGGCTGAGATTCAGGAGTAGTTCTTACAAGGACAGATTAGGTCACCTCCGTTCAGCAGCCAGTTGTCACTTACATTTCCATAACTCTGGCTTCTGTCCCACCCACTGGCAGTACGTTAGGATACACATTCACAGGATGGATATGGCTCAGGAAATCCTTAATCTAAATTGAAGAAAAGGAGAAGCAGTTTAACAACTTACATCAAGAGTTAATGATTTCACTTCATGGCAGCACTGATCAAAGCACACCCACAACCAGCTGTCTCAGGTAAAGGGCAATATGACCCATGAGCTAAAATCAGTAACAAGAAAACGGGTCTGAAAGGATGCTAAGAACTCAGCCTCACCTTACCACCTCACAGCAAGTATCAACCACTACGCAGACTATCACTGTCTCTGAAAGAAAAGGCTAGACAGACCTGTTCCTAGGGAATGTGATGCAGTGCTTTGCTATTGTATTGGGTTTGTGTGGCAAAGTTTTGGTAGCGGGGAGCTAACAGAAGTGGGTTCTGTGAAAAGCTGCTAGAAGATTTCCCTATGTCTGATGGAGCCAATGCTGGCTGGCTGTAAGATGGACCTGCTGTTGGCCAAGGCCAAGCCCATCAGCAACGGTGGCAGCACCTCTAGGATAATATTTAAGAAGGGGGGGGGGGAGGAACTGCTGCAGAAACAGCAACAGAGAGAGGAGTGAGAATACGTGTGATAACCAACTCTGCATGAAGAAGGAGGAGAAGGACGTGTTCCAAGTGCCAGAGCAGAGATTCCCCTGCAGCCTGTGGTGAAAACCATGGTGAGGCAGGCTGTCCCCCTGTAGCCCATGAAGGTCCATGGTGGAGCAGATATCCACCTACAGCCCATGGAGGACTCCACACCAGAGCAGGTGGATGCTTTAAGGAGGCTGCAACCCTGTGGGAAGCCCGTGTTGGAGCTTTCCCCAAGCTGAGTCTGTTTTGCCTGTGATGGTAACTGGTGAATTATCTCTCCCTGTCCTTTTCTCAACCCATGAGCTTTTCATTGTACTTTCTGCCTCCTTTCCAGCTGAGGAGGGGGAGTGACAGAGCAGCTTTTGTAGGCACCTGTCATTCAGGCAGGGCCAACCCACCACAACTGTCCTTACTGCTGTAGGTCATTTCAAGCCTGCATTTTCCTTACTGCACTTCAGGTCCCTGGTCATGCAGATCAGCTGTTCCTAAAGTCTTCCTTCAGTCCACTACAAAAGCCCATTATGACAAAACATGTCACTTTTCTGTTGGCTTCTTGATGCTCTCCAGGCAGTAAATGTCTTGAAGAACTATGTCCATCTTGGGGCATTCCACTCCAGCTGAAGCTTTTATCAGTGCTGAGCACTGACAACACTTCTATCTATACAGACCAGAAGGACCCATCTGGTTTTGCATGTGGAGAGTCTGTTACAATGCACCACCCCTCATATTCTGCCAGCAAAGCTGCAAAGTTGTATCTACTATGATAGTACCTCCATTTAAAATTCTGCATGGCAGAGCAAATTAAAACTGAACCAGGATCTCAAAAACAGGACTGTCTTCCTAAGGCTCTGACTAATCTCCATTTTCAGTGTGCAAAGCTTTGTGATAGGTTAATTGTCAGCACTAGTCCAGTTTCAGTTCAGTTTCTTAGGAGAAAGAAGAATTTTAAGAACTGGATCAAGTTCACATTAAATGAATGGTTCTGGAGAGGATGCTGCCGCAACCGATTTCCTTTCAGTCTTTAACAGAGAAAGAAGAGTAACACTGGCAGCTACAATGTCAGAAAATCCTATTTAAATGTGTGGGCAGGGAAAAGAAGGGAAAGTCACCTAAAACGGAGATAAACAATGGTATTAGGAACCAAAATTCCAAGCTTTAAGCATGGCATAGTTCCACAATAACCTAATAACCTAAAATAGAAAGGCATCAAAACAATTGTAACAGTGACCTATACATCAGAAAGCAAGAACAAAACAATAGGCTTGTAATGCTGCCCTACTTAACATGCAGCTATATTAAAACAAACTCCTCTGTCTTCAGCATCCAGAACTTCCTATCCTCTTATCTCTTATTACCAAGATGGTTTTTATTGTGACAAGTCATGTCATGCACTCTAAAATAATGAAAACTCCTTTAACTTTTTTTAAATTGATGTATACAAACCTCGCTGTATGAAGAGTGGAAAGAGAAACAAGCTCTGTATGTGCTCTCCCCAGTCCTAAAAAAAAGAGGAGGCACAAATATTAGGTAACCGCTCTTCATCCTCAGTCAACAGGCAAGCATAACCTACTCTTAAAAAGCCTCTTCTGAGATTCACTTATCCAAGCAGCTGAAACAACAGGTTTCTGCATGGCCCAAATGCTCACCTCACTATTACATTGGTTTTCTTGATCCTTTCTCCAAACCACATGGTGGAGGGTTTGATGCTGATTATGTGCAAGGGAGCTCCATTTTGGCAAGTCATCCCACAGGGCAGCTTGTTCCCCCGAAAGCAGTCCTCATCCTGTCAATTGCAGTGTAAAATTAAGTGTAATCCCTGACCTCTTCTCTCCCACAGAAACTGAACATAGTATCTAGCCAAATCAAGATTCCAACTCCTCAGCAACACTCTTTGTTGTTGTCTTGGTTCCACAGGGCAGCTGACAAAGTAAATCAATCACAAAGACCAATGCCCAAGGTGTCATCTCCAGTTCTACCTTGCATTCCCCCAAGCTGGAGCCTTCAGCTTGACAAGACATCCTGGAAAGGGAAGGCCATACACTACAAGCACGCAGTGTGTGACTGCAACAGGCATCATATGAGCTGCTTCTGATGTATTTAAATGGGTAATACCTGGCTAATCTAATCTGCTGCTTGTCTTACTTCAGCACAGAAAGGACATGAATCTGTTAGAGCAAGTTCAGAGGAGGCCACAAAGATGAACAAAGGGCTGGAGTACCTCCCATATGAGGACAGGCTGAGAGAGTTGGAGTTGTTCAGCCTGGAGAAGGCTTCAGAGAGACCTTATAGCAGCCTTCCTGTACTTAAAAGAGGGCCAACAGAAAAGCTGGGGAGGGGCTCTTTATCAGGGAGCGCAGGGATAGGATGAGCAGTAATGGCTTTAAGCTGAAAGAGGGGAGATTTAGACTAGATATTCGGAAGACATATTTTCCTGTGAGGGTGGTGAAGCACTGGAACAGGGTGACCAGCATCCCTGGAGGTGTTCACGGCCAGGTTGGATGAGGCTTTGAGCAGCCTGATCCAGTGGAAGGTGTCCCTGCCCATGGCAGGGGAGTTGGAACTGGATGATCTTTTAAGGTCCCTTCTGACCCAAACCATTCTATGACTCTATGATTCTATGATTTAAAAATACAAGTTACAAAGACAATTAAACTATTTTTAGCATCAGCTAATGTATTTTTTCACTTTTTTTTTAAAAAAAAACTTCAACCCACCAGCTGAAGTTCTCACTCTTCTTTATGTTAAGCGACTATTTGACTCAAGTCTTCAGTAGTACAACAGGACCAAAACACAGCACCTATAACCAGCCCTTCGCAGCAAAGTTAGCAGAGGCTTTGCAAAATGTTAACACACCCGAGGATGTCGACAGGCGTGAATCTGAGTGCATCGATCCGTAGTAACATGGTAGAGGATCTCTGGCATGTTCCTGAACATATCAAGTTTGTTGACATGCACCTAGAGAAAGGCAGAGTTTACTCTTAATGAGCTCAATGTGTTTGCCAGACTGCAGCTGGAGCAGCTGTACAGCTGTGATTGTGCTCTCAATGAATGCTTGTAGGCATTTAAATCATTTACTACCCACTAATAATGTCCAAGAAGAGAAGTGTTAGCCAAAAGCAACTTGGACATCTAGAACAAGCAGAACATACCTCCAATGCTGAATGGGGATGAATATTCATCAAAGAAAGACAGAATATATCTGCTAACTATTAATGTCAAGTGTAAGAGAGAAGGCTTTTACCATTCACAAGATAAAAGGGTGAGAGGTAAACACTGAGCTTGAAAAACGGGGATTAACTTCTCCTTGGAAAGCCCAGATGTTCCAGAATGAAATCAGCTAGTTAAATCATTCTGAGCAAAACTGTAGCTTTGTAAGTGTGGTTAATGAAACCACGCACGTTTCACTCAGTGCAGCCCTCTGAACAGCCATTTCCAGCTCAGTTACTGGCCACAATCATTACTGAGGATGTACTGTAAAGCAACTGAAATGTTACCTTGATTCCAAGTTCCTCACTGAGATTTATGAATAAATATTCATATCCATAAGCAGCTTTGCAATTCAGCCACACAACATGATTGCGACTCAGGGATGTCCAGCTTTGCACTAACTCCAAGATCCCGTTTAAACATTCCTCCTGGAAAGTTTAGAAAATGTTGCAAGTCATCTTGGAATTCCAAAGTGCTATGATCTGGTCATGCAAAATGGCATTGCCTTGTGAGGTTTACCTAACAAAGGGGTGATTAATTAATTAGTGACTTCAGGAACTTTTTCCTCTCACAGTTTATTTATACTTACCCGGCTTGGTATATGATAAAATTTGGGATCACAGAAAGTGGTGTCCAAATACACACTCTGGATGTCTTTTATTCTGAAAGAGAAATGGGATATCAGAGTGAGCAGTGCCTCACAGTACTAAGACACACCACTGCCTCTCTCTTCAAAAGTAGGCAATTCTTCCTCTTCATTACTATACGAAGAACAAGTCAGAAGGGGCTTGTAACTGCAGTATTGCCTGACTGCAAATACAGAATCATAGAATGGTTTGGGTCAGAAGGGACCTTAAAGATCATCCAGTTCCAACTCTCCTGCCATGGGCAGGGACACCTTCCACTGGATCAGGTTGCTCAAAGCCCCATCCAATCTGACCTTGAACACCTCCAGGGATGGGGCATCCATGACTTCTCTGGGCAACCTGTTCCAGTGCCTCACCACACTCACAGGAAAAAATCTCTTCCAAAGATCTAATCTAAATTTCTCCTCTGTCAGCTTAAAACCATTACCCTTCATCCTAACACTGCAATCCCTGAGCATATATATTTATTCCAGAATGAAATATAAGGAAAAAAAGTACATTATTCCTGAATCATCCATGCCTATGAGATCTTTTATTCTTTCTAAATCTCATGAACAGCTGAAGCCTCACCTGGTCCCTGAATGCAAAAGTTCCATTCTGGCTGCTTCTCCTTTTGCAAGCCTGAAATCTCCTGTGTACAGCACAGTGCCATTTCCACCTTCAAACAAAAACCTGCCAACAGAAACACTTCAGTCAAACTGAACAATATAAAGCATTAAATGCCAGGTGTCGATTTGTTACTGTGCTTAGAGCAGTCTACATGACCAATGTGTGATGTAACAGAAATACTGGGCTCAGTTTGGTCTTGCAGTCATTTCAGATAAACCAAATAAATCAGACTCAGTAAGTGTGGAAAATAACCTGTGTCTGGGCTGGTGAGAGTTCAAGACAAAAGCCTCACAGATTCAGTGAGGGTAGCCCAGCTGTCTGCTGCAGCCACAGGAACCTATTAGGTATCTGTACCAGGAAGCTGGGCACCTTCTTTTTAATGTCATACTTAAGGAGTATTTATTGTTAATCACAGCTTTGTATGTCATTTTTAAGTACAGCTGAAATCAAGGAAGTTGTTATACATAAGCACGAGGAAAAATAATCTGCCCCATCAAAGTAAAAACTTCTGTCTGGACAGATACAAGACAGTACAGTGGTTTTTCAACCTTGACCACAGCTGGTGGGCCACAGCAGTATTACCTCCAAGTAAGAATTTCAAATTCATAGCTTCTTCTAGTTAGAAAAAAGAATAGTACTTAGTGAGAAATCTACAGGATAAATTTCTCAGCAGAGATATTTAGAGTATTGAAAGGACGTACATGACTGATCCTGGACAGTGACCAGCTGGTAGAAGTGTCACCTCTATATCTTCTTTCTGGAAGAGACAGTTAGCATTATTTTCACCCTATAGTAAATACTGGTAGTACTTCCATTGACATAGGGAAAGCAACGCATTAGTCCCTACAGCCTCTTGCAGCATTTATTGTGGCTTTTGAACAAAGAGAGAGCCTCTTCCCACTCCAACAAGCCCTGAAGAGCAATGACCATCCTGTCATGCCAAAAGAGATGACCGAATATCACACGGTGCTCATGAAAGCCACTCAGGCAGAAGACAGTCCACATCCTTGGCTCCTGGTGAACAAGCATTATGGAAACTTCCTGGAATACACTTAGCCTGGAGATGCTTTACCAGACCTTCAAGTCCTGCTTGTTAAAATAAGCCATGAAATATAAGGTGAAAAAATCACCAGAGAAAGAGGTAAGTGGGAGATACTGTGGAAAGAGGTTACCAAAGAACTGCTATCATAATAAGAACAAACCAGGGAAGAAGAATTCATGGGGCTGCACATCTTGGAGAGAGGGGGAACGTACATTTTATAAATAGTTTGACCACCCAGGATGTTACAAGTATGATCTGTTTCCCGTGTTCTTCAAACATAATAATGTTTAAAAAATTACAACATTACAAACATGAATCTTTTTGGGGGGACTTACCTCACCAGAAGTTTCATCTACTAAAGAAATCTGAGTTGGAGTTTCAACTTCTAATGCAACCTGTAACAAAACCAAGCAGGAATTACTGAACATTTTCTTTCATGTTCGTGGCTAATTATTCATTATGTAGACATCGTCAGCCCCCACTGTGGCTAATGCCAACCCTGGAAAATTAAGCCCATTTTCTCATAGTAAGTCATGAATTTCCATTTCCAGTGGGAAAAAAGCTTTCTAAAAGTTGTCAAAAAATGAAATGGAGATACCTCAATCAAGGTGTACATGCCTAAAAAAGCTAGAATGTGTTGAACTTCAAACAGCAAAAGCTCTGGTTTCCTTGGCTGGATCATATGCTTATTTTTGGATCACTGCAAAGCCCAAGATATCCCAGTCCAGAACACACAAGAGGATCTTGCTAGGACAGATCTCTGCGCTGCAGCACTTCTCCTCACTGTTCCTGGTTACCAGAGCCCACAGATGGCATGCAGCAGATATTTCTGTGTTTGTGAGGTGTTTAATTATCTACAGTCAGCAATTGATCCCTTATTTTGCCATATCCTTTAGTAAAATACACCTGCAACACACATGCTCTGTGGCCGTTCGCAAGGTTAGTGCTTCTATGCAAGGCTCCTCTCTCCTCCTCCTGCTTTTTTTTTTCTTTTGTTTCAGACAGTATTTGTATACAATTCTACTGCCCCAAAAAAGCCAAAGTGAAAGGAAAGCCTCCTGCCATCACTCCCCTTAGGTATAACCTCCAGCTTCTCAGCCGAGCAGTCTCCTCAGCACCTTGGGTTTCACTGCACTAGGTGTGTTCACAAGACATCGCATTACAAACTTCTGGGCAGCTCCATGAGATCCACTCAGCTGGTACTTACATTTGGCTTCTCCACCAGAAACATACCAATCAAACTCAAAGCTTGCTCAAAAACAGATATGTGTGTCGAGAAGTATTTTACACTAAGAACTCAAGCCACTAGCAAGAGCTGATTTTGTAGACATCAATACTAATTTTCAGTTTCTGAAGCTGAATAAACTCGAGGCTGATCTAAATTCTGCACACTCAATATTTCTCAGTAATTCTCAAATTTGCTACTGCAGTGAAACAATTGTCAAGTTTGAGATCTGAACTGCCTGAAGAATTCTTCACCAACATCCACAGTTTAGGTTCATAAGCATAAATGAGAATACCTCCAGCAGAGTCCTCCCCTCATCTTTGACAGTTCAGATGTCAAAGCCAGAAGCAGATTCAAAGAGCCTCTCACGCCCTATGTAAATAAAGGTTGGACTGGAAATCATAAAAACATTTGTCTGGAAGCTGATACTGTGATTGCTTCTTTCAGGCTGGTGGACATCAAATCAGCTGTTAATTCATTGCCAGTCATGCTACAACTAGAAAGCTTATTTGTTGTAAGACAAAGCTTGTGACAAGACATCTGACAGCTACTATCTGATTTAGGGCCTGTGCAGCTCATGCCATTACCAGCAGTCACTCCTGGGTGCAGCAGCTGCGAGAATCAATGTATTTTTTAAATTACATTGATTTGTGTTAATTGTAGCTCTAGACTGTTCCATGAGTACCTCTGGCACCTCCTCCTAGATTAAGATTTTCTCAAATCGGGATGTCAGGACCAGCACTGCCTACTTTCCTTTTACTATTCATACAAACTCCTAATATCTTACAGTTATCTCCCTGCAAGGGACCACTTCTTCTAGGTTAAACTCAAGGGATACTGGAAGCAAACAGACACGAGCTTAAAAACAAAAATAAAAATCTCCAACAATAATAAAAAAGCTAACAAACACAAATGCATCCCACTGTATTTTTGCCAGTCCAAGAATACTACAGGCTTAGAAAAACTGTCACCTATGCACACTGTGCTCCTTTACACATCACACATGCTGAAGGGACGTTCACAGGCTTTTCTACAGAGCCCTGAGTCATACGTTCATGCTCCAAATAATTCAATCTTTCCATTTCTCAAGGCTTCATATAAGGCTAGTTATCTTATCCCTCAGTTTCACAATTAAACTAAGACATTAAACAGGGAAGTCTCCGACTTCTCTTTTCCTCTTACCCAGATCCACCTCTTTTGAGTTTCTTTGGATACAGAGCTTAAGATCCACACTTACAACCTATTTAAGGGAACTCTGAGCTGTAACTCCTTCAAGGAAATAACTTTCAGCTTGCCTTAAGTCCTTCTTGACCTTCCACTTGACTAGAAAACACCCCTGTCCTTGCTTGGGGACACAGAAAAAATCCTTATACTAGGTGATGATGTGTGCACATACAATAAGATGTGAAAAGACACACATTCAGTTTCAAAGCCCGTATCTGCAAAGGGAAGGAAATAAGCAGCTACAAGTCACACCCATACATGACCACTGATCACTTCAATTTTAGCTCCAAGGAGTGTAAATCAAGTGACCTAATAAAATTCTTCAGTGATTTTACATCACTAAAACATTTTCACATTAGGGATAGTCCGTTTTCCAAAAAGCAAAAGAAAAATAACTAAAAGATTACACAAACTCCAAGCAATCTGAGACTTTAAATGAAGCAAAAGGGAAATGAAATACAGACAGGAACAAGGAAACACAAGCAAGGTAAGGAAATGAAGGAGTAATACAAATGTTAATATACAGATGGAGGACACTTCAAGCTGAAGCAGAGGGAAAAGGATAAATTTTGTAGAGGGAAAAATAAGATTAAATAGTAAACAACAATAAACCAATCCCACATAGCGAGCAGTACAGAAAGGTGTACTCACTTAGGTACTTAATCCATGAAACACTGTATCAACACCAACATTCAGACATTTCTGAGGAAGGGAAGCTTATTCTTGCCTAGGACCACTGTCTGGAAAGTGATAATTTAAAAATAAACAAAAACTTACAATGTGATTCTCCCAAAACTTGTATTTCCAGCTCGTCAACAGCAATTCCTTAGTTACTGGCGAGCAGTATAATTTAACTTTCAAGCTGAGAGGAGACAAAAAAGCACAGATGAGTGTTTTCAAAATAGAGGCAAGGAACAATCTAACGATGTATCAGCACATGGCACCTAGTACATCAAAATATGTGCTCAGACCTCTCTCTCACCTGAAGAGAGCAACAGAACAGTAAGCCTGCAGGAGCTGTTTTGCCTCAACCTGACACAGGATCAAGGTGAGTTGCTCCACCTCACTGAGCAGGATCTTCTTCAACACAGTAGAACCAAAGACTTACCTGTGTGTGCCTGAATTTTTATGCAGAAATAAAGTGCCTGGTACATGGTGACACGTACAGCACAGGAAGGACATGGATCTGTTAGAGTGGGTCCAGAGGAGGCCACAGAGATGATCAAAGGCCTGGAAAACCTCCCATATGAGGACAGGCTGAGAGAGTTGGGGTTCTTCAGCCTAAAGAAGAGAAGGCTCCACAGAGCCTTTATAGCAGCCTTCCAGTACTTAAAGGGGGCTACACAAAAGCTGGGGAGGGGCTCTTTATCAGGGAGTGCAGAGACAGGACAAAGGGGAATGGTTTTAAGCTGAAAGAGGGGAGATGTAGATTAGATATTAGGAAGAAAGGTTTTCCTGTGAGGGTGGTGAGGCACTGGCACGGGTTGCCCAGGGAAGCATCCCTGGAGCTGTTAAAGGCCAGGCTGGATGAGGCTTTGAGCAGCCTGGTCTAGTGGGAAGTGTCCATGACCATGGCAACGGGCTTGGAACCGGATGATCTTTAATGTTCCTTTGAACCCAAACCATTTCATCATTCAATGATTCTAAATCCTCACCTCATAAAAATATATTACTTGAGTCAATATATTAAGAGGACACAAATTGTTTGAAACAGTAGTGAGGTGTTTGCCTTGATTTCAGTGTCCTTAGAGCACGAAGGATGAGGCAGTTTTTGGCTGAAATGACGGAATACTTGAAGATTGTTATTCCACCTGTGTGCTGTTGGAACTGGATGATCTTTACGGTCCCTTCCAACTTACGCCTTTCTGATTCTGTAACTCCATGACAGTTTCCTCCCCCTCCTTTCCCCACCCTTGGCTTTGGACCATCCGTCTCCTCCTCACGGCTCCCAACACTGCAATAACTGAAGCAGCCCAGGACATGGGGATAGGAGGGCAGGGGAAAGGCGGCCAGGGGAGGAGAGGAGGAGGGAGAGGGAGCCCCTCCCTGCCACCCCTCTCCCCCTCAATCACGCCCCCTTCCCCTCAGCCCACGCCCCAGGCCTCAGGCACCGCCCCTGCTCCCACCAGGCCACACCATGCCCGCACCCACCCCGCCCCTCTCCCCTCAGACCCCGCCCCTCTCCCCTCAGACCCCGCCCCTCTCCCCTCAAGCCCCGCCCCTCTCCCCTCAAGCCCCGCCCCGTCCGTACCTGCCCTCCAACCGCCTCCTCAGGGCGGGGGCGCGCAGCCCCCTCATGTGATCTGCGGAGAGAGGGCAGCAGGGCTGTCACTCAGGGGAAGGGAGGGGGGAGCCGTTGTCATGGGGACGGGCGCGGGGCTCACCCTTGTGGCAGTGCGACAGGAAGTAGGCGCGCGCGCGCAGGTTGTCGTGGTCGAAGCGGTCGATGGACACGGCCGGGTACTCGCGCACGCGGCCCCCGAACCGGCTCATGGCGGACGCCGGCGCCGCCGCGCTTCCGCCTCCCCGGCGCTCAGCCAATCGCGAGGCGGTTCCGCCTCCGGCCCGGCCTATCAGGCGCGCGGCGCGAGAGGCGGGAACGGCGCCGGGGGCGCCTGACAACGCGGGGAGGTTGCAGCGGCCGTTGGCGCTGTGAGGGGCGGCGCCATCGCGCCACGGGGTCCGGCCCCGCGCCGCAGCCTCTGTACAGACCCCGCCTGCCCTTCCTTCGGCTGCGGGTGGGTCGTGTGACGGCGAGGCAGGACGGTCGAGGCTGCGGTGGTGACTGAGGCCGGGGCTGAATCATCTGCCTGAGGCATGGAGTCACTGGGGCTGGAAAGGACCTCTGAGACCATCCAGTCCATCAACCCAGCTAATCCATGTCCCATCGTGAAGAACTTCTTCCTGATTTCTAATCTAAATCTTCCCCCTCCAATTTAAAGCCGTTCGCCCTCTTCCTATTCCTACATGCCCTTGTAAAAATTCCCTCCCCAGCTTTCCTGTAGCTCCCTTCAGGTACTTGGAGGGCTGCTCTAAGGTCTCCCCGGAGCCTTCTCCAGGTTGAACAACAACAACTCTATTTCAGCCTCATAGCAGAGGTGCTCCAGTCCTCAGATCATATTTGTGGCCTGCTCTGGACCCGTACCAGCAGTTCCCTATGTTTCGACATTCAGCTTTCATGAGAGCAGAGGGGAAGAATCACCTCCCTCGACCTGCTGGTCACAAAGGGCATGAAGGAGTCTGTAATGACTACAAAAGAGCCCTTTGCAGTAAGGGAGAAAAAAAAAAAAAAAGATGTTAAGATCAAAGACTACTCTAAAGAGTTAGAATAAGGATATGTGCTCAGCATGGTAGTCTGTATATGACATCTCATAACTGGGTGGGAAAAGTACCTTTCTTTTTTCTTCAGTAAACGGCTGCCTTCGATTGCAAAATGCTGCAGAGCCTGGTAAAAGAATTTTGGAGTGCTGAGCTGCAAAAAGTAGTTTAGTGTTGCCAGAAAAGAGCCCTTATGAATATTTTTCTTGATCTTTAATAAAGTGAGTTCAGTAAGAGATGAAAGGCCCTTTCTTTGTGTGCTAATGACTCTCATACAGTTACAGGACAGAGATGCATACTTTTGCTGTTTCCACATTATGACAACAACAGCTCTTCCTATAATTTTCTATGCTGTGGTGCAATTTTTTTTTTCTCCTTCTGTGCTTTTCTAACAGACTAAGGGCATTTTTGCATTTGATAAGACATCAGCATTCAGCTTTTCAAGCTCTCAGTAGATTCAAGAACTTGCTAAGTAAGGAAATTTTACTTTGTGCACAGGATTTGGAGACAGCTTAGTACCCACAGGGAGTGAAACTGTTCATCTTCTCACTACAAAATCCAGATGCTTTTTCTCCTTCCTTGAAGACAGCTTCCTCATTATAAACTTGAATCTCAGTGACATTGCAGAACTAGGAAAGTGCACATTTCTGATCGTATCTGCTAGACGTGATAGTATTTGGCTTACAGAAGCAACATGAAGTTCTGTTTTAGTAGCAGAATAAGATACACACAAGAAAGAAATGCAGTGAAATTCAGATAAAAGGTAGAAGTCAAATTATTCATATTTTTTTAAATATAGTTCAAATCCATCCCTGGTGAGTTCCTACTGACTCTGGTTTGTGAGTTTTTTTATTGGTTATTTTATTATTATTTTTTATTTTTTTACAGTTGAGGTTTCATCTTATCCCAGTTCTGCTCTGCTCAGGTTTAGCAGTTGTTTTAGTTATTTAGTAAATTGAACAAATGAGTTTTGTGTGAGGAGGAAGCCTGTGGCAGTCATTGCAGATTTTGGTTGGGTAAGGGTAGCGTAGGATGAGTTTTGGTAGGCTGTATGCCTTGCTATCTCTACTGTGCCCATGTGACTGGGAGTACATTTTTCCATTCCCTTCCTCTCCCATTCTGAGTGTTTGCTGTTCTTCAGTAACACCACAGCTCTTCAGTTTGTGGTTTCCAGCTTGCTGTCCCTTCAGCAGGAAGAAAGAAAAACTACCTGTCCCAAGGGGTCAGTGGCTGTGAAGATGTGAAATTAAAGTAATTAATATATTTTAATTTTTTTTTACTACATCACTGTGCACGACTAAATTTTAGGCATCTTTGTTAAGTCAAGGTGGCAAAAGTATAATGACAATAGTTCCCTAGGTATAGGAGTATACATGAGTTAGGTTTGTTTGAGACCAATTAGTGCATTTAATTTGATTTCAACTGCTTTTAAGATTTTTCTTTTTTAAGCTCAGACTTTGAGGGGAAGATTATGTTGTACTGTCTGTAATTCCTTTATTGTTAAATTTTGTTTTACCCATTTCTATATGTCCCTAACAAAATCACTTGCTATTCTCTTCTCTAATTAATTTTTAAAAAATCTAAATTCAAGAAAAAGTATGAAGTTTCTGGAGTCAAGGCTAAAGCTGACATCAAACCAAAATCTGTATATTGTGTCAAAAAAATCGTCAGGTGATGTAGAGAACTTTAATGTAGATTCCAGCAAGCTGGATAGAGGGATGAGGTTGAATATAAACAAGTAAAACAAGTAGATATGGTAAGATTGAAACTCTGCAAGGGCTATTACTTTAAACTTCTGTTTTATGTTAAATGACTAAATGAAACTGGAGATGCTGCTTAGTTCCTTTTATTTAGGTCGGTTTATGGTTCAGTGTTTTTGCCCCGGTCTGGCTTGAATTCTTGAGCTATGAATAACTTCAGTTATTCAGTTACTTCTGTACAGAATAACGTATTTCACAGAAGCAAAACAGAAACACTATGCAGCCTGTATTTTTGTCCCCTCTTATGCATTTAGCAGCACTATAGATTTTTTTGAATAGGTGTAGCTGCTATCTAAAAAGTAATTTGGTTTTGAGGAAAGGAATATGTCAAAGTCAGTTCTCTGTGAGGTTTCCCTGTTACTCTGACCGTAGGCATGGCAGGAAACTCATTCACTGTCCAGGGAGCCAGTCCTGTGTCATTGCTACCGACTTCAGTTTTACAGTTGAATTGTGTGGTAGCATAATCAGACTTTGTGCACCTTCAAAACTTGTTTTCTGTTCAAACTGTCCACAATAGAAATGTGTGATGCCAACTGTGGTAAAGGGAGTTGTGACATAGGCTTTTGTTAACTGAGAACATCAAGGACTTGATCCTCTGCACACTGTGGTTTATGGCAATGCTCCCTAGCACATCAAATGATCCAATGAATAATGGCCACATATTCTGTGGCTACTTGAGATTCAAAGTAGTAATCAGGAGGTTAATACAGCAAACAACATGTTGTCTTTGTTAGAGCTCTGTAATTTATCTTCCAAAGCAGCACATATAGTATGAAAAATCTACTTCTAAAAGATCTTAACATCCCGTGCACAGAATATTCTGAAGAAATTCACTCCTCATCCAGTTAACTCAAAATGTAGCAAAATGTTGATGTGCGTAATAGCATGCAGTTTATTATTTTGTCGTGGGATCAGATACCACTGTAAAGGCTGTGGTGTAAATTCCTTTAACCGTGCAAAAGAAAATCCTGTGATTAGTGTGATAAAATCAGTCTGTTTAAGATTTATGGTGGGGCATAACTATAAACAAGCACTGCTAAAAGTTGAAGAACATGACTTAATGTAAAATGATGCTTTTGGTTCAAACTCGCCAGAATCCGGCAGTGATTCCCTTTCAATGTAAGCATTTTGAAATGTCTTGTTTACTCCACATTATGTTTCCATAATGCAGTTGTTATTAATGATGCAATTATATCTAGGTGTAATTAATATTAAGGCACTTATGTTTAGACAGAGAACGCAAATAAGTCATCTGTATGTGTAACCTAATTAGATAAGTGGTGAAACTGCCACTTCTGGTACTCTTCAATTGCAGAATGCTCTAGTTTGGCATCCTATTGCCAACCCAGCTTGAAATAGAAATAAAGTCCCTATTACCTGATTTTTAAGGTTCAGTTTGACCAGAAGTAGCCATAGGTATTCAGGCTGCAGATAGCTACTAAAGGTGTAAAGTTGTTGAACATACCAGTGCTCAAGCCTTTAGTTTAAATCTTCATGGTTTTGAACACTAAAGAGCACCAGAATGGTGCTGGTTTCCCGCAGGACTGATCCTGCTGTCTTTGAGACTATGATACATATAGCTTACTTTATTTTTATGAAATTTTTATGAAACTAATGAAAAGCACATTTTTCATGGTCAGAAGGATCCCAAAGAAGCCCTTAAATGCCTATCAGTCTTACAGAAGTGGAATCTTTCAGCCTCCCAAATTACTGAATAACTGAATAGTATCAATGTTTTATACCTAAATGAGGTATTTAAAATCTTTAGCACTTTTTAAATTACTGTAGTCTATGAAATATTCTTAGATCCTTGTTTCTAGGCTCTTTCTGATCACGTAAATCACTATACTAGATCAGAAAACTAGTTCCTGACATCTTGTTCTTAATCTTTTTTAAAAGTTAAGCAAATTAATAGCAATGGTGTTCAGATGCAAAAGAAGATGTAAGTATACCCTATAAAATCTGCAATATATTGCACAAACATCACTCAATGTAAGCATGTTCCAGTGAATTCATATCCTTTTTATTCTATTTGTAGGTAGAGTGTTGGCCAGAAACTGGATTTGTTAAGAAACTTGAGAAGGGACCGTATGTTCTATTATTATCATAAGCAAGGAGAATGCAAAAATAAAAAAGTCCATAAAGTAAAAGTTTATATGTATTAGTTTTGTTACTGTTCTAATTTGTTTGTATTGTTTTATAAATATATTTGGTAGAATCTGTAAGGAAATGAGATTCATGTAATCTGACTTACCTAAAATATTTGTCATTCTTGAGTAGAAGGAGGAATACAGGAAATGTAGAGAAGCCTGGAACTATAGACATAGGAATTTTTTTTTTTCTCCTGCTATAAGCAAAAGTTCCATTATCCCTTATTTTCCTAGTTACAAATGTTTTGATATAAAGATAAAATCTTGACTCCCTTTTCATGGAGAAGGGAAAAAGATTGTATATTTGCATACAGTGGGATCAGGCAGTATAAAACTGCCTGAAAACATGAAATCCATGCTAGATAGATATTATTTAAGCTTAGGTAACTTGCACAGATGATATGTGGGATTTCTGGGCAGAATTCGTCTCATCTAACTTCAAATGTTACATTGTCAACATCTACACCTGATCTTTCCACCTGGACACCCTTTGTTCTGAGTTAGCTCTTCTGGACACAATTAATGTCTTCTAAATGTAGATGTGTAACATTTGCTGTGAAGATGTTGCTGTGACATCAGCTCTGCAGAAGCCGTCAATACCTGTGCTCCTACTCTGAAATACATGATAAAGGCGAGGTATCGTACTTGCCTTCTCTCATTAAGAAATTTAAGTGAAACATTTTCAGATGCCAGAACTCTTCAGGTGATTGACCTGTAGAACAAATAATTATCTAAACAAGTAGGTGTGTTCATAGTAGTTACACAAAAATGTTATTAATACCTCCTATCTGTAGAGCGTAAAGTAAAGGGATATCTAAATTAAGTTTTAGGCACTGATTAGCAGTGTACACTTGACCATCTGCCTTATGGATATTCTTTCTTCTTTGGAACCTGAGACGGTGGCCAACTCAAGATGCGAAATAGAGGATTTACAGCCTGAAGTCAAAACAAGTAGTATGGGTGCAATACTCAGTCAATCTCATTGATAGTAGGTGATGATGATCCAGTCATCTTACTTAGACTACTTGGAAATTTTTAGCATAAATTTGTGTGAGTTCTGTTAGAAAAATGAAAGGTACAGAAGCAACTGAGCAGCTTTTTTATTCCAGGAAGGTTTTAATGGCACATAAAAAGTTATTGCAATGATAGAAATAAAGCATTGTTACAGCAAATGTAACTGCAGATTTTCATTATTTTTTTAATTTATTTTATTGCTCTAAGTGTACTTTTTCAAAGAGAACTTTTTGCCATCAAATACCGTGACCAGACCAATTATCCAGATAATCGATCTATTTTATCACTTTTGAGATAGTGTATCTCACTTTGCTAACTTCCTAGATTCCTCAAAAATAAATCCTCCAGTGGGCATGAAAAGAGCCTTTAAAAAATTCACAAAACCAGATGTATATTATAGCCAACTCAAATTTATTGGCAGGAATTACTGCTATCAGCACGCACAGAATGAATGAGAATGGTACAACCGTTTTCTCAGTCTATAATGAATGAAAACTTTTTAGAGCTTATTTTTCTTTTCTAAAGAAAGATCTTTAAAAATAGAAACAAGTGTAAAAGGTTATTCTGGTCTATCCTTCTTTTACCTGACCACACCTCAATGTTTTTGCAATAGTGCTTGGTGCTTTCTCTCTTGTACTGTGTTTTAAAATGAATGTGCATTTCATACAGCCCTCTGGGGTTTCTTTTCATTTAAAGCAAGTAGTGTGGGAATTCACGTTCAACTTCTGAAATGCTGGGTTTGCATGAATTGACAGATTCTTCTCGCTTTGTGAAAGTGAATTACCTAGATTTTATTGCTATCATTTTTCAGCATTTTCAGTGCACTAAAAAGTTGACGCTCTCTGTAATATTTAAATGATTAAAGGGGTGAAATGGGAAGAAAAGCCTTGTAATTACTGCTGAACACCAGATTACAGACACAGCCTTTGTCAGCCCTGGTACTGTATTTGGGAGTTCACTCACTTCACTGGTGAAACAGTAGGTTCTGTACTGGTAGTAACAGTGTCAATTACAATTGTCCTTTGACATCCAGTTTGAATCCATATTTCAGTCCAGCTCATGCTGTACTTAAAGTCACTTAAAACCACTCTCTTTTTTTTGAAGACGGTAGCTGTGTAACAACCTTAGCTATGAAGCTGAAGCCGGGGGGGTTCTCTTGTTAAAAATAAACATGTGCAGGGTTCTTGCTTGAGTTCAAGTTTGTCTGTGATCAAAACGTAACATTAATTTAGCATTAAAGACATTTGCATATGTTACTTCCTAGAATTACAGAATGGTTTCAGTTGGAAGGGTCCTTTGAAGATTGTTTAGTCCAACCTCACAAGGACAGCTTGCACTGAATCGAGTTGCTCAAAGCCTCATCCAACCTGACCTTGAGCACCATGAGGGATGGGGCTCCCACAAAGTTTCTAGGCAATCTATGCCAGCAGCTCACCATCCTCAGCATAAAGAATTTACTCTGTAAGAGCAATCTAAACCTACCCTCTTTCAGTTTAAAACCATTTCCCTTTCTCCTGTCATGACAAAACCTGGTAGTAAGTCTCTTCATTTTGATTATAGACCCCCTTTAAGTACTTGAAGGCTGCAATAAGGTCTCCTTGGTGCCTTCTCTTCTCCAGGCTGAACAAGCCCAGCTCTCTCAGCCTTGCTTCATACCAGGGGTGTTCCAGCTCTCTTACCATTTTCATGGCCTACTCTGGACCTGCTCCAACAGCTCCACATGTTTTCTCTGCTGAGAGCTCCAGAGCTGGACACAGTACTCCAAGTGGGGTCTCACCAGAGCAGAGTAGAGGGGCAGAATCACCTCCCTTGACCTGCTGACCACATTTCTTGTGATGCAGCCCAGGATACTGTTGGCATTCTGGGTTGTCGAATGCACATTGTTGGCTCATGTCTGGCTTTTCTTCCACCAGTACCCCCAAGTCCTGCTCAGCAGGGCTGCTCTCAGCCCCTTGGTCCCCCAGCTTGTATGTGTGCTTGGAATTGCCCCGACTCAGGTGCAGGACCCTGTGTTTGGCCTGGTTAAACCTCACAAGACTCATATGGGGCTCCAACCTGTTGAAGTTAGTCTTGTAGTAGCTTTGGTATTTCCCTGTGCTTGTGAAGCATGAAGCTGATACCTGAGTACTAACTGGTTTCCTCTGCTGCCATTATGCTGGATGTTATCTCTTTTGGTTAAAAAAGCTCTCAAATTAATTTGATGTGTCAGTATTTTATTTGATAGATCTGTAACTGAAATATCTGTCACTCAGATTTAAGCAAGTTGACAACTCTTGGCATACTGTATTTTAATGTAAGGTCGCTAAGTTTTTAAAAAGTATTGGAAATAAGCAGTCTGAAGAAGCTGTGCTTCATTTTAAGAGTGACATAACAGTTCATATCATGATAAATAACTTATTTCTGAACACAATTACATTTTTAACTGAACTTCAGTAACTTTAAAGAGATAGAGATAAAATCTCATCTCTCCATTTCATTACCTAGAGATGAAAATATGTGCTATTTTCCTGATTTGAGTCTTAATAAAAAATAATTCTGTGAAAGTACTTTCCAAGGTACTTTTCTTATCTGTTGGCATTCCACTTATCAGGGAATACTGTAATGCTTTCAGTGACCGTTTGCAGCAGCTCAGCAAACGGATGATGGCAAGGCTCCCTGTTAGCAAGGGCTTACCATTCTGATGTACTTGGTCTAATTCTAATTCACCTCATGGCTTTGTACAAGACAAGAATAAATCGTTTCTATGCCTCTTGAAGCTCATAAAAGGAGGTAAAACAAACTTTTCCAAGACCTACTTTTCAGGCTTTGTGTTTGACAGCTACTAGTGAAATGGCAAGGGTGCAACCTCTCTGAATTCATCCAGTTACACCGGGGAAATAAAGGATGCATTTGTGTGTTCTAGGCTACTTTTCTATGTTTGCAGCTTTACTTGAATTTTCTATGAAACAGTATTGTCTGAAAGGGATACTGTGGTTATCTGATTGCTTTACAGTCGCAGCAGCTCAAAGGACCACACAGAAAAATGGTGTAAGCGTTCTAGGATTTTGATATTCACTTTGGTACCTGAGTGAGCAGCTGTCTTTCCAGCTCTTGAACCTCAGCTTTTTGGTTTTCAAACATGTTTCCCTTGTTTCAAGGTGCTGAAAATGCTTGACCAGCTTCAAGCTGTTTAAAGATAGCTATGCTCCTCACATCATTGTCTGATACAAGTGAAGTCTGTCTGATAGCACCTCAAATGGATTTGCCTTATGGACCTTGCAGGTTCTCTCCTATTACCCGAGTTCCACTATTTGTTTATAGGACCTGCTTTCTTAGTAGCCTGCGTGTGCTGAGCACCAGTTAGCAAGCTGTCATTCCTTAATAAAACACATTTTCTTTCTTGTTGCAGTTGAGACTTTGCATTTGCTTTGAGTCTGAAGCCCAGCACACTTGCAAACAGCATTTGTGAGGCTGACAGGTGACTATGGGCCAGGGCCTGGCACACAGGATAGACAATGAGGTGACACAGAAAAGGTAATTAAGAATGGGATTTAATAAACAGAAAGGCCAGACTGTAGGGATCAGGGGCCGGGATCAGTCAGGTGAACGTCTTGCCCTTCCATCCTCCCTCCTCACCAACTTCCCATGCTTGTTCCACCTTGATTCTTCCCTTTCTGTGTCTGTGGTTCTTTCCCATTACAACCCATAATAAGTTTAATGCACTCCCCAAATGCCCTCTAATATCCCTTAATATTCATGCTTACCATATTTCCTCCTTATTATCAGTTACAAAACTGAGGTAGACCCTTTCCAAGGCTGGAGTAGTTCTTTTAATGGCCCATCAGTCAGTGTCTGGCAAGCTCTGGCCTCTGTTATTATCTCTCTCATCACCTGCTCATTAATGTTTGCAAGTCTGTGCATTTAATTTAGAGTTTTCATCATTATTTGTTATTTCTATGGCACAGAATAGTCGTTAACCAAATAATGTCCTGAAGCAGACGCTCTCATATTTCAGCTGTCCTCACGCCAACCTCCCCAAAGCACACAGCTTGGCTTGACTGTAGCGTGAAGGATGATGTTGTGTAGAGAAATCTACTCAGCAGGACCTCTGTCCTGCTGCTGCAGATGTCCAGGCAGGTGGCAGCTCTAAGGACATGGAGACAAAGGGAAAGGAATGTCTAAAAACAGGAGGAGGAGGAGAATGGGGGAGGGAAAGAAAAACGACACGAGTTCAAGGAAGGACGAGCGTGTGTAGGGAATCAACCACGCAGATGCATCAGCATTTTGCCAGCTATCTCATATCCACAGAAACCTCCTCCCTTGCTGGCATTAGCTCGGTTCTTGTTGTCTGGGGAAGCAGGATGTGATCCCAGTATCTCACTGCAGATGTTCATCCTACCTTGGCAGGAGCACCCAAATGCCTCAGCCAAGGGGAAGGTGTCCTGCTTGTGTGGATAAGCTACTGGCAGTTGCTTGGTCTTGCAAGGGCAATGCAGCAAAAAGCAGATGGATTAGATGTGTGGCAGATTCTTCATTTTTGCCCAGGGTGTCTAGAGGATGTCAGCTGTGCTGACCTTGGGGACATGCTTGTGCGAAATACAAGATGGTTTTGAGGAACAACCAACACCGGGATGCAAATGAGGAAGAGCCAGCAAGTGGGTTGTGGGCACTAGGAGATAGGTGTGCTGTGCAAGGAGAGATGGATTAGAGCCAGGCACATTTAACTTGTGGAACTGTTTTCTGGAGGAAAGAGCACAGTGGCCCTGCAGATCTCCTTTCCATGGCTCTGGTCTCCTGAAGCTACAGACATGGAGCTCTTGCTCTGTAGCCCTGTTCTGCAGAGGCAGTGGGTAGAGGTTGCCAACTCCTATCCCAACCTCCCTGATGAATCCATCGTCATCTTGTTCATAAGGAGCTTGAGCCACAGCCCAGAGGGACCCTGCTTCTCTCCATTGACTCTTCGAAAAGGAGAAGATCTATGTAACAAGGGCTGAAAGATCATAAAAAATATGAAGTATCTCTTTGATAGTCTATCACTTAAAAGTTTGGTTTCAGCAAGTGAGAAAGATCACTGCACTTGCAAGTACAAAGACAGAGATTTATTTAAAATGCTTTTGGATTAATATTTTGTCAGAACAGAGCAATATTTCAACAAAGAAAGATTTATGTAGCTGAAGGATGAGTTCATAGGAGATGTTTAGAAGAGATATTCATTGGTAGGATGTATATTGCAAGCAGATTATTGAGAATGCAAAGCAAAAGAAACAGAAGAAATATAAAAGCTTAAGTATACTACAGACAGTAAGAAGACATTAAAATGTCATTGGAAATCTTAGTTTAGGAATAGCTTCTCTGTTATTTACAATTTTACCATTTGTAACCATCAGATAGGAAAACACCCCACAACTGTTTGTACTTCCTGCTTTATTGTATCAGAACAAAGTATCAGGATCCATCTACACCAGATGAAGTAATTTACCCTCTGTAACCAAAGAGGATGCGAAGCATCACCTGCTAAATATAATAATTTTTCAGTTCAGGAGTCTGGGGTCGTGTACACTCCTGGTCTTAAGACCAGTAGCTCAGGACTCTCTAATTCGCTGGGTTTTAAATCGTAACAAACTTTGGAAAATGGGAGAGGTGCCAGAGGACTGCAAAGAATCAATATGATCTGGTACTTAAAAGAGATTGATACTAGATTGGATAAAAAGACTCTAACTGGGGATAAACGAATGACATGAGTATGTTAAGACTCAATAAAGTGATCAGATGCATCTTGGCTGATTTGAAGTGTCAGTGATCAGCCACAGGAAAGATGAAGAAATAGGTGCTTTAGAGGCTTTGCTTCTGCAACATTTTATTTTACTGCCTAAGGACTACCACAGTTTTTAACCACTACCATCAATCTCAGCCCAGAGTTACCTAAATAATAATATGAGTGGTGATTGGTGCTGTGTGAGCCCCCGAGAAGAGGGCTTCACACCTCTCACATGGGGTGAAGCCTTCCGCTCTCAGACTCTGTGAAATTCATAAACTTGTAGGTAGATAACAGCTTCCCTATGCAAACACGACTTAAGTTACTTGCATTTCAATTCAGAGGCTGTAGCTGCCGCAGGTTTCAAATTACACAGCCCGCAGAGAGGAAAAAGCCTGTGGTTGCTGGCAGTGCCAGCTGGAAATATTTCAGCACAGGAGGCAGCAGTCTGGGTTTCAGGCAGGTGTTTCAGTCATTCCATGGCTAACCACCGTTTAATGGAGTGTGTGCCTTGGGGACGCTGAGTTTTGGGAAGGAAACCTTCTTCTCCTGGATATACTTGTGTGCCAGGGAGCCTGGAGGTGACTTCGGAAGTTGCTGGGAGTCAAGCTGATCGTTGGCTGCTGGTGGGATGACCTATCCTGGCACAGCGAAGCATGCTTGCTGCAGGCAAAGAAGGTCTTTCATCTCATTGCTCTGCAGAGAGCATTGCAAAACCGTATATTTCAAGGACGTGGCGGTGCCAAGGAGACCATATGCACATAATGAGGAAGGACAGGGACAGGGAGATTTTTCTTTTCTGTTCATTCCACTGTGCAAAGCTTAAATGACAAAACAGAAAATCTGCAAAATTGAGAAGTAGTACTGTTGTCCTATGTCCTTTTGTGATTTATTAAAAGCAGCATGTTTTTCCTCTTGAAAATACAGTAACAATTCGTATTTCCCTGTAATATTACTGCCACCATCCCTGGGCTGACAGTGAAGTTGTCTAATTTACAAACACAGCAGACGAGAAGGCTGGTTTTACCGTTCAGCGGGTGCACAGGCTCCAAACACTGAAACGACCGGTGTCAGGTGGAGAGTCTTTCCCTTGCTCTTCAGAGGGACGTTTTGAAGCAGACCCACGTGCTACCCCGCTTAAAGTCTACCACCAACTTGAAAGAAGAACTGGATATTGCTAAATTCCCTGTACACATATAAGAGGCTCAGAAGGGAAATTTTCATTATATGTCTAAATATATATTTATATATTTTAATGAAACATTTATCTTTTTGAAGATACGTTTTCTCCAAAAAGAATTCTTGAAAATATTTTTTTCTCTATATCTTGTATCAAAAGTTATGACTCTTTCAGTTGAGGTTCTGTGGTACATTAAATAAAGTAAAGTAAAAGAGGAAGAATCCACAATCCTCATGAAACTCGAATTGCTAGAAAATCCAAAGGAAAGGGAAGATAATAATGAATAATTTGGACAACACGTCCCCGATTCTGCACGGTTCAGCTTCTTCATTTGTTCAGTATCTCAGTTGATCTCCAGGAACTAAAAATACATGTGGAAAAAATAAAATGAAATCGTTTTTGTGGTACCATTTAAAGCCTGCTGCCTGTGTTTCCCAGCTCCAAGGGATGCCACAGGCTGAAACTTGCACTGACTCTCTGTGTGCTCATGCCTCCCTCTGCTGACTGCCTCCCCCAAACCTCTCATTAATTGCAGATGATGAAAGCAATGACCATAACATCCAGGGAGGTGGTGGATACGGGCTGCTCGTGTCAACCCTAGCCCTGCGGTGCCAGCGCTGGTCACTCCAGCAGTGCTCTTGTTCTCCTGCATGGCATCTGCCCCTTGGATCCCACAGCCACTGGATTTCTCCATTAACACTAAAATAACGTGTGAATCCTTGTTTATGGAAAAATGTCAAAAAACTGGAAGGAAGGTACTCAAAGAAAGTTGCTATAAGCTGGGAGAGGCGAGCAAGGATCTTTGGCTTGATCATCTCCTGCCGGTACCTAAAAGGGGATGTGCAGACAAGCTGGGGAGGGGCTCTTTATCAGGGAGTGCAGTGGTAGAACAAGGGATTGTGGTTTTAAGCTGAAAGAGAGGAGATTTAGATTAGATAGTAGGAAGAAATTTTTTGCTGTGAGGGTGCTGAGGCACTGGCTCAGGTTGCCCAGAGAAGTCGTGGATGCCCCATTCCTGGAGGCTTTCAAGCCCAGTTTAGATGGGGCTTTGAGCAACCTGATCTAGTGGCAGATATCCCAGCCCATGGGAGGGGGATTAGAACTGGGTGATCTTTAAGGTCCCTTCTGACCAAATCATTCTATGATTCTATGAATCACTAGGAATATGCTAGAAATATTTTTGATCAGTTTTGATTTTAGGGGTTTTTTTTCAGTTTGAAGATGTCTGTAACTCTAGGATCTCAGCAGCCACCAAATAAAACCAATGGTAGGAACTGCAAAACACAAAGGGTTTGGTTTCTCTTTTCACAAGCAACCTTCAGAAACCCTTGTGGCAGACACCGTCCCCTTAGCACATGCAAAGGCAAGGAATAGACAATCTCAGCATTGCAGGATTAATTGGAAAAAATCACGCTGCTTGCTCTGGGGTGCAGGAGCAATACTGTAGGCCCTCAAGCTTTCCCACTGATCATCTGCCAGAGTTGAATGACTCTTTCCGTGGATTAAAAAAAGCACAACTCTCCTGGGACGACAGGGAGGGATCTCAGTGTTGTAAACGTCTTGTCCATTTTCATCTCTTCCAGCGCATTTCCTCAGGTTGGGAGTGGTTTCGTGATTTGCTAGGATAAACATGAGTTTGAAGTCCATTGTAACAAAGCAAGTTTGTTAATGATTCTCCTTTTGGACTTAAAACCACAGGTGAAAACACCTCCTCCTGGAATTTGGGTTTGTGGAAGCTCTGTTAGAAATCTCCAAAGATAATCATATCCTTTCAAACTAAAGCATGCTAAATAGAATAGCCAAAGGGCCATCACACTGGGAGCTGAAGGCTGATTTAATGGTGCAAAAACCAATTACGAGGCTGTAATCACTAACGGCTGTGTTGGGAAGCTGAAATCGCTACAGGGAAGGAGACAGGAGAGCAGGGGCTGCTGTTGCTGGAGCTCTGACTAAGATAAATTACAGTAGAAAGCCAGCACTAACAAAGAGTTACGGAATAAATTGATGCATTAGAAAACCTGATGCATTAGATCACTTGAAAGGACACCAGAGCGTCAGAGAGCCGGGTTGGTGAAGAACTAAAGACAGCTTTACCAGCACAGATGAGTTACTGACATCCACCTTGGGGCTCGTACAGCTGGTGAGGCAGCAGCATCAATGACAATGATATATAATTAGCCTTGGGATATATTAAGGTGTTCATATATGAGCTGAATTGAATCTTCACGAAGAGTACAGGAAAAAAAACACCCGATGGCCTTTAGAATAAATAAAATATTAGACAGGAGATAGCATTTATTTTTTTTATGAGACTATGGTGCTGATGTTCAGAAAAGACTCCAAAGCTCTCTGCAATTTATGAGCCAAATTTATTTTTTTGGAAGCAATGTCAGGACTATTTTTGAGAAACGAGAGCTCAAGCTCAGCATGTAAACCTTGGAACTGCCCTAACGCTTAAATGCAGTCAGCTATGACAAATGTAAAGCAGACTAAAAAAGAACAAGGGAAGGCAAATTGTGTCCAATCTGAGCAGAACAAACTTTTGTAATGTTAAACCATCTGAGATTTCCTTTCGTATTATTTCCTCCATTAAAGAACAGGTTGTTTTTTATGCCAGACCCGAAAAACTTAGGTACTTTTCACTGCAGATCAGTATACCTTAAATTGTAGAAATAAATGAGTCAGTGCTACATGGAATCAAAATTGTGACAGTCATGGACACACATGTTTCGAACTTGATGTTAGCAGCTTGTCTTTATTCTCAGACAATACAGTTTGATTCAGCGTTTGTTTTTTTTAAAAAAAACCTGTGTATGGGAAAGAGAACAAATCGCCAAGCAAATGGGGCAAATAACGTTATAGTTTGTTCAATTGCACCAGAACTGAACAGCAGATGGAGGTTCCCCTAAGCTTTGAAACATGGCAGAAAACCATCTCCTCTATTGTATGATCTGTCCTATGAGTGAGCATCAGCAGAAACCCAGTGAGGACACTTTGCACACCCAAGCTGCATCACTGTCCAACCAAGCAAGATACAGAATATACATGAAGAAGACTGATAGCGTTTCACTGAGGATGAGACCTGTATTTTGAGTACTAGTAGAAATCTTAAAGTAGAAAGGTCTTTAGCCACATGTGCTAGAGGCTTGGTATCATTTTCCAAGGAATATTTCAGAAGTTTGAAGAGCTCTGAAATATGAGCTCAGCAAATCTTGCATCCTGAGTAGTGTGTATCAGCTTCTTGATGTCACTAGGGTTTGTTCCTGGAGCTCGCTGCAGGAGAAAGGACCACACCAAATGGACCTTATTCCATGGATGGAGTAGGAACTACTGCCAAATTGAAAAAGTGGAAAAAACGTGGGAAGGAGACTTAAGTGAAAAGGATGTCTGCTTTCCAATGCCAACCCTCTCTCCTTATCTTATATTGTTTTTCACAAGTCAATCAAACTCCATCTCTAAAGCAGCTCAGTTTTCTGCTCCCCACAACTCTGCCTGAAAGGTTGTCCTAGAACTGCTCTCCTTCGATTGACTGAAATCTCCCAGTCTGAACACGATACTAGAGATTCATCCTTCATAGACATTGCTCTCGTGTCAACATAACAAAACCCATTAGCTTAAAAATTTTATCACATTCTCTAGCATTTTTTCCTCCCCACACTGCATATAAAAACCACAGTATCCCTTCTTGGCATCCCTTTTGCGAAGGTAACCAAGCCAAGCTTTTCAGTCTTCCCTTTGCAGATAGGCCCTTGTGCTAATCATCTTCTAGTACCTTACCTGAACTCCTCCCAATATATTTTTCAGAGCAAAACAGTCTCTCTTGAGCTTGAGCAGCCAAAATGATGACCAAACTCCAGACAGAATCTCACTGGTAGCTGGTACCACAGCAGAAATTGCTCCTTTTTCCTGTAGAAATTCCTTGCCTGGGATCACAACAGATCTGCTGCTGCTGTGCTACATTGGTTCGTGGATATCATATGACTGACACCAAAAGCTTTCTCCTCCTTTTGTATTTCTAATGGAGGAAATCCCAGCTTAGGGCAGAAATTCCTGTTTATCCCCAAGTGACCCATAAGTCTTTATACATCTGCACCCCTCTCTCTGTTGTTGTTCTTGAATAACCTCCAATAAATGATCTTTCAGAGAAACTTTCCAATATTAGCTTGTTTCTTCCCTTCCCTGAGGACCACAGCTACAAAGAGTTATTCATTCCCTGTATCCGAAGGAATTCAGCTGTATCACAGCAGTGCACTGACAGAGTGAACAAAACTTGTGGACAGGACCACGTGCACAAGCAGTAGTCTGACTGAGATACTTTCTGCTGGGGAGCATCATCCCTCAGATGAAGCAGATCAGCTCTCATGGGACATTGCTCACCTGATGATCCAAGTGTGTCTCCTGTTGAGAAAGAGGACCCAGATTAATGAGACACACACCATGTGCGGAACAAATATTGTCATCCACTGGAGGAGACACAATCAATCAAACCATCTGTAACATGAAAACAGATACTTGGCCGAGTGAGCTGCTAAATTGATTACATTATCTGTTGAGTCTGAAATGTTAATAACTCCATCAGATCCTCAAGCATCAAATAGGAATTGCTGCCCACTCACTGAAGGTGTCACCCATAGAAGCATTCTGATGCACAAGAAAGTGGTCCAGGTGGGAGACACACATTGATTAAGTGGAGAAGATGCGTAGCATTTAAAAAAAAAGATACTACAGCAAAGCGTGGGCTGAATAACTACCCTGTTTTGATCTCAGCATGGACACCTGAGCATTTTGTCGCCTTCAGGGTGTGCTTGGCTAGTCCAGGACCATAAGAGAGCCCATAGGGGCCACACCAGCACCAAGGTCCAGTTATGACTTCGGTGTTGCTGTGGTACCAGTTCACTGGGACTGGGACTCATCTCTGAAGACCACAGGCTGCTGCATCCTTCACGTCAAACTAATGTCTATTATCTAGTGACATTCAGAAAATATTGTTCAAGAGATCTAAGGATGGAGTCTCGTCTTCTTACTCCTGACCAGTCTAAGAGATACCAAAATCTTCGAGCTTTTTCAGACGCTGATGGTGTGTAAGGAAAGAAACAATAGAAAAGAGCTTTGTCAGTTTATGTCGTAAAGAGGTAGAGAGAAGTGCAACCTACCCCTCTTGGCCATAAACGTGAAAGGAGCCTTGAAATGAGCTACACAAGTGAAACAATAGATAAACAGTAGACTGCATCTCTGAGTGCCAGTGGTTGGATTCTTTACCTCATCTGTTAGCTATTTATCGATGCTATGTATGTTCAAGTAACTGTTCGTGTTTTTCATTGTTTTGTCTGTTTTGCATTTTTTTTTCCTAATTATTGGTAATTAATCAATAGATGTTGGAAGAAGGTTGTGTCCATTTGTCCCATTCGAACTTGCGGCTTCAAGTGTAAGTTCAGCATGCAATGCAGGGGACTCTCACAGTCACTCCCCTCCAGCGACCAAGGGCTTCCCTGGCCCCAACCAGAGGGACAACACAACCATCAGTATTTAATCTGGGCAGAGCCAGAGACTGCTCAGGAACATGTAAGTGCTGAAAAGCTAAAAACAACTGTAAGGTATGTGTAGGTCAAGAGAACTTATGTGTCAGGAAGCCAGAACCCATGGGATTTTTTTTCCCCAAGTGGCTCAAGATGACGTGAAGAGTCTCTCTACTGAGTCCTGGAAACCCTTCTTCCCCAAATGGTGCGTATGGGAACAAATGCTGAGTGTTACAGGAGGCCTTTATGAAGCACCCATTGCTTCAACATAGGACAAAGTCAAGCTCATTGAAAACTTGGTAGTTTTCCGCCCTTGCCTGAATGTAATAACTTTCCTCTTTGAAGATACAGTGCTTTGGTCTTCAAGAATATTGACCACAGGAGGCTGAGTGGAGATCAAGTGCACCTGAAGCCCTGTGTAAACAGCGTGTGCCCCAGCATCGCTCTTCACCTAAAATGACTGGAATATTTTGCAAGAAAAGTGACTGGTTTCACTGGACCCTTGGTTGAGAGCAGCCCTGAAGAGGAGAACTTGGGTGTGTTGGTGGATGAGAAGCTCAGCATGAGCCAGCAACATGTGTTTGCAGCCCAGAAAGCCTGGGCTGCATCCAAAGAAGTGTCACCAGCAGGTCAAGAGAGGTGACTCTGCCCCTCTTACTCTGGTCTCGTGACACGTTATCTGGAGCACTGCATTCAGCTCTGGGGCTCTCAGCACAGGAAGGACATGGATCTGTTAGAGTGAGTCCAGAGGAGGCCAAAAAGATGATCAGAGGGCTGGAGCACCTCTTCTATGAGGACAGGCTTGGATAGTTGGGGTTGTTCAACCTGGAGAAGAGAAGGCTCCAGGGAGACCTTATTGCAACTTTCCAGCACTGGAAGGGGCTCCAGGAAAGCTACAGAGCTGGGAGGGACTCTTTGTAAGGGAGTGCAGGGATAGGATGACAGGAAATGGTTTTAAGCTTAAAGTTGGGAGATTTAGGTTAGATACTAGGAAGAAATGTTTTACTGTGAGGGCGGTGAGGCACTGGCACAGGTTGCCCAGAGATGTCATGGATGCCCCATTCCTAGAGGTGTTCAAACTCAGGTTGGATGAGGCTTTAAGCAACCTGATACAGTTGGAGGTATCCGAGCCCATGGCAAGGGAGTTGGAAGTGGGTGACCTCTAAGGTCCCTTCCAACTCAAACCATTCTATGATTCTGTGATTCTATGAGTCACAGCTGGTGACTTAAAAGGCTGATCTTGGACAACTAGGGACCAGCATGAATAGGAACCCTCAACTAAACAACAGCATAATTAATATTTGCATTGTTTTTTTCTTCTTTCAGGTCTTTACCTACAGATCTGGCCTCTAAATCATCTCTGTGCAGCAAGAAGGAAATGGCCTGTGTAATTTCTACAAACTCCACTGACATTTAGTGGGATTAGTCTTTCAGGGTAAGAAACCTCTTGGAGGTTGTGGATATGTGTGTAATGGGGTAGAAGAGGTCATGAGGAAACACCGGAGCCAGTCTGAACAAAAACTCTAAAAGCTGTCCTGAGAGATGTGACAATATAATTGGTGCATTTTTATCTTAAAATGTATTTGGAGAAGTGTTGTAGCTGCTATGGCCTGGGGTTGTCCATGATGAAAGACATTTTGTGGGACCAAATGACGTAGTTAGAGAAAATAAAATTAATAAAAAATAAAATAAGTAAAAAACAAAATAAAAAATCCCCAGGCTTTCATGCATGCAAACTTGCCTTCAGCTCTGAAAAGGCAGTAGGAAGCTTTAGGCAAAGCAGAGGAAGCGCATGGGATTTCACTTGGTGAATCTAAGCAAAAACTTTGGTTAACATATATAGAGAAAATATTCCACTGTCACAAATCCCAGCTCCAGGGATAATCACTCTCTTTTATCTAATCGATGTAGGTAACACATATAGGTGACTGGGAAGACCACAGAAGTTCATTTTTCAGCAGTGCCAGAGGCAGATATATAAAAATTGAAGAAAATAAAATAAAATAAAGTCATAGAGTCATATAACTGTTAAAGTCGGAAAAGGACTCTAACATCATCAACTGTCAGTCCAACACCACCATGCCTACTGAACCACGTCCCACAGTGCCACATCTACACATTTTTTGAACACTTCCAGGGATGGAGACTCCACTATTTCCCTGGGCAGACTCTTCCAATGCTTCACCACTCCATCAGCAAAGACATTTTTTCTAATGTCCAATCTAAACCTCCTGTGATGCAACTTGAGGCTATATAAAATGAAGTGAAATAAAATAGGCTTAATTTCTCCAAATCAAAATATCAGCATCAGTAATGAGATTTGCTTCAATAATGTGACTTTGTTGAATAATAAATTAATGTAAATAATATCAGACCTGTGATCCAAACTCCTCTCCACACCGGGGCTGGGGACTCCACAGCTGCAGAGCCACACTGTACCCAGGTAAGACTCACCATGATGGTGTGTATGTGCACCTATAGACACATTTATACGTTCACACATCCATCCATCCATCCACTCATCTGTCCATTCACTCACAGAATCAGGGAATCATAGAATGATTTGGGTTGGAAGGGACCTTTAAAGATCATCCGGTTCCAAACCCCTGGCCATGGGCAGGGACACCTCACACTATACCAGGCTGCTCAAAGCCCCATCCAACCTGGTCTCATCCATCCACACATCCATCCACACATCCATCCACACATCCATCCATCCGTCCATCCATCCGTCCATCCACACATCCATCCACACATCCATCCATCCATCCATCCATCCATCCATCCATCCATCCATCCATCCATCCATCCACCTACCTATCCACACACACATCCACTCATCTATCCACACATCCATCCCCCCACTCATCCATCCCCCCGTTCACACACCCATCCACGCACCGACACATCCGTCTGTGATGCCCCGAGCGGCACCCGCCGCAGCCCCCACCCCCGCAGCTCCCCGCGCCGGGGGCGTGGCCGGGCGTGGGCGTGGGCGTGGGCGTGACGCGGCACTCGGAGGGGGCGTGTCCGGGCGCGCGGGGGGCGCTGCGCGGCGCGGAGCGGGGGCGCAGCATGAGGGCGCGCCCCCGCGCCATGGAGGGCTTCGGCGCCCGCGGGTACGGCACGGGCGGGCCCGACAACCGCCCGCTCTTCGGGGAGACCTCGGCCAGGGTAAGGGCTGCGGCGGGGAGTGGGTGGGAGGGAAACACCGCGCGGAACCCAAAGGGGGACCCCCGGTTCCCCTCTATCTTCCCCAAATAAACCCCAGCACAGAAAATGCAGCCCCCCTCCCCCCCTCCCCCCCAGCGTAAGTCATCCCAACCACCTCCCTGTAAGACTCAGCTCCCCCCCTCCCCAGCCTCAGCAAACGCAGAGCTCCGCAGCGGACAGGAGCCTGCCCAGATCGTGGAATGGTTTGGGTTGGAAGGGACTTTAAAATCATCCAGTTCCAATCCCCCCCCCGCCATGGGCAGGAACACCTGACATCCTGCCAACAGATAAAAAAGCACCCATAAAATCAGAAACTATCTCCCACTCTAAAAAAAAAACAGTGTAGAAAATCAGTGAAGTGACAACAAAGCTGCACCCCAATGAGAAAATGTCAAAGGAACCCCTAGATTCCTAAGCAAACCCCTCAAATTGACAGAATTATGAAAAGAAAAGAAAAAAAACAAAACAACAACCCCCCTCCGGAGCAGTGTCCCAAAGCAGAATAAAAACAATGCATCAAAAACACCAACAAAAAAACCCAACCCCAATTTATAAAAAAAACTCCTACACCTGAGTAACAATCCCTCCCCAAATAAAAAGCTCCTGAAATGTACCCTCCCAAAGAAATAAACTTCCCCATGCAACCCTTCAGACCCTTCCTTCCCAAAGAAAGGTTGAGGAGCAGGGGCTTGGGGTGGAGAGACCCCTGGGCGCAGGTGGGGTTCACCCCCAGCCCAGGTGCCCTGTCCCGGGGTCTGTGGCTGCAGCCCCCCAGCCTGTGGCTTAGGGTTGCAGCACCTGAGCTGCATTTCTTCCAACGGTGGGGGGCTTCTTTGCTTTGCTAGGGTTGCGGGACTGGTTTTGGTGCTCTCCTGGTAATTAATTCCTTTTCCTTGGCGGGGGCTGGTGTGTCCAACTCTTCAGGTGTCAATCCCCTGTAAGCCTCTCAGCTGGAGAGCTTTTGGCGTGGCTTGGTGCTGCTTTGTGGGGCTGCGATGGTGAGGGGACTCCCCAGGGCACTGCCTGGCATTGAGATCCTTTGAGAATTGCGATACCCAGTAACGCGCATCTGTTTCTTATGGAATGACGGTGGTTCATGGCTTGAGGTTTGTCCCCTTTGTGGGTTTGGAGGGGTGCAGGCTGAAACTGTTCTTTGCAGAAGTGTATAAATGCATCATCCTCCACCCCCAAATATTTGGAAATGCTGCTAAAATGATACTGTTGAATAAAAACATGAATAAAGTGATAGCAGCTAAATCTGTAGGGAGAAAAAAATGATGTGGAATAATAGAAGGACAGGTGGGACCTCTGAGAGAATGAATTGGGGGGGACTGGTCTCCCCACCAGTGGGTACCGGCCCTGGTAGGGAGCGCTGGAGGGACCTTCACCACAGCGTTCTGCGCGGGGGTCATGATAGCTGGCTCTTTGGCTGGGGATTTTGGGAAACCTCTAGGGATGGGAACTTCTGGGCACCAGTATGTGTTGTTGGAGCCAGGCAGCGATCTCGGCAGGCAAGCCCCAAACTTTCCAGCCCAGGTGAAGCCTTCAATCCCTGACCTCCTTTCACTTTCTGTTTGAGGCTCCACTTGTAAAGGAGAGTGTTAAATAAGAAATACAGGGTCATAAATACAGTTCCTGGGCTGGAATGCAGATCTGGTCCTGTGCATCACCCGCTGCCTATCCCCTGTAGCCCCAGTGGTGTTTCTTGGAACCTGTTGTATGGGACCAGTGGTGGCTGATGGTCTCTTGCTGCCATAGTTGCAGGATCACTGATGCTGGTGAGGGGTGGTTTGCTCCGTGATTCAGTGGGGTTGCTTGGAGATGGATGCTGCTGAGGTCTGGAGCTGGAAGTGTTTCATCTTGGAAATAGTGAAGCTAAACTTAACCTTAAAATGGGAGCAGGTCTGCTGGGAGAAACGCATCTGCCTGTGCTGTGGCTCCGCTTTTTGGTCCCTGCAAGTGATGGCCAATGCTGACAAACCAGGACCCTCTGACTGGGCTGGGCACAAGGCCATGGGAAGGGGCAGGGGCAGTGCTCATGCCCCAGGAGCCTGCACCCAAATCAGGGGTCTTGCAAGCATGCCAGCAGTTGGAGAGGGATCTTCTTGCCTTCTTATGCTCTTCTGGTCTCCAAGCTGGTGGCTTTGGGGCTAAAGCCAGGCTGTGGGGATGAGATAGCTGGGCAACAGCATCATTCTCCTTCTCATGCTGTGGTTCATCTGCTTCTGCCAAGCTCACCCTGCTGTGCCAACTTCTGAGCAGAGGCTGGAGACTGGGGTCAAGCTGGTACCAAAGAGGTCTCTGGTGGGAAGGGGAAGTGTAGCAATGTGATGCCAATGAACACCAAGAGCTGTGGATTCAGCTGTGGTTACTAGGGATGCAGCACTGGCAGTGAGCGGATATGAGACAATGCAAAGCAAAGGCAGGAGCGGTAAGGTGGCAAAGAGGAGACCAAGCATCACAGATGCAGGACTTCTTCAGAGAGATGTTGAAAGTAGGAGCTGCTTGGGTTCCTCTGTGATGAGAGAATCATAGACTTATAGGATGGTTTGGGTCAGAAGGGACCTTAAAGATCATCTAATTCCGACCCCCCTGCATGGGCAGGGACACCTCCCACTGAATCAGGCTCCTCAAAGGTCCATCCAACCTGGCCTTAAACACCTCCAGGGAGGGGCCATCCACAAATTCTCTGGGCAACCTGTGCCAGTGTCTCACCACCCTCATCGTGAAGAATTTCTTCCTAATATCTGATCTAAGTCTTTCCCCTTCCAATTTAAAGCCACCTGCCCTCATCCTATCAGTACAAGCCCTTGTAAAAAGTCCCTCCCCAGCTTTCCCTGTAGCCCCTTCAGGTACAGGAAAGCTGTATGAGGTCTCCCCAGAGCCTTCTCATCACTAGGCTGAACAAGCCCAATTCTCTTAGCCTGTCCTCATAGCAGAGGTGCTCCGGCCCTCTGATCATCTATGTGGCCTCCTCTGGACCCAATCCAGGACTTCCATATGTTTCTTACATTGGGGATCCCAGAACTGGATGCAGTACTCCAGGTGGGCTCTCATGAGAGCGAAGTAGAAGGGGAGAATCACCTCCCTTGACCTGCTGGCCACAGGGATCATTTAGATATAACCAGGTGGGTGTTGACTGCTGCAGACTGGAAGCAGAAGGCGATAGAAAGAGGCTGAGCACCCCAAGATGAGAATGGGGAGCCTTCAACAGTGTTTCCCCATGTCTTGCAGGGGGAGTGTGGCCAGTGTGATCCTGAGCCCAGCTCTTCTCGTGGATAGCATATACTGCCTGTGACTCCACGCAGTTTAACCTGGCACTGGGTTAAGGAATCCCCTATGGCCGCAGTGTCCCACTGCTGACCATCTGGACTTGCTGATGTAAGGCATAAAAATCAGGCCTGCAGAGATGCCACCAGGTACCCACCCTCCAGGGGACCAGCCTGTTCTCTCATGATGGACCAGCCTCTGCTAGGAGCTTGTTTCTCATGGGCTTGGCCCACAAGCTGCTAACTTGGAGGACGTGAGGTGCCAAGCTGGAACAAAGTTGTTGCTCTGTTAAAGCCTGTGCTACAGGCACAGTGATGCAGTTACACCATCAGTCCTGCCTTAATTTTCCTGTTGGCCAGAGTAACCCTGACCCAAATCCCAAATGATCTTGGATTGTACCTTCCTGACCTTGTCTCCTTTGCCCAAAGGCAGCTGGAGAGAGACCTCTGTGCCACAGCAACCCCCTGGAGCTAGCCTGGTGCCTCCAGCCCCTGCAACACCCTCCCTGGGGTAGGAGGAGAGTGGAGAAACCCTTCTGTTTTGAAATGCAACTTGTGCAATGCTGAAACAATGGGATTCATTGCCTGTCTAGTGAACAGCTCACTGTGTCTTGGCTGCTGGCTGGCTGCACCAAGACCCCATCAGTGCATCATGTGCTGCTGGGCTTTATCAGAAGTTGATGTCCTTGTGTGAGCACCCTGGGCTGGTGCAGGTGACTTCCAGCAGCCTGCATGCTCACTGTTGTGGTGTGCACGCTGCTTTGTTTTTTGTCTTTTTTACTCTGGCAGCTCTCATAATACATAGTGATGCTGGAGAAAAATTCTCCCTGAATCAGCTGTGCTGGTTGCAAGAGCTGGCTCTGCAGCCGGGTGACATGGCTTGTAGGACACATGGCTCGTGCCAGCCCACTTCTGTGTGCCGGGGCTGGGCTGCGCACTCGGACACGGTGCAGAGGTGAAGGGCTCCGTCATCCCCAATCCCTTTAGCCGTCTCGGCCTCTGCTTGTGTATTTTTAACCTTTTTGCTGTGCTAAGCTGCCTGGGGCTGAAGGGTCAGCGGGCACTGGGGAATACAGCCTCTTGCTGCTTTGCCAAGCCTGGGATTTCAGGATCAGTGGCTCTAATCCCCAGATCCTGAAATATCTTCTCCTGCCAGCGACGCATTTGGAAAATTTTAGTGACCGTGGGTTAGGGAAGGGGATGCCCTGACCCACAGGGACTGGCTGCCACGTGGCAAAGCTGCTCTGCTGACGGCATCCGTGCACGATCCGGCTGTCACCGTGGTGTCCATCACTCACTGGCATGAGATAAGAGGTCCCATGCTAGGGAGCACCCCATAAAATAAGCAGAGACAAATGCTCCATGGGCACCACAGAGTCCAACCCTATTGTTTTCTCTCAGCACAGCAGTCTTCCTGTTACTGAACCACAAGCTCAGGCAACTGAGGTCCATCAAGCCTCAGGTCAGGGCTGGTGGTCTCCATGAGCAAAAGCGTGCTTTGCTCTTTTGCCTCTCCTCCTCCTCTGTGCTCTCTGCTTTCTCCTCCTGCCCCACTGCTGCTGTGCATCGCTTCTTCACAACCTGGGGCTTCTCCCTGCATGAATCAGCTTCCAAAATACAATGCCAGGAGGTGAAGAAGGGTGCATGACCAGGCGGAGGGAAACCTGGGTTGTCCTACCTGCTGGCTGGGATATTTTTGGATGAGATGCTTTCATTACTTCAGGTCTCACAGATGATGCCCCTTTTCTCACTTTCTTTTAACTATATCGGTTTAATGACTCTCAGTATAATTAATTGAAGTTCTAGGTTTTTCCTCTCTCTATGTCTTTGCTGTTCTCACATTTGATCTGGGGAGGCAGCCACCTGGGGTGTTACACCTGACTGCTCCAACTTTGGTGATACGTTTGTACTAAGAGCAGCGTGGTGAAGAAAAGTGGGAGAAGGGTATCCTGGCAGGATTGGGAATGTTGTCTTTTTGTATCAGTTCTTGTTCCAGCAAGTGCTTCAGTCAGGGGATCCTGCTCTGGGTCCTCCTCGGAGCCCGCAGTCACGCAGCCCTGTGTCACTGTGGGTCCCTGTCCAAGCAGGGCCACCCTAAGGTGTGTTTGGGTCTGCTGGTGTTACGGGAGAACATCTGTGATAGGGGGGACACTTCACCTCCTTGCCAGCAGCCCGTGAATTCCCACCTAAGACACCATCAAGCCATTTACTTGCTAAAATAGGCTTTTTTCTGACAACCTCTGTCTGTGCACTCCCACTTCTTAAAAATTTTTAAACAGGGTTTGCACAACTGTAATCGATCCGGATGTAGCGAAGAAGCCAATTGCAAATGAGCAAACCTGTGACATGAGGACTTGGCCAGTACAACCTCCCTGAGGCCTGTGGAGCCAAGGGAAACCTTCCTGCAGGGCAGAGCTGACTAAGTGGCCTCAATGCTGCTGCTGGGTGTGCTGGGGATAGTGTGGGTCCCAGGTGACGCAGTCGTTGTTGGTTACCAGTCTGTTTTATGTAGGTTTTGGGTTTTTTTTGGCAAGGCACGCATGTAACTCCTCTCTCTTCTTCAGGACAGAGTCATCAATCTAGTTGTTGGCAGCTTAACATCCTTGCTGCTTGTAGTAAGTATCCCCCATCCCATTCCATGTCTCATGCTTCCCTTAGGTGACAGTGTGAAAAGCAGAGTTCCTCCCCCAAATGAGTGGTGGAGCTTCCCTGACTGAACACGCTGTAGTTTGGGGCCCAAGTAGTCACTTTGGAGTGCAACTGTCTTTTGAAACTCTTTGACAACAAAAGGAGAATCCTTTTATTCCAGCTCTGGTTTAAGGCCTGGCTGTGCAATAGAAGAGCCCCAAGGCTGTGGGCAGATTGTCCATTGAGGCTGAACATGAGATGACAAAGTGCTTATGACACAGGAGAACTGGTTTGCTTCTCTCAAGTTTCCTTTATGACTTCTCTCTGTTTATGGATTATAGGAATTTTTCCAAAGTTTGTCAGTTTGCCTTGAGCTGTGCATTCCCCAAGCTTTAAAGACAAGTCCAACACCATTGTGACTGGAGAGCATCAGTTCTGCGCTCCATGGCAGCAGCGTTTGTGAGCCAAGGTGCAGGGAGACATTAGGGAGAGACAAGGTGCCAGCTGGTGGAAAGCTTGGCTGAAGGGATGCTCCTGCATGGGCAGCGAGCACACCCGTGCCTGCTGGCTCTCTGAGTATTTGGAGGACAATTTCCAGAAACAAGCCAGAGTAGCCAAGGTTTCATTATTTTTTTTTTCCCCCACCCCCTAAGTCTGCAGTTGTGCCAAAGCAGTTTTCCTCCAGATTTTTACATTTCCCTCCAGCTTTTCACATGGTGAGACTTAAAGAGCAGGGAGGGCTGTGCAGAGCTGTAAGTGAGCAGCTGTCAGGGAGAGCCTCTTCTCAAATCGGCTCTGAAGGGAGCTAAGTCTTCCTCTTTGTTTTCCTCCCTACAGGTGACGCTGATCAGTGCTTTCGTCTTCCCACAACTACCTCCAAAACCTGTGAATGTATTTTTTGCTTTCTGCATCTCCTTGTGCTGCGTTTCTGCTGGCATACTTGTAAGTACCACCACCTTTGCTGTGCAGGCTTTTGCGTGTATGACTGAGGATGGAATAAAATCCGCTTTATGTGGTGCTGCTGCCTTCTTTGCGCTCTTGTAGAAACGCTTTCCCACCTCCATAAAACGAGTTGACAATGAAAGAGCGGTAAGCGGTTTTGTTCTTCTGTAGATATGTGAACTAAGTCAACTTCTGCAGACTATTTGTGATGCCAGACTTGGCACATCTGTGACAATGCCACCCGTAGCTGCCAGTGGAGATATAAAGTAGGAAAGCGTGGAGCAGAGCAGTGGGATGGGAATACAATTGTGCTGCAGAAGACTTTTAAGAGCAAAGCACTTGGAGTGGTGGGGGCAGCCAGGTGTTTGCAGAAGTCCCTGATCTTGCAGTGGCAGAGGGGATGAGTTACAGTGCCAGGAAGCTACAGCTGGTGGCATTTCATCTGGATAGTAAAAGAGGATCCTCTACTGAACAGTTGTTGCATCCCAGCAGAGTTGGTCCCAAGCACTGGCAAAGTGAACTGGCAGATCAGTTTGCATTGGAAGGGATCCTTCAGAGGCAGGGACACCAGTGGCTCCTTCCTCTGCTGTAGCTTTTCATACTTGGAGCATTCTTCTTGCTCCAGCTGTGACCTGGAACACTCATGGCCCTGAGCTGCTGCCCTTCACTGCTGGATAAGCTGGGAAGTTGCTCTGCATTGCCCAGTCAGTACCAGTTCCTGGTTCTATGGTTGGTAGCCAGGACTCTGGCCCAAGACAGATTGTGTAGTGCAAGATCTGACATTTGTCCTCATCAACCAGCATGTAGTCAATTTTGAATCCTCAAAAGCCAAACCAACCAACTCACCCCCCTTCATCAAAGCTGACAGGTAACCCACATATTCATCACTAACCTGGAACCTGCCACCCTGGTTTCACAAACAGCCTTGCTTTGGGGAGAAACACCTTGCCAAAATCCTGTTTGCATATTCCACAAGCATACCAAGGAAACACGGGTGGTATTTCTAAACTGTTAAGATAATTAGCTGGACTCCACACCTGGTCTTTCCTAGTCAGATGAAGCTGGGTTGTTTTACAGGAAAAATAAACCCAAACCAAGACAACCAACAAACCCCTTTTTAGAAGTTGCCAGTTCAATTTCTATAGAAAGTTTCCTCAGAAGAGGTACCTGGCCTTTTAATACAAACTCCTTCTCTCTTCTAGATTTATTGGTATCGACAAGGAGACCTGGAACCTAAATTTAGGAACTTAATTTACTATGTATTATTTTCTATTGTCATGTTATGTATATGTGCCAACCTGTACTTCCATGAAGTGGGTAAATGATGGACGTTGAGAATATCCAGCGATGACGCTGCTGTGTCAGACTGCTTTCAGCTCAGCTCTCAGCTCTACGAGACATTTCAGTAAGGACTACCTGCCTGAGAGGGAAGAAGTGGGTTGTGCAAGGATAAACCAGTACATGATTTTCATGTAAGTGTATATGTAATAACCCTCGTGTTGGGGAGAATTATTGCCATAAGATGTGACATTCTGCTTTTTTTTGAAGAGCTACTGTTGGACTTAATGAACATTCCAGTTGTACTGATGTTTCAGAATGGCACAAGCTTTTTCATTTTGGAAAAACCTGCATTTTTTATTACTGTACAAATAAACTGCAGCATTGCAAGGATCTGTACCAGTATAAATAAATGGCATCTTACAGTTACATAAGACAAATACTCTTTATTTTGTTTAAACTGAATATACAATTATTTCTGTTCCCTAGGCAACCATTTGAAACTACAACTTATTTTTCACATTAACAAAACCACAGACTGAAAAAGACCAACTTGATTATGAAGAGCTAATTACAGAAATAAATAAAATAATTTATACACGAGTCTTTAGTTTCTATAGCTTTTTCTCTTAGCTAACAGGCTGCTGCTCAGCCTTGGGTCGGTTTCAACCCTTGCATGTAGGAATTACTCGGCTCTTCCTTTGCCTCTGGGCCCTATGCCCACATTCTCCCAGAGCTACTTCCACCTCCACACCACCCTCCAACTACTAACTTGCTGCACAAATCACCTCTGGAGAGGTGGCTGGTAGTGTCATGTAAACAGCAAGAGAGCCAAATGTTCCAGCCTACTCACAACAATCTTCAAAGCAGTTACAAGCTTGTGGGGGTAGGCTGGTGGGTCCCAGTAGCTTCCCTTTCTCATAGTCCTTCCCTTTTTATTCAGCTTGCTGTAGTGATGAAAGAAAGGAAAATAAAAAAATAACACTAAAAAAAAATTCCACAAGTGATCTTTCTGAGCTCTATCCGTTGCCAGCAACGGAATCCTCAGGAACAAGCAGACCAGGCAAGTCCCATAAGGATCTGTGTCTTCTTCCTATGCCAGATGTCATGGGAATACAGACCATTTCTTCATGATGCTGCCCATGCTCCCTGAAGTCTTTGATGGAATACATTTCTTCCTGAAATGTAACAGTCTCTTACTCCATGTATTACAAGAGTCAGTAAGTGCAGAAATCCATTCTTCATGAAACGTGCAAACTAATTCTCGCAGTGGCACTAAGAGGCTACGGTCCACAATCCTTGACCTCTGTCCAGTTTTCCAGATGTGCAGGTGGGCACACCAGTCACAAGTCAGATCAGAATCGACCACGTGGATCCCAGCAGTGAGCACTGCAGTGGATTCTTTAAAGACACGGAAACACCCTGGCTGAGACAAAGTACATCAGGCTTCGGTTGGCTGCTCTGTAACCCTTTACAAATGAGGTAAATAGCCTGAGCAGAGAAAGTGCACTGTAGTCATTGCAAACTGGAAGTTTCTCCTTAAAGACACAGACTCACTACTGTCTTTAGAAGTGTGGCACAGGGCTGTAACTAATTTCACAATGCAAACACGAACACAATTACTGGTTCTCAGTGACAGCTCACTAAATCCTCAACATCTTTTGAGTCTTCAGAGTCAGGACTGCCCAATGATGAGCCAATAATGTGTGACCCATCTCCGTGATGCTGTAGGATGGGATCTGTCAAAAGACAGGTACATTAGAATTATTATTTACTCTGTTATTACAACAAGACATAAAACACACTTAGGAGACACAAAATGCAGTTTCGAATTTTAACCAATGTTGCCCAAACTAGTCAGTTCTCAATTTCTAGTTTCAAGGAAAGCTTGATGCACGCAGTATGGATGCAACTGGTGTGACTCACATTTAGGTTCATCAGGTACTACTATGTCACGCCTAGGGCTGACCACTCTGATGGCTCTACAAGGAAAACTCTTCCTCTGGGAAGAAGTATTTGTTAAGTGCAGCACTGGGAGAATGTATCTGTGTGTCTTCCAAGTCTGAGGTGACTCTTGGCATTGGGAAGCACGCACAAGCTAGTAAGCCCTTCCATGTGAGTGCCGTGCAAACACACCCCTAAACAGCCCAGCCACTCGCCAGAGAGGCATCAAGTGCATTTCTGATGCCTTTGGTCTTCTCTCAAGAAACAAATTTAATTCAAGCACCAGGCATGAAGAAATACACACTAAAGAAAAAGTTACTCATTAGCCTACGTGTACAAATTCAAGGCTCAAGGGTGATGAAACACACCCTCAGCCAGTGAAACAGCTGCTGTTCTAATGTTTTTCACACAAAGTTAAGTGGTACTGTCTTCCACTTCTACTGATATAAGTGGTTAACCAATTTGCTTAAAGTTTTATAGCAACAACATGGAAAAGTATTTTAGAGAAAGCAAAAGATCTATAATGTACTGTTTACAGGATCTCAAAAGTGCTTTAATGGCTCCCACCTAGCTGCAGCATCGACCAGATGAAGGGACTGACATACCTGTTAGAGTTGTCAGGGGCAAGACTGATTCGGTGTCTATATCATCTGTTGTCTGGATAAAACCATGAGAAGAAGGAACAATAAGCACAGTTTCATCATCTATTGTAGGCTGATCAACTTGTGGAGAACTCAGGTCCTGCACAACACGGAACAACAGGACATGAGAGTGTACTCTTGGCAGCATAAGCAGAAAAACCTGCTTTGGTCAGCCATACTCCATAGTAAGCAAGAGACTCCTGGATGAATTTTAATCTCATTAAATTCAGCTGTCAGCATCTGAGCTAATTTACTTCAGCTTTTATAGGGCGTGTTTCATCCTAGCGCAGGCATCTAAAACCAAGATGAGATGAATTCCACCCTGTGAGCAGTATGAGGGTGGGGGAAAGGGGAGACTGCAAGGTGGTGATAAAATGTTCTCTTGTGCATCAAACATTTTGTCTCTAAAAAGGAACAATTAAGCTTTTCCACCACTTGCTGTCCACATGTTTTGAGATACTGAAGCACCTGTGTAGTACTTACCAGCCCCACAAAGGCAACAGCTTTACCTGAACTTAACAGTTTCACAACTCCGGCTTCTGTGTGAACTTTTAAGTACTGGGCACAGACTTCAAAAGACCAAGTTTATTGCTGTGCCTTGCTTACCCTGTAACTTGCTGATTGGAGGCCAGCTCCTAACTTTCTTAGCTGACCCTCATTATATCAAAAAACTGGCAGCACACTGATTTCTTCCAGATACAATTGTCAACACCCCCACCCTCTTCGAGTTCCATAATAGCTGCTACTGCTGCTCTGCCAGCTCTTGCAAACAAAGTATCATGTTGCATATCAACAATGGATTTTCAAGACTGATAAAGCAGAATTAAAGCAACTGTAGAGCACAGTATTTTAGAGAACAGGATAGGGTTTGAATCTAACTCCTATGTTTCCGCAATCTAACCTAATCAAGTTTCTAAGGAAAGAGGTATTTTCTACCCACTGCAGAGACTTATTTTCTTTATAACAACATCTCTGTTTTCTTTGACTTACTCATTCTCATAGTTCCAGCAACTGAAGATGAAGGGATTTAGTATAAACAATTCAAATGCCCGAAATAATTTGGATAAACTCATTTGTGCAGCTCAGGTGTTACAGCTGAATAAAACTGAGGACAAAGAGATGGCTTAAATGCTTCAAATTCTAATTTAACAGATTCTTAACTGCAGTACTACGTTTAATAGAGGTCCTCAAAACCAGAAACTATGGCACATCTAGAAATATATTACAAGATCATAGAGCAAAAGCTAAATGCTTTTACCTCACCTCCCTTGCTCAGCACTGTGTGTCAGACAATTAACAGCCTAGTTTAAAGCAACAGCTTCAAACACTTATTGGACTACAACACCTGTTTGGTGCCACTAATATTCCTGCTTTCCACAATCGTAATTCAAAGCACCCTGAGGAGTGAAACGACTCCACAGCCAGTGAGGTATTCAATGCTCCAAATGATGTCAAATATAAACCTTAGTTCCTAATTAAATCCTATCACTTTTACAGCCATAACATACTAACAAAGCTCAAGGATAGAGGATCTGAACAAAATGCTCTTAGAACTCTGACAGACATGAAATCACTGACATATTCATACAAGCAGCTTAACATAAAGGGCAAAAGATGCAATGAAATCATTCTCCTTGCAGCACTGGAGAAAATATGAAGTACCATGCACTCCCTTACCTCTGTAACATAAGTGCTGGGTAAATCGGAGTGAGAATCTTCTGGTTTCAGGCTGGCATCTGAAATCTCCTCCTCAGTTCTTACCATAACTCCATCCATCAGTTCACTACTATTACTGCTGCTGAATTTGGAGGCATCATCTTCATTGTAGGCTGATGGCTCTTCGTCACTCAGCTTGGACTGATGGATATCATCCGGGAAAGTATTTGTTTCTAGGGTATCGTGAGGATCTGTCAGGTCAGCTGACTGCACGTCTGAATCAACAGTAAGATCTGCCTGAGTGACGGATGAGGAGATGTCTTCAGCAGCCACGGTGCGGATTATGACACTTGGTGTGTGGCACTGCACTGTGACATTGTCACTTGTATTTAACAAGTTCTCTGGCTACAAGCAGTATTTACAAAAAGAGACATGAACAAAAATCATCAGGGACTTTCCTCCAAGTCTCTTCCTATCTTTCAGCAAAGAAAACCAAAAGCATTCAAAGAACCCATTACTAAGAGTAATTTACAGTTTTACAGATACAATATGACAGCCCAGATCATCTGTTGGTCTTCCCTGGCCTTCAGTGATGAATTTGCAAACTGAAAATAAATACATAATATGAAACAGAAGCAACTGTTCAGGTGAAGATCGCTGTAGATTCTAAAAATTAGAGCTTTTTTCCTTGAATTTTGCATCACTTTTACTATTCAGTCTCCAGTTTGCTTCCCTCTCCCTCTAATAAAAGCAATACTGTCTCCGCTACACAAGTTTTGTGAACACTAACATTCATTTGTGAGAGCAACGTCAGGAAACCAGTGTTTTGTTTTTGTGGAAGAAGCCCACTAGATGGAGACATCATGTTCAGCCACCGTAAGAACTTAAGTTGCTTACTAAGATGTTTTTGATCAACTTTTCAATCAGCTTTTTAAAAACTGAAAACTAAATTCTCAGTCTCATTATTTTAAGCAAAGTAACGCTGTTCTGACTTAGGAACTGCTTTACAAATTTAACATGCACATATAAGGGCCTGCATTATTATGTGGTCAACCCGCCCCCCAACCTCCAGCCCTTTCACTGCTCAAAATACACACCGATAAGGCATGAACTATGATCTGTTCTGGGGAGGCTGGAGCAGCGGCAGCCGTTAGGGTCATGGTAGGACTAGCGGTCAGCGTTAAGGGAAGGCCTTGGCTTGAGCTGGTCTGTAGTAAGTATGTACCTGGTGTTCCAGTTGGCTGGAGATGGAAAGACTGCAAAAGACAAAACAATTTTAATACCCAAACACATGCCTTCCTGGGCCACACCAAGACTCAGAGCAGAGCATGCTTATTTACATTAACTAACCTACCTTATTATTAACAACCTACTAATTTACATTAACTAATTAACTAACTCCCCTGGAAAACAAACAAACAAATAAATCTAATCTCTGCTGCACTGATTGCTGCACTGCATTCAGGAAGCAGAAAGAAACTAATCTATAGCCTTAGGCGATCAAGACAAGCGTTAAGGCTAAGAGTCAAGCAGGATTGTATTATGCCACAAAACAGCAGTTAAGAAAGAATAAATTCAACTTAAAGAGTGAAAGAGAAACTGTGCTATAAATTACAGTGCAATGAAACGGAGAGAATCTTTACTTGCTGGGAGCTTCATTTAGCTCCATCATGTTGGATTTCAACCAAAAAAAACAAGCACAAAAGGAAATTATAGAACTAAGGTATTAAGATGGATTTAAAGCATTTAACTGTAATTCACATTTTACTCCACGGCTGTAATGAATTACACCTTTAGAAATACATTTTGTTTTGAATTTTAAATCTCTTAACTTCCTCTTTCCACTTGAGAACTGTTTTTTTGAGAAATGCACAGTCCCGTAGTGTAAAATGTAGCCATGCTGACAAGAAAAAACACAGTGACAAGCATCAGTTTTCTGTAACTTACTGGAAGAATCTCAAAGGTCTGCAGTGTTCCACTGTTTAGTGTTATTGTCTCAGAGTCAACAGTAGCAGCAGGGGAATCAGTTGAGGCTGCAAAAATAAGGAAAAGAAAGTATGTAAACCAAAATGTTTCAGCCCCACAGAGAGCATAACATACTATAATTACTTCATAGCAGGGTACTGTTAATTTCAGTAGTAAGAGAAAGAAAACTAGCTACAATCCTAATGACGAGGGTCTCTAATTGGTACCCAAGATACAATACTATTTAAAGAGGGCATTCTGCAATCCAAAGAGGCAAAAGAAGGAGCACAGGGATAAAAGCACAAATAAAGTTATCTGAAGTCATTTAATTACTTTTTGTAATGAGGTTTTTAAGAGGTTCTGGGGTAATAATATCCTTTGGATCATATATTACTTGCTTTAAAGCGGTGTCAGGTTTAATATTGCTATGTTTCCCACAGACCTTCCTTTTTTAAAATTACTTTTAACCTTTCTCTGCCCTCCACAATATGCCCACCACTGGTGAAACATCAGATCCTCCTCAAGATTATCTGCTTACTCTGTGTCTTATGATTGCAGTATATAAAAGCTGTAAGTATTCTTACCGCAAATGTGTAATTATTTATGCCATTATCTCCGTTAATTCTAAAAGGAACTAAGAGAAGCACCGAGAACAGTTTACATACCAGACATTTCAAGATTAGCAGGTCCAAACAGCTGGTACCCAAAGTTTTATAAGGTATCAAAAAAAACATAATTATGATTTATAAGGTATCAAAAAAACCATAATTATGATTTTTACTTATTCTTAAAAACCTCACAAGTTCCAGGAAGCTGGAGGCAAAGTAATATTTTGCCTGGAATTATCCCTAATTCCATAAATACTGAAAAGGCAAAAGACCTACATAACAACAGCAGTGCTCCAAGCATTGGAAACTCAGCCATCTCAGACTCTGGTTTCAAAGTAGACTAATCTTGGTCTCTTAAGGTACAAATTCCAATTTTTGAAGATTTTACTGTTGTAGTGGCACATTCAAGGTTTCCTGCTGCAGATTTCCTGGCATCCAGGAGCAGACAGCTGTAAAGCACTGCCTGTCTGTTACCTATCCAGTTATTCGTGAAGCTTATAGAAATCTTTGAAACCTTGAGCCTTCCATCAAATAGCAGACAAATGAGATGACAGACTACATATGAGGTGGCTGGATTGAAGTGACTGGAGTTACTTAGTAAGATTCATTGCTAAAACAAACAATAAGCACTACAATCAAAGTACACCTGGTTCTGATAACAAGCAAAGTTCATCCTTAAGAGGATGGGAAGCACTAACAAAAAAAAAATACAGCTGTTAGAGCAGATCAACAGGTGAACATCAGTGTGACTTGGCAACTAATGCTTTTCAGAGTGCCTGTGCCTAGAAATCATACACTAGAATCACAGAATGGTTTGCATTGAAAGGGACCTTAAAGATCACCCAGCTCCAATCCCCCTGCCATGGGCAGGGACAGCCTCCACTGGATCAGATTACTCAAAGCCTCTTCCACACTGACGTTCAGCACTTTCAGGGATGGAGCATCCACATCTCTGGGCAACCTGTGCCAGTGCTTTATCACAGTCACAGTAAAAAATTTCTTCCTAATATCTAATCTCAATCTACCCTTACAGCAAGACTAGAAATAACATTATATACCTTCCTGCTTAAGTGTCCATCAGAATTTAGGCATAGCAGTGTACATATTATACAAAAGGAAATCTCGTACATCATGTTCATTGCTCTACGGAAGACCTACCACATGAAATTTAAAGAATAAACATATATTCTTTATCTGCAGTAATAAGCTTGTGTACTGAGCCCTTTTCAAAAAACACATTCTATGACAAGCTCTGGTGTGCATGCATGCAGACACTTAAATCCCCTACATTCAGGTGTTCCAATTACAGCTTTCTTATTATTGTCACTGTAAGAAATGGGCACACAGAATCCAGAAATCCTTAATATGAAGCTATGGCAAGCCCAAAGCAGAATTAATGAATCTCCTCCTTCACCATCTTAACATAAAAAAGCTTTAGGTTTCATCAGAGGACAGTTGCTTGTTTCAGCTACTTACAGACATGCGTAATCTGGACTGGAATCTGCAAAGCTGCCACAGGGCTTGATGCGTTGCCTGCACTCTCCTCCAAGCGAGCCACTCGGATCTGCACATGCTGAACTCCTGAACTGGAATTAGTGTTTGGTAATCCACTTCCAGATTTGTTCTCCAAAAGCTGGTGCCCTGGATTGTTTTTTTGGTTCTCATGGAGTTGTTTAAGACCCTTTATCAACACTGAGAGAAAGAATACTCACGCTAAAGCATGCTGAAGAAGCACATTTGAAATGCTGCATGTGAGATTTATCCAAGATGAAACAGCAACCAAAATAATTCTTTATATAGCTATATCAACTAGAAATTTAGCACATCCATAAAACACACTTACAGTCAACCACTGGAGTGTACTTGATTTTCTCAAGGAATCTAAGCAGTTTAGAACGCTTGGGAAAAAAAACCCTCATACATGTATGGTATATCCTCAAGCTACAATCAAGTGCCAATATCACTAGTTGTATAATGCTGCTGTCAGAAATAAATCCTCCAATCTTACAAAACATGGAAGCAGATTTGTTCAAGAGGCTGACAGAAGTGCCACTGGAAATAGGGAGCAAGAAAGAATTTAAATCTCGCAAGGGTTACACTACAATTTCTTCATCTGTGCATGAAGTATCCAACTGCTCCTATAAAACTGCCCACCTTTCTTCCCTAAGCTCACTTTGGTCCCACCAAGGGAGCTGGTGACATATGAGGTTACAAAAGTTGGCGCCTCTGCTTTTCTAGCATTCCATACAGCAAACTGCTTAAACATCCCTCACTTCATGCCAGCGCAGTGTTTCGTCTGGGGAAAGAGAGCGGATCCTGTTAATGCAGTGGCATATTTATATTATGTATTATTTGATGCAACAACTGTCTATTAACAAACATGGTTTATAGCATATTAAGCATAACAGGGCTAATTACTCAATTGCAGTCTCCAGGCATGACTAATACATAACTACAGTGATGACCTCAGCAAAAGTGTCCATTAAATTACACCTTTAATTATGACATCACTAATCTGTTTGTTCTTTTTTCCTTTCCTCGGGGCAGAGAAAAGGTCTGAATGACAGGCCACAGAGCCTGAAATAGCCTTTGGCTGAGGTGCTCTTTATCCAAGCAAGAGTGTGAGCTACGAGAGGTGTCTTTAGGGAGTTTTATACTCTCGATTCCTCCTCTCCTCATCACTGTGCAGCTAGCAGGAACCTATTTTCTTTCTACAGCTAAGGTTCAGCGCCTCATACAGATTATATTTTAACATCTTAAAGGTAACAGATCTAGCCTGAGGTGATACTGTTTAGCTGCAGATACATAGCATATCCTCTTCCACCTAAAGAGGTCACTGCCGTCCGTACCAAAGACCATCATCATCTGAGATCTGCCAGCTGAGATGTGCCAGTTGAGCTGCTCTGGCTCTCACTTTAGCCAAAGCAAGGGGAGTTTCCAAAATCTGTTTAGTTGTATACATCAGCTCAGCTTGCTTTGACTGAAGCACTTAAGGACTGCTCATAAGAGCAATTCAGCCAGTAACTTCCAGCAAAGGAGGACTGCGCTCTTTGGCCAGCAATGCTCTAAGTAGACAACAAAAGGGAGCCTTATTCCTTTGACATTTGTGAAAGGAGCTTTCAGAAGAGAAGTGTGCAAACAGTACGTTACCAGGGAATGAAACATCTTTGTGGTTTGCAATCTGTCTTTTAATGGTCCACCATTTACTCCGAAGCCACTGTGGTGAGCGGACACTACTCCATCCTTCAGCTAGTAAATCCCAATTGATGTCATTTTCATCAGAAACTTCAAGTTCCGCTATCCTGGCAGGATACAGAAAATATTTACCTGTTAGAAACTACCCTCCAGACTGGAAGGGGCGTTGCACATCTCCGATCTTGTCACACGTAACAGCGGCAAAATGGCATGCTAGTGAATAGTCCACCAGAGCTCATGAATCGACATAGGCTTCCAAGGCTCCACGCTGCCAGAGGTCAAGCAGAATCATAAACAACAGAAGATGGACTAGACCTGTTAGATGATCCAGTTCATCTCCTTGCCATGCAGGTTTATTCTCCTTATTGACATATACATTAGGAGTTTGATCAGGTTATTGTGAAGCATTCCAAATGATTGTACTTGCATCTTTTCTCTTTGGAAAACCACTCCCCAGACACATTTCCAAGGCAGGAAATACTTTCCGAGATTCACTCTGAACTTTCACTTAATTAATTTCATGTTATGGTATTAACTTATATTTTCTGCTAAGTAACACTCGTCCGTCCTTAACATAGATTTTTGCCTCCTCTCAGATGCTTCTTAGCCAAAGTAGATGAAGTTAACTATAGCACTAAACAGTTCCTCATAAATTCATCCCATTAGGCTCTCCAGGTAAGAGAGTCTTAACGTAATTCTGGGAGATGTTAGGCACACACTGATTCTACCAGAATCTGCGTGAATACTACAATTATCTCTGAATTGCCTCCAGCTCATCTGTACCTGGAGCACATGAAAGAGAGGTGAACAATGACAGAGAAAAGATTTTTGTGAAAGTTAAGAAAAGTTCTCTTCAAAAGCAAGAAACAGCACTGAACACTCTTGCCAGCTAAAAAACCAAAACAACCCAAAACCAAACAAAACCCCACAACCCAAAAAGAAGGAAAAAAGGAAAACAACTACTAAAATCAAACAAAGAACCCTGTAAAATGAGTTAAAGGTATCTGGACAGTCCAAACCAGATACCACAGAAATACTAAGAATTATAACCAGCACATTATCAAATGTGTAATCAGGTTCCTCACTTTGAGTTCAAGACAACAGCTTCAGCAAATTAGTGAATATTGCTCTATAAATAACATTTAGATTCCCTGTATGTCTTAGCTTTTTATTCCCACCCAAAACTACCAACCCATAAAAATCCTCTGGCTAAAAAGCCTGAGTTAAAGGCATTCAAAACGGGAGGAGGACTGGAGAGAGCAAAAGATTTCCAAAGTTACTATCAGGTTGCCAGTTCACATTTAGTCAAAGATGCTGATATCCAATCAGTGTTTGGTGGCCTACATGAAATTAATTGGCAGTCTCGGTTTAGTTCTTTGTAGACAAGATGTCCACCTCACAGAAACCACCACCACACTTGACCCTTGTTGGTCATCTCAGCAGAGAGGCCAAGGACTGAATGGGCAGGGAGACTGAACTACCCTCCAGTTAAGGGTTAAAGCGCATTGGTGGGGCAATGTGTGGGAAGCTTGCACGGTCGCTGCCTGTGCGGTACCTTTTCTGTGGAATAAAGAAGACTTCAGTCTCCAGGGTTTTCAATCTGACACCTTTCACGAACACTAACATTCACTAAAAAAACAAAAAACAAAAAATACGTTCAATAATAAATCTCTGGGAACTGTAAATACAGCAGTGATTTTTTGGAGGGTTCTAGAATTTTTAGTGTCTAAGAAATCAGCAAAAGGGACCCAAATGGAATCCTGCTAGCGTCATGTATTACAAACCTTTAAGAGTAACTAAAATAACAAACCTCAAGATCAGATTTATTTCATCTTCCTTGGTCCATTCAGTGCCCCCACTTTGTTTCCAGTTGAGATAGTTGAGCCATTTAGAGCGGCATTGCTTTTCAGAGCGTGTGCCGACCCGTTCTGCTACAGCAGCCCAAGACACACCTTGTGTGACAATGTCACCTGGTTCTGTGCTAGTTAGCTCATGCACTACTTCTGCCAGTCTTTTTTCTTCTTTCTCTGTCCACTTCCCTGAAAGAGAGAAAACCCCTCCAACTTAACAACAACAGATGTCCTCTGTTCTGATCCATAACACGTCAAGAGATATTTATCTTTAGTGCCTAACACCTTATTCCAGATCCAAATCTTGTCTTGTGAAGAAAATACAACTGCTGATCTTACAAACAATTATTATGCCTGTTCACGATTAACAAATGCATAATTTCATTGCTTTGCTGCCAAGTTTCTTTCTCTTCTCTTTCTCTTGCATATGAATGAAGTCACACAGAACTTATCAAAATACTGAACAATCCTAACTGGTCCAAGCTACCTGATCTGTGGTACCTGAAGTTAATTAACCATGCAATCGTTTAGTATACAGTAATTACATAAGGAGGTCTGACTACATTTTCCATTTGATTCCACACTGTCTCTTAACGGACATCAAATATACAGTGTATATTTATAAACATTAAACACAAGGGAAAATATTTTAATCCACCTCAATAAAACATGCTCCACTGACATAAACGTATGATGGATAATGGACTGCAAAAATAAACTGAATGTTCTGATGTTTAAGAAGTGAAACTGGAGAAACCTATTCCAAATACGTTCTAAAAATGTCCCCAGATTTCACATTGCAAGTTCCTCACTGTAAGTTTGTTGTTACACATCCCTGAAGGCAAAGGTGACAGTTTTAACTAGAATATCCATCACTGACACCAGCATTTACCTCACCTGTGTTGCAGGTATCTTTCATCAATCTACATCGATCTTTCACAGATGAAGCACTCCTTCCCAGTGCAGCTCCTATTGTGGCCCAATCGTTACCATGCTTTACTCTCAGTCTAAATAAAAACATGTTAATTAGCACTATATCCAGTTAAAACATTCCCAAAATATCAAACAAGCGCCAATAAAAATCAGGAAAAACATGCACTTCACAGGCTTAAAGAATGGGAGTCACTCAATACTACTATGTGTTTCTAGAAGGCTTTTGGGCCAGCAAAGCCAGAAGATACTCACTTATAAAATGTTTAGCTCAACCCTGGAAATCTGCAAGAGGAGATGAAGCCCCTCCTCCTTGATCTATCAGGCTCATAGTCAAAATCAAAGAGCCTTACTGATAACTTATGTAGCTCTCTAAGACTTCATAGGGGAGCTGCCGTTTTCTTATGAAATGACCTTTGCTCAGATTTCCTAAAGAAAATGAATTTCTGGTTTTCAGAAATATAACTGCAAATGTTGACTGTGCTTGTAAAAATCTGAAACATTACTAGTTTTCAAGAGAAGACTTGCTTTAGATCTTTGTTGCATATTGCTTGTTTTCTGAATACATATTAGAAAATAATAATCCAAATGTAGTTTCATTTCTCTTCAGATTAATTTAGTGACCACTATTTTCTGATAGGGCTGGAGTAAATTTACTTTTAACTTTTCAGTGATTTTGTTTAGCAAAAACTACTCAAGCTTCTAAATATAAACAAGGCACTGGGACCCTGTTAATAAACTTACTCTTTAAGCTTTTCAATTTCCTCAGGCGTATACCTAAAATACAGTAAATAAAAAGACATTACTTAGAACAGAAAACATGAAGCAGATATATTTTTGCTTTAATAACCACACAGTACACATTTAGTTTCAAGAGATCAAGGAATTTCAGCTATAAGAAACATTCTCACTGAAAGCACAAATGTCATTTTCCACATTAGTGCATTTCTAAGCTGGGCTAACATTCCTCTAATTTGACAGCAAAATTTCTGATTCTCGGTGAAGAATAAAGAAGCAGTAAGAACAGAATTAGAATTTTGTGTATTAGTCTCTCAAATAAACTGCTATTTTTTCCTTCCTGTCTCGACTCACAGTCACCATAAAGCTGACTTTCAATTAAAAAAGAACATCAACATTTTTAATCATAGAATCTTCCGGCTGGAAAAGACCTCTGAGATCAAGTCCAACCGATGTTGAACTGCCGTTAAAAACTAAACTCTAACATCCTTTTCAGCCCTCCTGGATGGCACCATACACTCTTTTTACAGATGGGCAAACTGAGGGCAAAGGGATGAAAATCAATCAGCTTAAGGTCCTAGTCACAGAAACAATTGCATCTCAGCAAACCTATGCTTCTGTCAAGGTCTTCTAATCATATCAAAATCCTCTCTGCACCTCGGTTTTCTTTTTTCTTTTCAAGTTGTGGATACCATTAATTTACACAGCTATTGTCAAGGCTGATCTACCAGAACTCATCAGACAAAACATGCTTAGAGTCTGTTTGACTAGAATCTTCTGTCTCGCATAAAACATGTCGAATCTGAAATATACATGACCCTAACTCATATCAATAAAACCATCCAGCATTAGAGATTTTCATACTTTCCAACATGGTTTCTGTCATCGTACATGCGAAGAACTCTTCTATAGACAGCAAAGAGAGGCCGATTCAGACCCCAGGCTATTGTCCTGTAGAAATCTTTTCTTTCATCTTTTGACATTTCAAATATAATTTCAGTGGCATCTTTTATTCCACGGGCCTAGAAGAAAGCATTTAAAACAAACAAACCACAAGAAAACCCCACATTAGATAAAGTCTCCTACAAATCAAGAAGTAGAGTACTCGAGCACTGAAGCCTAGCATACTATTATGTGACCTTCTACATATCTCATATACTACAGTCCAAAAAATAAACTCAATATTTACGAATTACCTATCTCAAATACAAATCCTTCAACACTAGTTGTTTTTTTCCACTGTAGGCTTTAACGTTCATCTACATTAAAAAAAATAAATCTGTCCAATGTATATTTTAATATCAAAAACTGACACATAGTTTGGAATATCATGGAAAATACACTCTGGTGGAATTATCCTGGGAGTATACAGTGGAAAGTTGTCAAAAAGCACAGAAACTTATTACTTAATTTTAGATATTTTTTATCATTTTTTTCAGTTAAGCTACTCTTCTTATTCAGATGGAAAATAAAAGCAAATTTGATACAAAAACACTGGAGTACTGTATAAAAGGAAAGCTTCAGTATAACTTCAGCTTAAACAAAAAATCGCCATATTCCATTACAAGAAGCAGAACAAGAAAGCAGGTAAAAGGAAAAATAATCAATAAAATGAATTATCAGCAACTCAAAAAAGATACTTTAGCTAGCTTAAAACTATCTTCTCCAGATTTAAAACTATTACAAACTAATTAAAACTATTTAAAACTATTATGAATCGTTTTGTGGCAGAAGTTCTATTACATGTGTGGGCAGGTACTCTTTCTACAACTGATACTGAGGATTTTTATACCAATGCAGCCTGAATTAAGAGCTTTTCTGATTCATAAATGAAGCTTAATGAATTTGTAATATCCAGGCTATATATTCTCAGCTGTTAGCCCTCAGCTCAAATATTCTCAGCTGTAAGCCTACCACCAATATGACTTATGGGCAGTTACTGCCAACGTGTTAACTGAATGCCTATTTTCACACTAAACCCTGACAACATTATATTAAAGGGGAAGAAAGGCAATATAGTCATCCTGTTAGAGTAGTAAAAAAAATACAGATATGGTATCAAAGAAGTCTAGAAGTTGTATTCAATGCTTTCCTCAATTTTTTCCTCCGTCTTCACCAAAGATTTCATGAGTGATGCATATTCAGAGAAAGAGACTTGAGCACACTGATGTGAAAATTGAAAATGAGTTACATTCAGTATACAAATAAAAAATGCCATTACATTCAGTAGTCTTAAAACCTACATATAGATACAATTATGTATTTCAAATGGGTAACCACCACTTCTACTACGAACTGATCAGAATCACTTATGCACATTCTGGCAAGTACTAAAAAAAGATGGTTTCTAACAGGAGCCACATCACCAACGTCAACAAGCACATAACACACTCTAACACATACCTTTAAATAACGCTCAATGTTACTCATCAAAATGTCAATTTCTTCCTTTGACCACATGCCTTGCTTCCACTTATGACCTGAAAATAGAAATGACAAACTAATTATTGAAGTTAAAGTCAGAAAACCAACAAAAATTTCATAAAAACATGACTCTCATAATTCCAATTAAAAAAAGTAGAAATTTTAGCTACTTAAACTGATAGAATTAATTTTAAACTGATAAATAATCCTTAATAACTGTCAACTAATGTTTAAATTATGTGAGTCAGATCCTTTTCAAAAACATCCATTTTTAAAAGCAGAACATGGATTCCTCTATGTGCTGTCAAGTCACACTTTCAGGCTTTATCCTCAGCCACAACTAGAAAATTTCTGTCTTTAAACTGACAGCTGAAATTTCTATGCACTCAAATGATTCCAGAAGCTGGTACTTAAAACGTGACTCGAAATATTATTTGAGGAATTGGCAACAAGGCGGGGTTCTCTTATATGACGTATCACTTGCCAACATATGAGTGCTTTTCAAAGACGTAAATGCTCTACCAAGTTCATTTTGACAAGCTGCTCCCTATCTCTCTTCTTTTTTTCATTTGTATTGGAAATAATGCCCAGTGGCCACACTCTCATAAAGACTCATGCCAAGTGTATTATTTCCTAAATAAAAGCGGCAAACCAATAGAAACAAACATTATGTTTACTTTCTATGTCTTCAGTAACTAAAATGCCAGCTAAGCTTGAAAAGCAAAACCAACCAACTTTATTCAGAGAGAAAACTTCAAACCTGAGGTTTATCAATAAAACATTAAAACATTCCTAACTTGAATTTATATATAGATTCCTCTTTTCTTCTCTTCATGCTCATACCATACTTAATATTAATGATCCCTTAAAATTAAGATTATGCTGGTGACCCAGTTTACATACTGGTGTGTGCTGGCTACCTGCCCATCTCTGCTCAGAAAAATCAGGGTACTTCCTTCTCAGCCTGCTAATTACCAGAGCTGAGAGGCAGAACACACCGAAGAGACTGTTTATGAAAAGTACAGGCATTATTACTAATTCCATTGGAAATGACGAGAGAAAACTCTCCCCTTGTGCTTGATGGCTTCAATCTCTTCTTCCAAAGCTACAGAGACAGAACAATCACCTGCTACTGTATTTGTGATTCACACCTCTAGCAAAGCATCCAAACTGACTGGAGGGCCCACAGCTACTCTTGAGATGGAATAATCTTTAACACCCAACTATTTTAGGAAAGGAAATATATTTTGCACTTCACATGTCTGCATATTCAATGCCAAGATTATTATAACCTGCTTTTAGGTCTTCAAAAAAAGCACTATCAGTTGGAGACTGCTATAAAATGATGAGCTCAGGCGACACATGTCAAACTCCTAGCTACTCTAAAAGGAGATGCATAGTGGGATTCTTTCAGAGTTATCTCAGTGACAGAGCAGGGAGACCCCAAGAAAGATTCAGCTAGTATGAATCTCAAATTAATTCAGAGATATATTTTACTGGTAATGACACCCCCAAATTATTAATCTCTCAATTGGAATCACTATATTTGCTGCCCTCATTCAGTCACAGCTGTGAATGCCACTTGTGACATACGGTCACTTGATAGGCCTGTGAGACAGCTACAAAAGGGACAAACGCAGTAAATTTCTAATTACGTTTAACAAGACACACATCAAATATGAGGCCACCAAATCACATGAAAACAGTAATATCTCTGCCAAATCACCAGTACATGTTCCTCCAGCCACAGCTGAGAACAGGCTGCTCCCCACCAACGTCCTTCACCACTGGCTACTGGAAAGATATAATCTGTGATTCCTCTCACCCAAGAGCACAGCAACTGCAGCAACGTGATTTCTCTCTATTTCTACCCAGCTGTCTTTGCTATCCCATCTCTGCCCCAGTCCTTGGACTGAACACTGAATAGCTCTGAAGCTCTATAAATCTAATAAATAAGGACAGAGGAAACAAACAGGAGAAATTAATTATAGGCTGTTAGAAGCAACTGTTAGTGCACACTTGGGATCAGTGACTGAAATGGTCATTGACAGAGATGCTCAGCTCCCTCCCTCTGAACTTTCCATATCCAGCATCCAGGTTCTGCGTGCCTCACCCATACTTTTTTACTGACTCAGCAGTACACTTAGCTCTCTGGAGCAGAACTCACATGGCAGGAGATCACTTGCTTCTGTGAGAGAAAACCATTACTTTTTTCCCTTAAGTTTTCTAATAAAAAAGCAAGCTGCTTTGTACTGACTGCAAGATTTATTTTTTCCCCTAAAAAGAGGTAAAGTCTGGACAAATAAAATAGTGGAGACACAACATGTCTTCATTTGACACAAAGTTATTTCTCTATGTTTAGAAAGGCACTTTCCTTTGCAGAAGTAGGGGGGGAAGCTCTAAAGTTCAGCAGCTCCTACATGATTGTGCAGAGACATATTGAAAGGGAGGAATGCCAGTGGGATGGCAGTTTGTGCAGCAGTGGCAATTATTTCAGCAGATTCTGGTCTACATAATCCCTCTTCTGAAGAAACTCCCTTCCAGAAACTGTTTAATACAAATCACAACACAGCAGTCAGACTAACAAGCCCTATTTGGAGGAAGATGTATTAACCTGAGCAAAGATGATTTTCTTTCTGGTGTACTCCTCCTCTGACTGCAGCTTCCGCATCTCCTAACCAGGCAGAAGTGCAAATGAAGCAAATACAACTGTCTGTTCTATCTATCTGTGCAGACCCACACTATCTACATCAGCCCTCTACCAAATACAACTGTCTGTCCTATCTGTGCAGACACACATTATCTACCCCAGCCCTCTACCAAACATTGTTACCACTGCAAGCACAGCCCCTCTTCCTCTTCCAAGTGCATCTGGAGCTCCAACTTTATTCTAGCATACAAAGTATAAGAGGGATGGTGAAGACTTAATGCACTAGATCTCTCAGCATTTTTATGAACAATCTCCTCAAATATCTTCACTAAAAAAGCCAGACCAGAGATTACTTTATGCAACCTGCAAACCGTTCTGAAACATCTGGAATACCTTACCTCTTTACAGCATGGGATAACTGCATTTGAAATATCCTACCTTTATTTGTTAGAGAATCCTTATCCTCTTTGGTTGTGAACCAAGCTTGACTAACTGCTGACACTTCTTCATTGCCCAATGGGGAGATCTCATCCAGCTGTTCATTCTGAAGAATCTTGAAAAGACCATTATGAAATCATTCAGTAAGACTTTCAGTTTTTTCTATCATCTTGCATTTAACAATGAGGTATAAACTGAAGGAAAATTAAACCAGCACACCTAGTTACCTTGCTGACTGCTCAGAAAATGCCACTTTCTAGATATGGCATTAAAAGTACATTCATCCTTCTTAAAACACCTGAGTAAGATTTAGCATCTTAACATATAAGTGTTGTGAGAATTCATTAGGTAACACTCTTCATCCTGTCTGATGTACAGTGAATAGGCAGAGTCTCGTTGACTTTGGTGGAGAGGGGCTTATGTCCAGTATCTCCAATCTAGAGCTTTTAAACATGGTCCACTCAGGAGAACTGTGTATAACTGTTAGGACTCATGACAAGACAAAGTATAATTAGTCCTGTTATAAAATTTAATTTATAAGTAAAGAACGACAGAAATAACAGGTAAACTTGTCTTCTGTGCAGTTCACCACAGAGCAAGTATTATCAGTAGAGGGTTCCATTTATTACTGTTTACCCCACTGCTCTTTGGGCAGTATGTTACACTACAACTAACCTCTTTCGTATATAAAATGATCCAATTGTACTTTTAGAGAATAACATTTTACACACTAGATCCATGCTCAAATACATTAGTTTCACACTAAGAATAAACTTATTCACTCAATAAACCCTTTCTGCTATTTGTTTCCATTTTCATTTCAGTTTAAATAAAAATGCACATCAAATAGGACAATTCTGAAGTTTTACTGCACCTGAATCTGAGTAACAGTTCCTTCATTAATCTCATCTTCAGCTACCTCAGTGGTAGCAGTCATGGTCACCTCAAAGCTCTGATCATTTTCTGAAACTACAGGATGGGTAAGTTAGTTGTATACCTTACTCCTGTAACGTTTCTTACGCATGCTACAAGTTTTATAAATTGCTACCTATTTATTTGTTGACACAGTAGAATCACCAAAATTATTATCAACTGTACTTCTTCATTAAACGTAAACATGGGTTTTGAAACCTTCAGTTTTACACTTGACTATAAGACCTAATGTGAAACATACAAATAAAAAGTGTTTGATTTGCTGCAAATATTTGGTACTCTATTAATGCTCCCTTTCCAGCCTTATCTTCAGTATTTTCCAGTTACTAAAGGCCAACGTTCAAATCTTTTGGCTGTATTCTTTTTCCCCAGTTTTCCTTCAACTTCAGAATGATAATGCCTTTACTTATAAGGAGTTTCTACTATGTTACACCAAATAAATAATCACTCTAGGTATAGTAAATTGGTATTTTAACTTATCCTTCAACTTATTGTATGCACCTGTGCCTACAGACCTTTATCAGTAAGGTAGTTTTATTTTGCCAGTACCATATAGATAACAATTACTGCAAAACGATCCAAGGTAAAGATGATACCTAAGCATATTAATAACATTTGAAAATAAAACATGCAGAATATTCTTATACGATCCAGAGAGTACACTCTTAACCTTTACCAAAAGAAACATTTGCTACAACAGTACATAAACTTGGAAGAACTTACCTGGAACAGCAACAACAGAAATGCATGGAGTGGAATCATCAAGGCTTTGATCATCCTCTGATAAGCAAAGCCTCTTGTGTGGAGGTTCAGTGCTGTCTTCAGAATCTACTTCATCCGTTTCTAACAACAAAACATGTGCAGGTTGCTTTCTGTTAACAAAGTGGACTAAAACAAAAGGTAAAAGCTAATGCGGTACGTTGGTTTGGTGATTTACTACTGCCCAGGAACTTAGTCCGAGTTATAGGCAACACCTCTCATCACGGTTTTTCTGTGGGATTCTCTTTGCAAGTTCCATCCACAGTAACTCACACAAACCAGTCCCTTAAAGTCTACAGAAATCTGGGTACATGCTTGGTTCTAAGAACTCATTTCCACTGAAATAAATCAAAACAGCCATATCCTTGTTGGACACATACACACCTAATTTTGTGATTACACGTAATTTGACAGTTTACCGTTCTTTAAACTACACCAGAACAAACTGCAGCACAGTAAGTTGAATCCAAGTAGCTCCCAGTATTTAGGGGTAGGGAAGCATAAGGGTTGGATCAATGAAAAAAGAAGAGAAAATACTACACAATACAACACTATACCATTTTGAGGGCAATGAAGTATAAGGTTCCCTTCAGTGTCCTGAGTCAAAGTCACAGAGTTCACGGTTTCTACTGTCACTGTGTCAGACTCTTCTTCAACTGTGCTCATACTCAAACCTGAAAGAGAAATAGACAGATTACTTTTCTGCAGTCTAACTGTCACTTTGTCCATAAAGCTGCTTGCTTTATCTCAATCGGCATAAACTCCCACAGAGAATGATGAAGGTCTGTTCTGTTTCATAGGAAAAATGTCATGGTTTTAGACACTCACCTGCCTTTACTTTCCCTGCACACTCACACATCGCACAGGGTAACACCAGATAGCTTCGAAGCTACTTTTCCTGTTAAAAACAGTACCTAGACTGCCTATTCAGGAGCATTTGCAATCTACTACTATTTTTTAACACAAAAATAGGCTACTACCTTTTCAGCATATTTAAATTCTCCATGTGATACATTTTGCCTCACTAATATCTCTTCCATTGCTCATTTAATAATTTTACTATTATATAACCTAAAGATAGCCAGGGCTGAAAAATGCAGTGCCATATGCAGTGCCATACTACTGATAGCTGCACTACTTACAGATTTCTAAGGTGCAAAGTTTTACTCCCTTTCCACATTAATAACTTGTGAAGCTAGTATTCTTTGCCATTGAAACAACATAAGCAACACAAAAACTGAGTGCAAGCAATCATCAGTGTAAAAATTTCCTCAGAAAAGAAGTTACTCAGGCTAAACAGTACATACTGGAGTGAGTGAACTAAGACAATACAAAGTGCTTCTGATAATCTCATTCCCAGTACAAAAGTACTACAAAGAAAAATGAAGTTTAGAAGAATTTCAATGTAAACTAGCGCTGTTTCTGTTTTTTAAATAAAACAAAACAACCCCCCCCAAAAAAAAATTCTAATCCACCAAATACAAAGAAATATAACCTTATTTGCTGCAGAAGCAAATGAAATCACATCTAAAATATCCAGAAGCTTTGCAATGATTTCAGCAGCTTTGAGTATCTAGGTTTGGTGACTATCTTTGGCAGAGATTTGTATCTCTGAAAATACCATGTTTCTCCTTGAAGAGCTCCGTCCTTTTTTATGAGTTTTCTCTTAGGTCAACCACAGAAAAAAAATACTTTTAATTTCTATTTTGAAGTCAAAACATTGTTATCAACAATTTAAGTTACATTGTCAAAAAAAATGCTATAGCTTTAAAAAAACCCATCACAATAATATTACAGAACTTTGATGTATCAGGTAGGCACATAAGTGGAATTTACAACCTGGATTTTAAATCCCCCGTATAATGTTAACAATATTGCTTCAGCAGGAAATGACAATTTTTAATTAGAAAACATGTTCTTTGGTACTGAAGATTCCCAAGAGCAGTGTTTTCTTGGAAGGATAAAACTATTCCCAGTCTTTCAATAAAATTGCTCATCATATAACAAGCTTGATAATTTGGCACACCTTTAAGCACATGTAGACTGATTCCTAGAATGAAGCAATATTACCCTTCTGAACATGTCAGAAATGTCAGATACCACTGACATTTTAAATCAGAAAAGTAAATTTGAGAACCCTCTATCTACCATCAGCAACAGCTCCTTGCACATACGAGTGCAGGAGGCAACAGCCTCTTTCGGATTCATCTGTTTCTGAGTTTTACAGCCTCTGCCCTATCCTTTACTAGAAGTGATGTTCGCTGCACAGCCATAGTATTGATTTTTAAGAACCAAGATAGGCATCAACTCTATAACACAAAAGAAACCTGAAGCGTTACAGCTAAATTAGCAGACTGTAAGTTCTTGAACGCAGTTCCAGTTACTCATTTAGCTTTTCAGGAGTGAACAAACTGGATAATTCTGGAGGGCCAAAAGAAATACAGATTCTCTTTTTTATGTTCATATGTCCTTTCTTAATAACTTTTACTTACACCAAATGCCGCAGCAAAAATTTTAAAGTTACATGAAATGCCATGGAGGATTCCTCTTTAATTTTATATGAACACAGAGTTATAACATTTATTTTTCTAGCATCACTTGAAAGCTCCCTTTTTACTTCTCACCTAGGGCTTCAAAGATGAAATTTATTTTTATAAAACATGCTATGTCAATCATCTTCACCTAGAGCTGATCTAGAAGCAGTGGAAATTACAGCACCATCCACAGCAGAAGACCGTTCTTTCTTTTTCTTGAAAGAATACCAAAAACTGAACCCAGAGACAGCAAAGCTGGGCCATTCAGTCACTCAGAACTTGCTGAGAATCAAAGAAAATGTTTATAGGAGTAGTTTCCGAGGTCAACACCCCAGGGTTTGGGGGCTGTCCATCTGCATACTCTCCCTCGCTGGTTTGCCATGTTAGAAGAGAAAAGGATACTGCATGAAAGGGGTCCATACATTCAAACCCAGCAATTCCATCAAAGGTGGGAAGGAAGATACACCACAATCAATAGCTGCTACCCTGACACTTCCATACAAACAGCGCTGTAACAGGACTAAGTAAGACAACAAGCACCACACCTAACAGCAGCACTGGTTCTTCTGATCGTTAGGTGTCCGCCTGAATTCCCAGATATGCATCAAAAAACTGTGCATAGCACTTTGTTCAAGAACTGTGATGTCCCAAGAAGCAGTCCTCAATGTAATTTCTAGCCTGAGCAGGGTTTTCTAACTTTTTGCTGATCTCCCAAGAACAGTTTACCCCAACAAAAAGAAGCTATCCAGAAAAAAACAATGATGTTCTGTGTCAGATACGTGAGATTTAGCACATCTCAAATTTTCTGAGTAAACGTACTAATCATTACCAAGCTTTCATAAAAACTTCAGAAGAGTCAAATCTTTGATTTGACTGCAAAAAATCCTACCAGCTTTAATGGATATGGCCTTAGACTTCAAGTGAAAACTGACTGTAAAGAAACCGAGTCAAGTCAAAGTCAAATGCGTATTTTGGACATTATTTTTTATTCATAAGACTACACAGATACAAGAAAACTGAGTGGAACAAAGAAACTTTTTCTTTCAAGATACGTTTACACCAGGAAAAGAACGCTAATGCATAAAGACATGAATTAGTGACCAAAAGGTGAGAAAAAACCCTTGATTACTGTGGTTGCTCTATGTGAACAAGAAACAATCTCCAGTTCTTGTAAAAAACACTGCGTTAAACTGAAACAATGACAAACTATCACATGTGCTGGACACATCAAATACAACATATGATGCGACCACCTGGAGTTTACCGTGAACTCAGTGGGAAAAGCACAGTGCTGCTAGAGGAGACAACGCCCTCTGATGCAAGGCTGCTTTGCCACTGGCTGCAGGGACACTGTACTCCTCAATTTATCATGGGATGACAGCTGAAGCCAGGCTAAACAGCCATACCACTACACAGGTCTTTTAGTATGTGCCATGTGAATTATCTTTAACACAGATACCTGCAAATCCACTACACCTCCAGCCTTGAAAAAGTTAAATACAGAGTTAATGACAGACAATGTTTCTTAATTAGTGAGAATTACAACATGAGTAGTCTGGTCATCTCCAAAACATCAACTTGTTTTCATAATTTTGCTACAGATGATTTTGAAAATGCACTGCTTTCTATTCAAAACAAAAAGCTTCTTTAGTTTTAAATATATAACCTAAGACTTTTCTTTAATCTTTGATCCAAACACATTCTTTATAGAGATACCAACCTAATACTAATATGTTCTATTCAGAAGGATGGATGTTAGCTTGTGGGGGGAACACTGTTGGATACATATACATGAACAGTGTGGATGCGTACTATGAGACAGTGTAATCCTAAATTTCTAAGATAGCAGCTTTGAAACCAGCATAAATTTAAGAAGCACTTAATGGCTTGTTTCTGGGTGCATTTACCAAATACAACATTTTTAGGAGTTGCATTATTGCATTAGAATTTCCAACAGGTTTCAACGTGCAACCAAACAGATTGGAAAATATTTTGCCTACAAGAGTCATTTAATACAGAATTCCACTATAAATTTTCCACTAAAGTCACATAATACAACAGTTCTTTTATGAAACATGCAGCAGATTTAGGCAGGAAAAAATATAAAGTTTATATTATACCAAGTTACAAAAACATTTGAAGATTTTTATATAAAATTTCTGTAATTCAAAATCATCTTCATCACGCAGATGGGCTCTATTCTATGGGCTGTAAAAATCTAGCACTAGCACTTGTGGACAGAATTCTATCATTATGCCTAGTTATTAACTGAATGTTATGTCTAGTCTTCTGAGAGTGATGTAAATCTTTTAAAATCTCTACATGAAATTGTATTAAAGGGTGTGGTGTCTGCACTGGGAAAAAAGTAAAAGCAAATTTCACTAAATCCTTTAAGAACCAAAACTTAACTTTCAGCTACTGAGGCATTTATCTGAAATAATCACATGGGATATGCTGGCATTTCAAAGTTTTTATTCAAGAATAACACAAAGGAAACAAAGTCATTACAGGATATACACCTTAGATTTATGGAAACCTGAATGTTCAGTGTATTCCATACCATGGCTCTTGTATAGTCAATACTGACAATACATAATCAGGAGTTCTTACTATTCAATTAATGCCAATCTCTTTGAATCACAGAATGGATTAGGTTGGAAGCAACTTTAAAGATCACCCACTTCCAAACCCCCTGCCATGGGCAGGGACATCTCCCACCAGATCAAGCTGCTCAAAGCCCCATCCAACCTGGCCAAGAACACCTCCAGAGAGGGAGCATCCACAGCTTCCTGTGCAACCTGCGCCAGTGTCTCATTACCCTCATCATGAAGAATTTCTTCTAAATCTTCTCCCTTCTGATTTAAAGCCACTTCCCCATGTCCTATCATTACATGCCCTTGTAAAAAGTCCCTTCCCAGCTTTCTTGTAGGCCCCCTTCAGGTACTGGAAGGCTGCAATAAACAAAAAAACTTTTCTCCATATCAAATGGGGTTCCACTCAAACCTAAAAATCCATCAAAGAAATTGTCTTTAATGGATGTAACAACGGATGTAAGGGGGATCAAACCAGAGAGATATCAAACAGAAGGACCCAAAAACATGAGTTTGAGACACATGAAGATTTACTGAACTGACCCACAGTATTTAGAGAAGTGCATCATCACGGAAACAGAATATATGGAGAAACAATGGGACAACCCGTTCGTATTTGTATTGATCCCAATTTGGCAGAACTCCATGAGTTCTAGCCAATTCACTGACATTATAATAAAATCACTAGTCATGTTTTAAATATCACACCGTGGAAAACAAAAAAAAAAAAAGCAAAGCCCTAGCTCTTTCAAAAGAAAAGCCACAGAAAGTTTAAATTTTCCTTCTCAGTAATAGAAAATAGCTCTCAGGCACAACCTTATGACTCTGGATAAAAATCTTGATAAAATTGATACATTCTAAAATTCATTCTACTTTCAAGTAAATCCAGATTCACTCTAAGCATTCCAGTAACTTCTTCACCTTTATAAACAATGGCAGGAATTTAGCATGCAATAATATAAGAAAAGTTTATTGTTATCCTAACTATACAAGGCATAAGATTGATAAGCAAGGCCACAGCTTTAGAATTAATGCTCATAAATAAGGAACTATTAAAAAATTTAAAATGCAGTACAGACATGTGGAGGTGTTTCTTTCTTACACACTCACCTTCTGTAATTTTGAGTGGTTAAGCCAAAAATCAGTATTTTTCAAGCATTCTATATAAGGAGTTTTAATTAATGTTCAATCTTTTCAGTAAGCCTAAAAAGTTTCAGTAAATGTGTGGAAAACAAACCTGAAGTTACTGCTCTTATTATATTCATATGGATTGATGGAAATCAGAATTTGAACGTGCTTCGTCCATCTCATTGCAAAATCTAGATCTCCCGGTTCTGTAAAGGGATTTTTAACTATGCTGTCAAGAAGCCAACTCACATCTACGGCCAGAGCAGTGCTGGCAAACAAAAAGCATTTTCTAGATTACTGAAATGCATAACTTACAAAGGCCAGGTGGGGCTGAACTCTTTGTGACTAAATGCATACAAACACTACCTGTCAGCTAAAGAAGTAGCTAGTAGCAGTATAATACACTTTACTGTGCCCAAGTGCACAAGACCTCAAAAAGAAAAAAGGAAGGAAAAAAGGTTTGGCCAACCGGAATGGGAGGTGGTGGAGTCGCCGACCCTGGAGGTGTTTAAGGGGAGACTGGATGAGGCACTGCGTGCCATGGTTTAGATGATGGTTGGTGTTAGTGTTGGTGTTAGTGTTGGGTTATAGGTTGGACTTGATGATCTCAGAGGTCCTTTCCAACCTTGTGATACTGTGATACTGTGTGATACTGTAACTCTACTGCAGAAAAGCCTGGTACTGTTTTTAGATGAAACCCCTGACCTTGGCAGAGTTACACATTTCAGACTCTACTTAAAAACAAAGCCCCAAGCAACCGCAAATCACAACTCTGACTAGGAAAAAAAAAAGATTATGAAACAAAACGGGATAGAAGCCACAAGCTTAGGATAGCCCAACCACAGACCCAGTGAGGGGAACACAGAATGGTTTGTGTTGGAGGGGGCCTTAAAGATGATTCAGATCTTCCCCCTGCCATGGGCAGAGACACCTCCCGCTGGATCGCGAGATTTAAACCTGTTCGTGCAGGTGGCCTTTTACTACAGACGTGAAGGTGGGGCAAAAGGATAAATAAAACAGAATAAAACCCAAACCAACACCTGCACGTCACCCTCCCCTTCCCGTCCCCCCACGGAAGCGGGGAGTGGGGGTGCAGTTTCGAGTTTTCCCCGATTCTGCCGCCCCCCATTTCTAAGTGCGCAGCGCCGAGGGAGCAGGGAAGCGCGGCCCGGGGGAGCGAGGCAGCGGCGCTGCCAGCCCTGCCCCCGGGGCGGTGGCTCCGCACCTCAGCGCCCGCCTCAGCGCCCGTTGCCCCCCGGCCGCCAGCGCCGCCATTTGGTGCTGCGCCGCCGCCATTTTCCCGTTCCTCTGGGTGGGCGGCGGCGCCGGCCGAAACCGGTGTGAGCTCCGCCACCAGCGCAGCCCGGCCCGGCCCGGCCCGGCCCCAGTGGCCGCGGCTGAGGTGCGGGGCCGGCCATGGCCGCCTCACCGCTCACGGTGCCCTCAGGCTGCCCCGCGCGGCCTCCGCTCCCGGCCCTGCCAGCCCGCAGGCTCCCGTGCACTTACTTCCTGTTTTGGGTCCGGGCACTTGAGAAACCAGGATGGAGACTCCCAAGTACCAGGATGGAGGCGCCGAGCGGCAGCGAACGGCGAGGGGGGGAGGCGGAGGCAGCGGCGGGGCGAGGCACAGGCAGCCCGCGAGCCCGCCGGAAGGGCCCGCCGCCCCCCGCACGGCGCTTCCGCCCAGCCGTGGCGCCACAAAGCGCACGCAGTGGGGTCCGGGGCGGCGGGGGCGCCACAAGGGGTACGGCGGCTTTGCTTCCCTTTCCTCACTGAGAAGGAGGTGGGAAGGGCTCCCCGCGTGCGACCCTGAGGAACCAAGAATCAATGTCTTGAGTTGGAAGGGATCCACAAGGATCATCAAGTCCAACTCCTGTCCCTGTACAGGACAGCCCCAACATTCACACCGTGTGTCTGAGGGCATTGTTCAAATGCTTCCAGAGTATTGGCCGGCGTGACGCCGTGACTGCTTTCCTGGGGAACTGCTGCAGTGTTCCACGACCCTCTGATGAAGAACTTTTGCCTAATAACCAATGTAACCCTTGCCTTGCACACCTTCCTGCCATTCTTTCAGGTCCTATCATTGGTGGCCAGAGAGATCAGTACCTGCTCTTCCTCTTCCCTTGTGAAGCTGTACATCGTGATGAGGTCTCCCCTCAGCCACCTTCTCCAGGCTGAACAGACCAAGTGACTTTGGCTGCTCCTCATGCAGTTTCCCCTCTAGACCCTTCACCAACGTTGTCGCCCTCCTCTAGACACATGCTTTTCTGGCTCCACTGGTCATGCTGACCAGTCCCCTGTAGGCATCTTTGAGGCTTTGAAAGTTTTAAGGTTTTAAAGGATGTTTAGGATAAATCAATCTTGCCTGGGGAAAGGATTCCGCCAGCCTGTCCCAAGACTTCGGGATGCCTACAGCCTGTGAGGAAGGTTTGCAGAGGACCGAGTCCCCTGTTTACAGGGGAAATGAGTGCATTTTAAAACTCCCAAGGCTTGGAGAAGGACATAGCTGAAGGTCCACCAAGTAAGGGAAAGAGCCAAGGAGGGGCTTTGTGGTAGAAGTGTGGTGAGGATTTCACGCATAAACATGCAAGGAGAGAATTTCACTCTCCCTTTGCCTCGATCCACCCACTTTGTTTGTGAGGAGACTCAGCGGGTGAGTATTTTTTTAGCCAACGGTCCAGGTGCTGTTCCATGAGGTGGCCACCACCACAAACTGCACTCTGCTAGATGCATGCTTATTCATGTTTTTAAGGCTCATTTTTGATAATGTCATTTTTTTCCAGGTTATTAAGCAGCAGGGAAATGAAGAGTGAGCCATGAAGGCAGTGTGGATGTAAAGAAAGGTTTTTCCCAAGGGAAGGCAACTGATATGACCAAGGGAAGCAGGTTGATGTAATCTTTTTGGGTTTCAGTAAAGACTTTGATACAGTTTCTCCCAGCATTCTCCTAAATAAAATGTCTAGCATACAGCTGGATAAACATAATGCAACGGGTGATTGTGATATGATTCTATGACCCCTGTGAACTCCTGAAGCACCGATTGAAGGGAGGCAAGGCAGGATGGATGCTCCATCTAGTCTAGAGTAACTCAGATGGGGCAAGATGGTTATGGTTAGGCTTACCACAAGGTTTTGGGTCATTCTGTTTGCCTGAGCATGCTACAGCTTTAAAATATTGGGACCAACAAGGTCCTCTCTGCATGACTCTTCCCAGGGAGTTTCTGTAGAAGGGAGTACAGCAAAGCTCAGTTTTGCTGTGTGCTATCATAGATTAAAACATATTTGAGGAGAAAACCTGAGAATTTACTCCTGTAAAAGAAGGGCTTTTAGTGGGACATGCATACAGAGGGACTAAGACTCAGGATGGTACTATGGAGACAAGGCAGGGTAGAGAGGAGAACATTGCACATAAAATTAGGATGGTGAAAGAATGGAGATGAAATGCATGGCTAGGGACAAGGAGAAGGTAGCTGGGATAAGAGCTGAAAGCAGGATTTACTGCATCTGTTTTGTTCAAAACACACTTAAATTAGCTCTGGTGTCTGTATATTTGTTCTTTCTGGATATCAGACCTCAGGGGTCTCAAATTCCATGTCCAGAATTCCAGGGAAAAGTTTAAGTGCTCAGTGCCCTTAGGCACTCGTTGGCCAAAGTGGAAGTTCTTCTAGGGTTGCATACAGCTATTGGACTCACCAGCCCATGATCTCTTGCAGGTCCCTGATTTTTTTCTGCGTTTTTTGCAGCAAATGAAGCACAAATGTTATGTTTGCCCTTTTTGTAGTGTATCTCTGCTTTGGGTTTTTTTGTTTGTTTGTTTGTTTTATTTTGTTTTCAAGATGGCTATGGGCTTGCTTTAAAAACAACAGGAGGTTGTTTAAAAACAACCAAAATCAGGAGGCTGAGTTCAGACTGTACAAGAAGCTATATTTTTGACGTTTCATGCATGACTTCACCATGTCAAAATTTCTAGAAAGTGGTAGGATGCAAAGACGAAGAGGACTCCTTCCATACTGTATTTATGTGTTATCCCCATGTGTTATCCCCACTCCAATGAGTGTATTTCGTACTTGGTATAAAGTTCTTTCTCCTTATTCTCTTTGTGTCTTATTTATCTGGATGTACCTTGTGGAAAACAGTATTTTAACTGCAAAAGCTGTACCTCTTTTTATGTAGTGGTGTTGTTCTGGAGACATGAAGATGATAATCTGTTGCCGCCAGGTCACACAGCAGCACTTTGTGGACTGTGGCACTGGGAGTTCTATGCCACCGTCCTGTTTTTTAGTCACAGATCTGCAAGACTTTTTGCACAGTTTTGGGATTATGACCTCTGTGCCCCATTCCCTGTTTGTGCAGTGGAAATAATATCACTTTCCTCACAGATACATGATATAAACACACTCAGAAACATTTCCTTTATATTGAGTTCAAGGAATATGTAGAAAAAGCAGTGACTGGAGTTCTCTGGTGTTTCGTGAACAGGATGAAATCTTGTTCTGCGATGAACTCTTGTTCTGTGGAGCAAATGGGATTCAGGCATCCTGAGTTGTCTCGTTTTAAGGAAGTAGTTACATGCATACACACCTACTTAAGATGATGAAAGAATCAAACACAGAGTTTCCTATGGATCTAACAGGCCTTTTTTAAAAAGTAGCTGTTAGTTTTTTACCCATCCATATGCCTTTTCTTCCAGAGGACCTATATTCCTGATAGCCACAAGGTGTCTCTACTGCAGTGTGCTCTGGACCCACCTGCTGAATCTTTGAGATGCAGTTTTTCTCCTTTTGCTGTGATGAAGTTAAAGCGAAATCAGAATCACACCCTTGGGAGTGCACCTGGAGCATCTGCTTCCGAGAGCTCGTCTCCAGCCACACATCTCCTCAACTGTCTTTCCCTTTTTCTGTTTCATTACCAGTATCTCCTCCTTTTGTGAGCCTTTCTGTCTTAAATCTGCCTGAGCAGGAGCTGCACATGGATAGCCCTGGATAGCTGGTGTTTTGGCACACAGCGGCTCAGCGGTTTCAGAATCAGCCGGAGCACCTGCCAGTGGCCCAGGGCAGGCCATGGCCTCTTCCCATGCTCGGCGTATGCAGACTCTGTCTGCCCAAACCCTGTCCCATTGTGCCTCCTGCTTATGAGGCAAGATGGCTTTCCACTCCCTGTGCTGCAGAAAGGATGGAGGTCTCTAAGGTTTTTACTTCTGAAGTTTCATTTTATACGTGAAATAAATAAAGGTAGAAAGAACTACTGATTTCAGTGAACTGGATCTCATCAGGGAGGGAGGTCTCTGGTTGCATGTCTCCACACTGACACCAGAAGAAACTTTGGTGATCACAGGAGAATGGTCCTTCTGCTCTGCCTTGGTACATAAGATGCGCCTTGCTTAATGCAATCTGGTGCACTGGTCCTAGTTCAGACTCTGAACTGTTTTACTATTCTTTTCTGCAGTTTCATGGAAAGATGCTGTCACAAATTGTGTCCTTTTCCCCAGCTCATTGCAATCCACAGCGCTGGTAGTTCTCCTCATTTGGCTGCATTTATTTATCTGTTGTGCCCACTTAGCATGAGATGCTCCCTTTGTTGCTTCAGTCTAGTAGAGCTGAGCTGCTAATCTGACCTGCCAAACATCTGCTGCTGTTACTTTGTCTGTTGCCAATCGCACTGACAGGTATCTTGGTGCTGAGCAGCGGTTCAGGTTTCCCATTCCAAAAATCCATCTTTGCGTCAATCATTAAAAATTTTGCTCCAAGCAAAAGGCAAGTCCACAGAGAAGAGCTGGACTATGCCTTTGTATGCTGTTTTTTCCATCCTTTCCTGAGGATCTCACTGAAGCAGACATAGAGATGTTCCTCTCCAGGACAAGAAATTTCTGAGTGGAGGTAGTAGTTGGCAGAAGCTGGAGGGAATAATCCTGGAGGAAAGGACACCTCACTGCAGCATCCTGCAAACAGTCTGATTCCTGCTTGTTTATGATATTATTCTTATTTACATAGATTTCTATCTCTATAGATATGTACCTAAGTACATATGGGTATAGGAAATATATTCATGACTTATTTATAGAAAAAATATGGTTTTATCTATAAACAATCTAGTATTTATATACCACACGTACATTTATATGCTCACAGTTTGGTAGGTACTGGCTATGGAGGATTGCTCAGGCTCTGAAGAGCTGCTATGAATGAGAGAGATGCCAGAGAAAGAGTAATGGAGCATAGTGTGAACTTGTATGGCTTCTCCACTGCAGAGTGTATCTCCTGTAAGAAAAATTACTACCCTGGGGCCTGGCCCAGGAAGAATCCTACAGAGAGCGGTCACTACTTCTGAGACCTTGTCTTTTGTGGCGATCTTATGTATTTCCTCACTTACCTGAGTGAGGCTGTAACGGACTGACACACCTTGAAAGTCCCCCGTGATATGCATTGGAAGCCTGCTGTGCCACTTACCCTCTGCAGTGTTAATATACTTAGGAGCCTTGACACACAGTCTGTGGAGCTGGGAAGGAGGTATTTTGCTTTCTTTTCTTCCTGTAACCCCTACTATGACATCTAAATTGTGATCACAGTCAGCCTAGGCTGCATGGGGAAGCACAATTACCACCTGGGTTACCATATAGGCATGCCCACCCAGCTCTTGTCATAGACTGAGGCCATAGCAGTAGTGATCCCACTGAACCGAACCTGAAACTCGTGGTGTTTGTTTTGATATGGCTAAATATGAAGAAGAAAAAAGGAATAGAGGTCCAGAGACAGTGAGAAGAGGGCAAGCTGCCATCAAGGTCTACATGGGTCTGAGCTGCCAGTGGCTTTTGGGATGATGCATCCTTTCTGCTGGTTAGTATAGCTGAAAGGGAGCTGTGAGATTCACAGTAGATAAAGAATTTAGTGGCTGAAGAGTATATCCAGGAGAACAGGAAGGAAGAACTGTTTTCTACAGGATAGATGTATAGACAGTAGAAAAGGAGAAGGAAGGAGTCTTCACAGAATCGCTGGCAGAAGAGAAGGGAGAGAAAACAGGGACAGAGCAGATGGGAGGAGCCGATGGATCCCTGTTGGGAAGCAACTTACCGTGTGCCACTGAAATCAAAGGCAGGGGGAGACATGAGGAAACAGTGGCAAAATTTAGTTCCTGCTGTAGGAGGGACAGACAGAAGTGGCTTTCTGCGCGGCACCATACACAGACTTGTGTGCAAGGGCTGAGAGTGGGCAGGGGAGCAGCATCTGTGCAGGGGAGGAGAGACAACATGAGGGGCAAGAGCTGGTTTTTTGGCCTATGTTACCCAAAGACTTCAAGTAATTGGAGCTATATGGTCACGGTCTTGAACTCTCCGAGGAGCTGTGGGAAGAGAGTAATATATTCCACCTCGGGGAATAGTGTAATGTTTTGGAGCTGCAGGTTGTTTTAGCTTTCCTGTAGGTTCAGCATTTTGGTAGTGCTTACCAAGTTCTGGTTACCATGAAAGCAATCAGAAAGCTCCCATGCATTTGAAGGGGACAAAATGTTTTGGGTTTTTTTTGTTTCAGGTAAAATGTACCTGGGAACCAGCTTTTTCAACTCAGAGAGAATGTGAGCAAATGAGCAAACAGTATCTACTTTGTATTTTCCTTCAGGTTTGTTCCTAAATTTGTTTTACTACAAAATGAAATTCTTCTCTGTTGTTCTGTTCCCAGCTTCCACTGTGTAAGCAGTTTGGCCAGTTTTGGTTTTGTCTTTTTGGATTAGCACAGAGCTGGGAGGCAGAACTTAACTTCAACCCCAAATCTTTCCATTGGAAGAAAAGTTATTCATGGCATTATTCCACTCAATGTAGGAGTTTCTTGTGTTTACAAAACCTGCCTTTTGGGCCGATGCTGGTCTTGCAGCCTCCCTTCAATAATAGTCTGGAGTTTCTGACAGTAGATACACCAGAAACACAACCTAAACGACCTCTGAGGGTCAGTTCTGCCCCAGCTTTTAATGTTTCTTTTTATCTCGCTTGCTTGATACTGTGGTTCATTGCTGACTGTTTTTCTTGCAACATACAGCATGAAAAAAGTTTTCTCTCAGTGGTTTCTTTCTGGGAAACAACAACAAAAGCAAACCCCAAATGATTTTCTATTGAAAAAAATATTTGGAGGAATTAGTGAAAAGTGAGATAAGCCTATTTAATCTCTAAATTTAAAGGTCTAAAAAGCTGCCAGAGAATCATTGATAGACCTCATCTGCTTTATGGAACAGCTGCCCAAGAAGTTCTCAAACTCTTCATGTCTCCTTGATTTTCTTGAGAGGTGCTTGTGGTCCTGTACCCATATTCTTGGTGAGTGGCTGAAAATGCTAGAACTGAAGACCAGAAACACCAAGAAAAAGAAAGATCCTATTCCATCAGTGATTTCGGGTGCAGCTGTGCACACATGCCAGGGGGCAGGATGCTGAGCCACACGAATGTTGATACTGATCCAGACTCTTAGTTCCTGTGAGAAGCATTAGCCCTCAGCTAACTGTAAGTGATAATAATCAGATTTCATGCTTCTCTCAAGAAAAAAATAAAACAGTTGTCCTAATAGCTCTATTAAAAATATATCCAATTATTTATTTCTTTGTTTTCCAGTGCAGTAACCTGAACACAGATGGCCAGGAAGTATTTTTTTCATCATGTGACATTTGGGGTCTGTTGTCAACTTGCATTCTGCACTGTGAAGCCAGCTCATTTGTGAAAAGGTAGAGGAAAAAAAACATTGTAATATCCAAGAAGCTTGTGATTAAATGTATTCACTTGGGCTGGAGGAATGGACCTCTGAGTCCAAACCATTTTAACATTGGCTGCTTCGGAGGCAGAAAAATCTCTGACTGACCTAAGGATTATTTAATTGATCTCAAAAGAGAAACTAAGAATCATGCCAGGGAGCCAAAAGCTGTGGTGCCTGGAGCATTGAGGAGGCAAGCAGAGGTCCAGGTCACTGCGCTGGGTAAGACTGAAGCCTAATGCTGTCACACACCTGCTCCTTCATCTGTCATTTTTTTGTCCCGTCTCTGCCACAGGAAATTTTACTTTAGAAACTCAAGAGGCAAAGGCAGACGGAGGTAAAGGAGCTCTTCTCCAGCTTCCCGTGCTGTAACGAGGATTGTGGTTCCCAAATTGTGATGGGCAAGTGGTTGAACAGACATACAACCTCCGCGCAGTGACCCGCGTGTCATTCAGCCCTGAAAATCCTCTCAAACTGGCAATGGCTGTCTAAGTGGCCATGTTAGAAGGCAAAATTAAAGAGGCAATTTCAAATTCAAGAAAGAAATGAATCGAAATGTTTGCTAATTATGTAGCTTGTGGATATTGCATCAATGTCAATCAAACTTCATGGCATTCTGAGACCGTAAATAATGTCCTCCTTGTCTCAAAAACAAACACAGTCCAGCCCTTTTCTGCCATTCCAGGTGCTCAGGGTTCGATGTGGACTCGTGAAACACACACACACCTTCACCCCGGCATCCATAAGCACAGCACGGCAATAGATTCCAGTGTAGCAGTTAGGTCCATGGAATAGCTGTGCTGGGCCTCAAGCTCCTTTCCCGGTCATTGGCACAAACCTTGGGTCTCTCCAAAGCTGCATCTCGTGGCTCATCAGCTGGTCCAATTCCGGCTTCACTGGCACACTGCGCATACACACACACACAGAGGGATCCCACTGGGCACTGGCCCAAGGCACTTTGTGCTTTCACCTGAGGCCCCCATGACCTCCAGACCCTCTGATGGCTGTTTCCGTTTTCGGTTGCAACCCTCCTTTCTCTTAGACCAGGCAGGGGTTCACCAGAGCATTAGAGCTTGAATGGCTTTCAATTGGAACGGGGAAGAATTAGATCGGACATTAGGAAGAAATTCGTCACAATGAGGCTGGTGAGACATTGGCACGGGTTGTCCAGTGAAATTGTGGCTGCCCCCTCCCTGCAAGTGTTCAAAGCCAGGCTGGATGGGGCCTTGAACAACCTGGTCTCGTGAGAAGTGTCCCTGCCCGTTGCAGGAGGGATGGAACTGGATGATCTTTAGGGTCCCTTCCAACCAAAACCATTCTAGGATTCTATGACTCTTCCTATTTGCGCCGTTCTCTCTGTCTGAAACCTCATAGTGCAGGGGCTGGGCATGGAGTCCTTGCCTCACCCAGGAGACAGAATGGGACTGAAGCAGGGCTTCCGGGGAAAACCAGGGATTTTATTTCCAGAACAAAGAGAAACACGAGGATAGACAAATGGAATGACAGCCAGAGAAGACACTGATGGGTCGTCTGAGGAGCGTAGGCAGCACCCAGAGTTCTTCAATACTGAGGCTGCCTTTGGAACAGCAGGCATTGCCCCATCAGGACATGATGGTGGGACTCTGCAGCCTGCCCCGCATCCTCTTCCTGCAGCTCCTTAGGTGTTTCCACCTCTTAGGACCTGCAGGAGCTCCTGCACCCGAGAGAAAATCTCCACCAGTTTCTGCATGGGGTAAAGGCAGGAGTTGAACCGGCTCGGCTCTGGTGGACTTGGCTGGGGTGTCTGACCGGGAGTCAAAGTAAAGAGAAGATGGCTGTTGTCCCCTTCTGTTGTTGTGGCTTCTCCTCCTGAGCGCAGCCCCATCTGGGCCAGGATCCAGTCACCGAAGTGCTGCGTGGAAGTGTATACTCCTGGTCGACGAGCCCTGGCGCAGCCTTTTCCCCAGCTGGTCACTCCCACCAGCCAGAACTGGTCACTGTGGTGATCTTGACAGACCAGAGGACCACCGCTGTCCCCCTGCAACGGAGGAGAGAGGAGTCAGGGGTTGCTGGGGGCTATCTCAGAGCCAGAGTTTCTCCTGCTCTCCCCCAGCAGCTCCAGAGCTGTGTTGCCTGCACAGAAAGGCTCTGCTCTGGCGCTGGAGCCAACAGGACGTGGTCAGGGAGGTGTCCATGGCCTGTAAGGGGAGCAGAGGGATGTTCCAGGGCCAGATTGGGAGCTCCTACCTGGCAGGTGTCAATGCCGCCCTGCGGATAGCCCGCACACAGGTTGTGGGGGTGGATGGCCCCGCGGTACCACCCGCTGCTGTTGCAGACCTGGGTGTCAAGGAGGTAGACCTGGGCCTCCTGAAGCACGAAGGGTGTTCCTGCAGCTGTGGGCACAGACAGAAATTAACACGCGGCATCTCCCTGCCACTTCACCTCCTCCCTCTACTGCGCTCGTAGGAGACCCCGCCTGGAGTGCTGTGTCGGGTTCTGCAATCCCCAACATCAGAAGGATGTGCAGCTGTTGGGACAGGTGTAGGGGAGGGCTACGAAGATGATGATCAGAGGGCTGGAGCACCTCTGCAATGAGGACAGGCTGAGACAGTTGGGGTTATTCAAGGGCAGGCTGGATGGGGCCTTGAACAGCCTGGTCTAGTGAGAGGTGTTCCTGCCCGTGGCAGGGGGCCTGCAACTGGATGACCTTTAAGGTCCCTTCCAACCCGTACCATTCTATGATTTCACTGCCTGGGAGAATCCCTTCCCTAGGGCTTGACTTTGCCTCTGGAGACGCACTGTTCCAGTGTGTCCCTTCTGCCTTGCTTTGGGTCAGAGCCATCTCCCCAGAGGCAGATGTCCCCACAGCCTGACTCCGGTTCTGTGCTGTGCTCTCAGGAAGCCTAACCCGTCTGCCCTGGATTCCCAGCTTGCTCGCAGGACACCAATACTTTTTGGGCACTCACATCTGGCAGTGGTGGCCCCCCAGCCGCTGATGTAGCAGTTTTCCATCTCCCAGAGTCGCAGCGAGCGGTCGGGCACGCAGGCGCGCTGCACATAGGGGCTGCACTGCACAGGCTGGTCGAGGTCTATCAGGGCGATGTCGTTCTTCTCGGTGAGCTTATCATAGTCCTGGTGCACGATGATCTGCCTGGCGTAGCGCACTTGGGTCTCAGGGCCCACGTGAGCCAGGCTGTTGACACCAGCCACCACTTTCCAGAAGAGGACATCACTGGAAGGTGGACGGAGAGAGGGGTGAGAGGGGTCACTGCAAGGAACGAGGCTGAGAGTTGCCTGTGGGTGCTGTTGCTGGGCACCTGCTGCTGTTGCGGGGATATCCCTGCTTCCAGCTCCTCCATACCTGGCGTTAACGAAGCAATGGGCTGCAGTGAGCACCCACTGTGGGGTGATGAGGGTCCCTCCACACACGTGGAAAAAGTCTTGTTCCGTGACCTTTTGTATGCTGACTATCCAAGGCCAGGCTCCCGGCTGGGCATCCCAGCCCCCGACGACGCGTGAATTTCCAGAGATAAAGTAAGCCATTGGCCGGAGTCCGCAAGTCCTGTGGAAACCAGAAGCTCTTTACTGTCCTGCTCAAGGCCTTGCTGATGTTAGCACTGCAGCTCAGCTGCCTTCCCTCCGCAGCCGGCATCGCTGCAGGGAGCGCAGGGCCAGGGAACCCCATGGGGCGGGTGGGCGTCCACCCCTGTCTCTGCTTTAGCCCCGTCGAGGAGCTGTGCCAGCAGCCTGGGCTCCGCAGAGGAATTGCATATCCCCCATAGGGTTGGGGAAGCTGTGGCGTGGCCATGGGGGACAAGCGGGAACCATCCAGTGAAGCCCAGCAGAACTGCCCAAACTCCCTCCCAGCGCGTGGGCCGCTCCCTCGCGCCTATCCCATGTGAAGAACAGAACAGCAGCTGACCCACCACAGCCTCCTTTCCGGGAGCTGCCAAGAGGGATGGGTGAGAGGCCCAAAACTGAACCCGGGATTCGAGGTGCGGCCTCCCCAGCACCGAGTCCTGGGGAATGATCCCTTCCCTGCTTCTGCTGGCCCACACTGTGGCTGATGCAAGCCAGGATGCTGTTGCCCTTCTTGGCCACCCTGCTGCCTCCTGGTCAGCCCCTGGCAAGCAGCACCCCCAGGTCCTTTTCTGCCAGGCAGCTTTCCAGCTGCTCTTCCCCGAGCCTGGAGCGTTGCCTGGGGTTGTTGCGAAGAACAGCCTGGAGCACTTACTCGCAGTTTTCCCATGTGCCCTGCGCAGTCCGGCACAGGAACAGCAGGACGAGGAGGACCAGGAGTCTTTTCATCGTGCTAGTGGCACAAAGCTGCTGCTGATCGGAGAGCTGGTGGCCAGCAGGAGCGCAGCCAACAGACTGATCGCAGTGCTCACGCTGCCCGCTGAGCCCTTGACCCTGCGCTGATGTCACAGAGGTGCTGGGCACCAGTGGCTCGGGGCAGGCGGGACATGGGTTGTTCCAAGAAGGAGGGGAGGGAGGAGTTGGGGTTGCACATCCTTGACAGCCCCCGCCAAGTGCTCTGCTTGTGGGGTGACGACTGTCAGGCCCCTAACCATGGTTCTGGGAAAGACCGGAAGGGAAAACCCTAAATAGCTGTAGAGGCCCTGAGCTAGGCACGGTCTGAATTATGGCCACGCTGGAAGGAGGAAGAGGACTGACCTGATGTTTACATCCCCACATCCCCTTCGTGTGTCTTCTCCAGCTGTGCTCTACTTCTGTAACACCCTGGAGCGTTTGCCCATGATATCCAGGCTCCCTCACATGTGCCACAGATGCTTGAGTCACAGAATTGCAGAGAACCGGAAGTTGCAAAGGACCTTCTAGAGACTGCCCAGTCTGAAAACCAGTTCTCAAGGAGAGTTCACTAGAGCACGCATCTCAGGAACGCCTTTTATCACTCTTCAAGTCAAAAAGAGTTCTAGAACAAATCACGGAACAGTTTGGCTTGGAAGGGAGCTCAAAGCCCATCCAGTTCCAACCCCCCCTGCCTTGGGCAGGGACACCTCCCACTGGATGAGGTCGCTCAAAGCACCATCCAAGCTGGCCTTGAACACCTGTGTCAGTGCCTCACCACCCTCACTGGAAAACATTTCTTCCTACTATCACATCTCAATCTCGCTCCTTGCAGCTTAAAACCATTCCCCCTCGCCCTGTCCCTGCACTCCCCGAGAAAGAGCCCCTCCCCAATTTCTGTAGCCCCTTTCAGTACTGGAAGGCTGCTCTAAGGTCTCCCCAGTGCCTTTTCTTCTCCAGGTTCAAACCCAAGTCGCGAAGCGTGTCCTCATATGGCAGGTTCTCCAACTCTTGGACCATCTCCATGTCCTTCTTTGGACTCGCTCCAACAGATCCACGTCCTTTTTGTGCTGAAGACTCCAGAATCTGATGCAAGTGGGGTCTCACCAGAGCAGAGCAGAGGGGCAGAATCCACTCCCTGGTCCTGCTGGCCACACTGCTTTGGATGCAGCGCAGGACACGGTTGGCTTTCCGGACTGCAAGTGATCATCGCCGGCTGATGTTGAGCTTTTCACCCAGCAGCACCCCCAAGTCGTTGTCCCCGGGGCTGCTCTCAATCCAACCTCTTCCCAGCATGTAGTCGTGCTTGGGATTGCCCCAACCCAGGGGCAAGCCCTTGTATCCTCACCTGCTCCTCATAAGTTATGACCTCTGGTCCTTTCATCAGCTTTGTTGTGTTCCTTTGGACACATTCTGCTATTCTATAACCTTCCTACATTGTGGAGGTCAGAACTGCACACACTACTTGAGGCACAGTTGAGTACAGTGGGACGACCAGTGAGCTATTCTGTGCCTAATGCACCCCAGAATATGGTTGGTCCTTTTGGCACCAGGACACATTCTTGACTCACGTTGAACTTACCATCAACCAAAACCCCCAGAGGTTTTGGAGTTGGAAGTTCAAGAGGTTTCCTTCCACCTAGATGTAAGGACCAACAGTCACTCAGAGGATGACCAAGTCGTGGAGTAGTGTCTCAAGAGAGACTGTGGGATCTCTGGCGTTAGAGGTTTTTGGGACCTGACTGGTTACCGCCGGGAGCAGGGTTTCCTTACCAAAAGTAGAGCTTTAAACCTTTTTTTTTTGGTCATCAAATGCAAACGTTGACACTAATAATGGTTTTATCATCAACAACTGTTTTAGAGAGAAACCTCGCTTTTTGAAAAAGAATGAATTGAAAACTGAGTTGTTATAATTTTTTGAGCAGGAAAAGGCATAAGGCATAGGAATTTCATGCAAAGTTAAGAAGCAAGACAGAAGCTAAGTGAAGCCTGATGCTGTCACACACCTGCTCCTTCATCTGTCGTTTATTTGTCCCGTCTCTGCCACAGGGAAATTTTACTTTAGCAACTCAAGAGGCAAAGGCAGACGGAGGTAAAGGAGCTCTTCTCCAGCTTCCCGTGCTGTAACGAGGATTGTGGTTCCCAAATTGTGATGGGCAAGTGGTTGAACAGACATACAACCTCCGCGCAGTGACCCGCGTGTCATTCAGCCCTGAAAATCCTCTCAAACTGGCAATGGCTGTCTAAGTGGCCATGTTAGAAGGCAAAATTAAAGAGGCAATTTCAAATTCAAGAAAGAAATGAATCGAAATGTTTGCTAATTATGTAGCTTGTGGATATTGCATCAATGTCAATCAAACTTCATGGCATTCTGAGACCGTAAATAATGTCCTCCACCCCTTTTCTGCCATTCCAGGTGCTCAGGGTTCGATGTGGACTCGTGAAACACACACACACCTTCACCCCGGCATCCATAAGCACAGCACGGCAATAGATTCCAGTGTAGCAGTTAGGTCCATGGAATAGCTGTGCTGGGCCTCAAGCTCCTTTCCCGGTCATTGGCACAAACCTTGGGTCTCTCCAAAGCTGCATCTCGTGGCTCATCAGCTGGTCCAATTCCGGCTTCACTGGCACACTGCGCATACACACACACACAGAGGGATCCCACTGGGCACTGGCCCAAGGCACTTTGTGCTTTCACCTGAGGCCCCCATGACCTCCAGCCCCTCTGATGGCTGTTTCCGTTTTCGGTTGCAACCCTCCTTCCTCTTAGACCAGGCAGGGGTTCACCAGAGCATTAGAGCTTGAATGGCTTTCAATTGGAACGGGGAAGAATTAGATCGGACATTAGGAAGAAATTCGTCACAATGAGGCTGGTGAGACATTGTCACGGGTTGTCCAGGGAAATTGTGGCTGCCCCCTCCCTGCAAGTGTTCAAAGCCAGGCTGGATGGGGCCTTGAACAACCTGGTCTCGTGAGAAGTGTCCCTGCCCGTTGCAGGAGGGATGGAACTGGATGATCTTTAGGGTCCCTTCCAACCAAAACCATTCTAGGATTCTATGACTCTTCCTATTTGCGCCGTTCTCTCTGTCTGAAACCTCATAGTGCAGGGGCTGGGCATGGAGTCCTTGCCTCACCCAGGAGACAGAATGGGACTGAAGCAGGGCTTCCGGGGAAAACCAGGGATTTTATTTCCAGAACAAAGAGAAACACGAGGATAGACAAATGGAATGACAGCCAGAGAAGACACTGATGGGTCGTCTGAGGAGCGTAGGCAGCACCCAGAGTTCTTCAATACTGAGGCTGCCTTTGGAACAGCAGGCATTGCCCCATCAGGACATGATGGTGGGACTCTGCAGCCTGCCCCGCATCCTCTTCCCGCAGCTCCTTAGGTGTTTCCACCTCTTAGGACCTGCAGGAGCTCCTGCACCCGAGAGAAAATCTCCACCAGTTTCTGCATGGGGTAAAGGCAGGAGTTGAACCGGCTCGGCTCTGGTGGACTTGGCTGGGGTGTCTGACCGGGAGTCAAAGTAAAGAGAAGATGGCTGTTGTCCCCTTCTGTTGTTGTGGCTGCTCCTCCTGAGCGCAGCCCCATCTGGGCCAGGATCCAGTCACCGAAGTGCTGCGTGGAAGTGTATACTCCTGGTCGACGAGCCCTGGCGCAGCCTTTTCCCCAGCTGGTCACTCCCACCAGCCAGAACTGGTCACTGTGGTGATCTTGACAGACCAGAGGACCACCGCTGTCCCCCTGCAACGGAGGAGAGAGGAGTCAGGGGTTGCTGGGGGCTATCTCAGAGCCAGAGTTTCTCCTGCTCTCCCCCAGCAGCTCCAGAGCTGTGTTGCCTGCACAGAAAGGCTCTGCTCTGGCGCTGGAGCCAACAGGACGTGGTCAGGGAGGTGTCCATGGCCTGTAAGGGGGGCAGAGGGATGTTCCAGGGCCAGATTGGGAGCTCCTACCTGGCAGGTGTCAATGCCGCCCTGCGGATAGCCCGCACACAGGTTGTGGGGGTGGATGGCCCCGCGGTACCACCCGCTGCTGTTGCAGACCTGGGTGTCAAGGAGGTAGACCTGGGCCTCCTGAAGCACGAAGGGTGTTCCTGCAGCTGTGGGCACAGACAGAAATTAACACGCGGCATCTCCCTGCCACTTCACCTCCTCCCTCTACTGCGCTCGTAGGAGACCCCGCCTGGAGTGCTGTGTCGGGTTCTGCAATCCCCAACATCAGAAGGATGTGCAGCTGTTGGGACAGGTGTAGGGGAGGGCTACGAAGATGATGATCAGAGGGCTGGAGCACCTCCGCAATGAGGACAGGCTGAGACAGTTGGGGTTATTCAAGGGCAGGCTGGCTGGGGCCTTGAACAGCCTGGTCTAGTGAGAGGTGTCCCTGCCCGTGGCAGGGGGCCTGCAACTGGATGACCTTTAAGGTCCCTTCCAACCCGTACCATTCTATGATTTCACTGCCTGGGAGAATCCCTTCCCTAGGGCTTGACTTTGCCTCTGGAGACGCACTGTTCCAGTGTGTCCCTTCTGCCTTGCTTTGGGTCAGAGCCATCTCCCCAGAGGCAGATGTCACCACAGCCTGACTCCGGTTCTGTGCTGTGCTCTCAGGAAGCCTAACCCGTCTGCCCTGGATTCCCAGCTTGCTCGCAGGACACCAATACATTTTGGGCACTCACATCTGGCAGTGGTAGCCCCCCAGCCGCTGATGTAGCAGTTTTCCATCTCCCAGAGTCGCAGCGAGCGGTCGGGCACGCAGGCGCGCTGCACATAGGGGCTGCACTGCACAGGCTGGTCGAGGTCTATCAGGGCGATGTCGTTCTTCTCGGTGAGCTTATCATAGTCCTGGTGCACGATGATCTGCCTGGCGTAGCGCACTTGGGTTTCAGGGCCCACGTGAGCCAGGCTGTTGACACCAGCCACCACTTTCCAGAAGAGGACATCACTGGAAGGTGGACGGAGAGAGGGGTGAGAGGGGTCACTGCAAGGAACGAGGCTGAGAGTTGCCTGTGGGTGCTGTTGCTGGGCACCTGCTGCTGTTGCGGGGATATCCCTGCTTCCAGCTCCTCCATACCTGGCGTTAACGAAGCAATGGGCTGCAGTGAGCACCCACTGTGGGGTGATGAGGGTCCCTCCACACACGTGGAAAAAGTCTTGTTCCGTGACCTTTTGTATGCTGACTATCCAAGGCCAGGCTCCCGGCTGGGCATCCCAGCCCCCGACGACGCGTGAATTTCCAGAGATAAAGTAAGCCATTGGCCGGAGTCCGCAGGTCCTGTGGAAACCAGAAGCTCTTTACTGTCCTGCTCAAGGCCTTGCTGATGTTAGCACTGCAGCTCAGCTGCCTTCCCTCCGCAGCCGGCATTGCTGCAGGGAGCGCAGGGCCAGGGAACCCCACGGGGCGGGTGGGCGTCCACCCCTGTCTCTGCTTTAGCCCCGTCGAGGAGCTGTGCCAGCAGCCTGGGCTCCGCAGAGGAATTGCATATCCCCCATAGGGTTGGGGAAGCTGTGGCGTGGCCATGGGGGACAAGCGGGAACCATCCAGTGAAGCCCAGCAGAACTGCCCAAACTCCCTCCCAGCGCGTGGGCCGCTCCCTCGCGCCTATCCCATGTGAAGAACAGAACAGCAGCTGACCCACCACAGCCTCCTTTCCGGGAGCTGCCAAGAGGGATGGGTGAGAGGCCCAAAACTGAACCCGGGATTCGAGGTGCGGCCTCCCCAGCACCGAGTCCTGGGGAATGATCCCTTCCCTGCTTCTGCTGGCCCACACTGTGGCTGATGCAAGCCAGGATGCTGTTGCCCTTCTTGGCCACCCTGCTGCCTCCTGGTCAGCCCCTGGCAAGCAGCACCCCCAGGTCCTTTTCTGCCAGGCAGCTTTCCAGCTGCTCTTCCCCGAGCCTGGAGCGTTGCCTGGGGTTGTTGCGAAGAACAGCCTGGAGCACTTACTCGCAGTTTTCCCATGTGCCCTGCGCAGTCCGGCACAGGAACAGCAGGACGAGGAGGACCAGGAGTCTTTTCATCGTGCTAGTGGCACAAAGCTGCTGCTGATCGGAGAGCTGGTGGCCAGCAGGAGCGCAGCCAACAGACTGATCGCAGTGCTCACGCTGCCCGCTGAGCCCTTGACCCTGCACTGATGTCACAGAGGTGCTGGTCCTGGGTGCTGGGCACCAGTGGCTCGGGGCAGGGGGGACATGGGTTGTTCCAAGAAGGAGGGGAGGGAGGAGTTGGGGTTGCACATCCTTGACAGCCCCCGCCAAGTGCTCTGCTTGTGGGGTGACGACTGTCAGGCCCCTAACCATGGTTCTGGGAAAGACCGGAAGGGAAAACCCTAAATAGCTGTAGAGGCCCTGAGCTAGGCACGGTCTGAATTATGGCCACGCTGGAAGGAGGAAGAGGACTGACCTGATGTTTACATCCCCACATCCCCTTCGTGTGTCTTCTCCAGCTGTGCTCTACTTCTGTAACACCCTGGAGCGTTTGCCCATGATAGCCAGGCTCCCTCACATGTGCCACAGATGCTTGAGTCACAGAATTGCAGAGAACCGGAAGTTGCAAAGGACCTTCTAGAGACTGCCCGGTCTGAAATCCAGTTCTCAAGGAGAGTTCACTAGAGCACGCATCTCAGGAACGCCTTTTATCACTCTTCAAGTCAAAAAGAGTTCTAGAACAAATCATGGAACAGTTTGGCTTGGAAGGGAGCTCAAAGCCCATCCAGTTCCAACCCCCCTGCCTTGCGCAGGGACACCTCCCACTGGATGAGGTCGCTCAAAGCACCATCCAAGCTGGCCTTGAACACCTGTGTCCGTGCCTCACCACCCTCACTGGAAAACATTTCTTCCTACTATCACATCTCAATCTCGCTCCTTGCAGCTTAAAACCATTCCCCCTCGCCCTGTCCCTGCACTCCCCGAGAAAGAGCCCCTCCCCAATTTCTGTAGCCCCTTTCAGTACTGGAAGGCTGCTCTAAGGTCTCCCCAGTGCCTTTTCTTCTCCAGGTTCAAACCCAAGTCGCGAAGCGTGTCCTCATATGGCAGGTTCTCCAACTCTTGGACCATCTCCATGTCCTTCTTTGGACTCGCTCCAACAGATCCACGTCCTTTTTGTGCTGAAGACTCCAGAATCTGATGCAAGTGGGGTCTCACCAGAGCAGAGCAGAGGGGCAGAATCCCCTCCTTGGTCCTGCTGGCCACACTGCTTTGGATGCAGCCCAGGACACGGTTGGCTTTCGGGACTGCAAGTGATCATCGCCGGCTGATGTTGAGCTTTTCACCCAGCAGCACCCCCAAGTCCTTGTCCCCGGGGCTGCTCTCAATCCAACCTCTTCCCAGCATGTAGTCGTGCTTGGGATTGCCCCAACCCAGGGGCAAGCCCTTGTATCCTCACCTGCTCCTCATAAGTTATGACCTCTGGTCCTTTCATCAGCTTTGTTGTGTTCCTTTGGACACATTCTGCTATTCTATAACCTTCCTACATTGTGGAGGTCAGAACTGCACACACTACTTGAGGCACAGTTGAGTACAGTAGGACGACCAGTGAGCTATTCTGTGCCTAATGCACCCCAGAATATGGTTGGTCCTTTTGGCACCAGGACACATTCTTGACTCACGTTGAACTTACCATCAACCAAAACCCCCAGAGGTTTTGGAGTTGGAAGTTCAAGAGGTTTCCTTCCACCTAGATGTAAGGACCAACAGTCACTCAGAGGATGACCAAGTCGTGGAGTAGTGTCTCAAGAGAGACTGTGGGATCTCTGGCGTTAGAGGTTTTTGGGACCTGACTGGTTACCGCCGGGAGCAGGGTTTCCTTACCAAAAGTAGAGCTTTAAACCTTTTTTTTTTGGTCATCAAATGCAAACGTTGACACTAATAATGGTTTTATCATCAACAACTGTTTTAGAGAGAAACCTCGCTTTTTGAAAAAGAATGAATTGAAAACTGAGTTGTTATAATTTTTTGAGCAGGAAAAGGCATAAGGCATAGGAATTTCATGCAAAGTTAAGAAGCAAGACAGAAGCTAAGTGAAGCCTGATGCTGTCACACACCTGCTCCTTCATCTGTCGTTTATTTGTCCCGTCTCTGCCACAGGGAAATTTTACTTTAGCAACTCAAGAGGCAAAGGCAGACGGAGGTAAAGGAGCTCTTCTCCAGCTTCCCGTGCTGTAACGAGGATTGTGGTTCCCAAATTGTGATGGGCAAGTGGTTGAACAGACATACAACCTCCGCGCAGTGACCCGCGTGTCATTCAGCCCTGAAAATCCTCTCAAACTGGCAATGGCTGTCTAAGTGGCCATGTTAGAAGGCAAAATTAAAGAGGCAATTTCAAATTCAAGAAAGAAATGAATCGAAATGTTTGCTAATTATGTAGCTTGTGGATATTGCATCAATGTCAATCAAACTTCATGGCATTCTGAGACCGTAAATAATGTCCTCCTTGTCTCAAAAACAAACACAGTCCAGCCCTTTTCTGCCATTCCAGGTGCTCAGGGTTCGATGTGGACTCGTGAAACACACACACACCTTCACCCCGGCATCCATAAGCACAGCACGGCAATAGATTCCAGTGTAGCAGTTAGGTCCATGGAATAGCTGTGCTGGGCCTCAAGCTCCTTTCCCGGTCATTGGCACAAACCTTGGGTCTCTCCAAAGCTGCATCTCGTGGCTCATCAGCTGGTCCAATTCCGGCTTCACTGGCACACTGCGCATACACACACACACAGAGGGATCCCACTGGGCACTGGCCCAAGGCACTTTGTGCTTTCACCTGAGGCCCCCATGACCTCCAGCCCCTCTGATGGCTGTTTCCGTTTTCGGTTGCAACCCTCCTTCCTCTTAGACCAGGCAGGGGTTCACCAGAGCATTAGAGCTTGAATGGCTTTCAATTGGAACGGGGAAGAATTAGATCGGACATTAGGAAGAAATTCGTCACAATGAGGCTGGTGAGACATTGGCACGGGTTGTCCAGGGAAATTGTGGCTGCCCCCTCCCTGCAAGTGTTCAAAGCCAGGCTGGATGGGGCCTTGAACAACCTGGTCTCGTGAGAAGTGTCCCTGCCCGTTGCAGGAGGGATGGAACTGGATGATCTTTAGGGTCCCTTCCAACCAAAACCATTCTAGGATTCTATGACTCTTCCTATTTGCGCCGTTCTCTCTGTCTGAAACCTCATAGTGCAGGGGCTGGGCATGGAGTCCTTGCCTCACCCAGGAGACAGAATGGGACTGAAGCAGGGCTTCCGGGGAAAACCAGGGATTTTATTTCCAGAACAAAGAGAAACACGAGGATAGACAAATGGAATGACAGCCAGAGAAGACACTGATGGGTCGTCTGAGGAGCGTAGGCAGCACCCAGAGTTCTTCAATACTGAGGCTGCCTTTGGAACAGCAGGCATTGCCCCATCAGGACATGATGGTGGGACTCTGCAGCCTGCCCCGCATCCTCTTCCCGCAGCTCCTTAGGTGTTTCCACCTCTTAGGACCTGCAGGAGCTCCTGCACCCGAGAGAAAATCTCCACCAGTTTCTGCATGGGGTAAAGGCAGGAGTTGAACCGGCTCGGCTCTGGTGGACTTGGCTGGGGTGTCTGACCGGGAGTCAAAGTAAAGAGAAGATGGCTGTTGTCCCCTTCTGTTGTTGTGGCTGCTCCTCCTGAGCGCAGCCCCATCTGGGCCAGGATCCAGTCACCGAAGTGCTGCGTGGAAGTGTATACTCCTGGTCGACGAGCCCTGGCGCAGCCTTTTCCCCAGCTGGTCACTCCCACCAGCCAGAACTGGTCACTGTGGTGATCTTGACAGACCAGAGGACCACCGCTGTCCCCCTGCAATGGAGGAGAGAGGAGTCAGGGGTTGCTGGGGGCTATCTCAGAGCCAGAGTTTCTCCTGCTCTCCCCCAGCAGCTCCAGAGCTGTGTTGCCTGCACAGAAAGGCTCTGCTCTGGCGCTGGAGCCAACAGGACGTGGTCAGGGAGGTGTCCATGGCCTGTAAGGGGGGCAGAGGGATGTTCCAGGGCCAGATTGGGAGCTCCTACCTGGCAGGTGTCAATGCCGCCCTGCGGATAGCCCGCACACAGGTTGTGGGGGTGGATGGCCCCGCGGTACCACCCGCTGCTGTTGCAGACCTGGGTGTCAAGGAGGTAGACCTGGGCCTCCTGAAGCACGAAGGGTGTTCCTGCAGCTGTGGGCACAGACAGAAATTAACACGCGGCATCTCCCTGCCACTTCACCTCCTCCCTCTACTGCGCTCGTAGGAGACCCCGCCTGGAGTGCTGTGTCGGGTTCTGCAATCCCCAACATCAGAAGGATGTGCAGCTGTTGGGACAGGTGTAGGGGAGGGCTACGAAGATGATGATCAGAGGGCTGGAGCACCTCTGCAATGAGGACAGGCTGAGACAGTTGGGGTTATTCAAGGGCAGGCTGGATGGGGCCTTGAACAGCCTGGTCTAGTGAGAGGTGTTCCTGCCCGTGGCAGGGGGCCTGCAACTGGATGACCTTTAAGGTCCCTTCCAACCCGTACCATTCTATGATTTCACTGCCTGGGAGAATCCCTTCCCTAGGGCTTGACTTTGCCTCTGGAGACGCACTGTTCCAGTGTGTCCCTTCTGCCTTGCTTTGGGTCAGAGCCATCTCCCCAGAGGCAGATGTCCCCACAGCCTGACTCCGGTTCTGTGCTGTGCTCTCAGGAAGCCTAACCCGTCTGCCCTGGATTCCCAGCTTGCTCGCAGGACACCAATACTTTTTGGGCACTCACATCTGGCAGTGGTGGCCCCCCAGCCGCTGATGTAGCAGTTTTCCATCTCCCAGAGTCGCAGCGAGCGGTCGGGCACGCAGGCGCGCTGCACATAGGGGCTGCACTGCACAGGCTGGTCGAGGTCTATCAGGGCGATGTCGTTCTTCTCGGTGAGCTTATCATAGTCCTGGTGCACGATGATCTGCCTGGCGTAGTGCACTTGGGTCTCAGGGCCCACGTGAGCCAGGCTGTTGACACCAGCCACCACTTTCCAGAAGAGGACATCACTGGAAGGTGGACGGAGAGAGGGGTGAGAGGGGTCACTGCAAGGAACGAGGCTGAGAGTTGCCTGTGGGTGCTGTTGCTGGGCACCTGCTGCTGTTGCGGGGATATCCCTGCTTCCAGCTCCTCCATACCTGGCGTTAACGAAGCAATGGGCTGCAGTGAGCACCCACTGTGGGGTGATGAGGGTCCCTCCACACACGTGGAAAAAGTCTTGTTCCGTGACCTTTTGTATGCTGACTATCCAAGGCCAGGCTCCCGGCTGGGCATTCCAGCCCCCGACGACGCGTGAATTTCCAGAGATAAAGTAAGCCATTGGCCGGAGTCCGCAGGTCCTGTGGAAACCAGAAGCTCTTTACTGTCCTGCTCAAGGCCTTGCTGATGTTAGCACTGCAGCTCAGCTGCCTTCCCTCCACAGCCGGCATCGCTGCAGGGAGCGCAGGGCCAGGGAACCCCATGGGGCGGGTGGGCGTCCACCCCTGTCTCTGCTTTAGCCCCGTCAAGGAGCTGTGCCAGCAGCCTGGGCTCCGCAGAGGAATTGCATATCCCCCATAGGGTTGGGGAAGCTGTGGCGTGGCCATGGGGGACAAGCGGGAACCATCCAGTGAAGCCCAGCAGAACTGCCCAAACTCCCTCCCAGCGCATGGGCCGCTCCCTCGCGCCTATCCCATGTGAAGAACAGAACAGCAGCTGACCCACCACAGCCTCCTTTCCGGGAGCTGCCAAGAGGGATGGGTGAGAGGCCCAAAACTGAACCCGGGATTCGAGGTGCGGCCTCCCCAGCACCGAGTCCTGGGGAATGATCCCTTCCCTGCTTCTGCTGGCCCACACTGTGGCTGATGCAAGCCAGGATGCTGTTGCCCTTCTTGGCCACCCTGCTGCCTCCTGGTCAGCCCCTGGCAAGCAGCACCCCCAGGTCCTTTTCTGCCAGGCAGCTTTCCAGCTGCTCTTCCCCGAGCCTGGAGCGTTGCCTGGGGTTGTTGCGAAGAACAGCCTGGAGCACTTACTCGCAGTTTTCCCATGTGCCCTGCGCAGTCCGGCACAGGAACAGCAGGACGAGGAGGACCAGGAGTCTTTTCATCGTGCTAGTGGCACAAAGCTGCTGCTGATCGGAGAGCTGGTGGCCAGCAGGAGCGCAGCCAACAGACTGATCGCAGTGCTCACGCTGCCCGCTGAGCCCTTGACCCTGCACTGATGTCACAGAGGTGCTGGTCCTGGGTGCTGGGCACCAGTGGCTCGGGGCAGGGGGGACATGGGTTGTTCCAAGAAGGAGGGGAGGGAGGAGTTGGGGTTGCACATCCTTGACAGCCCCCGCCAAGTGCTCTGCTTGTGGGGTGACGACTGTCAGGCCCCTAACCATGGTTCTGGGAAAGACCGGAAGGGAAAACCCTAAATAGCTGTAGAGGCCCTGAGCTAGGCACGGTCTGAATTATGGCCACGCTGGAAGGAGGAAGAGGACTGACCTGATGTTTACATCCCCACATCCCCTTCGTGTGTCTTCTCCAGCTGTGCTCTACTTCTGTAACACCCTGGAGCGTTTGCCCATGATAGCCAGGCTCCCTCACATGTGCCACAGATGCTTGAGTCACAGAATTGCAGAGAACCGGAAGTTGCAAAGGACCTTCTAGAGACTGCCCGGTCTGAAATCCAGTTCTCAAGGAGAGTTCACTAGAGCACGCATCTCAGGAACGCCTTTTATCACTCTTCAAGTCAAAAAGAGTTCTAGAACAAATCATGGAACAGTTTGGCTTGGAAGGGAGCTCAAAGCCCATCCAGTTCCACCCCCCCTGCCTTGCGCAGGGACACCTCCCACTGGATGAGGTCGCTCAAAGCACCATCCAAGCTGGCCTTGAACACCTGTGTCCGTGCCTCACCACCCTCACTGGAAAACATTTCTTCCTACTATCACATCTCAATCTCGCTCCTTGCAGCTTAAAACCATTCCCCCTCGCCCTGTCCCTGCACTCCCCGAGAAAGAGCCCCTCCCCAATTTCTGTAGCCCCTTTCAGTACTGGAAGGCTGCTCTAAGGTCTCCCCAGTGCCTTTTCTTCTCCAGGTTCAAACCCACGTCGCGAAGCGTGTCCTCATATGGCAGGTTCTCCAACTCTTGGACCATCTCCATGTCCTTCTTTGGACTCGCTCCAACAGATCCACGTCCTTTTTGTGCTGAAGACTCCAGAATCTGATGCAAGTGGGGTCTCACCAGAGCAGAGCAGAGGGGCAGAATCCCCTCCTTGGTCCTGCTGGCCACACTGCTTTGGATGCAGCCCAGGACACGGTTGGCTTTCGGGACTGCAAGTGATCATCGCCGGCTGATGTTGAGCTTTTCACCCAGCAGCACCCCCAAGTCCTTGTCCCCGGGGCTGCTCTCAATCCAACCTCTTCCCAGCATGTAGTCGTGCTTGGGATTGCCCCAACCCAGGGGCAAGCCCTTGTATCCTCACCTGCTCCTCATAAGTTATGACCTCTGGTCCTTTCATCAGCTTTGTTGTGTTCCTTTGGACACATTCTGCTATTCTATAACCTTCCTACATTGTGGAGGTCAGAACTGCACACACTACTTGAGGCACAGTTGAGTACAGTGGGACGACCAGTGAGCTATTCTGTGCCTAATGCACCCCAGAATATGGTTGGTCCTTTTGGCACCAGGACACATTCTTGACTCACGTTGAACTTACCATCAACCAAAACCCCCAGAGGTTTTGGAGTTGGAAGTTCAAGAGGTTTCCTTCCACCTAGATGTAAGGACCAACAGTCACTCAGAGGATGACCAAGTCGTGGAGTAGTGTCTCAAGAGAGACTGTGGGATCTCTGGCGTTAGAGGTTTTTGGGACCTGACTGGTTACCGCCGGGAGCAGGGTTTCCTTACCAAAAGTAGAGCTTTAAACCTTTTTTTTTTTGGTCATCAAATGCAAACGTTGACACTAATAATGGTTTTATCATCAACAACTGTTTTAGAGAGAAACCTCGCTTTTTGAAAAAGAATGAATTGAAAACTGAGTTGTTATAATTTTTTGAGCAGGAAAAGGCATAAGGCATAGGAATTTCATGCAAAGTTAAGAAGCAAGACAGAAGCTAAGTGAAGCCTGATGCTGTCACACACCTGCTCCTTCATCTGTCGTTTATTTGTCCCGTCTCTGCCACAGGGAAATTTTACTTTAGCAACTCAAGAGGCAAAGGCAGACGGAGGTAAAGGAGCTCTTCTCCAGCTTCCCGTGCTGTAACGAGGATTGTGGTTCCCAAATTGTGATGGGCAAGTGGTTGAACAGACATACAACCTCCGCGCAGTGACCCGCGTGTCATTCAGCCCTGAAAATCCTCTCAAACTGGCAATGGCTGTCTAAGTGGCCATGTTAGAAGGCAAAATTAAAGAGGCAATTTCAAATTCAAGAAAGAAATGAATCGAAATGTTTGCTAATTATGTAGCTTGTGGATATTGCATCAATGTCAATCAAACTTCATGGCATTCTGAGACCGTAAATAATGTCCTCCTTGTCTCAAAAACAAACACAGTCCAGCCCTTTTCTGCCATTCCAGGTGCTCAGGGTTCGATGTGGACTCGTGAAACACACACACACCTTCACCCCGGCATCCATAAGCACAGCACGGCAATAGATTCCAGTGTAGCAGTTAGGTCCATGGAATAGCTGTGCTGGGCCTCAAGCTCCTTTCCCGGTCATTGGCACAAACCTTGGGTCTCTCCAAAGCTGCATCTCGTGGCTCATCAGCTGGTCCAATTCCGGCTTCACTGGCACACTGCGCATACACACACACACAGAGGGATCCCACTGGGCACTGGCCCAAGGCACTTTGTGCTTTCACCTGAGGCCCCCATGACCTCCAGCCCCTCTGATGGCTGTTTCCGTTTTCGGTTGCAACCCTCCTTCCTCTTAGACCAGGCAGGGGTTCACCAGAGCATTAGAGCTTGAATGGCTTTCAATTGGAACGGGGAAGAATTAGATCGGACATTAGGAAGAAATTCGTCACAATGAGGCTGGTGAGACATTGGCACGGGTTGTCCAGGGAAATTGTGGCTGCCCCCTCCCTGCAAGTGTTCAAAGCCAGGCTGGATGGGGCCTTGAACAACCTGGTCTCGTGAGAAGTGTCCCTGCCCGTTGCAGGAGGGATGGAACTGGATGATCTTTAGGGTCCCTTCCAACCAAAACCATTCTAGGATTCTATGACTCTTCCTATTTGCGCCGTTCTCTCTGTCTGAAACCTCATAGTGCAGGGGCTGGGCATGGAGTCCTTGCCTCACCCAGGAGACAGAATGGGACTGAAGCAGGGCTTCCGGGGAAAACCAGGGATTTTATTTCCAGAACAAAGAGAAACACGAGGATAGACAAATGGAATGACAGCCAGAGAAGACACTGATGGGTCGTCTGAGGAGCGTAGGCAGCACCCAGAGTTCTTCAATACTGAGGCTGCCTTTGGAACAGCAGGCATTGCCCCATCAGGACATGATGGTGGGACTCTGCAGCCTGCCCCGCATCCTCTTCCCGCAGCTCCTTAGGTGTTTCCACCTCTTAGGACCTGCAGGAGCTCCTGCACCCGAGAGAAAATCTCCACCAGTTTCTGCATGGGGTAAAGGCAGGAGTTGAACCGGCTCGGCTCTGGTGGACTTGGCTGGGGTGTCTGACCGGGAGTCAAAGTAAAGAGAAGATGGCTGTTGTCCCCTTCTGTTGTTGTGGCTGCTCCTCCTGAGCGCAGCCCCATCTGGGCCAGGATCCAGTCACCGAAGTGCTGCGTGGAAGTGTATACTCCTGGTCGACGAGCCCTGGCGCAGCCTTTTCCCCAGCTGGTCACTCCCACCAGCCAGAACTGGTCACTGTGGTGATCTTGACAGACCAGAGGACCACCGCTGTCCCCCTGCAATGGAGGAGAGAGGAGTCAGGGGTTGCTGGGGGCTATCTCAGAGCCAGAGTTTCTCCTGCTCTCCCCCAGCAGCTCCAGAGCTGTGTTGCCTGCACAGAAAGGCTCTGCTCTGGCGCTGGAGCCAACAGGACGTGGTCAGGGAGGTGTCCATGGCCTGTAAGGGGGGCAGAGGGATGTTCCAGGGCCAGATTGGGAGCTCCTACCTGGCAGGTGTCAATGCCGCCCTGCGGATAGCCCGCACACAGGTTGTGGGGGTGGATGGCCCCGCGGTACCACCCGCTGCTGTTGCAGACCTGGGTGTCAAGGAGGTAGACCTGGGCCTCCTGAAGCACGAAGGGTGTTCCTGCAGCTGTGGGCACAGACAGAAATTAACACGCGGCATCTCCCTGCCACTTCACCTCCTCCCTCTACTGCGCTCGTAGGAGACCCCGCCTGGAGTGCTGTGTCGGGTTCTGCAATCCCCAACATCAGAAGGATGTGCAGCTGTTGGGACAGGTGTAGGGGAGGGCTACGAAGATGATGATCAGAGGGCTGGAGCACCTCTGCAATGAGGACAGGCTGAGACAGTTGGGGTTATTCAAGGGCAGGCTGGATGGGGCCTTGAACAGCCTGGTCTAGTGAGAGGTGTTCCTGCCCGTGGCAGGGGGCCTGCAACTGGATGACCTTTAAGGTCCCTTCCAACCCGTACCATTCTATGATTTCACTGCCTGGGAGAATCCCTTCCCTAGGGCTTGACTTTGCCTCTGGAGACGCACTGTTCCAGTGTGTCCCTTCTGCCTTGCTTTGGGTCAGAGCCATCTCCCCAGAGGCAGATGTCCCCACAGCCTGACTCCGGTTCTGTGCTGTGCTCTCAGGAAGCCTAACCCGTCTGCCCTGGATTCCCAGCTTGCTCGCAGGACACCAATACTTTTTGGGCACTCACATCTGGCAGTGGTGGCCCCCCAGCCGCTGATGTAGCAGTTTTCCATCTCCCAGAGTCGCAGCGAGCGGTCGGGCACGCAGGCGCGCTGCACATAGGGGCTGCACTGCACAGGCTGGTCGAGGTCTATCAGGGCGATGTCGTTCTTCTCGGTGAGCTTATCATAGTCCTGGTGCACGATGATCTGCCTGGCGTAGTGCACTTGGGTCTCAGGGCCCACGTGAGCCAGGCTGTTGACACCAGCCACCACTTTCCAGAAGAGGACATCACTGGAAGGTGGACGGAGAGAGGGGTGAGAGGGGTCACTGCAAGGAACGAGGCTGAGAGTTGCCTGTGGGTGCTGTTGCTGGGCACCTGCTGCTGTTGCGGGGATATCCCTGCTTCCAGCTCCTCCATACCTGGCGTTAACGAAGCAATGGGCTGCAGTGAGCACCCACTGTGGGGTGATGAGGGTCCCTCCACACACGTGGAAAAAGTCTTGTTCCGTGACCTTTTGTATGCTGACTATCCAAGGCCAGGCTCCCGGCTGGGCATTCCAGCCCCCGACGACGCGTGAATTTCCAGAGATAAAGTAAGCCATTGGCCGGAGTCCGCAGGTCCTGTGGAAACCAGAAGCTCTTTACTGTCCTGCTCAAGGCCTTGCTGATGTTAGCACTGCAGCTCAGCTGCCTTCCCTCCACAGCCGGCATCGCTGCAGGGAGCGCAGGGCCAGGGAACCCCATGGGGCGGGTGGGCGTCCACCCCTGTCTCTGCTTTAGCCCCGTCAAGGAGCTGTGCCAGCAGCCTGGGCTCCGCAGAGGAATTGCATATCCCCCATAGGGTTGGGGAAGCTGTGGCGTGGCCATGGGGGACAAGCGGGAACCATCCAGTGAAGCCCAGCAGAACTGCCCAAACTCCCTCCCAGCGCATGGGCCGCTCCCTCGCGCCTATCCCATGTGAAGAACAGAACAGCAGCTGACCCACCACAGCCTCCTTTCCGGGAGCTGCCAAGAGGGATGGGTGAGAGGCCCAAAACTGAACCCGGGATTCGAGGTGCGGCCTCCCCAGCACCGAGTCCTGGGGAATGATCCCTTCCCTGCTTCTGCTGGCCCACACTGTGGCTGATGCAAGCCAGGATGCTGTTGCCCTTCTTGGCCACCCTGCTGCCTCCTGGTCAGCCCCTGGCAAGCAGCACCCCCAGGTCCTTTTCTGCCAGGCAGCTTTCCAGCTGCTCTTCCCCGAGCCTGGAGCGTTGCCTGGGGTTGTTGCGAAGAACAGCCTGGAGCACTTACTCGCAGTTTTCCCATGTGCCCTGCGCAGTCCGGCACAGGAACAGCAGGACGAGGAGGACCAGGAGTCTTTTCATCGTGCTAGTGGCACAAAGCTGCTGCTGATCGGAGAGCTGGTGGCCAGCAGGAGCGCAGCCAACAGACTGATCGCAGTGCTCACGCTGCCCGCTGAGCCCTTGACCCTGCACTGATGTCACAGAGGTGCTGGTCCTGGGTGCTGGGCACCAGTGGCTCGGGGCAGGGGGGACATGGGTTGTTCCAAGAAGGAGGGGAGGGAGGAGTTGGGGTTGCACATCCTTGACAGCCCCCGCCAAGTGCTCTGCTTGTGGGGTGACGACTGTCAGGCCCCTAACCATGGTTCTGGGAAAGACCGGAAGGGAAAACCCTAAATAGCTGTAGAGGCCCTGAGCTAGGCACGGTCTGAATTATGGCCACGCTGGAAGGAGGAAGAGGACTGACCTGATGTTTACATCCCCACATCCCCTTCGTGTGTCTTCTCCAGCTGTGCTCTACTTCTGTAACACCCTGGAGCGTTTGCCCATGATAGCCAGGCTCCCTCACATGTGCCACAGATGCTTGAGTCACAGAATTGCAGAGAACCGGAAGTTGCAAAGGACCTTCTAGAGACTGCCCGGTCTGAAATCCAGTTCTCAAGGAGAGTTCACTAGAGCACGCATCTCAGGAACGCCTTTTATCACTCTTCAAGTCAAAAAGAGTTCTAGAACAAATCATGGAACAGTTTGGCTTGGAAGGGAGCTCAAAGCCCATCCAGTTCCACCCCCCCTGCCTTGCGCAGGGACACCTCCCACTGGATGAGGTCGCTCAAAGCACCATCCAAGCTGGCCTTGAACACCTGTGTCCGTGCCTCACCACCCTCACTGGAAAACATTTCTTCCTACTATCACATCTCAATCTCGCTCCTTGCAGCTTAAAACCATTCCCCCTCGCCCTGTCCCTGCACTCCCCGAGAAAGAGCCCCTCCCCAATTTCTGTAGCCCCTTTCAGTACTGGAAGGCTGCTCTAAGGTCTCCCCAGTGCCTTTTCTTCTCCAGGTTCAAACCCACGTCGCGAAGCGTGTCCTCATATGGCAGGTTCTCCAACTCTTGGACCATCTCCATGTCCTTCTTTGGACTCGCTCCAACAGATCCACGTCCTTTTTGTGCTGAAGACTCCAGAATCTGATGCAAGTGGGGTCTCACCAGAGCAGAGCAGAGGGGCAGAATCCCCTCCTTGGTCCTGCTGGCCACACTGCTTTGGATGCAGCCCAGGACACGGTTGGCTTTCGGGACTGCAAGTGATCATCGCCGGCTGATGTTGAGCTTTTCACCCAGCAGCACCCCCAAGTCCTTGTCCCCGGGGCTGCTCTCAATCCAACCTCTTCCCAGCATGTAGTCGTGCTTGGGATTGCCCCAACCCAGGGGCAAGCCCTTGTATCCTCACCTGCTCCTCATAAGTTATGACCTCTGGTCCTTTCATCAGCTTTGTTGTGTTCCTTTGGACACATTCTGCTATTCTATAACCTTCCTACATTGTGGAGGTCAGAACTGCACACACTACTTGAGGCACAGTTGAGTACAGTGGGACGACCAGTGAGCTATTCTGTGCCTAATGCACCCCAGAATATGGTTGGTCCTTTTGGCACCAGGACACATTCTTGACTCACGTTGAACTTACCATCAACCAAAACCCCCAGAGGTTTTGGAGTTGGAAGTTCAAGAGGTTTCCTTCCACCTAGATGTAAGGACCAACAGTCACTCAGAGGATGACCAAGTCGTGGAGTAGTGTCTCAAGAGAGACTGTGGGATCTCTGGCGTTAGAGGTTTTTGGGACCTGACTGGTTACCGCCGGGAGCAGGGTTTCCTTACCAAAAGTAGAGCTTTAAACCTTTTTTTTTTTGGTCATCAAATGCAAACGTTGACACTAATAATGGTTTTATCATCAACAACTGTTTTAGAGAGAAACCTCGCTTTTTGAAAAAGAATGAATTGAAAACTGAGTTGTTATAATTTTTTGAGCAGGAAAAGGCATAAGGCATAGGAATTTCATGCAAAGTTAAGAAGCAAGACAGAAGCTAAGTGAAGCCTGATGCTGTCACACACCTGCTCCTTCATCTGTCGTTTATTTGTCCCGTCTCTGCCACAGGGAAATTTTACTTTAGCAACTCAAGAGGCAAAGGCAGACGGAGGTAAAGGAGCTCTTCTCCAGCTTCCCGTGCTGTAACGAGGATTGTGGTTCCCAAATTGTGATGGGCAAGTGGTTGAACAGACATACAACCTCCGCGCAGTGACCCGCGTGTCATTCAGCCCTGAAAATCCTCTCAAACTGGCAATGGCTGTCTAAGTGGCCATGTTAGAAGGCAAAATTAAAGAGGCAATTTCAAATTCAAGAAAGAAATGAATCGAAATGTTTGCTAATTATGTAGCTTGTGGATATTGCATCAATGTCAATCAAACTTCATGGCATTCTGAGACCGTAAATAATGTCCTCCTTGTCTCAAAAACAAACACAGTCCAGCCCTTTTCTGCCATTCCAGGTGCTCAGGGTTCGATGTGGACTCGTGAAACACACACACACCTTCACCCCGGCATCCATAAGCACAGCACGGCAATAGATTCCAGTGTAGCAGTTAGGTCCATGGAATAGCTGTGCTGGGCCTCAAGCTCCTTTCCCGGTCATTGGCACAAACCTTGGGTCTCTCCAAAGCTGCATCTCGTGGCTCATCAGCTGGTCCAATTCCGGCTTCACTGGCACACTGCGCATACACACACACACAGAGGGATCCCACTGGGCACTGGCCCAAGGCACTTTGTGCTTTCACCTGAGGCCCCCATGACCTCCAGCCCCTCTGATGGCTGTTTCCGTTTTCGGTTGCAACCCTCCTTCCTCTTAGACCAGGCAGGGGTTCACCAGAGCATTAGAGCTTGAATGGCTTTCAATTGGAACGGGGAAGAATTAGATCGGACATTAGGAAGAAATTCGTCACAATGAGGCTGGTGAGACATTGGCACGGGTTGTCCAGTGAAATTGTGGCTGCCCCCTCCCTGCAAGTGTTCAAAGCCAGGCTGGATGGGGCCTTGAACAACCTGGTCTCGTGAGAAGTGTCCCTGCCCGTTGCAGGAGGGATGGAACTGGATGATCTTTAGGGTCCCTTCCAACCAAAACCATTCTAGGATTCTATGACTCTTCCTATTTGCGCCGTTCTCTCTGTCTGAAACCTCATAGTGCAGGGGCTGGGCATGGAGTCCTTGCCTCACCCAGGAGACAGAATGGGACTGAAGCAGGGCTTCCGGGGAAAACCAGGGATTTTATTTCCAGAACAAAGAGAAACACGAGGATAGACAAATGGAATGACAGCCAGAGAAGACACTGATGGGTCGTCTGAGGAGCGTAGGCAGCACCCAGAGTTCTTCAATACTGAGGCTGCCTTTGGAACAGCAGGCATTGCCCCATCAGGACATGATGGTGGGACTCTGCAGCCTGCCCCGCATCCTCTTCCCGCAGCTCCTTAGGTGTTTCCACCTCTTAGGACCTGCAGGAGCTCCTGCACCCGAGAGAAAATCTCCACCAGTTTCTGCATGGGGTAAAGGCAGGAGTTGAACCGGCTCGGCTCTGGTGGACTTGGCTGGGGTGTCTGACCGGGAGTCAAAGTAAAGAGAAGATGGCTGTTGTCCCCTTCTGTTGTTGTGGCTGCTCCTCCTGAGCGCAGCCCCATCTGGGCCAGGATCCAGTCACCGAAGTGCTGCGTGGAAGTGTATACTCCTGGTCGACGAGCCCTGGCGCAGCCTTTTCCCCAGCTGGTCACTCCCACCAGCCAGAACTGGTCACTGTGGTGATCTTGACAGACCAGAGGACCACCGCTGTCCCCCTGCAACGGAGGAGAGAGGAGTCAGGGGTTGCTGGGGGCTATCTCAGAGCCAGAGTTTCTCCTGCTCTCCCCCAGCAGCTCCAGAGCTGTGTTGCCTGCACAGAAAGGCTCTGCTCTGGCGCTGGAGCCAACAGGACGTGGTCAGGGAGGTGTCCATGGCCTGTAAGGGGGGCAGAGGGATGTTCCAGGGCCAGATTGGGAGCTCCTACCTGGCAGGTGTCAATGCCGCCCTGCGGATAGCCCGCACACAGGTTGTGGGGGTGGATGGCCCCGCGGTACCACCCGCTGCTGTTGCAGACCTGGGTGTCAAGGAGGTAGACCTGGGCCTCCTGAAGCACGAAGGGTGTTCCTGCAGCTGTGGGCACAGACAGAAATTAACACGCGGCATCTCCCTGCCACTTCACCTCCTCCCTCTACTGCGCTCGTAGGAGACCCCGCCTGGAGTGCTGTGTCGGGTTCTGCAATCACCAACATCAGAAGGATGTGCAGCTCTTGGGACAGGTGTAGGGGAGAGCTACGAGGATGATGATCAGAGGGCTGGAGCACCTCTGCAATGAGGACAGGCTGAGACAGTTGGGGTTATTCAAGGGCAGGCTGGATGGGGCCTTGAACAGCCTGGTCTAGTGAGAGGTGTCCCTGCCCGTGGCAGGGGGCCTGCAACTGGATGACCTTTAAGGTCCCTTCCAACCCGTACTATTCTATGATTTCACTGCCTGGGAGAATCCCTTCCCTAGGGCTTGACTTTGCCTCTGGAGACGCACTGTTCCAGTGTGTCCCTTCTGCCTTGCTTTGGGTCAGAGCCATCTCCCCAGAGGCAGATGTCCCCACAGCCTGACTCCGGTTCTGTGCTGTGCTCTCAGGAAGCCTAACCCGTCTGCCCTGGATTCCCAGCTTGCTCGCAGGACACCAATACTTTTTGGGCACTCACATCTGGCAGTGGTGGCCCCCCAGCCGCTGATGTAGCAGTTTTCCATCTCCCAGAGTCGCAGCGAGCGGTCGGGCACGCAGGCGCGCTGCACATAGGGGCTGCACTGCACAGGCTGGTCGAGGTCTATCAGGGCGATGTCGTTCTTCTCGGTGAGCTTATCATAGTCCTGGTGCACGATGATCTGCCTGGCGTAGCGCACTTGGGTCTCAGGGCCCACGTGAGCCAGGCTGTTGACACCAGCCACCACTTTCCAGAAGAGGACATCACTGGAAGGTGGACGGAGAGAGGGGTGAGAGGGGTCACTGCAAGGAACGAGGCTGAGAGTTGCCTGTGGGTGCTGTTGCTGGGCACCTGCTGCTGTTGCGGGGATATCCCTGCTTCCAGCTCCTCCATACCTGGCGTTAACGAAGCAATGGGCTGCAGTGAGCACCCACTGTGGGGTGATGAGGGTCCCTCCACACACGTGGAAAAAGTCTTGTTCCGTGACCTTTTGTATGCTGACTATCCAAGGCCAGGCTCCCGGCTGGGCATCCCAGCCCCCGACGACGCGTGAATTTCCAGAGATAAAGTAAGCCATTGGCCGGAGTCCGCAGGTCCTGTGGAAACCAGAAGCTCTTTACTGTCCTGCTCAAGGCCTCGCTGATGTTAGCACTGCAGCTCAGCTGCCTTCCCTCCGCAGCCGGCATCGCTGCAGGGAGCGCAGGGCCAGGGAACCCCATGGGGCGGGTGGGCGTCCACCCCTGTCTCTGCTTTAGCCCCGTCGAGGAGCTGTGCCAGCAGCCTGGGCTCCGCAGAGGAATTGCATATCCCCCATAGGGTTGGGGAAGCTGTGGCGTGGCCATGGGGGACAAGCGGGAACCATCCAGTGAAGCCCAGCAGAACTGCCCAAACTCCCTCCCAGCGCGTGGGCCGCTCCCTCGCGCCTATCCCATGTGAAGAACAGAACAGCAGCTGACCCACCACAGCCTCCTTTCCGGGAGCTGCCAAGAGGGATGGGTGAGAGGCGCAAAACTGAACCCGGGATTCGAGGTGCGGCCTCCCTAGCACTGAGTCCTGGGTAATGATCCCTTCCCTGCTTCTGCTGGCCCACACTGTGGCTGATGCAAGCCAGGATGCTGTTGCCCTTCTTGGCCACCCTGCTGCCTCCTGGTCAGCCCCTGGCAAGCAGCACCCCCAGGTCCTTTTCTGCCAGGCAGCTTTCCAGCTGCTCTTCCCCGAGCCTGGAGCGTTGCCTGGGGTTGTTGCGAAGAACAGCCTGGAGCACTTACTCGCAGTTTTCCCACGTGCCCTGCGCAGTCCGGCACAGGAACAGCAGGACGAGGAGGACCAGGAGTCTTTTCATCGTGCTAGTGGCACAAAGCTGCTGCTGATCGGAGAGCTGGTGGCCAGCAGGAGCGCAGCCAACAGACTGATCGCAGTGCTCACGCTGCCCGCTGAGCCCTTGACCCTGCACTGATGTCACAGAGGTGCTGGTCCTGGGTGCTGGGCACCAGTGGCTCGGGGCAGGGGGGACATGGGTTGTTCCAAGAAGGAGGGGAGGGAGGAGTTGGGGTTGCACATCCTTGACAGCCCCCGCCAAGTGCTCTGCTTGTGGGGTGACGACTGTCAGGCCCCTAACCATGGTTCTGGGAAAGACCGGAAGGGAAAACCCTAAATAGCTGTAGAGGCCCTGAGCTAGGCACGGTCTGAATTATGGCCACGCTGGAAGGAGGAAGAGGACTGACCTGATGTTTACATCCCCACATCCCCTTCGTGTGTCTTCTCCAGCTGTGCTCTACTTCTGTAACACCCTGGAGCGTTTGCCCATGATAGCCAGGCTCCCTCACATGTGCCACAGATGCTTGAGTCACAGAATTGCAGAGAATCGGAAGTTGCAAAGGACCTTCTAGAGACTGCCCGGTCTGAAATCCAGTTCTCAAGGAGAGTTCACTAGAGCACGCATCTCAGGAACGCCTTTTATCACTCTTCAAGTCAAAAAGAGTTCTAGAACAAATCATGGAACAGTTTGGCTTGGAAGGGAGCTCAAAGCCCATCCAGTTCCAACCCCCCTGCCTTGCGCAGGGACACCTCCCACTGGATGAGGTCGCTCAAAGCACCATCCAAGCTGGCCTTGAACACCTGTGTCCGTGCCTCACCACCCTCACTGGAAAACATTTCTTCCTACTATCACATCTCAATCTCGCTCCTTGCAGCTTAAAACCATTCCCCCTCGCCCTGTCCCTGCACTCCCCGAGAAAGAGCCCCTCCCCAATTTCTGTAGCCCCTTTCAGTACTGGAAGGCTGCTCTAAGGTCTCCCCAGTGCCTTTTCTTCTCCAGGTTCAAACCCAAGTCGCGAAGCGTGTCCTCATATGGCAGGTTCTCCAACTCTTGGACCATCTCCATGTCCTTCTTTGGACTCGCTCCAACAGATCCACGTCCTTTTTGTGCTGAAGACTCCAGAATCTGATGCAAGTGGGGTCTCACCAGAGCAGAGCAGAGGGGCAGAATCCCCTCCTTGGTCCTGCTGGCCACACTGCTTTGGATGCAGCCCAGGACACGGTTGGCTTTCGGGACTGCAAGTGATCATCGCCGGCTGATGTTGAGCTTTTCACCCAGCAGCACCCCCAAGTCCTTGTCCCCGGGGCTGCTCTCAATCCAACCTCTTCCCAGCATGTAGTCGTGCTTGGGATTGCCCCAACCCAGGGGCAAGCCCTTGTATCCTCACCTGCTCCTCATAAGTTATGACCTCTGGTCCTTTCATCAGCTTTGTTGTGTTCCTTTGGACACATTCTGCTATTCTATAACCTTCCTACATTGTGGAGGTCAGAACTGCACACACTACTTGAGGCACAGTTGAGTACAGTGGGACGACCAGTGAGCTATTCTGTGCCTAATGCACCCCAGAATATGGTTGGTCCTTTTGGCACCAGGACACATTCTTGACTCACGTTGAACTTACCATCAACCAAAACCCCCAGAGGTTTTGGAGTTGGAAGTTCAAGAGGTTTCCTTCCACCTAGATGTAAGGACCAACAGTCACTCAGAGGATGACCAAGTCATGGAGTAGTGTCTCAAGAGAGACTGTGGGATCTCTGGCGTTAGAGGTTTTTGGGACCTGACTGGTTACCGCCGGGAGCAGGGTTTCCTTACCAAAAGTAGAGCTTTAAACCTTTTTTTTTGGTCATCAAATGCAAACGTTGACACTAATAATGGTTTTGTCATCAACAACTGTTTTAGAGAGAAACCTCGCTTTTTGAAAAAGAATGAATTGAAAACTGAGTTGTTATAATTTTTTGAGCAGGAAAAGGCATAAGGCATAGGAATTTCATGCAAAGTTAAGAAGCAAGACAGAAGCTAAGTGAAGCCTGATGCTGTCACACACCTGCTCCTTCATCTGTCGTTTATTTGTCCCGTCTCTGCCACAGGGAAATTTTACTTTAGCAACTCAAGAGGCAAAGGCAGACGGAGGTAAAGGAGCTCTTCTCCAGCTTCCCGTGCTGTAACGAGGATTGTGGTTCCCAAATTGTGATGGGCAAGTGGTTGAACAGACATACAACCTCCGCGCAGTGACCCGCGTGTCATTCAGCCCTGAAAATCCTCTCAAACTGGCAATGGCTGTCTAAGTGGCCATGTTAGAAGGCAAAATTAAAGAGGCAATTTCAAATTCAAGAAAGAAATGAATCGAAATGTTTGCTAATTATGTAGCTTGTGGATATTGCATCAATGTCAATCAAACTTCATGGCATTCTGAGACCGTAAATAATGTCCTCCTTGTCTCAAAAACAAACACAGTCCAGCCCTTTTCTGCCATTCCAGGTGCTCAGGGTTCGATGTGGACTCGTGAAACACACACACACCTTCACCCCGGCATCCATAAGCACAGCACGGCAATAGATTCCAGTGTAGCAGTTAGGTCCATGGAATAGCTGTGCTGGGCCTCAAGCTCCTTTCCCGGTCATTGGCACAAACCTTGGGTCTCTCCAAAGCTGCATCTCCTGGCTCATCAGCTGGTCCAATTCCGGCTTCACTGGCACACTGCGCATACACACACACACAGAGGGATCCCACTGGGCACTGGCCCAAGGCACTTTGTGCTTTCACCTGAGGCCCCCATGACCTCCAGCCCCTCTGATGGCTGTTTCCGTTTTCGGTTGCAACCCTCCTTCCTCTTAGACCAGGCAGGGGTTCACCAGAGCATTAGAGCTTGAATGGCTTTCAATTGGAACGGGGAAGAATTAGATCGGACATTAGGAAGAAATTCGTCACAATGAGGCTGGTGAGACATTGGCACGGGTTGTCCAGGGAAATTGTGGCTGCCCCCTCCCTGCAAGTGTTCAAAGCCAGGCTGGATGGGGCCTTGAACAACCTGGTCTCGTGAGAAGTGTCCCTGCCCGTTGCAGGAGGGATGGAACTGGATGATCTTTAGGGTCCCTTCCAACCAAAACCATTCTAGGATTCTATGACTCTTCCTATTTGCGCCGTTCTCTCTGTCTGAAACCTCATAGTGCAGGGGCTGGGCATGGAGTCCTTGCCTCACCCAGGAGACAGAATGGGACTGAAGCAGGGCTTCCGGGGAAAACCAGGGATTTTATTTCCAGAACAAAGAGAAACACGAGGATAGACAAATGGAATGACAGCCAGAGAAGACACTGATGGGTCGTCTGAGGAGCGTAGGCAGCACCCAGAGTTCTTCAATACTGAGGCTGCCTTTGGAACAGCAGGCATTGCCCCATCAGGACATGATGGTGGGACTCTGCAGCCTGCCCCGCATCCTCTTCCCGCAGCTCCTTAGGTGTTTCCACCTCTTAGGACCTGCAGGAGCTCCTGCACCCGAGAGAAAATCTCCACCAGTTTCTGCATGGGGTAAAGGCAGGAGTTGAACCGGCTCGGCTCTGGTGGACTTGGCTGGGGTGTCTGACCGGGAGTCAAAGTAAAGAGAAGATGGCTGTTGTCCCCTTCTGTTGTTGTGGCTTCTCCTCCTGAGCGCAGCCCCATCTGGGCCAGGATCCAGTCACCGAAGTGCTGCGTGGAAGTGTATACTCCTGGTCGACGAGCCCTGGCGCAGCCTTTTCCCCAGCTGGTCACTCCCACCAGCCAGAACTGGTCACTGTGGTGATCTTGACAGACCAGAGGACCACCGCTGTCCCCCTGCAACGGAGGAGAGAGGAGTCAGGGGTTGCTGGGGGCTATCTCAGAGCCAGAGTTTCTCCTGCTCTCCCCCAGCAGCTCCAGAGCTGTGTTGCCTGCACAGAAAGGCTCTGCTCTGGCGCTGGAGCCAACAGGACGTGGTCAGGGAGGTGTCCATGGCCTGTAAGGGGGGCAGAGGGATGTTCCAGGGCCAGATTGGGAGCTCCTACCTGGCAGGTGTCAATGCCGCCCTGCGGATAGCCCGCACACAGGTTGTGGGGGTGGATGGCCCCGCGGTACCACCCGCTGCTGTTGCAGACCTGGGTGTCAAGGAGGTAGACCTGGGCCTCCTGAAGCACGAAGGGTGTTCCTGCAGCTGTGGGCACAGACAGAAATTAACACGCGGCATCTCCCTGCCACTTCACCTCCTCCCTCTACTGCGCTCGTAGGAGACCCCGCCTGGAGTGCTGTGTCGGGTTCTGCAATCCCCAACATCAGAAGGATGTGCAGCTGTTGGGACAGGTGTAGGGGAGGGCTACGAAGATGATGATCAGAGGGCTGGAGCACCTCTGCAATGAGGACAGGCTGAGACAGTTGGGGTTATTCAAGGGCAGGCTGGATGGGGCCTTGAACAGCCTGGTCTAGTGAGAGGTGTTCCTGCCCGTGGCAGGGGGCCTGCAACTGGATGACCTTTAAGGTCCCTTCCAACCCGTACCATTCTATGATTTCACTGCCTGGGAGAATCCCTTCCCTAGGGCTTGACTTTGCCTCTGGAGACGCACTGTTCCAGTGTGTCCCTTCTGCCTTGCTTTGGGTCAGAGCCATCTCCCCAGAGGCAGATGTCCCCACAGCCTGACTCCGGTTCTGTGCTGTGCTCTCAGGAAGCCTAACCCGTCTGCCCTGGATTCCCAGCTTGCTCGCAGGACACCAATACTTTTTGGGCACTCACATCTGGCAGTGGTGGCCCCCCAGCCGCTGATGTAGCAGTTTTCCATCTCCCAGAGTCGCAGCGAGCGGTCGGGCACGCAGGCGCGCTGCACATAGGGGCTGCACTGCACAGGCTGGTCGAGGTCTATCAGGGCGATGTCGTTCTTCTCGGTGAGCTTATCATAGTCCTGGTGCACGATGATCTGCCTGGCGTAGCGCACTTGGGTCTCAGGGCCCACGTGAGCCAGGCTGTTGACACCAGCCACCACTTTCCAGAAGAGGACATCACTGGAAGGTGGACGGAGAGAGGGGTGAGAGGGGTCACTGCAAGGAACGAGGCTGAGAGTTGCCTGTGGGTGCTGTTGCTGGGCACCTGCTGCTGTTGCGGGGATATCCCTGCTTCCAGCTCCTCCATACCTGGCGTTAACGAAGCAATGGGCTGCAGTGAGCACCCACTGTGGGGTGATGAGGGTCCCTCCACACACGTGGAAAAAGTCTTGTTCCGTGACCTTTTGTATGCTGACTATCCAAGGCCAGGCTCCCGGCTGGGCATCCCAGCCCCCGACGACGCGTGAATTTCCAGAGATAAAGTAAGCCATTGGCCGGAGTCCGCAGGTCCTGTGGAAACCAGAAGCTCTTTACTGTCCTGCTCAAGGCCTCGCTGATGTTAGCACTGCAGCTCAGCTGCCTTCCCTCCGCAGCCGGCATCGCTGCAGGGAGCGCAGGGCCAGGGAACCCCATGGGGCGGGTGGGCGTCCACCCCTGTCTCTGCTTTAGCCCCGTCGAGGAGCTGTGCCAGCAGCCTGGGCTCCGCAGAGGAATTGCATATCCCCCATAGGGTTGGGGAAGCTGTGGCGTGGCCATGGGGGACAAGCGGGAACCATCCAGTGAAGCCCAGCAGAACTGCCCAAACTCCCTCCCAGCGCGTGGGCCGCTCCCTCGCGCCTATCCCATGTGAAGAACAGAACAGCAGCTGACCCACCACAGCCTCCTTTCCGGGAGCTGCCAAGAGGGATGGGTGAGAGGCCCAAAACTGAACCCGGGATTCGAGGTGCGGCCTCCCCAGCACCGAGTCCTAGGGAATGATCCCTTCCCTGCTTCTGCTGGCCCACACTGTGGCTGATGCAAGCCAGGATGCTGTTGCCCTTCTTGGCCACCCTGCTGCCTCCTGGTCAGCCCCTGGCAAGCAGCACCCCCAGGTCCTTTTCTGCCAGGCAGCTTTCCAGCTGCTCTTCCCCGAGCCTGGAGCGTTGCCTGGGGTTGTTGCGAAGAACAGCCTGGAGCACTTACTCGCAGTTTTCCCATGTGCCCTGCGCAGTCCGGCACAGGAACAGCAGGACGAGGAGGACCAGGAGTCTTTTCATCGTGCTAGTGGCACAAAGCTGCTGCTGATCGGAGAGCTGGTGGCCAGCAGGAGCGCAGCCAACAGACTGATCGCAGTGCTCACGCTGCCCGCTGAGCCCTTGACCCTGCACTGATGTCACAGAGGTGCTGGTCCTGGGTGCTGGGCACCAGTGGCTCGGGGCAGGGGGGACATGGGTTGTTCCAAGAAGGAGGGGAGGGAGGAGTTGGGGTTGCACATCCTTGACAGCCCCCGCCAAGTGCTCTGCTTGTGGGGTGACGACTGTCAGGCCCCTAACCATGGTTCTGGGAAAGACCGGAAGGGAAAACCCTAAATAGCTGTAGAGGCCCTGAGCTAGGCACGGTCTGAATTATGGCCACGCTGGAAGGAGGAAGAGGACTGACCTGATGTTTACATCCCCACATCCCCTTCGTGTGTCTTCTCCAGCTGTGCTCTACTTCTGTAACACCCTGGAGCGTTTGCCCATGATAGCCAGGCTCCCTCACATGTGCCACAGATGCTTGAGTCACAGAATTGCAGAGAACCGGAAGTTGCAAAGGACCTTCTAGAGACTGCCCGGTCTGAAATCCAGTTCTCAAGGAGAGTTCACTAGAGCACGCATCTCAGGAACGCCTTTTATCACTCTTCAAGTCAAAAAGAGTTCTAGAACAAATCATGGAACAGTTTGGCTTGGAAGGGAGCTCAAAGCCCATCCAGTTCCAACCCCCCTGCCTTGCGCAGGGACACCTCCCACTGGATGAGGTCGCTCAAAGCACCATCCAAGCTGGCCTTGAACACCTGTGTCCGTGCCTCACCACCCTCACTGGAAAACATTTCTTCCTACTATCACATCTCAATCTCGCTCCTTGCAGCTTAAAACCATTCCCCCTCGCCCTGTCCCTGCACTCCCCGAGAAAGAGCCCCTCCCCAATTTCTGTAGCCCCTTTCAGTACTGGAAGGCTGCTCTAAGGTCTCCCCAGTGCCTTTTCTTCTCCAGGTTCAAACCCAAGTCGCGAAGCGTGTCCTCATATGGCAGGTTCTCCAACTCTTGGACCATCTCCATGTCCTTCTTTGGACTCGCTCCAACAGATCCACGTCCTTTTTGTGCTGAAGACTCCAGAATCTGATGCAAGTGGGGTCTCACCAGAGCAGAGCAGAGGGGCAGAATCCCCTCCTTGGTCCTGCTGGCCACACTGCTTTGGATGCAGCCCAGGACACGGTTGGCTTTCGGGACTGCAAGTGATCATCGCCGGCTGATGTTGAGCTTTTCACCCAGCAGCACCCCCAAGTCCTTGTCCCCGGGGCTGCTCTCAATCCAACCTCTTCCCAGCATGTAGTCGTGCTTGGGATTGCCCCAACCCAGGGGCAAGCCCTTGTATCCTCACCTGCTCCTCATAAGTTATGACCTCTGGTCCTTTCATCAGCTTTGTTGTGTTCCTTTGGACACATTCTGCTATTCTATAACCTTCCTACATTGTGGAGGTCAGAACTGCACACACTACTTGAGGCACAGTTGAGTACAGTGGGACGACCAGTGAGCTATTCTGTGCCTAATGCACCCCAGAATATGGTTGGTCCTTTTGGCACCAGGACACATTCTTGACTCACGTTGAACTTACCGTCAACCAAAACCCCCAGAGGTTTTGGAGTTGGAAGTTCAAGAGGTTTCCTTCCACCTAGATGTAAGGACCAACAGTCACTCAGAGGATGACCAAGTCGTGGAGTAGTGTCTCAAGAGAGACTGTGGGATCTCTGGCGTTAGAGGTTTTTGGGACCTGACTGGTTACCGCCGGGAGCAGGGTTTCCTTACCAAAAGTAGAGCTTTAAACCTTTTTTTTTTGGTCATCAAATGCAAACGTTGACACTAATAATGGTTTTATCATCAACTGTTTTAGAGAGAAACCTCGCTTTTTGAAAAAGAATGAATTGAAAACTGAGTTGTTATAATTTTTTGAGCAGGAAAAGGCATAAGGCATAGGAATTTCATGCAAAGTTAAGAAGCAAGACAGAAGCTAAGTGAAGCCTGATGCTGTCACACACCTGCTCCTTCATCTGTCGTTTATTTGTCCCGTCTCTGCCACAGGGAAATTTTACTTTAGCAACTCAAGAGGCAAAGGCAGACGGAGGTAAAGCAGCTCTTCTCCAGCTTCCCGTGCTGTAACGAGGATTGTGGTTCCCAAATTGTGATGGGCAAATGGTTGAACAGACACACAACCTCCGCGCAGTGACCCGCGTGTCATTCAGCCCTGAAAATCCTCTCAAACTGGCAATGGCTGTCTAAGTGGCCATGTTAGAAGGCAAAATTAAAGAGGCAATTTCAAATTCAAGAAAGAAATGAATCGAAATGTTTGCTAATTATGTAGCTTGTGGATATTGCATCAATGTCAATCAAACTTCATGGCATTCTGAGACCGTAAATAATGTCCTCCTTGTCTCAAAAACAAACACAGTCCAGCCCTTTTCTGCCATTCCAGGTGCTCAGGGTTCGATGTGGACTCGTGAAACACACACACACCTTCACCCCAGCATCCATAAGCACAGCACGGCAATAGATTCCAGTGTAGCAGTTAGGTCCATGGAATAGCTGTGCTGGGCCTCAAGCTCCTTTCCCGGTCATTGGCACAAACCTTGGGTCTCTCCAAAGCTGCATCTCGTGGCTCATCAGCTGGTCCAATTCCGGCTTCACTGGCACACTGCGCATACACACACACACAGAGGGATCCCACTGGGCACTGGCCCAAGGCACTTTGTGCTTTCACCTGAGGCCCCCATGACCTCCAGACCCTCTGATGGCTGTTTCCGTTTTCGGTTGCAACCCTCCTTTCTCTTAGACCAGGCAGGGGTTCACCAGAGCATTAGAGCTTGAATGGCTTTCAATTGGAACGGGGAAGAATTAGATCGGACATTAGGAAGAAATTCGTCACAATGAGGCTGGTGAGACATTGGCACGGGTTGTCCAGGGAAATTGTGGCTGCCCCCTCCCTGCAAGTGTTCAAAGCCAGGCTGGATGGGGCCTTGAACAACCTGGTCTCGTGAGAAGTGTCCCTGCCCGTTGCAGGAGGGATGGAACTGGATGATCTTTAGGGTCCCTTCCAACCAAAACCATTCTAGGATTCTATGACTCTTCCTATTTGCGCCGTTCTCTCTGTCTGAAACCTCATAGTGCAGGGGCTGGGCATGGAGTCCTTGCCTCACCCAGGAGACAGAATGGGACTGAAGCAGGGCTTCCGGGGAAAACCAGGGATTTTATTTCCAGAACAAAGAGAAACACGAGGATAGACAAATGGAATGACAGCCAGAGAAGACACTGATGGGTCGTCTGAGGAGCGTAGGCAGCACCCAGAGTTCTTCAATACTGAGGCTGCCTTTGGAACAGCCCGCATTGCCCCATCAGGACATGATGGTGGGACTCTGCAGCCTGCCCCGCATCCTCTTCCCGCAGCTCCTTAGGTGTTTCCACCTCTTAGGACCTGCAGGAGCTCCTGCACCCGAGAGAAAATCTCCACCAGTTTCTGCATGGGGTAAAGGCAGGAGTTGAACCGGCTCGGCTCTGGTGAACTTGGCTGGGGTGTCTGACCGGGAGTCAAAGTAAAGAGAAGATGGCTGTTGTCCCCTTCTGTTGTTGTGGCTGCTCCTCCTGAGCGCAGCCCCATCTGGGCCAGGATCCAGTCACCGAAGTGCTGCGTGGAAGTGTATACTCCTGGTCGACGAGCCCTGGCGCAGCCTTTTCCCCAGCTGGTCACTCCCACCAGCCAGAACTGGTCACTGTGGTGATCTTGACAGACCAGAGGACCACCGCTGTCCCCCTGCAACGGAGGAGAGAGGAGTCAGGGGTTGCTGGGGGCTATCTCAGAGCCAGAGTTTCTCCTGCTCTCCCCCAGCAGCTCCAGAGCTGTGTTGCCTGCACAGAAAGGCTCTGCTCTGGCGCTGGAGCCAACAGGACGTGGTCAGGGAGGTGTCCATGGCCTGTAAGGGGGGCAGAGGGATGTTCCAGGGCCAGATTGGGAGCTCCTACCTGGCAGGTGTCAATGCCGCCCTGCGGATAGCCCGCACACAGGTTGTGGGGGTGGATGGCCCCGCGGTACCACCCGCTGCTGTTGCAGACCTGGGTGTCAAGGAGGTAGACCTGGGCCTCCTGAAGCACGAAGGGTGTTCCTGCAGCTGTGGGCACAGACAGAAATTAACACGCGGCATCTCCCTGCCACTTCACCTCCTCCCTCTAATGCGCTCGTAGGAGACCCCGCCTGGAGTGCTGTGTCGGGTTCTGCAATCCCCAACATCAGAAGGATGTGCAGCTGTTGGGACAGGTGTAGGGGAGAGCTACGAAGATGATGATCAGAGGGCTGGAGCACCTCTGCAATGAGGACAGGCTGAGACAGTTGGGGTTATTCAAGGGCAGGCTGGATGGGGCCTTGAACAGCCTGGTCTAGTGAGAGGTGTCCCTGCCCGTGGCAGGGGGCCTGCAACTGGATGACCTTTAAGGTCCCTTCCAATCCGTACCATTCTATGATTTCACTGCCTGGGAGAATCCCTTCCCTAGGGCTTGACTTTGCCTCTGGAGACGCACTGTTCCAGTGTGTCCCTTCTGCCTTGCTTTGGGTCAGAGCCATCTCCCCAGAGGCAGATGTCCCCACAGCCTGACTCCGGTTCTGTGCTGTGCTCTCAGGAAGCCTAACCCGTCTGCCCTGGATTCCCAGCTTGCTCGCAGGACACCAATACTTTTTGGGCACTCACATCTGGCAGTGGTGGCCCCCCAGCCGCTGATGTAGCAGTTTTCCATCTCCCAGAGTCGCAGCGAGCGGTCGGGCACGCAGGCGCGCTGCACATAGGGGCTGCACTGCACAGGCTGGTCGAGGTCTATCAGGGCGATGTCGTTCTTCTCGGTGAGCTTATCATAGTCCTGGTGCACGATGATCTGCCTGGCGTAGCGCACTTGGGTCTCAGGGCCCACGTGAGCCAGGCTGTTGACACCAGCCACCACTTTCCAGAAGAGGACATCACTGGAAGGTGGACGGAGAGAGGGGTGAGAGGGGTCACTGCAAGGAACGAGGCTGAGAGTTGCCTGTGGGTGCTGTTGCTGGGCACCTGCTGCTGTTGCGGGGATATCCCTGCTTCCAGCTCCTCCATACCTGGCGTTAACGAAGCAATGGGCTGCAGTGAGCACCCACTGTGGGGTGATGAGGGTCCCTCCACACACGTGGAAAAAGTCTTGTTCCGTGACCTTTTGTATGCTGACTATCCAAGGCCAGGCTCCCGGCTGGGCATCCCAGCCCCCGACGACGCGTGAATTTCCAGAGATAAAGTAAGCCATTGGCCGGAGTCCGCAGGTCCTGTGGAAACCAGAAGCTCTTTACTGTCCTGCTCAAGGCCTCGCTGATGTTAGCACTGCAGCTCAGCTGCCTTCCCTCCGCAGCCGGCATCGCTGCAGGGAGCGCAGGGCCAGGGAACCCCATGGGGCGGGTGGGCGTCCACCCCTGTCTCTGCTTTAGCCCCGTCGAGGAGCTGTGCCAGCAGCCTGGGCTCCGCAGAGGAATTGCATATCCCCCATAGGGTTGGGGAAGCTGTGGCGTGGCCATGGGGGACAAGCGGGAACCATCCAGTGAAGCCCAGCAGAACTGCCCAAACTCCCTCCCAGCGCGTGGGCCGCTCCCTCGCGCCTATCCCATGTGAAGAACAGAACAGCAGCTGACCCACCACAGCCTCCTTTCCGGGAGCTGCCAAGAGGGATGGGTGAGAGGCCCAAAACTGAACCCGGGATTCGAGGTGCGGCCTCCCCAGCACCGAGTCCTGGGGAATGATCCCTTCCCTGCTTCTGCTGGCCCACACTGTGGCTGATGCAAGCCAGGATGCTGTTGCCCTTCTTGGCCACCCTGCTGCCTCCTGGTCAGCCCCTGGCAAGCAGCACCCCCAGGTCCTTTTCTGCCAGGCAGCTTTCCAGCTGCTCTTCCCCGAGCCTGGAGCGTTGCCTGGGGTTGTTGCGAAGAACAGCCTGGAGCACTTACTCGCAGTTTTCCCATGTGCCCTGCGCAGTCCGGCACAGGAACAGCAGGACGAGGAGGACCAGGAGTCTTTTCATCGTGCTAGTGGCACAAAGCTGCTGCTGATCGGAGAGCTGGTGGCCAGCAGGAGCGCAGCCAACAGACTGATCGCAGTGCTCACGCTGCCCGCTGAGCCCTTGACCCTGCACTGATGTCACAGAGGTGCTGGTCCTGGGTGCTGGGCACCAGTGGCTCGGGGCAGGGGGGACATGGGTTGTTCCAAGAAGGAGGGGAGGGAGGAGTTGGGGTTGCACATCCTTGACAGCCCCCGCCAAGTGCTCTGCTTGTGGGGTGACGACTGTCAGGCCCCTAACCATGGTTCTGGGAAAGACCGGAAGGGAAAACCCTAAATAGCTGTAGAGGCCCTGAGCTAGGCACGGTCTGAATTATGGCCACGCTGGAAGGAGGAAGAGGACTGACCTGATGTTTACATCCCCACATCCCCTTCGTGTGTCTTCTCCAGCTGTGCTCTACTTCTGTAACACCCTGGAGCGTTTGCCCATGATAGCCAGGCTCCCTCACATGTGCCACAGATGCTTGAGTCACAGAATTGCAGAGAACCGGAAGTTGCAAAGGACCTTCTAGAGACTGCCCGGTCTGAAATCCAGTTCTCAAGGAGAGTTCACTAGAGCACGCATCTCAGGAACGCCTTTTATCACTCTTCAAGTCAAAAAGAGTTCTAGAACAAATCATGGAACAGTTTGGCTTGGAAGGGAGCTCAAAGCCCATCCAGTTCCAACCCCCCTGCCTTGCGCAGGGACACCTCCCACTGGATGAGGTCGCTCAAAGCACCATCCAAGCTGGCCTTGAACACCTGTGTCCGTGCCTCACCACCCTCACTGGAAAACATTTCTTCCTACTATCACATCTCAATCTCGCTCCTTGCAGCTTAAAACCATTCCCCCTCGCCCTGTCCCTGCACTCCCCGAGAAAGAGCCCCTCCCCAATTTCTGTAGCCCCTTTCAGTACTGGAAGGCTGCTCTAAGGTCTCCCCAGTGCCTTTTCTTCTCCAGGTTCAAACCCAAGTCGCGAAGCGTGTCCTCATATGGCAGGTTCTCCAACTCTTGGACCATCTCCATGTCCTTCTTTGGACTCGCTCCAACAGATCCACGTCCTTTTTGTGCTGAAGACTCCAGAATCTGATGCAAGTGGGGTCTCACCAGAGCAGAGCAGAGGGGCAGAATCCCCTCCTTGGTCCTGCTGGCCACACTGCTTTGGATGCAGCCCAGGACACGGTTGGCTTTCGGGACTGCAAGTGATCATCGCCGGCTGATGTTGAGCTTTTCACCCAGCAGCACCCCCAAGTCCTTGTCCCCGGGGCTGCTCTCAATCCAACCTCTTCCCAGCATGTAGTCGTGCTTGGGATTGCCCCAACCCAGGGGCAAGCCCTTGTATCCTCACCTGCTCCTCATAAGTTATGACCTCTGGTCCTTTCATCAGCTTTGTTGTGTTCCTTTGGACACATTCTGCTATTCTATAACCTTCCTACATTGTGGAGGTCAGAACTGCACACACTACTTGAGGCACAGTTGAGTACAGTGGGACGACCAGTGAGCTATTCTGTGCCTAATGCACCCCAGAATATGGTTGGTCCTTTTGGCACCAGGACACATTCTTGACTCACGTTGAACTTACCATCAACCAAAACCCCCAGAGGTTTTGGAGTTGGAAGTTCAAGAGGTTTCCTTCCACCTAGATGTAAGGACCAACAGTCACTCAGAGGATGACCAAGTCGTGGAGTAGTGTCTCAAGAGAGACTGTGGGATCTCTGGCGTTAGAGGTTTTTGGGACCTGACTGGTTACCGGCGGGAGCAGGGTTTCCTTACCAAAAGTAGAGCTTTAAACCTTTTTTTTTTGGTCATCAAATGCAAACGTTGACACTAATAATGGTTTTATCATCAACAACTGTTTTAGAGAGAAACCTCGCTTTTTGAAAAAGAATGAATTGAAAACTGAGTTGTTATAATTTTTTGAGCAGGAAAAGGCATAAGGCATAGGAATTTCATGCAAAGTTAAGAAGCAAGACAGAAGCTAAGTGAAGCCTGATGCTGTCACACACCTGCTCCTTCATCTGTCGTTTATTTGTCCCGTCTCTGCCACAGGGAAATTTTACTTTAGCAACTCAAGAGGCAAAGGCAGACGGAGGTAAAGGAGCTCTTCTCCAGCTTCCCGTGCTGTAACGAGGATTGTGGTTCCCAAATTGTGATGGGCAAGTGGTTGAACAGACATACAACCTCCGCGCAGTGACCCGCGTGTCATTCAGCCCTGAAAATCCTCTCAAACTGGCAATGGCTGTCTAAGTGGCCATGTTAGAAGGCAAAATTAAAGAGGCAATTTCAAATTCAAGAAAGAAATGAATCGAAATGTTTGCTAATTATGTAGCTTGTGGATATTGCATCAATGTCAATCAAACTTCATGGCATTCTGAGACCGTAAATAATGTCCTCCTTGTCTCAAAACCAAACACAGTCCAGCCCTTTTCTGCCATTCCAGGTGCTCAGGGTTCGATGTGGACTCGTGAAACACACACACACCTTCACCCCGGCATCCATAAGCACAGCACGGCAATAGATTCCAGTGTAGCAGTTAGGTCCATGGAATAGCTGTGCTGGGCCTCAAGCTCCTTTCCCGGTCATTGGCACAAACCTTGGGTCTCTCCAAAGCTGCATCTCGTGGCTCATCAGCTGGTCCAATTCCGGCTTCACTGGCACACTGCGCATACACACACACACAGAGGGATCCCACTGGGCACTGGCCCAAGGCACTTTGTGCTTTCACCTGAGGCCCCCATGACCTCCAGACCCTCTGATGGCTGTTTCCGTTTTCGGTTGCAACCCTCCTTTCTCTTAGACCAGGCAGGGGTTCACCAGAGCATTAGAGCTTGAATGGCTTTCAATTGGAACGGGGAAGAATTAGATCGGACATTAGGAAGAAATTCGTCACAATGAGGCTGGTGAGACATTGGCACGGGTTGTCCAGGGAAATTGTGGCTGCCCCCTCCCTGCAAGTGTTCAAAGCCAGGCTGGATGGGGCCTTGAACAACCTGGTCTCGTGAGAAGTGTCCCTGCCCGTTGCAGGAGGGATGGAACTGGATGATCTTTAGGGTCCCTTCCAACCAAAACCATTCTAGGATTCTATGACTCTTCCTATTTGCGCCGTTCTCTCTGTCTGAAACCTCATAGTGCAGGGGCTGGGCATGGAGTCCTTGCCTCACCCAGGAGACAGAATGGGACTGAAGCAGGGCTTCCGGGGAAAACCAGGGATTTTATTTCCCGAACAAAGAGAAACACGAGGATAGACAAATGGAATGACAGCCAGAGAAGACACTGATGGGTCGTCTGAGGAGCGTAGGCAGCACCCAGAGTTCTTCAATACTGAGGCTGCCTTTGGAACAGCAGGCATTGCCCCATCAGGACATGATGGTGGGACTCTGCAGCCTGCCCCGCATCCTCTTCCCGCAGCTCCTTAGGTGTTTCCACCTCTTAGGACCTGCAGGAGCTCCTGCACCCGAGAGAAAATCTCCACCAGTTTCTGCATGGGGTAAAGGCAGGAGTTGAACCGGCTCGGCTCTGGTGGACTTGGCTGGGGTGTCTGACCGGGAGTCAAAGTAAAGAGAAGATGGCTGTTGTCCCCTTCTGTTGTTGTGGCTGCTCCTCCTGAGCGCAGCCCCATCTGGGCCAGGATCCAGTCACCGAAGTGCTGCGTGGAAGTGTATACTCCTGGTCGACGAGCCCTGGCGCAGCCTTTTCCCCAGCTGGTCACTCCCACCAGCCAGAACTGGTCACTGTGGTGATCTTGACAGACCAGAGGACCACCGCTGTCCCCCTGCAACGGAGGAGAGAGGAGTCAGTAGTTGCTGGGGTCGGGGCTGTCTGCATACTCTCCCTCGCTGGTTTTCCATGTTAGAAGAGAAAAGGATACTGCATGAAAGGGGTCCATACATTCAACCCCAGCAATTCCATCAAAGGTGGGAAGGAAGATACACCACAATCAATAGCTGCTACCCTGACACTTCCATACAAACAGTGCTGTAACAGGACTAAGTAAGACGACAAGCAGCACACCTAACAGCAGCACTGGTTCTTCTGATCGTTAGGTGTCCGCCTGAATTCCCAGGTATGCATCAAAAAACTGCGCACAGCACTTTGTTCAAGAACTGTGATGTCCCAAGAAGCAGTCCTCAATGTAATTTCTAGCCTGAGCAGGGTTTTCTAACTTTTTGCTGATCTCCCAAGAACAGTTTACCCCAACAAAAAGAGGCTATCCAGAAAAAAACAATGATGTTCTGTGTCAGATACGTGAGATTTAGCACATCTCAAATTTTCTGAGTAAACGTACTAATCATTACCAAGCTTTCATAAAAACTTCAGAAGAGTCAAATCTTTGATTTGACTGCAAAAAATCCTACCAGCTTTAATGGATATGGCCTTAGACTTCAAGTGAAAACTGACTGTAAAGAAACCGAGTCAAGTCAAAGTCAAATGCGTATTTTGGACATTATTTTTTATTCATAAGACTACACAGATACAAGAAAACTGAGTGGAACAAAGAAACTTTTTCTTTCAAGATACCTTTACACCAGGAAGAGAACGCTAATGCATAAAGACATGAATTAGTGACCAAAAGGTGAGAAAAAACCCTTGATTACTGTGGTTGCTCTATGTGAACAAGAAACAATCTCCAGTTCTTGTAAAAAACACTGCGTTAAACTGAAACAATGACAAACTATCACATGTGCTGGACACATCAAATACAACATATGATGCGACCACCTGGAGTTTACCGTGAACTCAGTGGGAAAAGCACAGTGCTGCTAGAGGAGACAACGCCCTCTGATGCAAGGCTGATTTGCCACTGGCTGCAGGGACACTGTACTCCTCAATTTATCATGGGATGACAGCTGAAGCCAGGCTAAACAGCCATACCACTACACAGGTCTTTTAGTATGTGCCATGTGAATTATCTTTAACACAGATACCTGCAAATCCACTACACCTCCAGCCTTGAAAAAGTTAAATACAGAGTTAATGACAGACAATGTTTCTTAATTAGTGAGAATTACGACATGAGTAGTCTGGTCATCTCCAAAATATCAACTTGTTTTCATAATTTTGCTACAGATGATTTTGAAAATGCACTGTTTTCTATTCAAAACAAAAAGCTTGCTTTAGTTTTAAATATATAACCTAAGACTTTTCTTTAATCTTTGATCCAAACACATTCTTTATAGAGATACCAACCTAATACTAATATGTTCTATTCAGAAGGATGGATGTTAGCTTGTGGGGGGAACACTGTTGGATACATATACATGAACAGTGTGGATGCGTACTATGAGACAATGTAATCCGAAATTTCTAAGATAGCAGCTTTGAAACCAGCATAAATTTAAGAAGCACTTAATGGCTTGTTTCTGGGTGCATTTACCAAATACAACATTTTTAGGAGTTGCATTATTGCATTAGAATTTCCAACAGGTTTCAACGTGCAACCAAACAGATTGGAAAATATTTTGCCTACAAGAGTCATTTAATACAGAATTCCACTATAAATTTTCCACTAAAGTCACATAATACAACAGTTCTTTTATGAAACACGCAGCAGATTTAGGCAGGAAAAAATATAAAGTTTATATTATACCAAGTTACAAAAACATTTGAAGATTTTTATATAAAATTTCTGTAATTCAAAATCATCTTCATCACGCAGATGGGCTCTATTCTATGGGCTGTAAAAATCTAGCACTAGCACTTGTGGACAGAATTCTGTCATTACGCCTAATTATTAACTGAATGTTATGTCTAGTCTTCTGAGAGTGATGTAAATCTTTTAAAATCTCTACATGAAATTGTATTAAAGGGTGTGGTGTCTGCACTGGGCAAAAAGTAAAAGCAAATTTCACTAAATCCTTTAAGAACCAAAACTTAACTTTCAGCTAGTGAGGCATTTATCTGAAATAATCACATGAGATATGCTGGCACTTCAAAGTTTTTATTCAAGAATAACACAAAGGAAACAAAGTCATTACAGGATATACACCTTAGATTTATGGAAACCTGAATGTTCAGTGTATTCCATACCATGGCTCTTGTATAGTCAATACTGACAATACATAATCAGGAGTTCTTACTATTCAATTAATGCCAATCTCTTTGAATCACAGAATGGATTAGGTTGGAAGCGACTTTAAAGATCACCCAGTTCCAAACCCCCTGCCATGGGCAGGGACATCTCCCACCAGATCAAGCTGCTCAAAGCTCCATCCAACCTGGCCAAGAACACCTCCAGAGAGGGAGCATCCACAGCTTCCTGTGCAACCTGCGCCAGTGTCTCATTACCCTCATCATGAAGAATTTCTTCTAAATCTTCTCCCTTCTGATTTAAAGCCACTTCCCCATGTCCTATCATTACATGCCCTTGTAAAAAGTCCCTTCCCAGCTTTCTTGTAGGCCCCCTTCAGGTACTGGAAGGCTGCAATAAACAAAAAAACTTTTCTCCATATCAAATGGGGTTCCACTCAAACCTAAAAATCCATCAAAGAAATTGTCTTTAATGGATGTAACAACGGATGTAAGAGGGGATCAAACCAGAGAGATATCAAACAGAAGGACCCAAAAACATGAGTTTGAGACACATGAAGATTTACTGAACTGACCCACAGTATTTAGAGAAGTGCATCATCACGGAAACAGAATATATGGAGAAACAATGGGACAACCCGTTCGTATTTGTATTGATCCCAATTTGGCAGAACTCCATGAGTTCTAGCCAATTCACTGACATTATAATAAAATCACTAGTCATGTTTTAAATATCACACCGTGGAAAACAAAAAAAAAAAAAGCAAAGCCCTAGCTCTTTCAAAAGAAAAGCCACAGAAAGTTTAAATTTTCCTTCCCAGTAATAGAAAATAGCTCTCAGGCACAACCTTATGACTCTGGATAAAAATCTTGATAAAATTGATACATTCTAAAATTCATTCTACTTTCAAGTAAATCCAGATTCACTCTAAGCATTCCAGTAACTTCTTCACCTTTATAAACAATGGCAGGAATTTAGCATGCAATAATATAAGAAAAGTTTATTGTTATCCTAACTATACAAGGCATAAGATTGATAAGCAAGGCCACAGCTTTAGAATTAATGCTCATAAATAAGGAACTATTAAAAAATTTAAAATGCAGTACAGACATGTGGAGGTGTTTCTTTCTTACACACTCACGTTCTGTAATTTTGAGTGGTTAAGCCAAAAATCAGTATTTTTCAAGCATTCTATATAAGGAGTTTTAATTAATGTTCAATCTTTTCAGTAAGCCTTTAAAGTTTCAGTAAATGTGTGGAAAACAAACCTGAAGTTACTGCTCTTATTATACTCATATGGATTGATGGAAATCAGAATTTGAACGTGCTTCGTCCATCTCATTGCAAAATCTAGATCTCCCGGTTCTGTAAAGGGATTTTTAACTATGCTGTCAAGAAGCCAACTCACATCTACGGCCAGAGCAGCGCTGGCAAACAAAAAGCATTTTCTAGATTACTGAAATGCATAACTTACAAAGGCCAGGTGGGGCTGAACTCTTTGTGACTAAATGCATACAAACACTACCTGTCAGCTAAAGAAGTAGCTAGTAGCAGTATAATACACTTTACTGTGCCCAAGTGCACAAGACCTCAAAAAGAAAAAAGGAAGGAAAAAAGGTTTGGCCAACTGGAATGGGAGGTGGTGGAGTCGCCGACCCTGGAGGTGTTTAAGGGGAGACTGGATGAGGCACTGCGTGCCATGGTTTAGATGATGGTTGGTGTTAGTGTTGGTGTTAGTGTTGGGTTATAGGTTGGACTTGATGATCTCAGAGGTCCTTTCCAACCTTGTGATACTGTGATACTGTGTGATACTGTAACTCTACTGCAGAAAAGCCTGGTACTGTTTTTAGATGAAACCCCTGACCTTGGCAGAGTTACACATTTCAGACTCTACTTAAAAACAAAGCCCCAAGCAACCGCAAATCACAACTCTGACTAGGAAAAAAAAAAGATTATGAAACAAAACGGGATAGAAGCCACAAGCTTAGGATAGCCCAACCACAGACCCAGTGAGGGGAACACAGAATGGTTTGTGTTGGAGGGGGCCTTAAAGATGATTCAGATCTTCCCCCTGCCATGGGCAGAGACACCTCCCGCTGGATCGCGAGATTTAAACCTGTTCGTGCAGGTGGCCTTTTACTACAGACGTGAAGGTGGGGCAAAAGGATAAATAAAACAGAATAAAACCCAAACCAACACCTGCACGTCACCCTCCCCTTCCCGTCCCCCCACGGAAGCGGGGAGTGGGGGTGCAGTTTCGAGTTTTCCCCGATTCTGCCGCCCCCCATTTCTAAGTGCGCAGCGCCGAGGGAGCAGGGAAGCGCGGCCCGGGGGAGCGAGGCAGCGGCGCTGCCAGCCCTGCCCCCGGGGCGGTGGCTCCGCACCTCAGCGCCCGCCTCAGCGCCCGCTGCCCCCCGGCCGCCAGCGCCGCCATTTGGTGCTGCGCCGCCGCCATTTTCCCGTTCCTCTGGGTGGGCGGCGGCGCCGGCCGAAACCGGTGCGAGCTCCGCCGCCAGCGCAGCGCAGCGCAGCCCGGCCCAGCCCGGCCCGGCCCGGCCCGGCCCGGCCACAGTGGCCGCGGCTGAGGTGCGGGGCCGGCCATGGCCGCCTCCCCCCTCACGGTGCCCTCAGGCTGCCCCGCGCGGCCTCCGTTCCCGGCCCTGCCAGCCCGCAGGCTCCCGTGCACTTATTCTTGTTTTGGGTCCGGGCACTTGAGAAACCAGGATGGAGACTCCCAAGTACCAGGATGGAGGCGCCGAGCGGCAGCGAACGGCGAGGAGGGGGAGGAGGCGGAGGCAGCGGCGGGGCGAGGCACAGGCAGCCCGCGAGCCCGCCAGAAGGGAGTTTCTGTAGAAGGGAGTGCAGCAAAGCTCAGTTTTGCTGTGTGCTATCATAGATTAAAACATATTTGAGGAGAAAACCTGAGGATTTACTCCTGTAAAAGAAGGGCTTTTAGTGGGACATGCATACAGAGGGGCTAAGACTCAGGATGGTACTATGGAGACAAGGCAGGGTAGAGAGGAGAACATTGCACATAAAATTAGGATGGTGAAAGAATGGAGATGAAATGCATGGCTAGGGACAAGGAGAAGGTAGCTGGGATAAGAGCTGAAAGCAGGATTTACTGCATCTGTTTTGTTCAAAACACACTTAAATTAGCTCTGGTGTCTGTATATTTGTTCTTTCTGGATATCAGACCTCAGGGGTCTCAAATTCCATGTCCAGAATTCCAGGGAAAAGTTTAAGTGCTCAGTGCCCTTAGGCACTCGTTGGCCAAAGTGGAAGTTCTTCTAGGGTTGCATACAGCTATTGGACTCACCAGCCCATGATCTCTTGCAGGTCTCTGATTTTTTTCTGCGTTTTTTGCAGCAAATGAAGCACAAATGTTATGTTTGCCCTTTTTGTAGTGTATCTCTGCTTTGGGTTTTTTTGTTTGTTTGTTTGTTTTATTTTGTTTTCAAGATGGCTATGGGCTTGCTTTAAAAACAACAGGAGGTTGTTTAAAAACAACCAAAATCAGGAGGCTGAGTTCAGACTGTACAAGAAGCTATATTTTTGACGTTTCATGCATGACTTCACCATGTCAAAATTTCTAGAAAGTGGTAGGATGCAAAGACGAAGAGGACTCCTTCCATACTGTATTTATGTGTTATCCCCATGTGTTATCCCCACTCCAATGAGTGTATTTCGTACTTGGTATAAAGTTCTTTCTCCTTATTCTCTTTGTGTCTTATTTATCTGGATGTACCTTGTGGAAAACAGTATTTTAACTGCAAAAGCTGTACCTCTTTTTATGTAGTGGTGTTGTTCTGGAGACATGAAGATGATAATCTGTTGCCGCCAGGTCACACAGCAGCACTTTGTGGACTGTGGCACTGGGAGTTCTATGCCACCGTCCTGTTTTTTAGTCACAGATCTGCAAGACTTTTTGCACAGTTTTGGGATTATGACCTCTGTGCCCCATTCCCTGTTTGTGCAGTGGAAATAATATCACTTTCCTCACAGATACATGATATAAACACACTCAGAAACATTTCCTTTATATTGAGTTCAAGGAATATGTAGAAAAAGCAGTGACTGGAGTTCTCTGGTGTTTCGTGAACAGGATGAAATCTTGTTCTGCGATGAACTCTTGTTCTGTGGAGCAAATGGGATTCAGGCATCCTGAGTTGTCTCGTTTTAAGGAAGTAGTTACATGCATACACACCTACTTAAGATGATGAAAGAATCAAACACAGAGTTTCCTATGGATCTAACAGGCCTTTTTTAAAAAGTAGCTGTTAGTTTTTTACCCATCCATATGCCTTTTCTTCCAGAGGACCTATATTCCTGATAGCCACAAGGTGTCTCTACTGCAGTGTGCTCTGGACCCACCTGCTGAATCTTTGAGATGCAGTTTTTCTCCTTTTGCTGTGATGAAGTTAAAGCTAAATCAGAATCACACCCTTGGGAGTGCACCTGGAGCATCTGCTTCCGAGAGCTCGTCTCCAGCCACACATCTCCTCAACTGTCTTTCCCTTTTTCTGTTTCATTACCAGTATCTCCTCCTTTTGTGAGCCTTTCTGTCTTAAATCTGCCTGAGCAGGAGCTGCACATGGATAGCCCTGGATAGCTGGTGTTTTGGCACACAGTGGCTCAGCGGTTTCAGAATCAGCCGGAGCACCTGCCAGTGGCCCAGGGCAGGCCATGGCCTCTTCCCATGCTCGGCGTATGCAGACTCTGGCTGCCCAAACCCTGTCCCATTGTGCCTCCTGCTTATGAGGCAAGATGGCTTTCCACTCCCTGTGCTGCAGAAAGGATGGAGGTCTCTAAAGTTTTTACTTCTGAAGTTTCATTTTATACGTGAAATAAATAAAGGTAGAAAGAACTACTGATTTCAGTGAACTGGATCTCATCAGGGAGGGAGGTCTCTGGTTGCATGTCTCCACACTGACACCAGAAGAAACTTTGGTGATCACAGGAGAATGGTCCTTCTGCTCTGCCTTGGTACATAAGATGCGCCTTGCTTAATGCAATCTGGTGCACTGGTCCTAGTTCAGACTCTGAACTGTTTTACTATTCTTTTCTGCAGTTTCATGGAAAGATGCTGTCACAAATTGTGTCCTTTTCCCCAGCTCATTGCAATCCACAGCGCTGGTAGTTCTCCTCATTTGGCTGCATTTATTTATCTGTTGTGCCCACTTAGCATGAGATGCTCCCTTTGTTGCTTCAGTCTAGTAGAGCTGAGCTGCTAATCTGACCTGCCAAACATCTGCTGCTGTTACTTTGTCTGTTGCCAATCGCACTGACAGGTATCTTGGTGCTGAGCAGCGGTTCAGGTTTCCCATTCCAAAAATCCATCTTTGCGTCAATCATTAAAAATTTTGCTCCAAGCAAAAGGCAAGTCCACAGAGAAGAGCTGGACTATGCCTTTGTATGCTGTTTTTTCCATCCTTTCCTGAGGATCTCACTGAAGCAGACATAGAGATGTTCCTCTCCAGGACAAGAAATTTCTGAGTGGAGGTAGTAGTTGGCAGAAGCTGGAGGGAATAATCCTGGAGGAAAGGACACCTCACTGCAGCATCCTGCAAACAGTCTGATTCCTGCTTGTTTATGATATTATTCTTATTTACATAGATTTCTATCTCTATAGATATGTACCTAAGTACATATGGGTATAGGAAATATATTCATGACTTATTTATAGAAAAAATATGGTTTTATCTATAAACAATCTAGTATTTATATACCACACGTACATTTATATGCTCACAGTTTGGTAGGTACTGGCTATGGAGGATTGCTCAGGCTCTGAAGAGCTGCTATGAATGAGAGAGATGCCAGAGAAAGAGTAATGGAGCATAGTGTGAACTTGTGTGGCTTCTCCACTGCAGAGTGTATCTCCTGTAAGAAAAATTACTACCCTGGGGCCTGGCCCAGGAAGAATCCTACAGAGAGCGGTCACTACTTCTGAGACCTTGTCTTTTGTGGCGATCTTATGTATTTCCTCACTTACCTGAGTGAGGCTGTAACGGACTGACACACCTTGAAAGTCCCCCGTGATATGCATTGGAAGCCTGCTGTGCCACTTACCCTCTGCAGTGTTAATATACTTAGGAGCCTTGACACACAGTCTGTGGAGCTGGGAAGGAGGTATTTTGCTTTCTTTTCTTCCTGTAACCCCTACTATGACATCTAAATTGTGATCACAGTCAGCCTAGGCTGCATGGGGAAGCACAATTACCACCTGGGTTACCATATAGGCATGCCCACCCAGCTCTTGTCATAGACTGAGGCCATAGCAGTAGTGATCCCACTGAACCGAACCTGAAACTCGTGGTGTTTGTTTTGATATGGCTAAATATGAAGAAGAAAAAAGGAATAGAGGTCCAGAGACAGTGAGAAGAGGGCAAGCTGCCATCAAGGTCTACATGGGTCTGAGCTGCCAGTGGCTTTTGGGATGATGCATCCTTTCTGCTGGTTAGTATAGCTGAAAGGGAGCTGTGAGATTCACAGTAGATAAAGAATTTAGTGGCTGAAGAGTATATCCAGGAGAACAGGAAGGAAGAACTGTTTTCTACAGGATAGATGTATAGACAGTAGAAAAGGAGAAGGAAGGAGTCTTCACAGAATCGCTGGCAGAAGAGAAGGGAGAGAAAACAGGGACAGAGCAGATGGGAGGAGCCGATGGATCCCTGTTGGGAAGCAACTTACCGTGTGCCACTGAAATCAAAGGCAGGGGGAGACATGAGGAAACAGTGGCAAAATTTAGTTCCTGCTGTAGGAGGGACAGACAGAAGTGGCTTTCTGCGCGGCACCATACACAGACTTGTGTGCAAGGGCTGAGAGTGGGCAGGGGAGCAGCATCTGTGCAGGGGAGGAGAGACAACATGAGGGGCAAGAGCTGGTTTTTTGGCCTATGTTACCCAAAGACTTCAAGTAATTGGAGCTATATGGTCACGGTCTTGAACTCTCCGAGGAGCTGTGGGAAGAGAGTAATATATTCCACCTCGGGGAATAGTGTAATGTTTTGGAGCTGCAGGTTGTTTTAGCTTTCCTGTAGGTTCAGCATTTTGGTAGTGCTTACCAAGTTCTGGTTACCATGAAAGCAATCAGAAAGCTCCCATGCATTTGAAGGGGACAAAATGTTTTGGGTTTTTTTTGTTTCAGGTAAAATGTACCTGGGAACCAGCTTTTTCAACTCAGAGAGAATGTGAGCAAATGAGCAAACAGTATCTACTTTGTATTTTCCTTCAGGTTTGTTCCTAAATTTGTTTTACTACAAAATGAAATTCTTCTCTGTTGTTCTGTTCCCAGCTTCCACTGTGTAAGCAGTTTGGCCAGTTTTGGTTTTGTCTTTTTGGATTAGCACAGAGCTGGGAGGCAGAACTTAACTTCAACCCCAAATCTTTCCATTGGAAGAAAAGTTATTCATGGCATTATTCCACTCAATGTAGGAGTTTCTTGTGTTTACAAAACCTGCCTTTTGGGCCGATGCTGGTCTTGCAGCCTCCCTTCAATAACAGTCTGGAGTTTCTGACAGTAGATACACCAGAAACACAACCTAAACGACCTCTGAGGGTCAGTTCTGCCCCAGCTTTTAATGTTTCTTTTTATCTCGCTTGCTTGATACTGTGGCTCATTGCTGACTGTTTTTCTTGCAACATACAGCATGAAAAAAGTTTTCTCTCAGTGGTTTCTTTCTGGGAAACAAGAACAAAAGCAAACCCCAAATGATTTTCTATTGAAAAAAATATTTGGAGGAATTAGTGAAAAGTGAGATAAGCCTATTTAATCTCTAAATTTAAAGGTCTAAAAAGCTGCCAGAGAATCATTGATAGACCTCATCTGCTTTATGGAACAGCTGCCCAAGAAGTTCTCAAACCCTTCACGTCTCCTTGATTTTCTTGAGAGGTGCTTGTGGTCCTGTACCCATATTCTTGGTGAGTGGCTGAAAATGCTAGAACTGAAGACCAGAAACACCAAGAAAAAGAAAGATCCTATTCCATCAGTGATTTCGGGTGCAGCTGTGCACACATGCCAGGGGGCAGGATGCTGAGCCACACGAATGTTGATACTGATCCAGAATCTTAGTTCCTGTGAGAAGCATTAGCCCTCAGCTAGCTGTAAGTGATAATAATCAGATTTCATGCTTCTCTCAAGAAAAAAATAACACAGTTGTCCTAATAGCTCTATAAAAAATATATTCCATTATTTATTTCTTTGTTTTTCAGTGCAGTAACCTGAACACAGATGGCCAGGAAGTATTTTTTTCATCATGTGACATTTGGGGTCTGTTGTCAACTTGCATTCTGCACTGTGAAGCCAGCTCATTTGTGAAAAGATAGAGGAAAAAAACCATTGTAATACCCAAGAAGCTTGTATTAAATGTATTCACTTGGGCTGGAGGAATGGACCTCTGAGTCCAAACCATTTTAACATTGGCTGCTTCGGAGGCAGAAAAATCTCTGACTGACCTAAGGATTATTTAATCGATTTCAAAAGAGAAACTAAGAATCATGCCAGGGAGCCAAAAGCTGTGGTGCCTGGAGCATTGAGGAGGCAAGCAGAGGTCCAGGTCACTGCGCTGGGTAAGACTGAAGCCTGATGCTGTCACACACCTGCTCCTTCATCTGTCATTTTTTTGTCCCGTCTCTGCCACAGGGAAATTTTACTTTAGACCAGGCAGGGGTTCACCAGAGTATTAGAGCTTGAATGGCTTTAAATTGGAACGGGGAAGAATTAGATCGGACATTACGAAGAAATTCGTCACAATGAGGCTGGTGAGACATTGGCACGGGTTGCCCAGGGAAATTGTGGCTGCCCCCTCCCTGCAAGTGTTCAAAGCTAGTCTGGATGGAGCCTTGAGCAACCTGGTCTCGTGAGAGGTGTCCCTGCCCATTGCAGGAGGGATGGAACTGGATGATCTTTAGGGTCCCTTCCAACCAAAACCATTCTAGGATTCTATGACTCTTCCTATTTGCGCCGTTCTCTCTGTCTGAAACCTCATAGTGCAGGGGCTGGGCATGGAGTCCTTGCCTCACCCAGGAGACAGAATGGGACTGAAGCAGGGCTTCCGGGGAAAACCAGGGATTTTATTTCCAGAACAAAGAGAAACACGAGGATAGACAAATGGAATGACAGCCAGAGAAGACACTGATGGGCCGTCTGAGGAGCGTAGGCAGCACCCAGAGTTCTTCAATACTGAGGCTGCCTTTGGAACAGAAGGCATTGCCCCATCAGGACATGATGGTGGGACTCTGCAGCCTGCCCCGTATCCTCTTCCCGCAGCTCCTTAGGTGTTTCCACCTCTTAGGATCTGCAGGAGCTCCATCACCCGAGAGAAAATCTCCACCAGTTTCTGCATGGGGTAAAGGCAGGAGTTGAACCGGCTCGGCTCTGGTGGACTTGGCTGGGGTTTCTGACCGGGAGTCAAAGTGAAGAGAAGATGGCTGTTGTCCCCTTCTGTTGTTGTGGCTGCTCCTCCTGAGCGCAGCCCCATCTGGGCCAGGATCCAGTCACCGAAGTGCTGCATGGAAAAGTATACTCCTGGTCGACGAGCCATGGCGCAGCCTTTTCCCCAGCTGGTCACTCCCAGCAGCCAGAACTGGTCACTGTGGTGATCTTGACAGACCAGAGGACCACCGCTGTCCCCCTGCAACGGAGGAGAGAGGAGTCAGGTGTTGCTGGGGGCTATCTAAGAGCCAGAGTTTCTCCTGCTCTCCCCCAGCAGCTCCAGAGCTGTGTTGCCTGCACAGAAAGGCTCTGCTCTGGCACTGGAGCCAACAGGACGTGGTCAGGGAGGTGTCCATGGCCTGTAAGGGGGGCAGAGGGATGTTCCAGGGCCATATTGGGAGCTCCTACCTGGCAGGTGTCAATGCCGCCCTGCGGATAGCCCGCACACAGGTTGTAGGGGTGGATGGCCCCGCGGTACCACCCGCTGCTGTTGCAGACCTGGGTGTCAAGGAGGTAGACCTGGGCCTCCTGAAGCACGAAGGGTGTTCCTGCAGCTGTGGGCACAGACAGAAATTAACACGCGGCATCTCCCTGCACTTCACCTCCTCCCTCTACTGCGCTCGTAGGAGACCCTGCCTGGAGTGCTGTGTGGGGTTCTGCAATCCCCAACATCAGAAGGATGTGCAGCTGTTGGGACAGGTGTAGGGGAGGGCTACGAAGATGATGATCAGAGGGCTGGAGCACCTCTGCAATGAGGACAGGCTGAGACAGTTGGGGTTATTCAAGGGCAGGCTGGATGGGGCCTTGAACAGCCTGGTCTAGTGAGAGGTGTCCCTGCCTGTGGCAGGGAGCCTGCAACTGGATGACCTTTAAGGTCCCTTCCAACCCGTACCATTCTATGATTTCACTGCCTGGGAGAACCCCTTCCCTAGGGCTTGACTTTGCCTCTGGAGACGCACTGTTCCAGTGTGTCCCTTCTGCCTTGCTTTGGGTCAGAGCCATCTCCCCAGAGGCAGATGTCCCCACAGCCTGACTCCAGTTCTGTGCTGTGCTCTCAGGAAGCCTAACCCGTCTGCCCTGGATTCCCAGCTTGCTCGCAGGACACCAATACTTTTTGGGCACTCACATCTGGCAGTGGTGGCCCCCCAGCCGCTGATGTAGCAGTTTTCCATCTCCCAGAGTCGCAGCGAGCGGTCGGGCACGCAGGCGCGCTGCACATAGGGGCTACACTGCACAGGCTGGTCGAGGTCTATCAGGGCGATGTCGTTCTTCTCGGTGAGCTTATCATAGTCCTGGTGCACGATGATCTGCCTGGCATAGCGCACTTGGGTCTCAGGGCCCACGTGAGCCAGGCTGTTGACACCAGCCACCACTTTCCAGAAGAGGACATCACTGGAAGGTGGACGGAGAGAGGGGTGAGAGGGGTCACTGCAAGGAACGAGGCTGAGAGTTGCCTGTGGGTGCTGTTGCTGGGCACCTGCTGCTGTTGCGGGGATATCCCTGCTTCCAGCTCCTCCATACCTGGCGTTAACGAAGCAGTGGGCTGCAGTGAGCACCCACTGTGGGGTGATGAGGGTCCCTCCACACACGTGGAAAAAGTCTTGTTCCGTGACCTTTTGTATGCTATCCAAGGCCAGGCTCCCGGCTGGGCATCCCAGCCCCCGACGACGCCTGGATTGCCAGAGATAAAGTAAGCCATTGGCCGGAGTCCGTAGGTCCTCTGGAAACCAAAAGCTCTTTACTGTCCTGCTCAAGGCCTTGCTGATGTTAGCACTGCAGCTCAGCTGCCTTCCCTCCGCAGCCGGCATCGCTGCAGGGAGCGCAGGGCCAGGGAACCACATGGGGCGGGTGGGCGTCCACCCCTGTCTCTGCTTTAGCCCCGTCAAGGAGCTGTGCCAGCAGCCTGGGCTCCGCAGAGGAATTGCATATCCCCCGTGGGGTTGGGGAAGCTGTGGCGTGGCCATGGGGGACAATTGGGAACCATCCAGTGAAGCCCAGCAGAGCTGCCCAAACTCCCTCCCAGCACGTGGGCCGCTCCCTCGCGCCTATCCCATGTGAAGAAGAGAACAGCAGCTGACCCACCACAGCCTCCTTTCTGGGAGCTGCCAAGAGGGATGGGTGAGAGGCCCAAAACAGAACCCGGGATTAGAGGAGCGGCCTCCCCAGCGCCGAGTCCACCAGTTTCTTCATGGGATAAAGGCAGGAGTTTTACCTGCTCGGCTCTGGTGGAATTGGCTGGGGTGTCTGACCGGGAGTCAAAGTGAAGAGAAGATGGCTGTTGTCCCCTTCTGTTGTTGTGGCTGCTCCTCCTGAGCGCAGCCCCATCTGGGCCAGGATCCAGTCGCCGAAGTGCTGTGTGGAAGTGTATACTCCTGGTCGACGAACCCTGGCGTAGCCTTTTCCCCAGCTGGTCACTCCCAGCAGCCAGAACTGGTGACTGTGGTGATCTTGACAGACCAGAGGACCACCGCTGTCCCCCTGCAACGGAGGAGAGAGGAGTCAGGGGTTCCTGGGGGCGGGGCTATCTCAGAGCCAGAGTTGCTCCTGCTCTCCCCCAGCAGCTCCAGAGCTGTGTTGCCTGCACAGAAAGGCTCTGCTCTGGCGCTGGAGCCAATAGGACGTGGTCAGTGAGGTGTCCGTGGCCTGTAAGGAGGGCAGAGGGATGTTGCAGGGCCAGATTGGGAGCTCCTACCTGGCAGGAGTGAATGCCGCCCTGTGGATAGCCCGCACACAGGTTGTGGGGGTGGATGGCCCCGCGGTACCACCTGCTGCTGTTGCAGACCTGGGTGTCAAGGAGGTAGATCTGGGCCTCCTGAAGCACGAAGGGTGTTCCTGCAGCTGTGGGCACAGACAGAAATTAACACGCGGCATCTCCCTGCCACTTCACCTCCTCCCTCTACTGCGCTCGTAGGAGACCCCGCCTGGAGTGCTGTGTGGGGTTCTGCAATCCCCAACATCAGAAGGATGTGCAGCTGTTGGGACAGTTGTAGGGGAGGGCTACGAAGATGATGATCAGAGGGCTGGAGCACCTCTGCTATGAGGACAGGCTGAGACAGTTGTGGTTATTCAAGGGCAGGCTGGATGGGGCCTTGAACAGCCTGGTCTAGTGAGAGGGCCTGCAACTGGATGACCTTTAAGGTCCCTTCCAACCCGTAACATTCTATGATTTCACTGCCTGGGAGAACCCCTTCCCTAGGGCTTGACTTTGCCTCTGGAGACACACTGTTCCAGTGTGTCCCTTCTGCCTTGCTTTGGGTCAGAGCCATCTCCCCAGAGGCAGATGTCCCCACAGCCTGACTCCAGTTCTGTGCTGTGCTCTCAGGAAGCCTAACCCGTGTGCCCTGGATTCCCAGCTTGCTCGCAGGACACCAATACTTTTTGGGCACTCACATCTGGCAGTGGTGGCCCCCCAGCCGCTGATGTAGCAGTTTTCCATCTCCCAGAGTCGCAGCGAGCGGTCGGGCACGCAGGTGCGCTGCACATAGGGGCTGCACTGCACAGGCTGGTCGAGGTCTATCAGGGCGATGTCGTTCTTCTCGGTGAGCTTATCATAGTCCTGGTGCACGATGATCTGCCTGGCATAGCGCACTTGGGTCTCAGGGCCCATGTGAGCCAGGCTGTTGACATCAGCCACCACTTTCCAGAAGAGGACATCACTGGAAGGTGGACGGAGAGAGGGGTGAGAGGGGTCACTGCAAGGAACGAGGCTGAGAGTTGCCTGTGGGTGCTGTTGCTGGGCACCTGCTGCTGTTGCGGGGATATCCCTGCTTCCAGCTCCTCCATACCTGGCGTTAACGAAGCAGTGGGCTGCAGTGAGCACCCACTGTGGGGTGATGAGGGTCCCTCCACACACGTGGAAAAAGTCTTGTTCCGTGACCTTTTGTATGCTATCCAAGGCAAGGCTCCCGGCTGGGCATCCCAGCCCCCCACGACGCGTGGATTGCCAGAGATAAAGTAAGCCATTGGCTGGAGTCCGTAGGTCCTCTGGAAACCAAAAGCTCTTTACTGTCCTGCTCAAGGCCTTGCTGATGTTAGCACTGCAGCTCAGCTGCCTTCCCTCCGCAGCCGGCATCGCTGCAGGGAGCGCAGGGCCAGGGAACCCCATGGGGCGGGTGGGCGTCCACCCCTGTCTCTGCTTTAGCCCCGTCGAGGAGCTGTGCCAGCAGCCTGGGCTCCGCAGAGGAATTGCATATCCCCCGTGGGGTTGGGGAAGCTGTGGCGTGGCCATGGGGGACAATTGGGAACCATCCAGTGAAGCCCAGCAGAGCTGCCCAAACTCCCTCCCAGCACGTGGGCCGCTCCCTCGCGCCTATCCCATGTGAAGAAGAGAACAGCAGCTGACCCACCACAGCCTCCTTTCTGGGAGCTGCCAAGAGGGATGGGTGAGAGGCCCAAAACTGAACCCGGGATTAGAGGTGCGGCCTCCCCAGCGCCGAGTCCACCAGTTTCTTCATGGGATAAAGGCAGGAGTTTTACCTGCTCGGCTCTGGTGGACTTGGCTGGGGTGTCTGACCGGGAGTCAAAGTGAAGAGAAGATGGCTGTTGTCCCCTTCTGTTGTTGTGGCTGCTCCTCCTGAGCGCAGCCCCATCTGGGCCAGGATCCAGTCGCCGAAGTGCTGTGTGGAAGTGTATACTCCTGGTCGACGAACCCTGGCGTAGCCTTTTCCCCAGCTGGTCACTCCCACCAGCCAGAACTGGTGACTGTGGTGATCTTGACAGACCAGAGGACCACCGCTGTCCCCCTGCAACGGAGGAGAGAGGAGTCAGGGGTTGCTGGGGGCGGGGTTATCTCAGAGCCAGAGTTGCTCCTGCTCTCCCCCAGCAGCTCCAGAGCTGTGTTGTCTGCACAGAAAGGCTCTGCTCTGGCGCTGGAGCCAATAGGACGTGGTCAGGGAGGTGTCCGTGGCCTGTAAGGGGGGCAGAGGGATGTTGCAGGGCCAGATTTGGAGCTCCTACCTGGCAGGTGTCAATGCCGCCCTGTGGATAGCCCGCACACAGGTTGTGGGGGTGGATGACCCCGCGGTACCACCCGCTGCTGTTGCAGACCTGGGTGTCAAGGAGGTAGACCTGGGCCTCCTGAAGCACGAAGGGTGTTCCTGCAGCTGTGGGCACAGACAGAAATTAACACGCGGCATCTCCCTGCCACTTCACCTCCTCCCTCTACTGCGCTCGTAGGAGACCCTGCCTGGAGTGCTGTGTGGGGTTCTGCAATCACCAACATCAGAAGGATGTGCAGCTGTTGGGACAGGTATAGGGGAGGGCTACGAAGATGATGATCCGAGGTCTGGAGCACCTCTGCTATGAGGACAGGCTGAGACAGTTGGGGTTATTCAAGGGCAGGCTGGATGGGGCCTTGAACAGCCTGGTCTAGTGAGAGGTGTCCCTGCCCGTGGCAGGGGGCCTGCAACTGGATGACCGTTAAGGTCCCTTCCAACCCGTACCATTCTATGATTTCACTGCCTGGGAGAACCCCTTCCCTAGGGCTTAACTTTGCCTCTGGAGACACACTGTTCCAGTGTGTCCCTTCTGCCTTGCTTTGGGTCAGAGCCATCTCCCCAGAGGCAGATGTCCCCACAGCCTGACTCCAGTTCTGTGCTGTGCTCTCAGGAAGCCTAACCCGTCTGCCCTGGATTCCCAGCTTGCTCGCAGGACACCAATACTTTTTGGGCACTCACATCTGGCAGTGGTGGCCCCCCAGCCGCTGATGTAGCAGTTTTCCATCTCCCAGAGTCGCAGCGAGCGGTCGGGCACGCAGGTGCGCTGCACATAGGGGCTGCACTGCACAGGCTGGTCGAGGTCTATCAGGGCGATGTCGTTCTTCTCGGTGAGCTTATCATAGTCCTGGTGCACGATGATCTGCCTGGCGTAGCGCACTTGGGTCTCAGGGCCCACGTGAGCCAGGCTGTTGACACCAGCCACCACTTTCCAGAAGAGGACATCACTGGAAGGTGGACGGAGAGAGGGGTGAGAGGGGTCACTGCAAGGAACGAGGCTGAGAGTTGCCTGTGGGTGCTGTTGCTGGGCACCTGCTGCTGTTGCGGGGATATCCCTGCTTCCAGCTCCTCCATACCTGGCGTTAACGAAGCAGTGGGCTGCAGTGAGCACCCACTGTGGGGTGATGAGGGTCCCTCCACACACGTGGAAAAAGTCTTGTTCCGTGACCTTTTGTATGCTATCCAAGGCCAGGCTCCCGGCTGGGCATCCCAGCCCCCCACGACGCGTGGATAACCAGAGATAAAGTAAGCCATTGGCCGGAGTCCGTAGGTCCTCTGGAAACCAAAAGCTCTTTACTGTCCTGCTCAAGGCCTTGCTGATGTTAGCACTGCAGCTCAGCTGCCTTCCCTCCGCAGCCGGCATCGCTGCAGGGAGCGCAGGGCCAGGGAACCCCATGGGGCGGGTGGGCGTCCACCCCTGTCTCTGCTTTAGCCCCGTCGAGGAGCTGTGCCAGCAGCCTGGGCTCCGCAGAGGAATTGCATATCCCCCGTGGGGTTGGGGAAGCTGTGGCGTGGCCATGGGGGACAATTGGGAACCATCCAGTGAAGCCCAGCAGAGCTGCCTAAACTCCCTCCCAGCACGTGGGCCGCTCCCTCGCGCCTATCCCATGTGAAGAAGAGAACAGCAGCTGACCCACCACAGCCTCCTTTCTGGGAGCTGCCAAGAGGGATAGTGAGAGGCCCAAAACTGAACCCGGGATTAGAGGTGCGGCCTCCCCAGCGCCGAGTCCACCAGTTTCTTCATGGGATAAAGGCAGGAGTTGAACCTGCTCGGCTCTGGTGGACTTGGCTGGGGTGTCTGACCGGGAGTCAAAGTGAAGAGAAGATGGCTGTTGTCCCCTTCTGTTGTTGTGGCTGCTCCTCCTGAGCGCAGCCCCATCTGGGCCAGGATCCAGTCGCCGAAGTGCTGTGTGGAAGTGTATACTCCTGGTCGACGAGCCCTGGCGCAGCCTTTTCCCCAGCTGGTCACTCCCACCAGCCAGAACTGGTGACTGTGGTGATCTTGACAGACCAGAGGACCACCGCTGTCCCCCCGCAACGGACGAGAGAGAAGTCAGGAGTTGCTGGGGTTGGGGCTGTCTGCATACTCTCCCTTGCTGGTTTTCCATGTTAGAAGAGAAAAGGATACTGCATGAAAGGGGTCCATACATTCAAACCCAGCAATTCCATCAAAGGTGGGATGGAAGATACACCACAATCAATAGCTGCTACCCTGACACTTCCATACAAACAGCGCTGTAACAGGACTAAGTAAGACAACAAGCAGCACACCTAACAGCAGCACTGGTTCTTCTGATCGTTAGGTGTCCGCCTGAATTCCCAGGTATGCATCAAAAAACTGCGCACAGCACTTTGTTCAAGAACTGTGATGTCCCAAGAAGCAGTCCTCAATGTAATTTCTAGCCTGAGCAGGGTTTTCTAACTTTTTGCTGATCTCCCAAGAACAGTTTACCCCAACAAAAAGAGGCTATCCAGAAAAAGACAATGATGTTCTGTGTCAGATACGTGAGATTTAGCACATCTCAAATTTTCTGAGTAAACGTACTAATCATTACCAAGCTTTCATAAAAACTTCAGAAGAGTCAAATCTTTGATTTGACTGCAAAAAATCCTACCAGCTTTAATGGATATGGCCTTAGACTTCAAGTGAAAACTGACTGTAAAGAAACCGAGTCAAGTCAAAGTCAAATGCGTATTTTGGACATTATTTTTTATTCATAAGACTACACAGATACAAGAAAACTGAGTGGAACATAGAAACTTTTTCTTTCAAGATACATTTACACCAGGAAAAGAACGCTAATGCATAAAGACATGAATTAGTGACCAAAAGGTGAGAAAAAACCCTTGATTACTGTGGTTGCTCTATGTGAACAAGAAACCATCTCCAGTTCTTGTAAAAAACACTGCGTTAAACTGAAACAATGACAAACTATCACATGTGCTGGACACATCAAATACAACATATGATGCGACCACCTGGAGTTTACCGTGAACTCAGTGGGAAAAGCACAGTGCTGCTAGAGGAGACAACGCCCTCTGATGCAAGGCTGATTTGCCACTGGCTGCAGGGACACTGTACTCGCCTGGTGTCCTCGATTTATCATGGGATGACAGCTGAAGCCAGGCTAAACAGCCATACCACTACACAGGTCTTTTAGTATGTGCCATGTGAATTATCTTTAACACAGATACCTGCAAATCCACTACACCTCCAGCCTTGAAAAAGTTAAATACAGAGTTAATGACAGACAATGTTTCTTAATTAGTGAGAATTACAACATGAGTAGTCTGGTCATCTCCAGAACATCAACTTGTTTTCATAATTTTGCTACAGATGATTTTGAAAATGCACTGCTTTCTATTCAAAACAAAAAGCTTGCTTTAGTTTTAAATATATAACCTAAGACTTTTCTTTAATCTTTGATCCAAACACATTCTTTATAGAGATACCAACCTAATACTAATATGTTCTATTCAGAAGGATGGATGTTAGCTTGTGGGGGGAACACTGTTGGATACATATACATGAACAGTGTGGATGCGTACTATGAGACAGTGTAATCCTAAATTTCTAAGATAGCAGCTTTGAAACCAGCATAAATTTAAGAAGCACTTAATGGCTTGTTTCTGGGTGCATTTACCAAATACAACATTTTTAGGAGTTGCATTATTGCATTAGAATTTCCAACAGGTTTCAACGTGCAACCAAACAGATTGGAAAATATTTTGCCTACAAGAGTCATTTAATACAGAATTCCACTATAAATTTTCCACTAAAGTCACATAATACAACAGTTCTTTTATGAAACATGCAGCAGATTTAGGCAGGAAAAAAATATAAAGTTTATATTATACCAAGTTACAAAAACATTTGAAGATTTTTATATAAAATTTCGGTAATTCAAAATCATCTTCATCACGCAGATGGGCTCTATTCTATGGGCTGTAAAAATCTAGCACTAGCACTTGTGGACAGAATTCTGTCATTACGCCTAGTTATTAACTGAATGTTATGTCTAGTCTTCTGAGAGTGATGTAAATCTTTTAAAATCTCTACATGAAATTGTATTAAAGGGTGTGGTGTCTGCACTGGGCAAAAAGTAAAAGCAAATTTCACTAAATCCTTTAAGAACCAAAACTTAACTTTCAGCTACTGAGGCATTTATCTGAAATAATCACATGAGATATGCTGGCACTTCAAAGTTTTTATTCAAGAATAACACAAAGGAAACAAAGTCATTACAGGATATACACCTTAGATTTATGGAAACCTGAATGTTCAGTGTATTCCATACCATGGCTCTTGTATAGTCAATACTGACAATACATAATCAGGAGTTCTTACTATTCAATTATTGCCAATCTCTTTGAATCACAGAATGGATTAGGTTGGAAGCGACTTTAAAGATCACCCAGTTCCAAACCCCCTGCCATGGGCAGGGACATCTCCCACCAGATCAAGCTGCTCAAAGCCCCATCCAACCTGGCCAAGAACACCTCCAGAGAGGGAGCATCCACAGCTTCCTGTGCAACCTGCGCCAGTGTCTCATTACCCTCATCATGAAGAATTTCTTCTAAATCTTCTCCCTTCTGATTTAAAGCCACTTCCCCATGTCCTATCATTACATGCCCTTGTAAAAAGTCCCTTCCCAGCTTTCTTGTAGGCCCCCTTCAGGTACTGGAAGGCTGCAATAAACAAAAAAACTTTTCTCCATATCAAATGGGGTTCCACTCAAACCTAAAAATCCATCAAAGAAATTGTCTTTAATGGATGTAACAACGGATGTAAGAGGGGATCAAACCAGAGAGATATCAAACAGAAGGACCCAAAAACATGAGTTTGAGACACATGAAGATTTACTGAACTGACCCACAGTATTTAGAGAAGTGCATCATCACGGAAACAGAATATATGGAGAAACAATGGGACAACCCGTTCGTATTTGTATTGATCCCAATTTGGCAGAACTCCATGAGTTCTAGCCAATTCACTGACATTATAATAAAATCACTAGTCATGTTTTAAATATCACACCGTGGAAAACAAAAAAAAAAAAAGCAAAGCCCTAGCTCTTTCAAAAGAAAAGCCACAGAAAGTTTAAATTTTCCTTCCCAGTAATAGAAAATAGCTCTCAGGCACAACCTTATGACTCTGGATAAAAATCTTGATAAAATTGATACATTCTAAAATTCATTCTACTTTCAAGTAAATCCAGATTCACTCTAAGCATTCCAGTAGCTTCTTCACCTTTATAAACAATGGCAGGAATTTAGCATGCAATAATATAAGAAAAGTTTATTGTTATCCTAACTATACAAGGCATAAGATTGATAAGCAAGGCCACAGCTTTAGAATTAATGCTCATAAATAAGGAACTATTAAAAAATTTAAAATGCAGTACAGACATGTGGAGGTGTTTCTTTCTTACACACTCACGTTCTGTAATTTTGAGTGGTTAAGCCAAAAATCAGTATTTTTCAAGCATTCTATATAAGGAGTTTTAATTAATGTTCAATCTTTTCAGTAAGCCTAAAAAGTTTCAGTAAATGTGTGGAAAACAAACCTGAAGTTACTGCTCTTATTATACTCATATGGATTGATGGAAATCAGAATTTGAACGTGCTTCGTCCATCTCATTGCAAAATCTAGATCTCCCGGTTCTGTAAAGGGATTTTTAACTATGCTGTCAAGAAGCCAACTCACATCTACGGCCAGAGCAGTGCTGGCAAACAAAAAGCATTTTCTAGATTACTGAAATGCATAACTTACAAAGGCCAGGTGACTCTTTGTGACTAAATGCATACAAACACTACCTGTCAGCTAAAGAAGTAGCTAGTAGCAGTATAATACACTTTACTGTGCCCAAGTGCACAAGACCTCAAAAAGAAAAAAGGAAGGAAAAAAGGTTTGGCCAACCGGAATGGGAGGTGGTGGAGTCGCCGACCCTGGAGGTGTTTAAGGGGAGACTGGATGAGGCACTGCGTGCCATGGTTTAGATGATGGTTGGTGTTAGTGTTGGTGTTAGTGTTGGGTTATAGGTTGGACTTGATGATCTCAGAGGTCCTTTCCAACCTTGTGATACTGTGATACTGTGTGATACTGTAACTCTACTGCAGAAAAGCCTGGTACTGTTTTTAGATGAAACCCCTGACCTTGGCAGAGTTACACATTTCAGACTCTACTTAAAAACAAAGCCCCAAGCAACCGCAAATCACAACTCTGACTAGGAAAAAAAAAAGATTATGAAACAAAACGGGATAGAAGCCACAAGCTTAGGATAGCCCAACCACAGACCCAGTGAGGGGAACACAGAATGGTTTGTGTTGGAGGGGGCCTTAAAGATGATTCAGATCTTCCCCCTGCCATGGGCAGAGACACCTCCCGCTGGATCGCGAGATTTAAACCTGTTCGTGCAGGTGGCCTTTTACTACAGACGTGAAGGTGGGGCAAAAGGATAAATAAAACAGAATAAAACCCAAACCAACACCTGCACGTCACCCTCCCCTTCCCGTCCCCCCACGGAAGCGGGGAGTGGGGGTGCAGTTTCGAGTTTTCCCCGATTCTGCCGCCCCCCATTTCTAAGTGCGCAGCGCCGAGGGAGCAGGGAAGCGCGGCCCGGGGGAGCGAGGCAGCGGCGCTGCCAGCCCTGCCCCCGGGGCGGTGGCTCCGCACCTCAGCGCCCGCCTCAGCGCCCGCTGCCCCCCGGCCGCCAGCGCCGCCATTTGGTGCTGCGCCGCCGCCATTTTCCCGTTCCTCTGGGTGGGCGGCGGCGCCGGCCGAAACCGGTGCGAGCTCCGCCGCCAGCGCAGCGCAGCGCAGCGCAGCCCGGCCCAGCCCGGCCCGGCCCGGCCCGGCCACAGTGGCCGCGGCTGAGGTGCGGGGCCGGCCATGGCCGCCTCCCCCCTCACGGTGCCCTCAGGCTGCCCCGCGCGGCCTCCGCTCCCGGCCCTGCCAGCCCGCAGGCTCCCGTGCACTTATTCTTGTTTTGGGTCCGGGCACTTGAGAAACCAGGATGGAGACTCCCAAGTACCAGGATGGAGGCGCCGAGCGGCAGCGAACGGCGAGGAGGGGGAGGAGGCGGAGGCAGCGGCGGGGCGAGGCACAGGCAGCCCGCGAGCTCGCCAGAAGGGAGTTTCTGTAGAAGGGAGTGCAGCAAAGCTCAGTTTTGCTGTGTGCTATCATAGATTAAAACATATTTGAGGAGAAAACCTGAGGATTTACTCCTGTAAAAGAAGGGCTTTTAGTGGGACATGCATACAGAGGGGCTAAGACTCAGGATGGTACTATGGAGACAAGGCAGGGTAGAGAGGAGAACACTGCACATAAAATTAGGATGGTGAAAGAATGGAGATGAAATGCATGGCTAGGGACAAGGAGAAGGTAGCTGGGATAAGAGCTGAAAGCAGGATTTACTGCATCTGTTTTGTTCAAAACACACTTAAATTAGCTCTGGTGTCTGTATATTTGTTCTTTCTGGATATCAGACCTCAGGGGTCTCAAATTCCATGTCCAGAATTCCAGGGAAAAGTTTAAGTGCTCAGTGCCCTTAGGCACTCGTTGGCCAAAGTGGAAGTTCTTCTAGGGTTGCATACAGCTATTGGACTCACCAGCCCATGATCTCTTGCAGGTCTCTGATTTTTTTCTGCGTTTTTTGCAGCAAATGAAGCACAAATGTTATGTTTGCCCTTTTTGTAGTGTATCTCTGCTTTGGGTTTTTTTGTTTGTTTGTTTGTTTTATTTTGTTTTCAAGATGGCTATGGGCTTGCTTTAAAAACAACAGGAGGTTGTTTAAAAACAACCAAAATCAGGAGGCTGAGTTCAGACTGTACAAGAAGCTATATTTTTGACGTTTCATGCATGACTTCACCATGTCAAAATTTCTAGAAAGTGGTAGGATGCAAAGACGAAGAGGACTCCTTCCATACTGTATTTATGTGTTATCCCCATGTGTTATCCCCACTCCAATGAGTGTATTTCGTACTTGGTATAAAGTTCTTTCTCCTTATTCTCTTTGTGTCTTATTTATCTGGATGTACCTTGTGGAAAACAGTATTTTAACTGCAAAAGCTGTACCTCTTTTTATGTAGTGGTGTTGTTCTGGAGACATGAAGATGATAATCTGTTGCCGCCAGGTCACACAGCAGCACTTTGTGGACTGTGGCACTGGGAGTTCTATGCCACCGTCCTGTTTTTTAGTCACAGATCTGCAAGACTTTTTGCACAGTTTTGGGATTTTGACCTCTGTGCCCCATTCCCTGTTTGTGCAGTGGAAATAATATCACTTTCCTCACAGATACATGATATAAACACACTCAGAAACATTTCCTTTATATTGAGTTCAAGGAATATGTAGAAAAAGCAGTGACTGGAGTTCTCTGGTGTTTCGTGAACAGGATGAAATCTTGTTCTGCGATGAACTCTTGTTCTGTGGAGCAAATGGGATTCAGGCATCCTGAGTTGTCTCGTTTTAAGGAAGTAGTTACATGCATACACACCTACTTAAGATGATGAAAGAATCAAACACAGAGTTTCCTATGGATCTAACAGGCCTTTTTTAAAAAGTAGCTGTTAGTTTTTTACCCATCCATATGCCTTTTCTTCCAGAGGACCTATATTCCTGATAGCCACAAGGTGTCTCTACTGCAGTGTGCTCTGGACCCACCTGCTGAATCTTTGAGATGCAGTTTTTCTCCTTTTGCTGTGATGAAGTTAAAGCTAAATCAGAATCACACCCTTGGGAGTGCACCTGGAGCATCTGCTTCCGAGAGCTCGTCTCCAGCCACACATCTCCTCAACTGTCTTTCCCTTTTTCTGTTTCATTACCAGTATCTCCTCCTTTTGTGAGCCTTTCTGTCTTAAATCTGCCTGAGCAGGAGCTGCACATGGATAGCCCTGGATAGCTGGTGTTTTGGCACACAGTGGCTCAGCGGTTTCAGAATCAGCCGGAGCACCTGCCAGTGGCCCAGGGCAGGCCATGGCCTCTTCCCATGCTCGGCGTATGCAGACTCTGGCTGCCCAAACCCTGTCCCATTGTGCCTCCTGCTTATGAGGCAAGATGGCTTTCCACTCCCTGTGCTGCAGAAAGGATGGAGGTCTCTAAGGTTTTTACTTCTGAAGTTTCATTTTATACGTGAAATAAATAAAGGTAGAAAGAACTACTGATTTCAGTGAACTGGATCTCATCAGGGAGGGAGGTCTCTGGTTGCATGTCTCCACACTGACACCAGAAGAAACTTTGGTGATCACAGGAGAATGGTCCTTCTGCTCTGCCTTGGTACATAAGATGCGCCTTGCTTAATGCAATCTGGTGCACTGGTCCTAGTTCAGACTCTGAACTGTTTTACTATTCTTTTCTGCAGTTTCATGGAAAGATGCTGTCACAAATTGTGTCCTTTTCCCCATCTCATTGCAATCCACAGCGCTGGTAGTTCTCCTCATTTGGCTGCATTTATTTATCTGTTGTGCCCACTTAGCATGAGATGCTCCCTTTGTTGCTTCAGTCTAGTAGAGCTGAGCTGCTAATCTGACCTGCCAAACATCTGCTGCTGTTACTTTGTCTGTTGCCAATCGCACTGACAGGTATCTTGGTGCTGAGCAGCGGTTCAGGTTTCCCATTCCAAAAATCCATCTTTGCGTCAATCATTAAAAATTTTGCTCCAAGCAAAAGGCAAGTCCACAGAGAAGAGCTGGACTAAGCCTTTGTATGCTGTTTTTTCCATCCTTTCCTGAGGATCTCACTGAAGCAGACATAGAGATGTTCCTCTCCAGGACAAGAAATTTCTGAGTGGAGGTAGTAGTTGGCAGAAGCTGGAGGGAATAATCCTGGAGGAAAGGACACCTCACTGCAGCATCCTGCAAACAGTCTGATTCCTGCTTGTTTATGATATTATTCTTATTTACATAGATTTCTATCTCTATAGATATGTACCTAAGTACATATGGGTATAGGAAATATATTCATGACTTATTTATAGAAAAAATATGGTTTTATCTATAAACAATCTAGTATTTATATACCACACGTACATTTATATGCTCACAGTTTGGTAGGTACTGGCTATGGAGGATTGCTCAGGCTCTGAAGAGCTGCTATGAATGAGAGAGATGCCAGAGAAAGAGTAATGGAGCATAGTGTGAACTTGTGTGGCTTCTCCACTGCAGAGTGTATCTCCTGTAAGAAAAATTACTACCCTGGGGCCTGGCCCAGGAAGAATCCTACAGAGAGCGGTCACTACTTCTGAGACCTTGTCTTTTGTGGCGATCTTATGTATTTCCTCACTTACCTGAGTGAGGCTGTAACGGACTGACACACCTTGAAAGTCCCCCGTGATATGCATTGGAAGCCTGCTGTGCCACTTACCCTCTGCAGTGTTAATATACTTAGGAGCCTTGACACACAGTCTGTGGAGCTGGGAAGGAGGTATTTTGCTTTCTTTTCTTCCTGTAACCCCTACTATGACATCTAAATTGTGATCACAGTCAGCCTAGGCTGCATGGGGAAGCACAATTACCACCTGGGTTACCATATAGGCATGCCCACCCAGCTCTTGTCATAGACTGAGGCCATAGCAGTAGTGATCCCACTGAACCGAACCTGAAACTCGTGGTGTTTGTTTTGATATGGCTAAATATGAAGAAGAAAAAAGGAATAGAGGTCCAGAGACAGTGAGAAGAGGGCAAGCTGCCATCAAGGTCTACATGGGTCTGAGCTGCCAGTGGCTTTTGGGATGATGCATCCTTTCTGCTGGTTAGTATAGCTGAAAGGGAGCTGTGAGATTCACAGTAGATAAAGAATTTAGTGGCTGAAGAGTATATCCAGGAGAACAGGAAGGAAGAACTGTTTTCTACAGGATAGATGTATAGACAGTAGAAAAGGAGAAGGAAGGAGTCTTCACAGAATCGCTGGCAGAAGAGAAGGGAGAGAAAACAGGGACAGAGCAGATGGGAGGAGCCGATGGATCCCTGTTGGGAAGCAACTTACCGTGTGCCACTGAAATCAAAGGCAGGGGGAGACATGAGGAAACAGTGGCAAAATTTAGTTCCTGCTGTAGGAGGGACAGACAGAAGTGGCTTTCTGCGCGGCACCATACACAGACTTGTGTGCAAGGGCTGAGAGTGGGCAGGGGAGCAGCATCTGTGCAGGGGAGGAGAGACAACATGAGGGGCAAGAGCTGGTTTTTTGGCCTATGTTACCCAAAGACTTCAAGTAATTGGAGCTATATGGTCACGGTCTTGAACTCTCCGAGGAGCTATGGGAAGAGAGTAATATATTCCACCTCGGGGAATAGTGTAATGTTTTGGAGCTGCAGGTTGTTTTAGCTTTCCTGTAGGTTCAGCATTTTGGTAGTGCTTACCAAGTTCTGGTTACCATGAAAGCAATCAGAAAGCTCCCATGCATTTGAAGGGGACAAAATGTTTTGGGTTTTTTTTGTTTCAGGTAAAATGTACCTGGGAACCAGCTTTTTCAACTCAGAGAGAATGTGAGCAAATGAGCAAACAGTATCTACTTTGTATTTTCCTTCAGGTTTGTTCCTAAATTTGTTTTACTACAAAATGAAATTCTTCTCTGTTGTTCTGTTCCCAGCTTCCACTGTGTAAGCAGTTTGGCCAGTTTTGGTTTTGTCTTTTTGGATTAGCACAGAGCTGGGAGGCAGAACTTAACTTCAACCCCAAATCTTTCCATTGGAAGAAAAGTTATTCATGGCATTATTCCACTCAATGTAGGAGTTTCTTGTGTTTACAAAACCTGCCTTTTGGGCCGATGCTGGTCTTGCAGCCTCCCTTCAATAATAGTCTGGAGTTTCTGACAGTAGATACACCAGAAACACAACCTAAACGACCTCTGAGGGTCAGTTCTGCCCCAGCTTTTAATGTTTCTTTTTATCTCGCTTGCTTGATACTGTGGCTCATTGCTGACTGTTTTTCTTGCAACATACAGCATGAAAAAAGTTTTCTCTCAGTGGTTTCTTTCTGGGAAACAAGAACAAAAGCAAACCCCAAATGATTTTCTATTGAAAAAAATATTTGGAGGAATTAGTGAAAAGTGAGATAAGCCTATTTAATCTCTAAATTTAAAGGTCTAAAAAGCTGCCAGAGAATCATTGATAGACCTCATCTGCTTTATGGAACAGCTGCCCAAGAAGTTCTCAAACCCTTCACGTCTCCTTGATTTTCTTGAGAGGTGCTTGTGGTCCTGTACCCATATTCTTGGTGAGTGGCTGAAAATGCTAGAACTGAAGACCAGAAACACCAAGAAAAAGAAAGATCCTATTCCATCAGTGATTTCGGGTGCAGCTGTGCACACATGCCAGGGGGCAGGATGCTGAGCCACACGAATGTTGATACTGATCCAGAATCTTAGTTCCTGTGAGAAGCATTAGCCCTCAGCTAGCTGTAAGTGATAATAATCAGATTTCATGCTTCTCTCAAGAAAAAAATAACACAGTTGTCCTAATAGCTCTATAAAAAATATATTCCATTATTTATTTCTTTGTTTTCCAGTGCAGTAACCTGAACACAGATGGCCAGGAAGTATTTTTTTCATCATGTGACATTTGGGGTCTGTTGTCAACTTGCATTCTGCACTGTGAAGCCAGCTCATTTGTGAAAAGATAGAGGAAAAAAACCATTGTAATACCCAAGAAGCTTGTATTAAATGTATTCACTTGGGCTGGAGGAATGGACCTCTTGAGTCCAAACCATTTTAACATTGGCTGCTTCGGAGGCAGAAAAATCTGTGACTGACCTAAGGATTATTTAATCGATTTCAAAAGAGAAACTAAGAATCATGCCAGGGAGCCAAAAGCTGTGGTGCCTGGAGCATTGAGGAGGCAAGCAGAGGTCCAGGTCACTGCGCTGGGTAAGACTGAAGCCTGATGCTGTCACACACCTGCTCCTTCATCTGTCATTTTTTTGTCCCGTCTCTGCCACAGGGAAATTTTACTTTAGACCAGGCAGGGGTTCACCAGAGTATTAGAGCTTGAATGGCTTTAAATTGGAACGGGGAAGAATTAGATCGGACATTAGGAAGAAATTCGTCACAATGAGGCTGGTGAGACATTGGCACGGGTTGCCCAGGGAAATTGTGGCTGCCCCCTCCCTGCAAGAGTTCAAAGCCAGGCTGGATGGAGCCTTGAGCGACCTGGTCTCGTGAGAAGTGTCCCTGCCCGTTGCAGGAGGGATGGAACTGGATGATCTTTAGGGTCCCTTCCAACCAAAACCATTCTAGGATTCTATGACTCTTCCTATTTGCGCCGTTCTCTCTGTCTGAAACCTCATAGTGCAGGGGCTGGGCATGGAGTCCTTGCCTCACCCAGGAGACAGAATGGGACTGAAGCAGGGCTTCCGGGGAAAACCAGGGATTTTATTTCCAGAACAAAGAGAAACACGAGGATAGACAAATGGAATGACAGCCAGAGAAGACACTGATGGGCCGTCTGAGGAGCGTAGGCAGCACCCAGAGTTCTTCAATACTGAGGCTGCCTTTGGAACAGAAGGCATTGCCCCATCAGGACATGATGGTGGGACTCTGCAGCCTGCCCCGCATCCTCTTCCCGCAGCTCCTTAGGTGTTTCCACCTCTTAGGACCTGCAGGAGCTCCTGCACCCGAGAGAAAATCTCCACCAGTTTCTGCATGGGGTAAAGGCAGGAGTTGAACCGGCTCGGCTCTGGTGGACTTGGCTGGGGTGTCTGACCGGGAGTCAAAGTGAAGAGAAGATGGCTGTTGTCCCCTTCTGTTGTTGTGGCTGCTCCTCCTGAGCGCAGCCCCATCTGGGCCAGGATCCAGTCACCGAAGTGCTGCGTGGAAGTGTATACTCCTGGTCAACGAGCCCTGGCGCAGCCTTTTCCCCAGCTGGTCACTCCCACCAGCCAGAACTGGTCACTGTGGTGATCTTGACAGACCAGAGGACCACCGCTGTCCCCCTGCAACGGAGGAGAGAGGAGTCAGGGGTTGCTGGGGGCTATCTCAGAGCCAGAGTTTCTCCTGCTCTCCCCCAGCAGCTCCAGAGCTGTGTTGCCTGCACAGAAAGGCTCTGCTCTGGCGCTGGAGCCAACAGGACGTGGTCAGGGAGGTGTCCATGGCCTGTAAGGGGGGCAGAGGGATGTTCCAGGGCCAGATTGGGAGCTCCTACCTGGCAGGTGTCAATGCCGCCCTGCGGATAGCCCGCACACAGGTTGTGAGGGTGGATGGCCCCGCGGTACCACCCGCTGCTGTTGCAGACCTGGGTGTCAAGGAGGTAGACCTGGGCCTCCTGAAGCACGAAGGGTGTTCCTGCAGCTGTGGGCACAGACAGAAATTAACACGCGGCATCTCCCTGCCACTTCACCTCCTCCCTCTACTGCGCTCGTAGGAGACCCCGCCTGGAGTGCTGTGGGGTTCTGCAATCCCCAACATCAGAAGGATGTGCAGCTCTTGGGACAGGTGTAGGGGAGGGCTACGAAGATGATGATCAGAGGGCTGGAGCACCTCTGCTATGAGGACAGGCTGAGACAGTTGGGGTTATTCAAGGGCAGGCTGGATGGGGCCTTGAACAGCCTGGTCTAGTGAGAGGTGTCCCTGCCCGTGGCAGGGGGCCTGCAACTGGATGACCTTTAAGGTCCCTTCCAACCCGTACCATTCTATGATTTCACTGCCTGGGAGAACCCCTTCCCTAGGGCTTGACTTTGCCTCTGGAGACGCACTGTTCCAGTGTGTCCCTTCTGCCTTGCTTTGGGTCAGAGCCATCTCCCCAGAGGCAGATGTCCCCACAGCCCGACTCCGATTCTGTGCTGTGCTCTCAGGAAGCCTAACCCGTCTGCCCTGGATTCCCAGCTTGCTCGCAGGACACCAATACTTTTTGGGCACTCACATCTGGCAGTGGTGGCCCCCCAGCCGCTGATGTAGCAGTTTTCCATCTCCCAGAGTCGCAGCGAGCGGTTGGGCACGCAGGCGCGCTGCACATAGGGGCTGCACTGCACAGGCTGGTCGAGGTCTATCAGGGCGATGTCGTTCTTCTCGGTGAGCTTATCATAGTCCGGGTGCACGATGATCTGCCTGGCATAGCGCACTTGGGTCTCAGGGCCCACGTGAGCCAGGCTGTTGACACCAGCCACCACTTTCCAGAAAAGGACATCACTGGAAGGTGGACGGAGAGAGGGGTGAGAGGGGTCACTGCAAGGAACGAGGCTGAAAGTTGCCTGTGGGTGCTGTTGCTGGGCACCTGCTGCTGTTGCGGGGATATCCCTGCTTCCAGCTCCTCCATACCTGGCGTTAACGAAGCAGTGGGCTGCAGTGAGCACCCACTGTGGGGTGATGAGGGTCCCTCCACACACGTGGAAAAAGTCTTGTTCCGTGACCTTTTGTATGCTATCCAAGGCCAGGCTCCCGGCTGGGCATCCCAGCCCCCCACGACGCGTGGATTGCCAGAGATAAAGTAAGCCATTGGCCAGAGTCCGTAGGTCCTCTGGAAACCAAAAGCTCTTTACTGTCCTGCTCAAGGCCTTGCTGATGTTAGCACTGCAGCTCAGCTGCCTTCCCTCCGCAGCCGGCATCGCTGCAGGGAGCGCAGGGCCAGGGAACCCCATGGGGCGGGTGGGCGTCCACCCCTGTCTCTGCTTTAGCCCCGTCAAGGAGCTGTGCCAGCAGCCTGGGCTCCGCAGAGGAATTGCATATCCCCCGTGGGGTTGGGGAAGCTGTGGCGTGGCCATGGGGGACAATTGGGAACCATCCAGTGAAGCCCAGCAGAGCTGCCTAAACTCCCTCCCAGCACGTGGGCCACTCCCTCGCGCCTATCCCATGTGAAGAAGAGAACAGCAGCTGACCCACCACAGCCTCCTTTCTGGGAGCTGCCAAGAGGGATAGTGAGAGGCCCAAAACTGAACCCGGGATTAGAGGTGCGGCCTCCCCAGCGCCGAGTCCACCAGTTTCTTCATGGGATAAAGGCAGGAGTTGAACCTGCTCGGCTCTGGTGGACTTGGCTGGGGTGTCTGACCGGGAGTCAAAGTGAAGAGAAGATGGCTGTTGTCCCCTTCTGTTGTTGTGGCTGCTCCTCCTGAGCGCAGCCCCATCTGGGCCAGGATCCAGTCGCCGAAGTGCTGTGTGGAAGTGTATACTCCTGGTCGACGAGCCCTGGCGCAGCCTTTTCCCCAGCTGGTCACTCCCACCAGCCAGAACTGGTGACTGTGGTGATCTTGACAGACCAGAGGACCACCGCTGTCCCCCTGCAACGGACGAGAGAGAAGTCAGGAGTTGCTGGGGTTGGGGCTGTCTGCATACTCTCCCTTGCTGGTTTTCCATGTTAGAAGAGAAAAGGATACTGCATGAAAGGGGTCCATACATTCAAACCCAGCAATTCCATCAAAGGTGGGATGGAAGATACACCACAATCAATAGCTGCTACCCTGACACTTCCATACAAACAGCGCTGTAACAGGACTAAGTAAGACAACAAGCAGCACACCTAACAGCAGCACTGGTTCTTCTGATCGTTAGGTGTCCGCCTGAATTCCCAGGTATGCATCAAAAAACTGCGCACAGCACTTTGTTCAAGAACTGTGATGTCCCAAGAAGCAGTCCTCAATGTAATTTCTAGCCTGAGCAGGGTTTTCTAACTTTTTGCTGATCTCCCAAGAACAGTTTACCCCAACAAAAAGAGGCTATCCAGAAAAAAACAATGATGTTCTGTGTCAGATACGTGAGATTTAGCACATCTCAAATTTTCTGAGTAAACATACTAATCATTACCAAGCTTTCATAAAAACTTCAGAAGAGTCAAATCTTTGATTTGACTGCAAAAAATCCTACCAGCTTTAATGGATATGGCCTTAGACTTCAAGTGAAAACTGACTGTAAAGAAACCGAGTCAAGTCAAAGTCAAATGCGTATTTTGGACATTATTTTTTATTCATAAGACTACACAGATACAAGAAAACTGAGTGGAACATAGAAACTTTTTCTTTCAAGATACATTTACACCAGGAAAAGAACGCTAATGCATAAAGACATGAATTAGTGACCAAAAGGTGAGAAAAAACCCTTGATTACTGTGGTTGCTCTATGTGAACAAGAAACCATCTCCAGTTCTTGTAAAAAACACTGCGTTAAACTGAAACAATGACAAACTATCACATGTGCTGGACACATCAAATACAACATATGATGCGACCACCTGGAGTTTACCGTGAACTCAGTGGGAAAAGCACAGTGCTGCTAGAGGAGACAACGCCCTCTGATGCAAGGCTGATTTGCCACTGGCTGCAGGGACACTGTACTCGCCTGGTGTCCTCGATTTATCATGGGATGACAGCTGAAGCCAGGCTAAACAGCCATACCACTACACAGGTCTTTTAGTATGTGCCATGTGAATTATCTTTAACACAGATACCTGCAAATCCACTACACCTCCAGCCTTGAAAAAGTTAAATACAGAGTTAATGACAGACAATGTTTCTTAATTAGTGAGAATTACAACATGAGTAGTCTGGTCATCTCCAGAACATCAACTTGTTTTCATAATTTTGCTACAGATGATTTTGAAAATGCACTGCTTTCTATTCAAAACAAAAAGCTTGCTTTAGTTTTAAATATATAACCTAAGACTTTTCTTTAATCTTTGATCCAAACACATTCTTTATAGAGATACCAACCTAATACTAATATGTTCTATTCAGAAGGATGGATGTTAGCTTGTGGGGGGAACACTGTTGGATACATATACATGAACAGTGTGGATGCGTACTATGAGACAGTGTAATCCTAAATTTCTAAGATAGCAGCTTTGAAACCAGCATAAATTTAAGAAGCACTTAATGGCTTGTTTCTGGGTGCATTTACCAAATACAACATTTTTAGGAGTTGCATTATTGCATTAGAATTTCCAACAGGTTTCAACGTGCAACCAAACAGATTGGAAAATATTTTGCCTACAAGAGTCATTTAATACAGAATTCCACTATAAATTTTCCACTAAAGTCACATAATACAACAGTTCTTTTATGAAACATGCAGCAGATTTAGGCAGGAAAAAAATATAAAGTTTATATTATACCAAGTTACAAAAACATTTGAAGATTTTTATATAAAATTTCGGTAATTCAAAATCATCTTCATCACGCAGATGGGCTCTATTCTATGGGCTGTAAAAATCTAGCACTAGCACTTGTGGACAGAATTCTGTCATTACGCCTAGTTATTAACTGAATGTTATGTCTAGTCTTCTGAGAGTGATGTAAATCTTTTAAAATCTCTACATGAAATTGTATTAAAGGGTGTGGTGTCTGCACTGGGCAAAAAGTAAAAGCAAATTTCACTAAATCCTTTAAGAACCAAAACTTAACTTTCAGCTACTGAGGCATTTATCTGAAATAATCACATGAGATATGCTGGCACTTCAAAGTTTTTATTCAAGAATAACACAAAGGAAACAAAGTCATTACAGGATATACACCTTAGATTTATGGAAACCTGAATGTTCAGTGTATTCCATACCATGGCTCTTGTATAGTCAATACTGACAATACATAATCAGGAGTTCTTACTATTCAATTATTGCCAATCTCTTTGAATCACAGAATGGATTAGGTTGGAAGCGACTTTAAAGATCACCCAGTTCCAAACCCCCTGCCATGGGCAGGGACATCTCCCACCAGATCAAGCTGCTCAAAGCCCCATCCAACCTGGCCAAGAACACCTCCAGAGAGGGAGCATCCACAGCTTCCTGTGCAACCTGCGCCAGTGTCTCATTACCCTCATCATGAAGAATTTCTTCTAAATCTTCTCCCTTCTGATTTAAAGCCACTTCCCCATGTCCTATCATTACATGCCCTTGTAAAAAGTCCCTTCCCAGCTTTCTTGTAGGCCCCCTTCAGGTACTGGAAGGCTGCAATAAACAAAAAAACTTTTCTCCATATCAAATGGGGTTCCACTCAAACCTAAAAATCCATCAAAGAAATTGTCTTTAATGGATGTAACAACGGATGTAAGAGGGGATCAAACCAGAGAGATATCAAACAGAAGGACCCAAAAACATGAGTTTGAGACACATGAAGATTTACTGAACTGACCCACAGTATTTAGAGAAGTGCATCATCACGGAAACAGAATATATGGAGAAACAATGGGACAACCCGTTCGTATTTGTATTGATCCCAATTTGGCAGAACTCCATGAGTTCTAGCCAATTCACTGACATTATAATAAAATCACTAGTCATGTTTTAAATATCACACCGTGGAAAACAAAAAAAAAAAAAGCAAAGCCCTAGCTCTTTCAAAAGAAAAGCCACAGAAAGTTTAAATTTTCCTTCCCAGTAATAGAAAATAGCTCTCAGGCACAACCTTATGACTCTGGATAAAAATCTTGATAAAATTGATACATTCTAAAATTCATTCTACTTTCAAGTAAATCCAGATTCACTCTAAGCATTCCAGTAGCTTCTTCACCTTTATAAACAATGGCAGGAATTTAGCATGCAATAATATAAGAAAAGTTTATTGTTATCCTAACTATACAAGGCATAAGATTGATAAGCAAGGCCACAGCTTTAGAATTAATGCTCATAAATAAGGAACTATTAAAAAATTTAAAATGCAGTACAGACATGTGGAGGTGTTTCTTTCTTACACACTCACGTTCTGTAATTTTGAGTGGTTAAGCCAAAAATCAGTATTTTTCAAGCATTCTATATAAGGAGTTTTAATTAATGTTCAATCTTTTCAGTAAGCCTAAAAAGTTTCAGTAAATGTGTGGAAAACAAACCTGAAGTTACTGCTCTTATTATACTCATATGGATTGATGGAAATCAGAATTTGAACGTGCTTCGTCCATCTCATTGCAAAATCTAGATCTCCCGGTTCTGTAAAGGGATTTTTAACTATGCTGTCAAGAAGCCAACTCACATCTACGGCCAGAGCAGTGCTGGCAAACAAAAAGCATTTTCTAGATTACTGAAATGCATAACTTACAAAGGCCAGGTGGGGCTGAACTCTTTGTGACTAAATGCATACAAACACTACCTGTCAGCTAAAGAAGTAGCTAGTAGCAGTATAATACACTTTACTGTGCCCAAGTGCACAAGACCTCAAAAAGAAAAAAGGAAGGAAAAAAGGTTTGGCCAACCGGAATGGGAGGTGGTGGAGTCGCCGACCCTGGAGGTGTTTAAGGGGAGACTGGATGAGGCACTGCGTGCCATGGTTTAGATGATGGTTGGTGTTAGTGTTGGTGTTAGTGTTGGGTTATAGGTTGGACTTGATGATCTCAGAGGTCCTTTCCAACCTTGTGATACTGTGATACTGTGTGATACTGTAACTCTACTGCAGAAAAGCCTGGTACTGTTTTTAGATGAAACCCCTGACCTTGGCAGAGTTACACATTTCAGACTCTACTTAAAAACAAAGCCCCAAGCAACCGCAAATCACAACTCTGACTAGGAAAAAAAAAAGATTATGAAACAAAACGGGATAGAAGCCACAAGCTTAGGATAGCCCAACCACAGACCCAGTGAGGGGAACACAGAATGGTTTGTGTTGGAGGGGGCCTTAAAGATGATTCAGATCTTCCCCCTGCCATGGGCAGAGACACCTCCCGCTGGATCGCGAGATTTAAACCTGTTCGTGCAGGTGGCCTTTTACTACAGACGTGAAGGTGGGGCAAAAGGATAAATAAAACAGAATAAAACCCAAACCAACACCTGCACGTCACCCTCCCCTTCCCGTCCCCCCACGGAAGCGGGGAGTGGGGGTGCAGTTTCGAGTTTTCCCCGATTCTGCCGCCCCCCATTTCTAAGTGCGCAGCGCCGAGGGAGCAGGGAAGCGCGGCCCGGGGGAGCGAGGCAGCGGCGCTGCCAGCCCTGCCCCCGGGGCGGTGGCTCCGCACCTCAGCGCCCGCCTCAGCGCCCGCTGCCCCCCGGCCGCCAGCGCCGCCATTTGGTGCTGCGCCGCCGCCATTTTCCCGTTCCTCTGGGTGGGCGGCGGCGCCGGCCGAAACCGGTGCGAGCTCCGCCGCCAGCGCAGCGCAGCGCAGCGCAGCCCGGCCCAGCCCGGCCCGGCCCGGCCCGGCCACAGTGGCCGCGGCTGAGGTGCGGGGCCGGCCATGGCCGCCTCCCCCCTCACGGTGCCCTCAGGCTGCCCCGCGCGGCCTCCGCTCCCGGCCCTGCCAGCCCGCAGGCTCCCGTGCACTTATTCTTGTTTTGGGTCCGGGCACTTGAGAAACCAGGATGGAGACTCCCAAGTACCAGGATGGAGGCGCCGAGCGGCAGCGAACGGCGAGGAGGGGGAGGAGGCGGAGGCAGCGGCGGGGCGAGGCACAGGCAGCCCGCGAGCTCGCCAGAAGGGAGTTTCTGTAGAAGGGAGTGCAGCAAAGCTCAGTTTTGCTGTGTGCTATCATAGATTAAAACATATTTGAGGAGAAAACCTGAGGATTTACTCCTGTAAAAGAAGGGCTTTTAGTGGGACATGCATACAGAGGGGCTAAGACTCAGGATGGTACTATGGAGACAAGGCAGGGTAGAGAGGAGAACACTGCACATAAAATTAGGATGGTGAAAGAATGGAGATGAAATGCATGGCTAGGGACAAGGAGAAGGTAGCTGGGATAAGAGCTGAAAGCAGGATTTACTGCATCTGTTTTGTTCAAAACACACTTAAATTAGCTCTGGTGTCTGTATATTTGTTCTTTCTGGATATCAGACCTCAGGGGTCTCAAATTCCATGTCCAGAATTCCAGGGAAAAGTTTAAGTGCTCAGTGCCCTTAGGCACTCGTTGGCCAAAGTGGAAGTTCTTCTAGGGTTGCATACAGCTATTGGACTCACCAGCCCATGATCTCTTGCAGGTCTCTGATTTTTTTCTGCGTTTTTTGCAGCAAATGAAGCACAAATGTTATGTTTGCCCTTTTTGTAGTGTATCTCTGCTTTGGGTTTTTTTGTTTGTTTGTTTGTTTTATTTTGTTTTCAAGATGGCTATGGGCTTGCTTTAAAAAAATCAGGAGGTTGTTTAAAAACAACCAAAATCAGGAGGCTGAGTTCAGACTGTACAAGAAGCTATATTTTTGACGTTTCATGCATGACTTCACCATGTCAAAATTTCTAGAAAGTGGTAGGATGCAAAGACGAAGAGGACTCCTTCCATACTGTATTTATGTGTTATCCCCATGTGTTATCCCCACTCCAATGAGTGTATTTCGTACTTGGTATAAAGTTCTTTCTCCTTATTCTCTTTGTGTCTTATTTATCTGGATGTACCTTGTGGAAAACAGTATTTTAACTGCAAAAGCTGTACCTCTTTTTATGTAGTGGTGTTGTTCTGGAGACATGAAGATGATAATCTGTTGCCGCCAGGTCACACAGCAGCACTTTGTGGACTGTGGCACTGGGAGTTCTATGCCACCGTCCTGTTTTTTAGTCACAGATCTGCAAGACTTTTTGCACAGTTTTGGGATTTTGACCTCTGTGCCCCATTCCCTGTTTGTGCAGTGGAAATAATATCACTTTCCTCACAGATACATGATATAAACACACTCAGAAACATTTCCTTTATATTGAGTTCAAGGAATATGTAGAAAAAGCAGTGACTGGAGTTCTCTGGTGTTTCGTGAACAGGATGAAATCTTGTTCTGCGATGAACTCTTGTTCTGTGGAGCAAATGGGATTCAGGCATCCTGAGTTGTCTCGTTTTAAGGAAGTAGTTACATGCATACACACCTACTTAAGATGATGAAAGAATCAAACACAGAGTTTCCTATGGATCTAACAGGCCTTTTTTAAAAAGTAGCTGTTAGTTTTTTACCCATCCATATGCCTTTTCTTCCAGAGGACCTATATTCCTGATAGCCACAAGGTGTCTCTACTGCAGTGTGCTCTGGACCCACCTGCTGAATCTTTGAGATGCAGTTTTTCTCCTTTTGCTGTGATGAAGTTAAAGCTAAATCAGAATCACACCCTTGGGAGTGCACCTGGAGCATCTGCTTCCGAGAGCTCGTCTCCAGCCACACATCTCCTCAACTGTCTTTCCCTTTTTCTGTTTCATTACCAGTATCTCCTCCTTTTGTGAGCCTTTCTGTCTTAAATCTGCCTGAGCAGGAGCTGCACATGGATAGCCCTGGATAGCTGGTGTTTTGGCACACAGTGGCTCAGCGGTTTCAGAATCAGCCGGAGCACCTGCCAGTGGCCCAGGGCAGGCCATGGCCTCTTCCCATGCTCGGCGTATGCAGACTCTGGCTGCCCAAACCCTGTCCCATTGTGCCTCCTGCTTATGAGGCAAGATGGCTTTCCACTCCCTGTGCTGCAGAAAGGATGGAGGTCTCTAAAGTTTTTACTTCTGAAGTTTCATTTTATACGTGAAATAAATAAAGGTAGAAAGAACTACTGATTTCAGTGAACTGGATCTCATCAGGGAGGGAGGTCTCTGGTTGCATGTCTCCACACTGACACCAGAAGAAACTTTGGTGATCACAGGAGAATGGTCCTTCTGCTCTGCCTTGGTACATAAGATGCGCCTTGCTTAATGCAATCTGGTGCACTGGTCCTAGTTCAGACTCTGAACTGTTTTACTATTCTTTTCTGCAGTTTCATGGAAAGATGCTGTCACAAATTGTGTCCTTTTCCCCAGCTCATTGCAATCCACAGCGCTGGTAGTTCTCCTCATTTGGCTGCATTTATTTATCTGTTGTGCCCACTTAGCATGAGATGCTCCCTTTGTTGCTTCAGTCTAGTAGAGCTGAGCTGCTAATCTGACCTGCCAAACATCTGCTGCTGTTACTTTGTCTGTTGCCAATCGCACTGACAGGTATCTTGGTGCTGAGCAGCGGTTCAGGTTTCCCATTCCAAAAATCCATCTTTGCGTCAATCATTAAAAATTTTGCTCCAAGCAAAAGGCAAGTCCACAGAGAAGAGCTGGACTAAGCCTTTGTATGCTGTTTTTTCCATCCTTTCCTGAGGATCTCACTGAAGCAGACATAGAGATGTTCCTCTCCAGGACAAGAAATTTCTGAGTGGAGGTAGTAGTTGGCAGAAGCTGGAGGGAATAATCCTGGAGGAAAGGACACCTCACTGCAGCATCCTGCAAACAGTCTGATTCCTGCTTGTTTATGATATTATTCTTATTTACATAGATTTCTATCTCTATAGATATGTACCTAAGTACATATGGGTATAGGAAATATATTCATGACTTATTTATAGAAAAAATATGGTTTTATCTATAAACAATCTAGTATTTATATACCACACGTACATTTATATGCTCACAGTTTGGTAGGTACTGGCTATGGAGGATTGCTCAGGCTCTGAAGAGCTGCTATGAATGAGAGAGATGCCAGAGAAAGAGTAATGGAGCATAGTGTGAACTTGTGTGGCTTCTCCACTGCAGAGTGTATCTCCTGTAAGAAAAATTACTACCCTGGGGCCTGGCCCAGGAAGAATCCTACAGAGAGCGGTCACTACTTCTGAGACCTTGTCTTTTGTGGCGATCTTATGTATTTCCTCACTTACCTGAGTGAGGCTGTAACGGACTGACACACCTTGAAAGTCCCCCGTGATATGCATTGGAAGCCTGCTGTGCCACTTACCCTCTGCAGTGTTAATATACTTAGGAGCCTTGACACACAGTCTGTGGAGCTGGGAAGGAGGTATTTTGCTTTCTTTTCTTCCTGTAACCCCTACTATGACATCTAAATTGTGATCACAGTCAGCCTAGGCTGCATGGGGAAGCACAATTACCACCTGGGTTACCATATAGGCATGCCCACCCAGCTCTTGTCATAGACTGAGGCCATAGCAGTAGTGATCCCACTGAACCGAACCTGAAACTCGTGGTGTTTGTTTTGATATGGCTAAATATGAAGAAGAAAAAAGGAATAGAGGTCCAGAGACAGTGAGAAGAGGGCAAGCTGCCATCAAGGTCTACATGGGTCTGAGCTGCCAGTGGCTTTTGGGATGATGCATCCTTTCTGCTGGTTAGTATAGCTGAAAGGGAGCTGTGAGATTCACAGTAGATAAAGAATTTAGTGGCTGAAGAGTATATCCAGGAGAACAGGAAGGAAGAACTGTTTTCTACAGGATAGATGTATAGACAGTAGAAAAGGAGAAGGAAGGAGTCTTCACAGAATCGCTGGCAGAAGAGAAGGGAGAGAAAACAGGGACAGAGCAGATGGGAGGAGCCGATGGATCCCTGTTGGGAAGCAACTTACCGTGTGCCACTGAAATCAAAGGCAGGGGGAGACATGAGGAAACAGTGGCAAAATTTAGTTCCTGCTGTAGGAGGGACAGACAGAAGTGGCTTTCTGCGCGGCACCATACACAGACTTGTGTGCAAGGGCTGAGAGTGGGCAGGGGAGCAGCATCTGTGCAGGGGAGGAGAGACAACATGAGGGGCAAGAGCTGGTTTTTTGGCCTATGTTACCCAAAGACTTCAAGTAATTGGAGCTATATGGTCACGGTCTTGAACTCTCCGAGGAGCTATGGGAAGAGAGTAATATATTCCACCTCGGGGAATAGTGTAATGTTTTGGAGCTGCAGGTTGTTTTAGCTTTCCTGTAGGTTCAGCATTTTGGTAGTGCTTACCAAGTTCTGGTTACCATGAAAGCAATCAGAAAGCTCCCATGCATTTGAAGGGGACAAAATGTTTTGGGTTTTTTTTGTTTCAGGTAAAATGTACCTGGGAACCAGCTTTTTCAACTCAGAGAGAATGTGAGCAAATGAGCAAACAGTATCTACTTTGTATTTTCCTTCAGGTTTGTTCCTAAATTTGTTTTACTACAAAATGAAATTCTTCTCTGTTGTTCTGTTCCCAGCTTCCACTGTGTAAGCAGTTTGGCCAGTTTTGGTTTTGTCTTTTTGGATTAGCACAGAGCTGGGAGGCAGAACTTAACTTCAACCCCAAATCTTTCCATTGGAAGAAAAGTTATTCATGGCATTATTCCACTCAATGTAGGAGTTTCTTGTGTTTACAAAACCTGCCTTTTGGGCCGATGCTGGTCTTGCAGCCTCCCTTCAATAATAGTCTGGAGTTTCTGACAGTAGATACACCAGAAACACAACCTAAACGACCTCTGAGGGTCAGTTCTGCCCCAGCTTTTAATGTTTCTTTTTATCTCGCTTGCTTGATACTGTGGCTCATTGCTGACTGTTTTTCTTGCAACATACAGCATGAAAAAAGTTTTCTCTCAGTGGTTTCTTTCTGGGAAACAAGAACAAAAGCAAACCCCAAATGATTTTCTATTGAAAAAAATATTTGGAGGAATTAGTGAAAAGTGAGATAAGCCTATTTAATCTCTAAATTTAAAGGTCTAAAAAGCTGCCAGAGAATCATTGATAGACCTCATCTGCTTTATGGAACAGCTGCCCAAGAAGTTCTCAAACCCTTCACGTCTCCTTGATTTTCTTGAGAGGTGCTTGTGGTCCTGTACCCATATTCTTGGTGAGTGGCTGAAAATGCTAGAACTGAAGACCAGAAACACCAAGAAAAAGAAAGATCCTATTCCATCAGTGATTTCGGGTGCAGCTGTGCACACATGCCAGGGGGCAGGATGCTGAGCCACACGAATGTTGATACTGATCCAGAATCTTAGTTCCTGTGAGAAGCATTAGCCCTCAGCTAGCTGTAAGTGATAATAATCAGATTTCATGCTTCTCTCAAGAAAAAAATAACACAGTTGTCCTAATAGCTCTATAAAAAATATATTCCATTATTTATTTCTTTGTTTTCCAGTGCAGTAACCTGAACACAGATGGCCAGGAAGTATTTTTTTCATCATGTGACATTTGGGGTCTGTTGTCAACTTGCATTCTGCACTGTGAAGCCAGCTCATTTGTGAAAAGATAGAGGAAAAAAACCATTGTAATACCCAAGAAGCTTGTATTAAATGTATTCACTTGGGCTGGAGGAATGGACCTCTTGAGTCCAAACCATTTTAACATTGGCTGCTTCGGAGGCAGAAAAATCTGTGACTGACCTAAGGATTATTTAATCGATTTCAAAAGAGAAACTAAGAATCATGCCAGGGAGCCAAAAGCTGTGGTGCCTGGAGCATTGAGGAGGCAAGCAGAGGTCCAGGTCACTGCGCTGGGTAAGACTGAAGCCTGATGCTGTCACACACCTGCTCCTTCATCTGTCATTTTTTTGTCCCGTCTCTGCCACAGGGAAATTTTACTTTAGACCAGGCAGGGGTTCACCAGAGTATTAGAGCTTGAATGGCTTTAAATTGGAACGGGGAAGAATTAGATCGGACATTAGGAAGAAATTCGTCACAATGAGGCTGGTGAGACATTGGCACGGGTTGCCCAGGGAAATTGTGGCTGCCCCCTCCCTGCAAGAGTTCAAAGCCAGGCTGGATGGAGCCTTGAGCGACCTGGTCTCGTGAGAAGTGTCCCTGCCCGTTGCAGGAGGGATGGAACTGGATGATCTTTAGGGTCCCTTCCAACCAAAACCATTCTAGGATTCTATGACTCTTCCTATTTGCGCCGTTCTCTCTGTCTGAAACCTCATAGTGCAGGGGCTGGGCATGGAGTCCTTGCCTCACCCAGGAGACAGAATGGGACTGAAGCAGGGCTTCCGGGGAAAACCAGGGATTTTATTTCCAGAACAAAGAGAAACACGAGGATAGACAAATGGAATGACAGCCAGAGAAGACACTGATGGGCCGTCTGAGGAGCGTAGGCAGCACCCAGAGTTCTTCAATACTGAGGCTGCCTTTGGAACAGAAGGCATTGCCCCATCAGGACATGATGGTGGGACTCTGCAGCCTGCCCCGCATCCTCTTCCCGCAGCTCCTTAGGTGTTTCCACCTCTTAGGACCTGCAGGAGCTCCTGCACCCGAGAGAAAATCTCCACCAGTTTCTGCATGGGGTAAAGGCAGGAGTTGAACCGGCTCGGCTCTGGTGGACTTGGCTGGGGTGTCTGACCGGGAGTCAAAGTGAAGAGAAGATGGCTGTTGTCCCCTTCTGTTGTTGTGGCTGCTCCTCCTGAGTGCAGCCCCATCTGGGCCAGGATCCAGTCACCGAAGTGCTGCGTGGAAGTGTATACTCCTGGTCGACGAGCCCTGGCGCAGCCTTTTCCCCAGCTGGTCACTCCCAGCAGCCAGAACTGGTCACTGTGGTGATCTTGACAGACCAGAGGACCACCGCTGTCCCCCTGCAACGGAGGAGAGAGGAGTCAGGGGTTGCTGGGGGCTATCTCAGAGCCAGAGTTTCTCCTGCTCTCCCCCAGCAGCTCCAGAGCTGTGTTGCCTGCACAGAAAGGCTCTGCTCTGGCGCTGGAGCCAACAGGACGTGGTCAGGGAGGTGTCCATGGCCTGTAAGGGGGGCAGAGGGATGTTCCAGGGCCAGATTGGGAGCTCCTACCTGGCAGGTGTCAATGCCGCCCTGCGGATAGCCCGCACACAGGTTGTGGGGGTGGATGGCCCCGCGGTACCACCCGCTGCTGTTGCAGACCTGGGTGTCAAGGAGGTAGACCTGGGCCTCCTGAAGCACGAAGGGTGTTCCTGCAGCTGTGGGCACAGACAGAAATTAACACGCGGCATCTCCCTGCCACTTCACCTCCTCCCTCTACTGCGCTCGTAGGAGACCCCGCCTGGAGTGCTGTGGGGTTCTGCAATCCCCAACATCAGAAGGATGTGCAGCTCTTGGGACAGGTGTAGGGGAGGGCTACGAAGATGATGATCAGAGGGCTGGAGCACCTCTGCTATGAGGACAGGCTGAGACAGTTGGGGTTATTCAAGGGCAGGCTGGATGGGGCCTTGAACAGCCTGGTCTAGTGAGAGGTGTCCCTGCCCGTGGCAGGGGGCCTGCAACTGGATGACCTTTAAGGTCCCTTCCAACCCGTACCATTCTATGATTTCACTGCCTGGGAGAACCCCTTCCCTAGGGCTTGACTTTGCCTCTGGAGACGCACTGTTCCAGTGTGTCCCTTCTGCCTTGCTTTGGGTCAGAGCCATCTCCCCAGAGGCAGATGTCCCCACAGCCCGACTCCGATTCTGTGCTGTGCTCTCAGGAAGCCTAACCCGTCTGCCCTGGATTCCCAGCTTGCTCGCAGGACACCAATACTTTTTGGGCACTCACATCTGGCAGTGGTGGCCCCCCAGCCGCTGATGTAGCAGTTTTCCATCTCCCAGAGTCGCAGCGAGCGGTCGGGCACGCAGGCGCGCTGCACATAGGGGCTGCACTGCACAGGCTGGTCGAGGTCTATCAGGGCGATGTCGTTCTTCTCGGTGAGCTTATCATAGTCCGGGTGCACGATGATCTGCCTGGCATAGCGCACTTGGGTCTCAGGGCCCACGTGAGCCAGGCTGTTGACACCAGCCACCACTTTCCAGAAAAGGACATCACTGGAAGGTGGACGGAGAGAGGGGTGAGAGGGGTCACTGCAAGGAACGAGGCTGAAAGTTGCCTGTGGGTGCTGTTGCTGGGCACCTGCTGCTGTTGCGGGGATATCCCTGCTTCCAGCTCCTCCATACCTGGCGTTAACGAAGCAGTGGGCTGCAGTGAGCACCCACTGTGGGGTGATGAGGGTCCCTCCACACACGTGGAAAAAGTCTTGTTCCGTGACCTTTTGTATGCTATCCAAGGCCAGGCTCCCGGCTGGGCATCCCAGCCCCCCACGACGCCTGGATTGCCAGAGATAAAGTAAGCCATTGGCCGGAGTCCGTAGGTCCTCTGGAAACCAAAAGCTCTTTACTGTCCTGCTCAAGGCCTTGCTGATGTTAGCACTGCAGCTCAGCTGCCTTCCCTCCGCAGCCGGCATCGCTGCAGGGAGCGCAGGGCCAGGGAACCACATGGGGCGGGTGGGCGTCCACCCCTGTCTCTGCTTTAGCCCTGTCAAGGAGCTGTGCCAGCAGCCTGGGCTCCGCAGAGGAATTGCATATCCCCCGTGGGGTTGGGGAAGCTGTGGCGTGGCCATGGGGGACAATTGGGAACCATCCAGTGAAGCCCAGCAGAGCTGCCTAAACTCCCTCCCAGCACGTGGGCCGCTCCCTCGCGCCTATCCCATGTGAAGAAGAGAACAGCAGCTGACCCACCACAGCCTCCTTTCTGGGAGCTGCCAAGAGGGATAGTGAGAGGCCCAAAACTGAACCCGGGATTAGAGGTGCGGCCTCCCCAGCGCCGAGTCCACCAGTTTCTTCATGGGATAAAGGCAGGAGTTGAACCTGCTCGGCTCTGGTGGACTTGGCTGGGGTGTCTGACCGGGAGTCAAAGTGAAGAGAAGATGGCTGTTGTCCCCTTCTGTTGTTGTGGCTGCTCCTCCTGAGCGCAGCCCCATCTGGGCCAGGATCCAGTCGCCGAAGTGCTGTGTGGAAGTGTATACTCCTGGTCGACGAGCCCTGGCGCAGCCTTTTCCCCAGCTGGTCACTCCCACCAGCCAGAACTGGTGACTGTGGGGATCTTGACAGACCAGAGGACCACCGCTGTCCCCCTGCAACGGACGAGAGAGAAGTCAGGAGTTGCTGGGGTTGGGGCTGTCTGCATACTCTCCCTTGCTGGTTTTCCATGTTAGAAGAGAAAAGGATACTGCATGAAAGGGGTCCATACATTCAAACCCAGCAATTCCATCAAAGGTGGGATGGAAGATACACCACAATCAATAGCTGCTACCCTGACACTTCCATACAAACAGCGCTGTAACAGGACTAAGTAAGACAACAAGCAGCACACCTAACAGCAGCACTGGTTCTTCTGATCGTTAGGTGTCCGCCTGAATTCCCAGGTATGCATCAAAAAACTGCGCACAGCACTTTGTTCAAGAACTGTGATGTCCCAAGAAGCAGTCCTCAATGTAATTTCTAGCCTGAGCAGGGTTTTCTAACTTTTTGCTGATCTCCCAAGAACAGTTTACCCCAACAAAAAGAGGCTATCCAGAAAAAAACAATGATGTTCTGTGTCAGATACGTGAGATTTAGCACATCTCAAATTTTCTGAGTAAACGTACTAATCATTACCAAGCTTTCATAAAAACTTCAGAAGAGTCAAATCTTTGATTTGACTGCAAAAAATCCTACCAGCTTTAATGGATATGGCCTTAGACTTCAAGTGAAAACTGACTGTAAAGAAACCGAGTCAAGTCAAAGTCAAATGCGTATTTTGGACATTATTTTTTATTCATAAGACTACACAGATACAAGAAAACTGAGTGGAACATAGAAACTTTTTCTTTCAAGATACATTTACACCAGGAAAAGAACGCTAATGCATAAAGACATGAATTAGTGACCAAAAGGTGAGAAAAAACCCTTGATTACTGTGGTTGCTCTATGTGAACAAGAAACCATCTCCAGTTCTTGTAAAAAACACTGCGTTAAACTGAAACAATGACAAACTATCACATGTGCTGGACACATCAAATACAACATATGATGCGACCACCTGGAGTTTACCGTGAACTCAGTGGGAAAAGCACAGTGCTGCTAGAGGAGACAACGCCCTCTGATGCAAGGCTGATTTGCCACTGGCTGCAGGGACACTGTACTCGCCTGGTGTCCTTGATTTATCATGGGATGACAGCTGAAGCCAGGCTAAACAGCCATACCACTACACAGGTCTTTTAGTATGTGCCATGTGAATTATCTTTAACACAGATACCTGCAAATCCACTACACCTCCAGCCTTGAAAAAGTTAAATACAGAGTTAATGACAGACAATGTTTCTTAATTAGTGAGAATTACAACATGAGTAGTCTGGTCATCTCCAGAACATCAACTTGTTTTCATAATTTTGCTACAGATGATTTTGAAAATGCACTGCTTTCTATTCAAAACAAAAAGCTTGCTTTAGTTTTAAATATATAACCTAAGACTTTTCTTTAATCTTTGATCCAAACACATTCTTTATAGAGATACCAACCTAATACTAATATGTTCTATTCAGAAGGATGGATGTTAGCTTGTGGGGGGAACACTGTTGGATACATATACATGAACAGTGTGGATGCGTACTATGAGACAGTGTAATCCTAAATTTCTAAGATAGCAGCTTTGAAACCAGCATAAATTTAAGAAGCACTTAATGGCTTGTTTCTGGGTGCATTTACCAAATACAACATTTTTAGGAGTTGCATTATTGCATTAGAATTTCCAACAGGTTTCAACGTGCAACCAAACAGATTGGAAAATATTTTGCCTACAAGAGTCATTTAATACAGAATTCCACTATAAATTTTCCACTAAAGTCACATAATACAACAGTTCTTTTATGAAACATGCAGCAGATTTAGGCAGGAAAAAAATATAAAGTTTATATTATACCAAGTTACAAAAACATTTGAAGATTTTTATATAAAATTTCGGTAATTCAAAATCATCTTCATCACGCAGATGGGCTCTATTCTATGGGCTGTAAAAATCTAGCACTAGCACTTGTGGACAGAATTCTGTCATTACGCCTAGTTATTAACTGAATGTTATGTCTAGTCTTCTGAGAGTGATGTAAATCTTTTAAAATCTCTACATGAAATTGTATTAAAGGGTGTGGTGTCTGCACTGGGCAAAAAGTAAAAGCAAATTTCACTAAATCCTTTAAGAACCAAAACTTAACTTTCAGCTACTGAGGCATTTATCTGAAATAATCACATGAGATATGCTGGCACTTCAAAGTTTTTATTCAAGAATAACACAAAGGAAACAAAGTCATTACAGGATATACACCTTAGATTTATGGAAACCTGAATGTTCAGTGTATTCCATACCATGGCTCTTGTATAGTCAATACTGACAATACATAATCAGGAGTTCTTACTATTCAATTATTGCCAATCTCTTTGAATCACAGAATGGATTAGGTTGGAAGCGACTTTAAAGATCACCCAGTTCCAAACCCCCTGCCATGGGCAGGGACATCTCCCACCAGATCAAGCTGCTCAAAGCCCCATCCAACCTGGCCAAGAACACCTCCAGAGAGGGAGCATCCACAGCTTCCTGTGCAACCTGCGCCAGTGTCTCATTACCCTCATCATGAAGAATTTCTTCTAAATCTTCTCCCTTCTGATTTAAAGCCACTTCCCCATGTCCTATCATTACATGCCCTTGTAAAAAGTCCCTTCCCAGCTTTCTTGTAGGCCCCCTTCAGGTACTGGAAGGCTGCAATAAACAAAAAAACTTTTCTCCATATCAAATGGGGTTCCACTCAAACCTAAAAATCCATCAAAGAAATTGTCTTTAATGGATGTAACAACGGATGTAAGAGGGGATCAAACCAGAGAGATATCAAACAGAAGGACCCAAAAACATGAGTTTGAGACACATGAAGATTTACTGAACTGACCCACAGTATTTAGAGAAGTGCATCATCACGGAAACAGAATATATGGAGAAACAATGGGACAACCCGTTCGTATTTGTATTGATCCCAATTTGGCAGAACTCCATGAGTTCTAGCCAATTCACTGACATTATAATAAAATCACTAGTCATGTTTTAAATATCACACCGTGGAAAACAAAAAAAAAAAAAGCAAAGCCCTAGCTCTTTCAAAAGAAAAGCCACAGAAAGTTTAAATTTTCCTTCCCAGTAATAGAAAATAGCTCTCAGGCACAACCTTATGACTCTGGATAAAAATCTTGATAAAATTGATACATTCTAAAATTCATTCTACTTTCAAGTAAATCCAGATTCACTCTAAGCATTCCAGTAACTTCTTCACCTTTATAAACAATGGCAGGAATTTAGCATGCAATAATATAAGAAAAGTTTATTGTTATCCTAACTATACAAGGCATAAGATTGATAAGCAAGGCCACAGCTTTAGAATTAATGCTCATAAATAAGGAACTATTAAAAAATTTAAAATGCAGTACAGACATGTGGAGGTGTTTCTTTCTTACACACTCACGTTCTGTAATTTTGAGTGGTTAAGCCAAAAATCAGTATTTTTCAAGCATTCTATATAAGGAGTTTTAATTAATGTTCAATCTTTTCAGTAAGCCTAAAAAGTTTCAGTAAATGTGTGGAAAACAAACCTGAAGTTACTGCTCTTATTATACTCATATGGATTGATGGAAATCAGAATTTGAACGTGCTTCGTCCATCTCATTGCAAAATCTAGATCTCCCGGTTCTGTAAAGGGATTTTTAACTATGCTGTCAAGAAGCCAACTCACATCTACGGCCAGAGCAGTGCTGGCAAACAAAAAGCATTTTCTAGATTACTGAAATGCATAACTTACAAAGGCCAGGTGGGGCTGAACTCTTTGTGACTAAATGCATACAAACACTACCTGTCAGCTAAAGAAGTAGCTAGTAGCAGTATAATACACTTTACTGTGCCCAAGTGCACAAGACCTCAAAAAGAAAAAAGGAAGGAAAAAAGGTTTGGCCAACCGGAATGGGAGGTGGTGGAGTCGCCGACCCTGGAGGTGTTTAAGGGGAGACTGGATGAGGCACTGCGTGCCATGGTTTAGATGATGGTTGGTGTTAGTGTTGGTGTTAGTGTTGGGTTATAGGTTGGACTTGATGATCTCAGAGGTCCTTTCCAACCTTGTGATACTGTGATACTGTGTGATACTGTAACTCTACTGCAGAAAAGCCTGGTACTGTTTTTAGATGAAACCCCTGACCTTGGCAGAGTTACACATTTCAGACTCTACTTAAAAACAAAGCCCCAAGCAACCGCAAATCACAACTCTGACTAGGAAAAAAAAAAGATTATGAAACAAAACGGGATAGAAGCCACAAGCTTAGGATAGCCCAACCACAGACCCAGTGAGGGGAACACAGAATGGTTTGTGTTGGAGGGGGCCTTAAAGATGATTCAGATCTTCCCCCTGCCATGGGCAGAGACACCTCCCGCTGGATCGCGAGATTTAAACCTGTTCGTGCAGGTGGCCTTTTACTACAGACGTGAAGGTGGGGCAAAAGGATAAATAAAACAGAATAAAACCCAAACCAACACCTGCACGTCACCCTCCCCTTCCCGTCCCCCCACGGAAGCGGGGAGTGGGGGTGCAGTTTCGAGTTTTCCCCGATTCTGCCGCCCCCCATTTCTAAGTGCGCAGCGCCGAGGGAGCAGGGAAGCGCGGCCCGGGGGAGCGAGGCAGCGGCGCTGCCAGCCCTGCCCCCGGGGCGGTGGCTCCGCACCTCAGCGCCCGCCTCAGCGCCCGCTGCCCCCCGGCCGCCAGCGCCGCCATTTGGTGCTGCGCCGCCGCCATTTTCCCGTTCCTCTGGGTGGGCGGCGGCGCCGGCCGAAACCGGTGCGAGCTCCGCCGCCAGCGCAGCGCAGCGCAGCGCAGCCCGGCCCAGCCCGGCCCGGCCCGGCCCGGCCACAGTGGCCGCGGCTGAGGTGCGGGGCCGGCCATGGCCGCCTCCCCCCTCACGGTGCCCTCAGGCTGCCCCGCGCGGCCTCCGCTCCCGGCCCTGCCAGCCCGCAGGCTCCCGTGCACTTATTCTTGTTTTGGGTCCGGGCACTTGAGAAACCAGGATGGAGACTCCCAAGTACCAGGATGGAGGCGCCGAGCGGCAGCGAACGGCGAGGAGGGGGAGGAGGCGGAGGCAGCGGCGGGGCGAGGCACAGGCAGCCCGCGAGCTCGCCAGAAGGGAGTTTCTGTAGAAGGGAGTGCAGCAAAGCTCAGTTTTGCTGTGTGCTATCATAGATTAAAACATATTTGAGGAGAAAACCTGAGGATTTACTCCTGTAAAAGAAGGGCTTTTAGTGGGACATGCATACAGAGGGGCTAAGACTCAGGATGGTACTATGGAGACAAGGCAGGGTAGAGAGGAGAACACTGCACATAAAATTAGGATGGTGAAAGAATGGAGATGAAATGCATGGCTAGGGACAAGGAGAAGGTAGCTGGGATAAGAGCTGAAAGCAGGATTTACTGCATCTGTTTTGTTCAAAACACACTTAAATTAGCTCTGGTGTCTGTATATTTGTTCTTTCTGGATATCAGACCTCAGGGGTCTCAAATTCCATGTCCAGAATTCCAGGGAAAAGTTTAAGTGCTTAGTGCCCTTAGGCACTCGTTGGCCAAAGTGGAAGTTCTTCTAGGGTTGCATACAGCTATTGGACTCACCAGCCCATGATCTCTTGCAGGTCTCTGATTTTTTTCTGCGTTTTTTGCAGCAAATGAAGCACAAATGTTATGTTTGCCCTTTTTGTAGTGTATCTCTGCTTTGGGTTTTTTTGTTTGTTTGTTTGTTTTATTTTGTTTTCAAGATGGCTATGGGCTTGCTTTAAAAAAATCAGGAGGTTGTTTAAAAACAACCAAAATCAGGAGGCTGAGTTCAGACTGTACAAGAAGCTATATTTTTGACGTTTCATGCATGACTTCACCATGTCAAAATTTCTAGAAAGTGGTAGGATGCAAAGACGAAGAGGACTCCTTCCATACTGTATTTATGTGTTATCCCCATGTGTTATCCCCACTCCAATGAGTGTATTTCGTACTTGGTATAAAGTTCTTTCTCCTTATTCTCTTTGTGTCTTATTTATCTGGATGTACCTTGTGGAAAACAGTATTTTAACTGCAAAAGCTGTACCTCTTTTTATGTAGTGGTGTTGTTCTGGAGACATGAAGATGATAATCTGTTGCCGCCAGGTCACACAGCAGCACTTTGTGGACTGTGGCACTGGGAGTTCTATGCCACCGTCCTGTTTTTTAGTCACAGATCTGCAAGACTTTTTGCACAGTTTTGGGATTTTGACCTCTGTGCCCCATTCCCTGTTTGTGCAGTGGAAATAATATCACTTTCCTCACAGATACATGATATAAACACACTCAGAAACATTTCCTTTATATTGAGTTCAAGGAATATGTAGAAAAAGCAGTGACTGGAGTTCTCTGGTGTTTCGTGAACAGGATGAAATCTTGTTCTGCGATGAACTCTTGTTCTGTGGAGCAAATGGGATTCAGGCATCCTGAGTTGTCTCGTTTTAAGGAAGTAGTTACATGCATACACACCTACTTAAGATGATGAAAGAATCAAACACAGAGTTTCCTATGGATCTAACAGGCCTTTTTTAAAAAGTAGCTGTTAGTTTTTTACCCATCCATATGCCTTTTCTTCCAGAGGACCTATATTCCTGATAGCCACAAGGTGTCTCTACTGCAGTGTGCTCTGGACCCACCTGCTGAATCTTTGAGATGCAGTTTTTCTCCTTTTGCTGTGATGAAGTTAAAGCTAAATCAGAATCACACCCTTGGGAGTGCACCTGGAGCATCTGCTTCCGAGAGCTCGTCTCCAGCCACACATCTCCTCAACTGTCTTTCCCTTTTTCTGTTTCATTACCAGTATCTCCTCCTTTTGTGAGCCTTTCTGTCTTAAATCTGCCTGAGCAGGAGCTGCACATGGATAGCCCTGGATAGCTGGTGTTTTGGCACACAGTGGCTCAGCGGTTTCAGAATCAGCCGGAGCACCTGCCAGTGGCCCAGGGCAGGCCATGGCCTCTTCCCATGCTCGGCGTATGCAGACTCTGGCTGCCCAAACCCTGTCCCATTGTGCCTCCTGCTTATGAGGCAAGATGGCTTTCCACTCCCTGTGCTGCAGAAAGGATGGAGGTCTCTAAGGTTTTTACTTCTGAAGTTTCATTTTATACGTGAAATAAATAAAGGTAGAAAGAACTACTGATTTCAGTGAACTGGATCTCATCAGGGAGGGAGGTCTCTGGTTGCATGTCTCCACACTGACACCAGAAGAAACTTTGGTGATCACAGGAGAATGGTCCTTCTGCTCTGCCTTGGTACATAAGATGCGCCTTGCTTAATGCAATCTGGTGCACTGGTCCTAGTTCAGACTCTGAACTGTTTTACTATTCTTTTCTGCAGTTTCATGGAAAGATGCTGTCACAAATTGTGTCCTTTTCCCCAGCTCATTGCAATCCACAGCGCTGGTAGTTCTCCTCATTTGGCTGCATTTATTTATCTGTTGTGCCCACTTAGCATGAGATGCTCCCTTTGTTGCTTCAGTCTAGTAGAGCTGAGCTGCTAATCTGACCTGCCAAACATCTGCTGCTGTTACTTTGTCTGTTGCCAATCGCACTGACAGGTATCTTGGTGCTGAGCAGCGGTTCAGGTTTCCCATTCCAAAAATCCATCTTTGCGTCAATCATTAAAAATTTTGCTCCAAGCAAAAGGCAAGTCCACAGAGAAGAGCTGGACTAAGCCTTTGTATGCTGTTTTTTCCATCCTTTCCTGAGGATCTCACTGAAGCAGACATAGAGATGTTCCTCTCCAGGACAAGAAATTTCTGAGTGGAGGTAGTAGTTGGCAGAAGCTGGAGGGAATAATCCTGGAGGAAAGGACACCTCACTGCAGCATCCTGCAAACAGTCTGATTCCTGCTTGTTTATGATATTATTCTTATTTACATAGATTTCTATCTCTATAGATATGTACCTAAGTACATATGGGTATAGGAAATATATTCATGACTTATTTATAGAAAAAATATGGTTTTATCTATAAACAATCTAGTATTTATATACCACACGTACATTTATATGCTCACAGTTTGGTAGGTACTGGCTATGGAGGATTGCTCAGGCTCTGAAGAGCTGCTATGAATGAGAGAGATGCCAGAGAAAGAGTAATGGAGCATAGTGTGAACTTGTGTGGCTTCTCCACTGCAGAGTGTATCTCCTGTAAGAAAAATTACTACCCTGGGGCCTGGCCCAGGAAGAATCCTACAGAGAGCGGTCACTACTTCTGAGACCTTGTCTTTTGTGGCGATCTTATGTATTTCCTCACTTACCTGAGTGAGGCTGTAACGGACTGACACACCTTGAAAGTCCCCCGTGATATGCATTGGAAGCCTGCTGTGCCACTTACCCTCTGCAGTGTTAATATACTTAGGAGCCTTGACACACAGTCTGTGGAGCTGGGAAGGAGGTATTTTGCTTTCTTTTCTTCCTGTAACCCCTACTATGACATCTAAATTGTGATCACAGTCAGCCTAGGCTGCATGGGGAAGCACAATTACCACCTGGGTTACCATATAGGCATGCCCACCCAGCTCTTGTCATAGACTGAGGCCATAGCAGTAGTGATCCCACTGAACCGAACCTGAAACTCGTGGTGTTTGTTTTGATATGGCTAAATATGAAGAAGAAAAAAGGAATAGAGGTCCAGAGACAGTGAGAAGAGGGCAAGCTGCCATCAAGGTCTACATGGGTCTGAGCTGCCAGTGGCTTTTGGGATGATGCATCCTTTCTGCTGGTTAGTATAGCTGAAAGGGAGCTGTGAGATTCACAGTAGATAAAGAATTTAGTGGCTGAAGAGTATATCCAGGAGAACAGGAAGGAAGAACTGTTTTCTACAGGATAGATGTATAGACAGTAGAAAAGGAGAAGGAAGGAGTCTTCACAGAATCGCTGGCAGAAGAGAAGGGAGAGAAAACAGGGACAGAGCAGATGGGAGGAGCCGATGGATCCCTGTTGGGAAGCAACTTACCGTGTGCCACTGAAATCAAAGGCAGGGGGAGACATGAGGAAACAGTGGCAAAATTTAGTTCCTGCTGTAGGAGGGACAGACAGAAGTGGCTTTCTGCGCGGCACCATACACAGACTTGTGTGCAAGGGCTGAGAGTGGGCAGGGGAGCAGCATCTGTGCAGGGGAGGAGAGACAACATGAGGGGCAAGAGCTGGTTTTTTGGCCTATGTTACCCAAAGACTTCAAGTAATTGGAGCTATATGGTCACGGTCTTGAACTCTCCGAGGAGCTATGGGAAGAGAGTAATATATTCCACCTCGGGGAATAGTGTAATGTTTTGGAGCTGCAGGTTGTTTTAGCTTTCCTGTAGGTTCAGCATTTTGGTAGTGCTTACCAAGTTCTGGTTACCATGAAAGCAATCAGAAAGCTCCCATGCATTTGAAGGGGACAAAATGTTTTGGGTTTTTTTTGTTTCAGGTAAAATGTACCTGGGAACCAGCTTTTTCAACTCAGAGAGAATGTGAGCAAATGAGCAAACAGTATCTACTTTGTATTTTCCTTCAGGTTTGTTCCTAAATTTGTTTTACTACAAAATGAAATTCTTCTCTGTTGTTCTGTTCCCAGCTTCCACTGTGTAAGCAGTTTGGCCAGTTTTGGTTTTGTCTTTTTGGATTAGCACAGAGCTGGGAGGCAGAACTTAACTTCAACCCCAAATCTTTCCATTGGAAGAAAAGTTATTCATGGCATTATTCCACTCAATGTAGGAGTTTCTTGTGTTTACAAAACCTGCCTTTTGGGCCGATGCTGGTCTTGCAGCCTCCCTTCAATAATAGTCTGGAGTTTCTGACAGTAGATACACCAGAAACACAACCTAAACGACCTCTGAGGGTCAGTTCTGCCCCAGCTTTTAATGTTTCTTTTTATCTCGCTTGCTTGATACTGTGGCTCATTGCTGACTGTTTTTCTTGCAACATACAGCATGAAAAAAGTTTTCTCTCAGTGGTTTCTTTCTGGGAAACAAGAACAAAAGCAAACCCCAAATGATTTTCTATTGAAAAAAATATTTGGAGGAATTAGTGAAAAGTGAGATAAGCCTATTTAATCTCTAAATTTAAAGGTCTAAAAAGCTGCCAGAGAATCATTGATAGACCTCATCTGCTTTATGGAACAGCTGCCCAAGAAGTTCTCAAACCCTTCACGTCTCCTTGATTTTCTTGAGAGGTGCTTGTGGTCCTGTACCCATATTCTTGGTGAGTGGCTGAAAATGCTAGAACTGAAGACCAGAAACACCAAGAAAAAGAAAGATCCTATTCCATCAGTGATTTCGGGTGCAGCTGTGCACACATGCCAGGGGGCAGGATGCTGAGCCACACGAATGTTGATACTGATCCAGAATCTTAGTTCCTGTGAGAAGCATTAGCCCTCAGCTAGCTGTAAGTGATAATAATCAGATTTCATGCTTCTCTCAAGAAAAAAATAACACAGTTGTCCTAATAGCTCTATAAAAAATATATTCCATTATTTATTTCTTTGTTTTCCAGTGCAGTAACCTGAACACAGATGGCCAGGAAGTATTTTTTTCATCATGTGACATTTGGGGTCTGTTGTCAACTTGCATTCTGCACTGTGAAGCCAGCTCATTTGTGAAAAGATAGAGGAAAAAAACCATTGTAATACCCAAGAAGCTTGTATTAAATGTATTCACTTGGGCTGGAGGAATGGACCTCTTGAGTCCAAACCATTTTAACATTGGCTGCTTCGGAGGCAGAAAAATCTGTGACTGACCTAAGGATTATTTAATCGATTTCAAAAGAGAAACTAAGAATCATGCCAGGGAGCCAAAAGCTGTGGTGCCTGGAGCATTGAGGAGGCAAGCAGAGGTCCAGGTCACTGCGCTGGGTAAGACTGAAGCCTGATGCTGTCACACACCTGCTCCTTCATCTGTCATTTTTTTGTCCCGTCTCTGCCACAGGGAAATTTTACTTTAGACCAGGCAGGGGTTCACCAGAGTATTAGAGCTTGAATGGCTTTAAATTGGAACGGGGAAGAATTAGATCGGACATTAGGAAGAAATTCGTCACAATGAGGCTGGTGAGACATTGGCACGGGTTGCCCAGGGAAATTGTGGCTGCCCCCTCCCTGCAAGAGTTCAAAGCCAGGCTGGATGGAGCCTTGAGCGACCTGGTCTCGTGAGAAGTGTCCCTGCCCGTTGCAGGAGGGATGGAACTGGATGATCTTTAGGGTCCCTTCCAACCAAAACCATTCTAGGATTCTATGACTCTTCCTATTTGCGCCGTTCTCTCTGTCTGAAACCTCATAGTGCAGGGGCTGGGCATGGAGTCCTTGCCTCACCCAGGAGACAGAATGGGACTGAAGCAGGGCTTCCGGGGAAAACCAGGGATTTTATTTCCAGAACAAAGAGAAACACGAGGATAGACAAATGGAATGACAGCCAGAGAAGACACTGATGGGCCGTCTGAGGAGCGTAGGCAGCACCCAGAGTTCTTCAATACTGAGGCTGCCTTTGGAACAGAAGGCATTGCCCCATCAGGACATGATGGTGGGACTCTGCAGCCTGCCCCGCATCCTCTTCCCGCAGCTCCTTAGGTGTTTCCACCTCTTAGGACCTGCAGGAGCTCCTGCACCCGAGAGAAAATCTCCACCAGTTTCTGCATGGGGTAAAGGCAGGAGTTGAACCGGCTCGGCTCTGGTGGACTTGGCTGGGGTGTCTGACCGGGAGTCAAAGTGAAGAGAAGATGGCTGTTGTCCCCTTCTGTTGTTGTGGCTGCTCCTCCTGAGCGCAGCCCCATCTGGGCCAGGATCCAGTCACCGAAGTGCTGCGTGGAAGTGTATACTCCTGGTCGACGAGCCCTGGCGCAGCCTTTTCCCCAGCTGGTCACTCCCAGCAGCCAGAACTGGTCACTGTGGTGATCTTGACAGACCAGAGGACCACCGCTGTCCCCCTGCAACGGAGGAGAGAGGAGTCAGGGGTTGCTGGGGGCTATCTCAGAGCCAGAGTTTCTCCTGCTCTCCCCCAGCAGCTCCAGAGCTGTGTTGCCTGCACAGAAAGGCTCTGCTCTGGCGCTGGAGCCAACAGGACGTGGTCAGGGAGGTGTCCATGGCCTGTAAGGGGAGCAGAGGGATGTTCCAGGGCCAGATTGGGAGCTCCTACCTGGCAGGTGTCAATGCCGCCCTGCGGATAGCCCGCACACAGGTTGTGGGGGTGGATGGCCCCGCGGTACCACCCGCTGCTGTTGCAGACCTGGGTGTCAAGGAGGTAGACCTGGGCCTCCTGAAGCACGAAGGGTGTTCCTGCAGCTGTGGGCACAGACAGAAATTAACACGCGGCATCTCCCTGCCACTTCACCTCCTCCCTCTACTGCGCTCGTAGGAGACCCCGCCTGGAGTGCTGTGGGGTTCTGCAATCCCCAACATCAGAAGGATGTGCAGCTGTTGGGACAGGTGTAGGGGAGGGCTACGAAGATGATGATCAGAGGGCTGGAGCACCTCTGCTATGAGGACAGGCTGAGACAGTTGGGGTTATTCAAGGGCAGGCTGGATGGGGCCTTGAACAGCCTGGTCTAGTGAGAGGTGTCCCTGCCCGTGGCAGGGGGCCTGCAACTGGATGACCTTTAAGGTCCCTTCCAACCCGTACCATTCTATGATTTCACTGCCTGGGAGAACCCCTTCCCTAGGGCTTGACTTTGCCTCTGGAGACGCACTGTTCCAGTGTGTCCCTTCTGCCTTGCTTTGGGTCAGAGCCATCTCCCCAGAGGCAGATGTCCCCACAGCCTGACTCCGATTCTGTGCTGTGCTCTCAGGAAGCCTAACCCGTCTGCCCTGGATTCCCAGCTTGCTCGCAGGACACCAATACTTTTTGGGCACTCACATCTGGCAGTGGTGGCCCCCCAGCCGCTGATGTAGCAGTTTTCCATCTCCCAGAGTCGCAGCGAGCGGTTGGGCACGCAGGCGCGCTGCACATAGGGGCTGCACTGCACAGGCTGGTCGAGGTCTATCAGGGCGATGTCGTTCTTCTCGGTGAGCTTATCATAGTCCGGGTGCACGATGATCTGCCTGGCATAGCGCACTTGGGTCTCAGGGCCCACGTGAGCCAGGCTGTTGACACCAGCCACCACTTTCCAGAAAAGGACATCACTGGAAGGTGGACGGAGAGAGGGGTGAGAGGGGTCACTGCAAGGAACGAGGCTGAAAGTTGCCTGTGGGTGCTGTTGCTGGGCACCTGCTGCTGTTGCGGGGATATCCCTGCTTCCAGCTCCTCCATACCTGGCGTTAACGAAGCAGTGGGCTGCAGTGAGCACCCACTGTGGGGTGATGAGGGTCCCTCCACACACGTGGAAAAAGTCTTGTTCCGTGACCTTTTGTATGCTATCCAAGGCCAGGCTCCCGGCTGGGCATCCCAGCCCCCCACGACGCCTGGATTGCCAGAGATAAAGTAAGCCATTGGCCGGAGTCCGTAGGTCCTCTGGAAACCAAAAGCTCTTTACTGTCCTGCTCAAGGCCTTGCTGATGTTAGCACTGCAGCTCAGCTGCCTTCCCTCCGCAGCCGGCATCGCTGCAGGGAGCGCAGGGCCAGGGAACCACATGGGGCGGGTGGGCGTCCACCCCTGTCTCTGCTTTAGCCCCGTCAAGGAGCTGTGCCAGCAGCCTGGGCTCCGCAGAGGAATTGCATATCCCCCGTGGGGTTGGGGAAGCTGTGGCGTGGCCATGGGGGACAATTGGGAACCATCCAGTGAAGCCCAGCAGAGCTGCCTAAACTCCCTCCCAGCACGTGGGCCGCTCCCTCGCGCCTATCCCATGTGAAGAAGAGAACAGCAGCTGACCCACCACAGCCTCCTTTCTGGGAGCTGCCAAGAGGGATAGTGAGAGGCCCAAAACTGAACCCGGGATTAGAGGTGCGGCCTCCCCAGCGCCGAGTCCACCAGTTTCTTCATGGGATAAAGGCAGGAGTTGAACCTGCTCGGCTCTGGTGGACTTGGCTGGGGTGTCTGACCGGGAGTCAAAGTGAAGAGAAGATGGCTGTTGTCCCCTTCTGTTGTTGTGGCTGCTCCTCCTGAGCGCAGCCCCATCTGGGCCAGGATCCAGTCGCCGAAGTGCTGTGTGGAAGTGTATACTCCTGGTCGACGAGCCCTGGCGCAGCCTTTTCCCCAGCTGGTCACTCCCACCAGCCAGAACTGGTGACTGTGGTGATCTTGACAGACCAGAGGACCACCGCTGTCCCCCTGCAACGGACGAGAGAGAAGTCAGGAGTTGCTGGGGTTGGGGCTGTCTGCATACTCTCCCTTGCTGGTTTTCCATGTTAGAAGAGAAAAGGATACTGCATGAAAGGGGTCCATACATTCAAACCCAGCAATTCCATCAAAGGTGGGATGGAAGATACACCACAATCAATAGCTGCTACCCTGACACTTCCATACAAACAGCGCTGTAACAGGACTAAGTAAGACAACAAGCAGCACACCTAACAGCAGCACTGGTTCTTCTGATCGTTAGGTGTCCGCCTGAATTCCCAGGTATGCATCAAAAAACTGCGCACAGCACTTTGTTCAAGAACTGTGATGTCCCAAGAAGCAGTCCTCAATGTAATTTCTAGCCTGAGCAGGGTTTTCTAACTTTTTGCTGATCTCCCAAGAACAGTTTACCCCAACAAAAAGAGGCTATCCAGAAAAAAACAATGATGTTCTGTGTCAGATACGTGAGATTTAGCACATCTCAAATTTTCTGAGTAAACATACTAATCATTACCAAGCTTTCATAAAAACTTCAGAAGAGTCAAATCTTTGATTTGACTGCAAAAAATCCTACCAGCTTTAATGGATATGGCCTTAGACTTCAAGTGAAAACTGACTGTAAAGAAACCGAGTCAAGTCAAAGTCAAATGCGTATTTTGGACATTATTTTTTATTCATAAGACTACACAGATACAAGAAAACTGAGTGGAACATAGAAACTTTTTCTTTCAAGATACATTTACACCAGGAAAAGAACGCTAATGCATAAAGACATGAATTAGTGACCAAAAGGTGAGAAAAAACCCTTGATTACTGTGGTTGCTCTATGTGAACAAGAAACCATCTCCAGTTCTTGTAAAAAACACTGCGTTAAACTGAAACAATGACAAACTATCACATGTGCTGGACACATCAAATACAACATATGATGCGACCACCTGGAGTTTACCGTGAACTCAGTGGGAAAAGCACAGTGCTGCTAGAGGAGACAACGCCCTCTGATGCAAGGCTGATTTGCCACTGGCTGCAGGGACACTGTACTCGCCTGGTGTCCTCGATTTATCATGGGATGACAGCTGAAGCCAGGCTAAACAGCCATACCACTACACAGGTCTTTTAGTATGTGCCATGTGAATTATCTTTAACACAGATACCTGCAAATCCACTACACCTCCAGCCTTGAAAAAGTTAAATACAGAGTTAATGACAGACAATGTTTCTTAATTAGTGAGAATTACAACATGAGTAGTCTGGTCATCTCCAGAACATCAACTTGTTTTCATAATTTTGCTACAGATGATTTTGAAAATGCACTGCTTTCTATTCAAAACAAAAAGCTTGCTTTAGTTTTAAATATATAACCTAAGACTTTTCTTTAATCTTTGATCCAAACACATTCTTTATAGAGATACCAACCTAATACTAATATGTTCTATTCAGAAGGATGGATGTTAGCTTGTGGGGGGAACACTGTTGGATACATATACATGAACAGTGTGGATGCGTACTATGAGACAGTGTAATCCTAAATTTCTAAGATAGCAGCTTTGAAACCAGCATAAATTTAAGAAGCACTTAATGGCTTGTTTCTGGGTGCATTTACCAAATACAACATTTTTAGGAGTTGCATTATTGCATTAGAATTTCCAACAGGTTTCAACGTGCAACCAAACAGATTGGAAAATATTTTGCCTACAAGAGTCATTTAATACAGAATTCCACTATAAATTTTCCACTAAAGTCACATAATACAACAGTTCTTTTATGAAACATGCAGCAGATTTAGGCAGGAAAAAATATAAAGTTTATATTATACCAAGTTACAAAAACATTTGAAGATTTTTATATAAAATTTCGGTAATTCAAAATCATCTTCATCACGCAGATGGGCTCTATTCTATGGGCTGTAAAAATCTAGCACTAGCACTTGTGGACAGAATTCTGTCATTACGCCTAGTTATTAACTGAATGTTATGTCTAGTCTTCTGAGAGTGATGTAAATCTTTTAAAATCTCTACATGAAATTGTATTAAAGGGTGTGGTGTCTGCACTGGGCAAAAAGTAAAAGCAAATTTCACTAAATCCTTTAAGAACCAAAACTTAACTTTCAGCTACTGAGGCATTTATCTGAAATAATCACATGAGATATGCTGGCACTTCAAAGTTTTTATTCAAGAATAACACAAAGGAAACAAAGTCATTACAGGATATACACCTTAGATTTATGGAAACCTGAATGTTCAGTGTATTCCATACCATGGCTCTTGTATAGTCAATACTGACAATACATAATCAGGAGTTCTTACTATTCAATTATTGCCAATCTCTTTGAATCACAGAATGGATTAGGTTGGAAGCGACTTTAAAGATCACCCAGTTCCAAACCCCCTGCCATGGGCAGGGACATCTCCCACCAGATCAAGCTGCTCAAAGCCCCATCCAACCTGGCCAAGAACACCTCCAGAGAGGGAGCATCCACAGCTTCCTGTGCAACCTGCGCCAGTGTCTCATTACCCTCATCATGAAGAATTTCTTCTAAATCTTCTCCCTTCTGATTTAAAGCCACTTCCCCATGTCCTATCATTACATGCCCTTGTAAAAAGTCCCTTCCCAGCTTTCTTGTAGGCCCCCTTCAGGTACTGGAAGGCTGCAATAAACAAAAAAACTTTTCTCCATATCAAATGGGGTTCCACTCAAACCTAAAAATCCATCAAAGAAATTGTCTTTAATGGATGTAACAACGGATGTAAGAGGGGATCAAACCAGAGAGATATCAAACAGAAGGACCCAAAAACATGAGTTTGAGACACATGAAGATTTACTGAACTGACCCACAGTATTTAGAGAAGTGCATCATCACGGAAACAGAATATATGGAGAAACAATGGGACAACCCGTTCGTATTTGTATTGATCCCAATTTGGCAGAACTCCATGAGTTCTAGCCAATTCACTGACATTATAATAAAATCACTAGTCATGTTTTAAATATCACACCGTGGAAAACAAAAAAAAAAAAAGCAAAGCCCTAGCTCTTTCAAAAGAAAAGCCACAGAAAGTTTAAATTTTCCTTCCCAGTAATAGAAAATAGCTCTCAGGCACAACCTTATGACTCTGGATAAAAATCTTGATAAAATTGATACATTCTAAAATTCATTCTACTTTCAAGTAAATCCAGATTCACTCTAAGCATTCCAGTAACTTCTTCACCTTTATAAACAATGGCAGGAATTTAGCATGCAATAATATAAGAAAAGTTTATTGTTATCCTAACTATACAAGGCATAAGATTGATAAGCAAGGCCACAGCTTTAGAATTAATGCTCATAAATAAGGAACTATTAAAAAATTTAAAATGCAGTACAGACATGTGGAGGTGTTTCTTTCTTACACACTCACGTTCTGTAATTTTGAGTGGTTAAGCCAAAAATCAGTATTTTTCAAGCATTCTATATAAGGAGTTTTAATTAATGTTCAATCTTTTCAGTAAGCCTAAAAAGTTTCAGTAAATGTGTGGAAAACAAACCTGAAGTTACTGCTCTTATTATACTCATATGGATTGATGGAAATCAGAATTTGAACGTGCTTCGTCCATCTCATTGCAAAATCTAGATCTCCCGGTTCTGTAAAGGGATTTTTAACTATGCTGTCAAGAAGCCAACTCACATCTACGGCCAGAGCAGTGCTGGCAAACAAAAAGCATTTTCTAGATTACTGAAATGCATAACTTACAAAGGCCAGGTGGGGCTGAACTCTTTGTGACTAAATGCATACAAACACTACCTGTCAGCTAAAGAAGTAGCTAGTAGCAGTATAATACACTTTACTGTGCCCAAGTGCACAAGACCTCAAAAAGAAAAAAGGAAGGAAAAAAGGTTTGGCCAACCGGAATGGGAGGTGGTGGAGTCGCCGACCCTGGAGGTGTTTAAGGGGAGACTGGATGAGGCACTGCGTGCCATGGTTTAGATGATGGTTGGTGTTAGTGTTGGTGTTAGTGTTGGGTTATAGGTTGGACTTGATGATCTCAGAGGTCCTTTCCAACCTTGTGATACTGTGATACTGTGTGATACTGTAACTCTACTGCAGAAAAGCCTGGTACTGTTTTTAGATGAAACCCCTGACCTTGGCAGAGTTACACATTTCAGACTCTACTTAAAAACAAAGCCCCAAGCAACCGCAAATCACAACTCTGACTAGGAAAAAAAAAAGATTATGAAACAAAACGGGATAGAAGCCACAAGCTTAGGATAGCCCAACCACAGACCCAGTGAGGGGAACACAGAATGGTTTGTGTTGGAGGGGGCCTTAAAGATGATTCAGATCTTCCCCCTGCCATGGGCAGAGACACCTCCCGCTGGATCGCGAGATTTAAACCTGTTCGTGCAGGTGGCCTTTTACTACAGACGTGAAGGTGGGGCAAAAGGATAAATAAAACAGAATAAAACCCAAACCAACACCTGCACGTCACCCTCCCCTTCCCGTCCTCCCACGGAAGCGGGGAGTGGGGGTGCAGTTTCGAGTTTTCCCCGATTCTGCCGCCCCCCATTTCTAAGTGCGCAGCGCCGAGGGAGCAGGGAAGCGCGGCCCGGGGGAGCGAGGCAGCGGCGCTGCCAGCCCTGCCCCCGGGGCGGTGGCTCCGCACCTCAGCGCCCGCCTCAGCGCCCGCTGCCCCCCGGCCGCCAGCGCCGCCATTTGGTGCTGCGCCGCCGCCATTTTCCCGTTCCTCTGGGTGGGCGGCGGCGCCGGCCGAAACCGGTGCGAGCTCCGCCGCCAGCGCAGCGCAGCGCAGCGCAGCCCGGCCCAGCCCGGCCCGGCCCGGCCCGGCCACAGTGGCCGCGGCTGAGGTGCGGGGCCGGCCATGGCCGCCTCCCCCCTCACGGTGCCCTCAGGCTGCCCCGCGCGGCCTCCGCTCCCGGCCCTGCCAGCCCGCAGGCTCCCGTGCACTTATTCTTGTTTTGGGTCCGGGCACTTGAGAAACCAGGATGGAGACTCCCAAGTACCAGGATGGAGGCGCCGAGCGGCAGCGAACGGCGAGGAGGGGGAGGAGGCGGAGGCAGCGGCGGGGCGAGGCACAGGCAGCCCGCGAGCCCGCCAGAAGGGAGTTTCTGTAGAAGGGAGTGCAGCAAAGCTCAGTTTTGCTGTGTGCTATCATAGATTAAAACATATTTGAGGAGAAAACCTGAGGATTTACTCCTGTAAAAGAAGGGCTTTTAGTGGGACATGCATACAGAGGGGCTAAGACTCAGGATGGTACTATGGAGACAAGGCAGGGTAGAGAGGAGAACACTGCACATAAAATTAGGATGGTGAAAGAATGGAGATGAAATGCATGGCTAGGGACAAGGAGAAGGTAGCTGGGATAAGAGCTGAAAGCAGGATTTACTGCATCTGTTTTGTTCAAAACACACTTAAATTAGCTCTGGTGTCTGTATATTTGTTCTTTCTGGATATCAGACCTCAGGGGTCTCAAATTCCATGTCCAGAATTCCAGGGAAAAGTTTAAGTGCTTAGTGCCCTTAGGCACTCGTTGGCCAAAGTGGAAGTTCTTCTAGGGTTGCATACAGCTATTGGACTCACCAGCCCATGATCTCTTGCAGGTCTCTGATTTTTTTCTGCGTTTTTTGCAGCAAATGAAGCACAAATGTTATGTTTGCCCTTTTTGTAGTGTATCTCTGCTTTGGGTTTTTTTGTTTGTTTGTTTGTTTTATTTTGTTTTCAAGATGGCTATGGGCTTGCTTTAAAAAAATCAGGAGGTTGTTTAAAAACAACCAAAATCAGGAGGCTGAGTTCAGACTGTACAAGAAGCTATATTTTTGACGTTTCATGCATGACTTCACCATGTCAAAATTTCTAGAAAGTGGTAGGATGCAAAGACGAAGAGGACTCCTTCCATACTGTATTTATGTGTTATCCCCATGTGTTATCCCCACTCCAATGAGTGTATTTCGTACTTGGTATAAAGTTCTTTCTCCTTATTCTCTTTGTGTCTTATTTATCTGGATGTACCTTGTGGAAAACAGTATTTTAACTGCAAAAGCTGTACCTCTTTTTATGTAGTGGTGTTGTTCTGGAGACATGAAGATGATAATCTGTTGCCGCCAGGTCACACAGCAGCACTTTGTGGACTGTGGCACTGGGAGTTCTATGCCACCGTCCTGTTTTTTAGTCACAGATCTGCAAGACTTTTTGCACAGTTTTGGGATTTTGACCTCTGTGCCCCATTCCCTGTTTGTGCAGTGGAAATAATATCACTTTCCTCACAGATACATGATATAAACACACTCAGAAACATTTCCTTTATATTGAGTTCAAGGAATATGTAGAAAAAGCAGTGACTGGAGTTCTCTGGTGTTTCGTGAACAGGATGAAATCTTGTTCTGCGATGAACTCTTGTTCTGTGGAGCAAATGGGATTCAGGCATCCTGAGTTGTCTCGTTTTAAGGAAGTAGTTACATGCATACACACCTACTTAAGATGATGAAAGAATCAAACACAGAGTTTCCTATGGATCTAACAGGCCTTTTTTAAAAAGTAGCTGTTAGTTTTTTACCCATCCATATGCCTTTTCTTCCAGAGGACCTATATTCCTGATAGCCACAAGGTGTCTCTACTGCAGTGTGCTCTGGACCCACCTGCTGAATCTTTGAGATGCAGTTTTTCTCCTTTTGCTGTGATGAAGTTAAAGCTAAATCAGAATCACACCCTTGGGAGTGCACCTGGAGCATCTGCTTCCGAGAGCTCGTCTCCAGCCACACATCTCCTCAACTGTCTTTCCCTTTTTCTGTTTCATTACCAGTATCTCCTCCTTTTGTGAGCCTTTCTGTCTTAAATCTGCCTGAGCAGGAGCTGCACATGGATAGCCCTGGATAGCTGGTGTTTTGGCACACAGTGGCTCAGCGGTTTCAGAATCAGCCGGAGCACCTGCCAGTGGCCCAGGGCAGGCCATGGCCTCTTCCCATGCTCGGCGTATGCAGACTCTGGCTGCCCAAACCCTGTCCCATTGTGCCTCCTGCTTATGAGGCAAGATGGCTTTCCACTCCCTGTGCTGCAGAAAGGATGGAGGTCTCTAAGGTTTTTACTTCTGAAGTTTCATTTTATACGTGAAATAAATAAAGGTAGAAAGAACTACTGATTTCAGTGAACTGGATCTCATCAGGGAGGGAGGTCTCTGGTTGCATGTCTCCACACTGACACCAGAAGAAACTTTGGTGATCACAGGAGAATGGTCCTTCTGCTCTGCCTTGGTACATAAGATGCGCCTTGCTTAATGCAATCTGGTGCACTGGTCCTAGTTCAGACTCTGAACTGTTTTACTATTCTTTTCTGCAGTTTCATGGAAAGATGCTGTCACAAATTGTGTCCTTTTCCCCAGCTCATTGCAATCCACAGCGCTGGTAGTTCTCCTCATTTGGCTGCATTTATTTATCTGTTGTGCCCACTTAGCATGAGATGCTCCCTTTGTTGCTTCAGTCTAGTAGAGCTGAGCTGCTAATCTGACCTGCCAAACATCTGCTGCTGTTACTTTGTCTGTTGCCAATCGCACTGACAGGTATCTTGGTGCTGAGCAGCGGTTCAGGTTTCCCATTCCAAAAATCCATCTTTGCGTCAATCATTAAAAATTTTGCTCCAAGCAAAAGGCAAGTCCACAGAGAAGAGCTGGACTAAGCCTTTGTATGCTGTTTTTTCCATCCTTTCCTGAGGATCTCACTGAAGCAGACATAGAGATGTTCCTCTCCAGGACAAGAAATTTCTGAGTGGAGGTAGTAGTTGGCAGAAGCTGGAGGGAATAATCCTGGAGGAAAGGACACCTCACTGCAGCATCCTGCAAACAGTCTGATTCCTGCTTGTTTATGATATTATTCTTATTTACATAGATTTCTATCTCTATAGATATGTACCTAAGTACATATGGGTATAGGAAATATATTCATGACTTATTTATAGAAAAAATATGGTTTTATCTATAAACAATCTAGTATTTATATACCACACGTACATTTATATGCTCACAGTTTGGTAGGTACTGGCTATGGAGGATTGCTCAGGCTCTGAAGAGCTGCTATGAATGAGAGAGATGCCAGAGAAAGAGTAATGGAGCATAGTGTGAACTTGTGTGGCTTCTCCACTGCAGAGTGTATCTCCTGTAAGAAAAATTACTACCCTGGGGCCTGGCCCAGGAAGAATCCTACAGAGAGCGGTCACTACTTCTGAGACCTTGTCTTTTGTGGCGATCTTATGTATTTCCTCACTTACCTGAGTGAGGCTGTAACGGACTGACACACCTTGAAAGTCCCCCGTGATATGCATTGGAAGCCTGCTGTGCCACTTACCCTCTGCAGTGTTAATATACTTAGGAGCCTTGACACACAGTCTGTGGAGCTGGGAAGGAGGTATTTTGCTTTCTTTTCTTCCTGTAACCCCTACTATGACATCTAAATTGTGATCACAGTCAGCCTAGGCTGCATGGGGAAGCACAATTACCACCTGGGTTACCATATAGGCATGCCCACCCAGCTCTTGTCATAGACTGAGGCCATAGCAGTAGTGATCCCACTGAACCGAACCTGAAACTCGTGGTGTTTGTTTTGATATGGCTAAATATGAAGAAGAAAAAAGGAATAGAGGTCCAGAGACAGTGAGAAGAGGGCAAGCTGCCATCAAGGTCTACATGGGTCTGAGCTGCCAGTGGCTTTTGGGATGATGCATCCTTTCTGCTGGTTAGTATAGCTGAAAGGGAGCTGTGAGATTCACAGTAGATAAAGAATTTAGTGGCTGAAGAGTATATCCAGGAGAACAGGAAGGAAGAACTGTTTTCTACAGGATAGATGTATAGACAGTAGAAAAGGAGAAGGAAGGAGTCTTCACAGAATCGCTGGCAGAAGAGAAGGGAGAGAAAACAGGGACAGAGCAGATGGGAGGAGCCGATGGATCCCTGTTGGGAAGCAACTTACCGTGTGCCACTGAAATCAAAGGCAGGGGGAGACATGAGGAAACAGTGGCAAAATTTAGTTCCTGCTGTAGGAGGGACAGACAGAAGTGGCTTTCTGCGCGGCACCATACACAGACTTGTGTGCAAGGGCTGAGAGTGGGCAGGGGAGCAGCATCTGTGCAGGGGAGGAGAGACAACATGAGGGGCAAGAGCTGGTTTTTTGGCCTATGTTACCCAAAGACTTCAAGTAATTGGAGCTATATGGTCACGGTCTTGAACTCTCCGAGGAGCTATGGGAAGAGAGTAATATATTCCACCTCGGGGAATAGTGTAATGTTTTGGAGCTGCAGGTTGTTTTAGCTTTCCTGTAGGTTCAGCATTTTGGTAGTGCTTACCAAGTTCTGGTTACCATGAAAGCAATCAGAAAGCTCCCATGCATTTGAAGGGGACAAAATGTTTTGGGTTTTTTTTGTTTCAGGTAAAATGTACCTGGGAACCAGCTTTTTCAACTCAGAGAGAATGTGAGCAAATGAGCAAACAGTATCTACTTTGTATTTTCCTTCAGGTTTGTTCCTAAATTTGTTTTACTACAAAATGAAATTCTTCTCTGTTGTTCTGTTCCCAGCTTCCACTGTGTAAGCAGTTTGGCCAGTTTTGGTTTTGTCTTTTTGGATTAGCACAGAGCTGGGAGGCAGAACTTAACTTCAACCCCAAATCTTTCCATTGGAAGAAAAGTTATTCATGGCATTATTCCACTCAATGTAGGAGTTTCTTGTGTTTACAAAACCTGCCTTTTGGGCCGATGCTGGTCTTGCAGCCTCCCTTCAATAATAGTCTGGAGTTTCTGACAGTAGATACACCAGAAACACAACCTAAACGACCTCTGAGGGTCAGTTCTGCCCCAGCTTTTAATGTTTCTTTTTATCTCGCTTGCTTGATACTGTGGCTCATTGCTGACTGTTTTTCTTGCAACATACAGCATGAAAAAAGTTTTCTCTCAGTGGTTTCTTTCTGGGAAACAAGAACAAAAGCAAACCCCAAATGATTTTCTATTGAAAAAAATATTTGGAGGAATTAGTGAAAAGTGAGATAAGCCTATTTAATCTCTAAATTTAAAGGTCTAAAAAGCTGCCAGAGAATCATTGATAGACCTCATCTGCTTTATGGAACAGCTGCCCAAGAAGTTCTCAAACCCTTCACGTCTCCTTGATTTTCTTGAGAGGTGCTTGTGGTCCTGTACCCATATTCTTGGTGAGTGGCTGAAAATGCTAGAACTGAAGACCAGAAACACCAAGAAAAAGAAAGATCCTATTCCATCAGTGATTTCGGGTGCAGCTGTGCACACATGCCAGGGGGCAGGATGCTGAGCCACACGAATGTTGATACTGATCCAGAATCTTAGTTCCTGTGAGAAGCATTAGCCCTCAGCTAGCTGTAAGTGATAATAATCAGATTTCATGCTTCTCTCAAGAAAAAAATAACACAGTTGTCCTAATAGCTCTATAAAAAATATATTCCATTATTTATTTCTTTGTTTTCCAGTGCAGTAACCTGAACACAGATGGCCAGGAAGTATTTTTTTCATCATGTGACATTTGGGGTCTGTTGTCAACTTGCATTCTGCACTGTGAAGCCAGCTCATTTGTGAAAAGATAGAGGAAAAAAACCATTGTAATACCCAAGAAGCTTGTATTAAATGTATTCACTTGGGCTGGAGGAATGGACCTCTTGAGTCCAAACCATTTTAACATTGGCTGCTTCGGAGGCAGAAAAATCTGTGACTGACCTAAGGATTATTTAATCGATTTCAAAAGAGAAACTAAGAATCATGCCAGGGAGCCAAAAGCTGTGGTGCCTGGAGCATTGAGGAGGCAAGCAGAGGTCCAGGTCACTGCGCTGGGTAAGACTGAAGCCTGATGCTGTCACACACCTGCTCCTTCATCTGTCATTTTTTTGTCCCGTCTCTGCCACAGGGAAATTTTACTTTAGACCAGGCAGGGGTTCACCAGAGTATTAGAGCTTGAATGGCTTTAAATTGGAACGGGGAAGAATTAGATCGGACATTAGGAAGAAATTCGTCACAATGAGGCTGGTGAGACATTGGCACGGGTTGCCCAGGGAAATTGTGGCTGCCCCCTCCCTGCAAGAGTTCAAAGCCAGGCTGGATGGAGCCTTGAGCGACCTGGTCTCGTGAGAAGTGTCCCTGCCCGTTGCAGGAGGGATGGAACTGGATGATCTTTAGGGTCCCTTCCAACCAAAACCATTCTAGGATTCTATGACTCTTCCTATTTGCGCCGTTCTCTCTGTCTGAAACCTCATAGTGCAGGGGCTGGGCATGGAGTCCTTGCCTCACCCAGGAGACAGAATGGGACTGAAGCAGGGCTTCCGGGGAAAACCAGGGATTTTATTTCCAGAACAAAGAGAAACACGAGGATAGACAAATGGAATGACAGCCAGAGAAGACACTGATGGGCCGTCTGAGGAGCGTAGGCAGCACCCAGAGTTCTTCAATACTGAGGCTGCCTTTGGAACAGAAGGCATTGCCCCATCAGGACATGATGGTGGGACTCTGCAGCCTGCCCCGCATCCTCTTCCCGCAGCTCCTTAGGTGTTTCCACCTCTTAGGACCTGCAGGAGCTCCTGCACCCGAGAGAAAATCTCCACCAGTTTCTGCATGGGGTAAAGGCAGGAGTTGAACCGGCTCGGCTCTGGTGGACTTGGCTGGGGTGTCTGACCGGGAGTCAAAGTGAAGAGAAGATGGCTGTTGTCCCCTTCTGTTGTTGTGGCTGCTCCTCCTGAGCGCAGCCCCATCTGGGCCAGGATCCAGTCACCGAAGTGCTGCGTGGAAGTGTATACTCCTGGTCGACGAGCCCTGGCGCAGCCTTTTCCCCAGCTGGTCACTCCCAGCAGCCAGAACTGGTCACTGTGGTGATCTTGACAGACCAGAGGACCACCGCTGTCCCCCTGCAACGGAGGAGAGAGGAGTCAGGGGTTGCTGGGGGCTATCTCAGAGCCAGAGTTTCTCCTGCTCTCCCCCAGCAGCTCCAGAGCTGTGTTGCCTGCACAGAAAGGCTCTGCTCTGGCGCTGGAGCCAACAGGACGTGGTCAGGGAGGTGTCCATGGCCTGTAAGGGGAGCAGAGGGATGTTCCAGGGCCAGATTGGGAGCTCCTACCTGGCAGGTGTCAATGCCGCCCTGCGGATAGCCCGCACACAGGTTGTGGGGGTGGATGGCCCCGCGGTACCACCCGCTGCTGTTGCAGACCTGGGTGTCAAGGAGGTAGACCTGGGCCTCCTGAAGCACGAAGGGTGTTCCTGCAGCTGTGGGCACAGACAGAAATTAACACGCGGCATCTCCCTGCCACTTCACCTCCTCCCTCTACTGCGCTCGTAGGAGACCCCGCCTGGAGTGCTGTGGGGTTCTGCAATCCCCAACATCAGAAGGATGTGCAGCTCTTGGGACAGGTGTAGGGGAGGGCTACGAAGATGATGATCAGAGGGCTGGAGCACCTCTGCTATGAGGACAGGCTGAGACAGTTGGGGTTATTCAAGGGCAGGCTGGATGGGGCCTTGAACAGCCTGGTCTAGTGAGAGGTGTCCCTGCCCGTGGCAGGGGGCCTGCAACTGGATGACCTTTAAGGTCCCTTCCAACCCGTACCATTCTATGATTTCACTGCCTGGGAGAACCCCTTCCCTAGGGCTTGACTTTGCCTCTGGAGACGCACTGTTCCAGTGTGTCCCTTCTGCCTTGCTTTGGGTCAGAGCCATCTCCCCAGAGGCAGATGTCCCCACAGCCCGACTCCGATTCTGTGCTGTGCTCTCAGGAAGCCTAACCCGTCTGCCCTGGATTCCCAGCTTGCTCGCAGGACACCAATACTTTTTGGGCACTCACATCTGGCAGTGGTGGCCCCCCAGCCGCTGATGTAGCAGTTTTCCATCTCCCAGAGTCGCAGCGAGCGGTTGGGCACGCAGGCGCGCTGCACATAGGGGCTGCACTGCACAGGCTGGTCGAGGTCTATCAGGGCGATGTCGTTCTTCTCGGTGAGCTTATCATAGTCCGGGTGCACGATGATCTGCCTGGCATAGCGCACTTGGGTCTCAGGGCCCACGTGAGCCAGGCTGTTGACACCAGCCACCACTTTCCAGAAAAGGACATCACTGGAAGGTGGACGGAGAGAGGGGTGAGAGGGGTCACTGCAAGGAACGAGGCTGAAAGTTGCCTGTGGGTGCTGTTGCTGGGCACCTGCTGCTGTTGCGGGGATATCCCTGCTTCCAGCTCCTCCATACCTGGCGTTAACGAAGCAGTGGGCTGCAGTGAGCACCCACTGTGGGGTGATGAGGGTCCCTCCACACACGTGGAAAAAGTCTTGTTCCGTGACCTTTTGTATGCTATCCAAGGCCAGGCTCCCGGCTGGGCATCCCAGCCCCCCACGACGCCTGGATTGCCAGAGATAAAGTAAGCCATTGGCCGGAGTCCGTAGGTCCTCTGGAAACCAAAAGCTCTTTACTGTCCTGCTCAAGGCCTTGCTGATGTTAGCACTGCAGCTCAGCTGCCTTCCCTCCGCAGCCGGCATCGCTGCAGGGAGCGCAGGGCCAGGGAACCACATGGGGCGGGTGGGCGTCCACCCCTGTCTCTGCTTTAGCCCCGTCAAGGAGCTGTGCCAGCAGCCTGGGCTCCGCAGAGGAATTGCATATCCCCCGTGGGGTTGGGGAAGCTGTGGCGTGGCCATGGGGGACAATTGGGAACCATCCAGTGAAGCCCAGCAGAGCTGCCTAAACTCCCTCCCAGCACGTGGGCCGCTCCCTCGCGCCTATCCCATGTGAAGAAGAGAACAGCAGCTGACCCACCACAGCCTCCTTTCTGGGAGCTGCCAAGAGGGATAGTGAGAGGCCCAAAACTGAACCCGGGATTAGAGGTGCGGCCTCCCCAGCGCCGAGTCCACCAGTTTCTTCATGGGATAAAGGCAGGAGTTGAACCTGCTCGGCTCTGGTGGACTTGGCTGGGGTGTCTGACCGGGAGTCAAAGTGAAGAGAAGATGGCTGTTGTCCCCTTCTGTTGTTGTGGCTGCTCCTCCTGAGCGCAGCCCCATCTGGGCCAGGATCCAGTCGCCGAAGTGCTGTGTGGAAGTGTATACTCCTGGTCGACGAGCCCTGGCGCAGCCTTTTCCCCAGCTGGTCACTCCCACCAGCCAGAACTGGTGACTGTGGTGATCTTGACAGACCAGAGGACCACCGCTGTCCCCCTGCAACGGACGAGAGAGAAGTCAGGAGTTGCTGGGGTTGGGGCTGTCTGCATACTCTCCCTTGCTGGTTTTCCATGTTAGAAGAGAAAAGGATACTGCATGAAAGGGGTCCATACATTCAAACCCAGCAATTCCATCAAAGGTGGGATGGAAGATACACCACAATCAATAGCTGCTACCCTGACACTTCCATACAAACAGCGCTGTAACAGGACTAAGTAAGACAACAAGCAGCACACCTAACAGCAGCACTGGTTCTTCTGATCGTTAGGTGTCCGCCTGAATTCCCAGGTATGCATCAAAAAACTGCGCACAGCACTTTGTTCAAGAACTGTGATGTCCCAAGAAGCAGTCCTCAATGTAATTTCTAGCCTGAGCAGGGTTTTCTAACTTTTTGCTGATCTCCCAAGAACAGTTTACCCCAACAAAAAGAGGCTATCCAGAAAAAAACAATGATGTTCTGTGTCAGATACGTGAGATTTAGCACATCTCAAATTTTCTGAGTAAACATACTAATCATTACCAAGCTTTCATAAAAACTTCAGAAGAGTCAAATCTTTGATTTGACTGCAAAAAATCCTACCAGCTTTAATGGATATGGCCTTAGACTTCAAGTGAAAACTGACTGTAAAGAAACCGAGTCAAGTCAAAGTCAAATGCGTATTTTGGACATTATTTTTTATTCATAAGACTACACAGATACAAGAAAACTGAGTGGAACATAGAAACTTTTTCTTTCAAGATACATTTACACCAGGAAAAGAACGCTAATGCATAAAGACATGAATTAGTGACCAAAAGGTGAGAAAAAACCCTTGATTACTGTGGTTGCTCTATGTGAACAAGAAACCATCTCCAGTTCTTGTAAAAAACACTGCGTTAAACTGAAACAATGACAAACTATCACATGTGCTGGACACATCAAATACAACATATGATGCGACCACCTGGAGTTTACCGTGAACTCAGTGGGAAAAGCACAGTGCTGCTAGAGGAGACAACGCCCTCTGATGCAAGGCTGATTTGCCACTGGCTGCAGGGACACTGTACTCGCCTGGTGTCCTCGATTTATCATGGGATGACAGCTGAAGCCAGGCTAAACAGCCATACCACTACACAGGTCTTTTAGTATGTGCCATGTGAATTATCTTTAACACAGATACCTGCAAATCCACTACACCTCCAGCCTTGAAAAAGTTAAATACAGAGTTAATGACAGACAATGTTTCTTAATTAGTGAGAATTACAACATGAGTAGTCTGGTCATCTCCAGAACATCAACTTGTTTTCATAATTTTGCTACAGATGATTTTGAAAATGCACTGCTTTCTATTCAAAACAAAAAGCTTGCTTTAGTTTTAAATATATAACCTAAGACTTTTCTTTAATCTTTGATCCAAACACATTCTTTATAGAGATACCAACCTAATACTAATATGTTCTATTCAGAAGGATGGATGTTAGCTTGTGGGGGGAACACTGTTGGATACATATACATGAACAGTGTGGATGCGTACTATGAGACAGTGTAATCCTAAATTTCTAAGATAGCAGCTTTGAAACCAGCATAAATTTAAGAAGCACTTAATGGCTTGTTTCTGGGTGCATTTACCAAATACAACATTTTTAGGAGTTGCATTATTGCATTAGAATTTCCAACAGGTTTCAACGTGCAACCAAACAGATTGGAAAATATTTTGCCTACAAGAGTCATTTAATACAGAATTCCACTATAAATTTTCCACTAAAGTCACATAATACAACAGTTCTTTTATGAAACATGCAGCAGATTTAGGCAGGAAAAAATATAAAGTTTATATTATACCAAGTTACAAAAACATTTGAAGATTTTTATATAAAATTTCGGTAATTCAAAATCATCTTCATCACGCAGATGGGCTCTATTCTATGGGCTGTAAAAATCTAGCACTAGCACTTGTGGACAGAATTCTGTCATTACGCCTAGTTATTAACTGAATGTTATGTCTAGTCTTCTGAGAGTGATGTAAATCTTTTAAAATCTCTACATGAAATTGTATTAAAGGGTGTGGTGTCTGCACTGGGCAAAAAGTAAAAGCAAATTTCACTAAATCCTTTAAGAACCAAAACTTAACTTTCAGCTACTGAGGCATTTATCTGAAATAATCACATGAGATATGCTGGCACTTCAAAGTTTTTATTCAAGAATAACACAAAGGAAACAAAGTCATTACAGGATATACACCTTAGATTTATGGAAACCTGAATGTTCAGTGTATTCCATACCATGGCTCTTGTATAGTCAATACTGACAATACATAATCAGGAGTTCTTACTATTCAATTATTGCCAATCTCTTTGAATCACAGAATGGATTAGGTTGGAAGCGACTTTAAAGATCACCCAGTTCCAAACCCCCTGCCATGGGCAGGGACATCTCCCACCAGATCAAGCTGCTCAAAGCCCCATCCAACCTGGCCAAGAACACCTCCAGAGAGGGAGCATCCACAGCTTCCTGTGCAACCTGCGCCAGTGTCTCATTACCCTCATCATGAAGAATTTCTTCTAAATCTTCTCCCTTCTGATTTAAAGCCACTTCCCCATGTCCTATCATTACATGCCCTTGTAAAAAGTCCCTTCCCAGCTTTCTTGTAGGCCCCCTTCAGGTACTGGAAGGCTGCAATAAACAAAAAAACTTTTCTCCATATCAAATGGGGTTCCACTCAAACCTAAAAATCCATCAAAGAAATTGTCTTTAATGGATGTAACAACGGATGTAAGAGGGGATCAAACCAGAGAGATATCAAACAGAAGGACCCAAAAACATGAGTTTGAGACACATGAAGATTTACTGAACTGACCCACAGTATTTAGAGAAGTGCATCATCACGGAAACAGAATATATGGAGAAACAATGGGACAACCCGTTCGTATTTGTATTGATCCCAATTTGGCAGAACTCCATGAGTTCTAGCCAATTCACTGACATTATAATAAAATCACTAGTCATGTTTTAAATATCACACCGTGGAAAACAAAAAAAAAAAAAGCAAAGCCCTAGCTCTTTCAAAAGAAAAGCCACAGAAAGTTTAAATTTTCCTTCCCAGTAATAGAAAATAGCTCTCAGGCACAACCTTATGACTCTGGATAAAAATCTTGATAAAATTGATACATTCTAAAATTCATTCTACTTTCAAGTAAATCCAGATTCACTCTAAGCATTCCAGTAACTTCTTCACCTTTATAAACAATGGCAGGAATTTAGCATGCAATAATATAAGAAAAGTTTATTGTTATCCTAACTATACAAGGCATAAGATTGATAAGCAAGGCCACAGCTTTAGAATTAATGCTCATAAATAAGGAACTATTAAAAAATTTAAAATGCAGTACAGACATGTGGAGGTGTTTCTTTCTTACACACTCACGTTCTGTAATTTTGAGTGGTTAAGCCAAAAATCAGTATTTTTCAAGCATTCTATATAAGGAGTTTTAATTAATGTTCAATCTTTTCAGTAAGCCTAAAAAGTTTCAGTAAATGTGTGGAAAACAAACCTGAAGTTACTGCTCTTATTATACTCATATGGATTGATGGAAATCAGAATTTGAACGTGCTTCGTCCATCTCATTGCAAAATCTAGATCTCCCGGTTCTGTAAAGGGATTTTTAACTATGCTGTCAAGAAGCCAACTCACATCTACGGCCAGAGCAGTGCTGGCAAACAAAAAGCATTTTCTAGATTACTGAAATGCATAACTTACAAAGGCCAGGTGGGGCTGAACTCTTTGTGACTAAATGCATACAAACACTACCTGTCAGCTAAAGAAGTAGCTAGTAGCAGTATAATACACTTTACTGTGCCCAAGTGCACAAGACCTCAAAAAGAAAAAAGGAAGGAAAAAAGGTTTGGCCAACCGGAATGGGAGGTGGTGGAGTCGCCGACCCTGGAGGTGTTTAAGGGGAGACTGGATGAGGCACTGCGTGCCATGGTTTAGATGATGGTTGGTGTTAGTGTTGGTGTTAGTGTTGGGTTATAGGTTGGACTTGATGATCTCAGAGGTCCTTTCCAACCTTGTGATACTGTGATACTGTGTGATACTGTAACTCTACTGCAGAAAAGCCTGGTACTGTTTTTAGATGAAACCCCTGACCTTGGCAGAGTTACACATTTCAGACTCTACTTAAAAACAAAGCCCCAAGCAACCGCAAATCACAACTCTGACTAGGAAAAAAAAAAGATTATGAAACAAAACGGGATAGAAGCCACAAGCTTAGGATAGCCCAACCACAGACCCAGTGAGGGGAACACAGAATGGTTTGTGTTGGAGGGGGCCTTAAAGATGATTCAGATCTTCCCCCTGCCATGGGCAGAGACACCTCCCGCTGGATCGCGAGATTTAAACCTGTTCGTGCAGGTGGCCTTTTACTACAGACGTGAAGGTGGGGCAAAAGGATAAATAAAACAGAATAAAACCCAAACCAACACCTGCACGTCACCCTCCCCTTCCCGTCCCCCCACGGAAGCGGGGAGTGGGGGTGCAGTTTCGAGTTTTCCCCGATTCTGCCGCCCCCCATTTCTAAGTGCGCAGCGCCGAGGGAGCAGGGAAGCGCGGCCCGGGGGAGCGAGGCAGCGGCGCTGCCAGCCCTGCCCCCGGGGCGGTGGCTCCGCACCTCAGCGCCCGCCTCAGCGCCCGCTGCCCCCCGGCCGCCAGCGCCGCCATTTGGTGCTGCGCCGCCGCCATTTTCCCGTTCCTCTGGGTGGGCGGCGGCGCCGGCCGAAACCGGTGCGAGCTCCGCCGCCAGCGCAGCGCAGCGCAGCGCAGCCCGGCCCAGCCCGGCCCGGCCCGGCCCGGCCACAGTGGCCGCGGCTGAGGTGCGGGGCCGGCCATGGCCGCCTCCCCCCTCACGGTGCCCTCAGGCTGCCCCGCGCGGCCTCCGCTCCCGGCCCTGCCAGCCCGCAGGCTCCCGTGCACTTATTCTTGTTTTGGGTCCGGGCACTTGAGAAACCAGGATGGAGACTCCCAAGTACCAGGATGGAGGCGCCGAGCGGCAGCGAACGGCGAGGAGGGGGAGGAGGCGGAGGCAGCGGCGGGGCGAGGCACAGGCAGCCCGCGAGCTCGCCAGAAGGGAGTTTCTGTAGAAGGGAGTGCAGCAAAGCTCAGTTTTGCTGTGTGCTATCATAGATTAAAACATATTTGAGGAGAAAACCTGAGGATTTACTCCTGTAAAAGAAGGGCTTTTAGTGGGACATGCATACAGAGGGGCTAAGACTCAGGATGGTACTATGGAGACAAGGCAGGGTAGAGAGGAGAACACTGCACATAAAATTAGGATGGTGAAAGAATGGAGATGAAATGCATGGCTAGGGACAAGGAGAAGGTAGCTGGGATAAGAGCTGAAAGCAGGATTTACTGCATCTGTTTTGTTCAAAACACACTTAAATTAGCTCTGGTGTCTGTATATTTGTTCTTTCTGGATATCAGACCTCAGGAGTCTCAAATTCCATGTCCAGAATTCCAGGGAAAAGTTTAAGTGCTCAGTGCCCTTAGGCACTCGTTGGCCAAAGTGGAAGTTCTTCTAGGGTTGCATACAGCTATTGGACTCACCAGCCCATGATCTCTTGCAGGTCTCTGATTTTTTTCTGCGTTTTTTGCAGCAAATGAAGCACAAATGTTATGTTTGCCCTTTTTGTAGTGTATCTCTGCTTTGGGTTTTTTTGTTTGTTTGTTTGTTTTATTTTGTTTTCAAGATGGCTATGGGCTTGCTTTAAAAAAATCAGGAGGTTGTTTAAAAACAACCAAAATCAGGAGGCTGAGTTCAGACTGTACAAGAAGCTATATTTTTGACGTTTCATGCATGACTTCACCATGTCAAAATTTCTAGAAAGTGGTAGGATGCAAAGACGAAGAGGACTCCTTCCATACTGTATTTATGTGTTATCCCCATGTGTTATCCCCACTCCAATGAGTGTATTTCGTACTTGGTATAAAGTTCTTTCTCCTTATTCTCTTTGTGTCTTATTTATCTGGATGTACCTTGTGGAAAACAGTATTTTAACTGCAAAAGCTGTACCTCTTTTTATGTAGTGGTGTTGTTCTGGAGACATGAAGATGATAATCTGTTGCCGCCAGGTCACACAGCAGCACTTTGTGGACTGTGGCACTGGGAGTTCTATGCCACCGTCCTGTTTTTTAGTCACAGATCTGCAAGACTTTTTGCACAGTTTTGGGATTTTGACCTCTGTGCCCCATTCCCTGTTTGTGCAGTGGAAATAATATCACTTTCCTCACAGATACATGATATAAACACACTCAGAAACATTTCCTTTATATTGAGTTCAAGGAATATGTAGAAAAAGCAGTGACTGGAGTTCTCTGGTGTTTCGTGAACAGGATGAAATCTTGTTCTGCGATGAACTCTTGTTCTGTGGAGCAAATGGGATTCAGGCATCCTGAGTTGTCTCGTTTTAAGGAAGTAGTTACATGCATACACACCTACTTAAGATGATGAAAGAATCAAACACAGAGTTTCCTATGGATCTAACAGGCCTTTTTTAAAAAGTAGCTGTTAGTTTTTTACCCATCCATATGCCTTTTCTTCCAGAGGACCTATATTCCTGATAGCCACAAGGTGTCTCTACTGCAGTGTGCTCTGGACCCACCTGCTGAATCTTTGAGATGCAGTTTTTCTCCTTTTGCTGTGATGAAGTTAAAGCTAAATCAGAATCACACCCTTGGGAGTGCACCTGGAGCATCTGCTTCCGAGAGCTCGTCTCCAGCCACACATCTCCTCAACTGTCTTTCCCTTTTTCTGTTTCATTACCAGTATCTCCTCCTTTTGTGAGCCTTTCTGTCTTAAATCTGCCTGAGCAGGAGCTGCACATGGATAGCCCTGGATAGCTGGTGTTTTGGCACACAGTGGCTCAGCGGTTTCAGAATCAGCCGGAGCACCTGCCAGTGGCCCAGGGCAGGCCATGGCCTCTTCCCATGCTCGGCGTATGCAGACTCTGGCTGCCCAAACCCTGTCCCATTGTGCCTCCTGCTTATGAGGCAAGATGGCTTTCCACTCCCTGTGCTGCAGAAAGGATGGAGGTCTCTAAGGTTTTTACTTCTGAAGTTTCATTTTATACGTGAAATAAATAAAGGTAGAAAGAACTACTGATTTCAGTGAACTGGATCTCATCAGGGAGGGAGGTCTCTGGTTGCATGTCTCCACACTGACACCAGAAGAAACTTTGGTGATCACAGGAGAATGGTCCTTCTGCTCTGCCTTGGTACATAAGATGCGCCTTGCTTAATGCAATCTGGTGCACTGGTCCTAGTTCAGACTCTGAACTGTTTTACTATTCTTTTCTGCAGTTTCATGGAAAGATGCTGTCACAAATTGTGTCCTTTTCCCCAGCTCATTGCAATCCACAGCGCTGGTAGTTCTCCTCATTTGGCTGCATTTATTTATCTGTTGTGCCCACTTAGCATGAGATGTTCCCTTTGTTGCTTCAGTCTAGTAGAGCTGAGCTGCTAATCTGACCTGCCAAACATCTGCTGCTGTTACTTTGTCTGTTGCCAATCGCACTGACAGGTATCTTGGTGCTGAGCAGCGGTTCAGGTTTCCCATTCCAAAAATCCATCTTTGCGTCAATCATTAAAAATTTTGCTCCAAGCAAAAGGCAAGTCCACAGAGAAGAGCTGGACTAAGCCTTTGTATGCTGTTTTTTCCATCCTTTCCTGAGGATCTCACTGAAGCAGGCATAGAGATGTTCCTCTCCAGGACAAGAAATTTCTGAGTGGAGGTAGTAGTTGGCAGAAGCTGGAGGGAATAATCCTGGAGGAAAGGACACCTCACTGCAGCATCCTGCAAACAGTCTGATTCCTGCTTGTTTATGATATTATTCTTATTTACATAGATTTCTATCTCTATAGATATGTACCTAAGTACATATGGGTATAGGAAATATATTCATGACTTATTTATAGAAAAAATATGGTTTTATCTATAAACAATCTAGTATTTATATACCACACGTACATTTATATGCTCACAGTTTGGTAGGTACTGGCTATGGAGGATTGCTCAGGCTCTGAAGAGCTGCTATGAATGAGAGAGATGCCAGAGAAAGAGTAATGGAGCATAGTGTGAACTTGTGTGGCTTCTCCACTGCAGAGTGTATCTCCTGTAAGAAAAATTACTACCCTGGGGCCTGGCCCAGGAAGAATCCTACAGAGAGCGGTCACTACTTCTGAGACCTTGTCTTTTGTGGCGATCTTATGTATTTCCTCACTTACCTGAGTGAGGCTGTAACGGACTGACACACCTTGAAAGTCCCCCGTGATATGCATTGGAAGCCTGCTGTGCCACTTACCCTCTGCAGTGTTAATATACTTAGGAGCCTTGACACACAGTCTGTGGAGCTGGGAAGGAGGTATTTTGCTTTCTTTTCTTCCTGTAACCCCTACTATGACATCTAAATTGTGATCACAGTCAGCCTAGGCTGCATGGGGAAGCACAATTACCACCTGGGTTACCATATAGGCATGCCCACCCAGCTCTTGTCATAGACTGAGGCCATAGCAGTAGTGATCCCACTGAACCGAACCTGAAACTCGTGGTGTTTGTTTTGATATGGCTAAATATGAAGAAGAAAAAAGGAATAGAGGTCCAGAGACAGTGAGAAGAGGGCAAGCTGCCATCAAGGTCTACATGGGTCTGAGCTGCCAGTGGCTTTTGGGATGATGCATCCTTTCTGCTGGTTAGTATAGCTGAAAGGGAGCTGTGAGATTCACAGTAGATAAAGAATTTAGTGGCTGAAGAGTATATCCAGGAGAACAGGAAGGAAGAACTGTTTTCTACAGGATAGATGTATAGACAGTAGAAAAGGAGAAGGAAGGAGTCTTCACAGAATCGCTGGCAGAAGAGAAGGGAGAGAAAACAGGGACAGAGCAGATGGGAGGAGCCGATGGATCCCTGTTGGGAAGCAACTTACCGTGTGCCACTGAAATCAAAGGCAGGGGGAGACATGAGGAAACAGTGGCAAAATTTAGTTCCTGCTGTAGGAGGGACAGACAGAAGTGGCTTTCTGCGCGGCACCATACACAGACTTGTGTGCAAGGGCTGAGAGTGGGCAGGGGAGCAGCATCTGTGCAGGGGAGGAGAGACAACATGAGGGGCAAGAGCTGGTTTTTTGGCCTATGTTACCCAAAGACTTCAAGTAATTGGAGCTATATGGTCACGGTCTTGAACTCTCCGAGGAGCTATGGGAAGAGAGTAATATATTCCACCTCGGGGAATAGTGTAATGTTTTGGAGCTGCAGGTTGTTTTAGCTTTCCTGTAGGTTCAGCATTTTGGTAGTGCTTACCAAGTTCTGGTTACCATGAAAGCAATCAGAAAGCTCCCATGCATTTGAAGGGGACAAAATGTTTTGGGTTTTTTTTGTTTCAGGTAAAATGTACCTGGGAACCAGCTTTTTCAACTCAGAGAGAATGTGAGCAAATGAGCAAACAGTATCTACTTTGTATTTTCCTTCAGGTTTGTTCCTAAATTTGTTTTACTACAAAATGAAATTCTTCTCTGTTGTTCTGTTCCCAGCTTCCACTGTGTAAGCAGTTTGGCCAGTTTTGGTTTTGTCTTTTTGGATTAGCACAGAGCTGGGAGGCAGAACTTAACTTCAACCCCAAATCTTTCCATTGGAAGAAAAGTTATTCATGGCATTATTCCACTCAATGTAGGAGTTTCTTGTGTTTACAAAACCTGCCTTTTGGGCCGATGCTGGTCTTGCAGCCTCCCTTCAATAATAGTCTGGAGTTTCTGACAGTAGATACACCAGAAACACAACCTAAACGACCTCTGAGGGTCAGTTCTGCCCCAGCTTTTAATGTTTCTTTTTATCTCGCTTGCTTGATACTGTGGCTCATTGCTGACTGTTTTTCTTGCAACATACAGCATGAAAAAAGTTTTCTCTCAGTGGTTTCTTTCTGGGAAACAAGAACAAAAGCAAACCCCAAATGATTTTCTATTGAAAAAAATATTTGGAGGAATTAGTGAAAAGTGAGATAAGCCTATTTAATCTCTAAATTTAAAGGTCTAAAAAGCTGCCAGAGAATCATTGATAGACCTCATCTGCTTTATGGAACAGCTGCCCAAGAAGTTCTCAAACCCTTCACGTCTCCTTGATTTTCTTGAGAGGTGCTTGTGGTCCTGTACCCATATTCTTGGTGAGTGGCTGAAAATGCTAGAACTGAAGACCAGAAACACCAAGAAAAAGAAAGATCCTATTCCATCAGTGATTTCGGGTGCAGCTGTGCACACATGCCAGGGGGCAGGATGCTGAGCCACACGAATGTTGATACTGATCCAGAATCTTAGTTCCTGTGAGAAGCATTAGCCCTCAGCTAGCTGTAAGTGATAATAATCAGATTTCATGCTTCTCTCAAGAAAAAAATAACACAGTTGTCCTAATAGCTCTATAAAAAATATATTCCATTATTTATTTCTTTGTTTTCCAGTGCAGTAACCTGAACACAGATGGCCAGGAAGTATTTTTTTCATCATGTGACATTTGGGGTCTGTTGTCAACTTGCATTCTGCACTGTGAAGCCAGCTCATTTGTGAAAAGATAGAGGAAAAAAACCATTGTAATACCCAAGAAGCTTGTATTAAATGTATTCACTTGGGCTGGAGGAATGGACCTCTTGAGTCCAAACCATTTTAACATTGGCTGCTTCGGAGGCAGAAAAATCTGTGACTGACCTAAGGATTATTTAATCGATTTCAAAAGAGAAACTAAGAATCATGCCAGGGAGCCAAAAGCTGTGGTGCCTGGAGCATTGAGGAGGCAAGCAGAGGTCCAGGTCACTGCGCTGGGTAAGACTGAAGCCTGATGCTGTCACACACCTGCTCCTTCATCTGTCATTTTTTTGTCCCGTCTCTGCCACAGGGAAATTTTACTTTAGACCAGGCAGGGGTTCACCAGAGTATTAGAGCTTGAATGGCTTTAAATTGGAACGGGGAAGAATTAGATCGGACATTAGGAAGAAATTCGTCACAATGAGGCTGGTGAGACATTGGCACGGGTTGCCCAGGGAAATTGTGGCTGCCCCCTCCCTGCAAGAGTTCAAAGCCAGGCTGGATGGAGCCTTGAGCGACCTGGTCTCGTGAGAAGTGTCCCTGCCCGTTGCAGGAGGGATGGAACTGGATGATCTTTAGGGTCCCTTCCAACCAAAACCATTCTAGGATTCTATGACTCTTCCTATTTGCGCCGTTCTCTCTGTCTGAAACCTCATAGTGCAGGGGCTGGGCATGGAGTCCTTGCCTCACCCAGGAGACAGAATGGGACTGAAGCAGGGCTTCCGGGGAAAACCAGGGATTTTATTTCCAGAACAAAGAGAAACACGAGGATAGACAAATGGAATGACAGCCAGAGAAGACACTGATGGGCCGTCTGAGGAGCGTAGGCAGCACCCAGAGTTCTTCAATACTGAGGCTGCCTTTGGAACAGAAGGCATTGCCCCATCAGGACATGATGGTGGGACTCTGCAGCCTGCCCCGCATCCTCTTCCCGCAGCTCCTTAGGTGTTTCCACCTCTTAGGACCTGCAGGAGCTCCTGCACCCGAGAGAAAATCTCCACCAGTTTCTGCATGGGGTAAAGGCAGGAGTTGAACCGGCTCGGCTCTGGTGGACTTGGCTGGGGTGTCTGACCGGGAGTCAAAGTGAAGAGAAGATGGCTGTTGTCCCCTTCTGTTGTTGTGGCTGCTCCTCCTGAGCGCAGCCCCATCTGGGCCAGGATCCAGTCACCGAAGTGCTGCGTGGAAGTGTATACTCCTGGTCGACGAGCCCTGGCGCAGCCTTTTCCCCAGCTGGTCACTCCCAGCAGCCAGAACTGGTCACTGTGGTGATCTTGACAGACCAGAGGACCACCGCTGTCCCCCTGCAACGGAGGAGAGAGGAGTCAGGGGTTGCTGGGGGCTATCTCAGAGCCAGAGTTTCTCCTGCTCTCCCCCAGCAGCTCCAGAGCTGTGTTGCCTGCACAGAAAGGCTCTGCTCTGGCGCTGGAGCCAACAGGACGTGGTCAGGGAGGTGTCCATGGCCTGTAAGGGGAGCAGAGGGATGTTCCAGGGCCAGATTGGGAGCTCCTACCTGGCAGGTGTCAATGCCGCCCTGCGGATAGCCCGCACACAGGTTGTGGGGGTGGATGGCCCCGCGGTACCACCCGCTGCTGTTGCAGACCTGGGTGTCAAGGAGGTAGACCTGGGCCTCCTGAAGCACGAAGGGTGTTCCTGCAGCTGTGGGCACAGACAGAAATTAACACGCGGCATCTCCCTGCCACTTCACCTCCTCCCTCTACTGCGCTCGTAGGAGACCCCGCCTGGAGTGCTGTGGGGTTCTGCAATCCCCAACATCAGAAGGATGTGCAGCTGTTGGGACAGGTGTAGGGGAGGGCTACGAAGATGATGATCAGAGGGCTGGAGCACCTCTGCTATGAGGACAGGCTGAGACAGTTGGGGTTATTCAAGGGCAGGCTGGATGGGGCCTTGAACAGCCTGGTCTAGTGAGAGGTGTCCCTGCCCGTGGCAGGGGGCCTGCAACTGGATGACCTTTAAGGTCCCTTCCAACCCGTACCATTCTATGATTTCACTGCCTGGGAGAACCCCTTCCCTAGGGCTTGACTTTGCCTCTGGAGACGCACTGTTCCAGTGTGTCCCTTCTGCCTTGCTTTGGGTCAGAGCCATCTCCCCAGAGGCAGATGTCCCCACAGCCCGACTCCGATTCTGTGCTGTGCTCTCAGGAAGCCTAACCCGTCTGCCCTGGATTCCCAGCTTGCTCGCAGGACACCAATACTTTTTGGGCACTCACATCTGGCAGTGGTGGCCCCCCAGCCGCTGATGTAGCAGTTTTCCATCTTCCAGAGTCGCAGCGAGCGGTTGGGCACGCAGGCGCGCTGCACATAGGGGCTGCACTGCACAGGCTGGTCGAGGTCTATCAGGGCGATGTCGTTCTTCTCGGTGAGCTTATCATAGTCCGGGTGCACGATGATCTGCCTGGCATAGCGCACTTGGGTCTCAGGGCCCACGTGAGCCAGGCTGTTGACACCAGCCACCACTTTCCAGAAAAGGACATCACTGGAAGGTGGACGGAGAGAGGGGTGAGAGGGGTCACTGCAAGGAACGAGGCTGAAAGTTGCCTGTGGGTGCTGTTGCTGGGCACCTGCTGCTGTTGCGGGGATATCCCTGCTTCCAGCTCCTCCATACCTGGCGTTAACGAAGCAGTGGGCTGCAGTGAGCACCCACTGTGGGGTGATGAGGGTCCCTCCACACACGTGGAAAAAGTCTTGTTCCGTGACCTTTTGTATGCTATCCAAGGCCAGGCTCCCGGCTGGGCATCCCAGCCCCCCACGACGCCTGGATTGCCAGAGATAAAGTAAGCCATTGGCCGGAGTCCGTAGGTCCTCTGGAAACCAAAAGCTCTTTACTGTCCTGCTCAAGGCCTTGCTGATGTTAGCACTGCAGCTCAGCTGCCTTCCCTCCGCAGCCGGCATCGCTGCAGGGAGCGCAGGGCCAGGGAACCACATGGGGCGGGTGGGCGTCCACCCCTGTCTCTGCTTTAGCCCCGTCAAGGAGCTGTGCCAGCAGCCTGGGCTCCGCAGAGGAATTGCATATCCCCCGTGGGGTTGGGGAAGCTGTGGCGTGGCCATGGGGGACAATTGGGAACCATCCAGTGAAGCCCAGCAGAGCTGCCTAAACTCCCTCCCAGCACGTGGGCCGCTCCCTCGCGCCTATCCCATGTGAAGAAGAGAACAGCAGCTGACCCACCACAGCCTCCTTTCTGGGAGCTGCCAAGAGGGATAGTGAGAGGCCCAAAACTGAACCCGGGATTAGAGGTGCGGCCTCCCCAGCGCCGAGTCCACCAGTTTCTTCATGGGATAAAGGCAGGAGTTGAACCTGCTCGGCTCTGGTGGACTTGGCTGGGGTGTCTGACCGGGAGTCAAAGTGAAGAGAAGATGGCTGTTGTCCCCTTCTGTTGTTGTGGCTGCTCCTCCTGAGCGCAGCCCCATCTGGGCCAGGATCCAGTCGCCGAAGTGCTGTGTGGAAGTGTATACTCCTGGTCGACGAGCCCTGGCGCAGCCTTTTCCCCAGCTGGTCACTCCCACCAGCCAGAACTGGTGACTGTGGTGATCTTGACAGACCAGAGGACCACCGCTGTCCCCCTGCAACGGACGAGAGAGAAGTCAGGAGTTGCTGGGGTTGGGGCTGTCTGCATACTCTCCCTTGCTGGTTTTCCATGTTAGAAGAGAAAAGGATACTGCATGAAAGGGGTCCATACATTCAAACCCAGCAATTCCATCAAAGGTGGGATGGAAGATACACCACAATCAATAGCTGCTACCCTGACACTTCCATACAAACAGCGCTGTAACAGGACTAAGTAAGACAACAAGCAGCACACCTAACAGCAGCACTGGTTCTTCTGATCGTTAGGTGTCCGCCTGAATTCCCAGGTATGCATCAAAAAACTGCGCACAGCACTTTGTTCAAGAACTGTGATGTCCCAAGAAGCAGTCCTCAATGTAATTTCTAGCCTGAGCAGGGTTTTCTAACTTTTTGCTGATCTCCCAAGAACAGTTTACCCCAACAAAAAGAGGCTATCCAGAAAAAAACAATGATGTTCTGTGTCAGATACGTGAGATTTAGCACATCTCAAATTTTCTGAGTAAACATACTAATCATTACCAAGCTTTCATAAAAACTTCAGAAGAGTCAAATCTTTGATTTGACTGCAAAAAATCCTACCAGCTTTAATGGATATGGCCTTAGACTTCAAGTGAAAACTGACTGTAAAGAAACCGAGTCAAGTCAAAGTCAAATGCGTATTTTGGACATTATTTTTTATTCATAAGACTACACAGATACAAGAAAACTGAGTGGAACATAGAAACTTTTTCTTTCAAGATACATTTACACCAGGAAAAGAACGCTAATGCATAAAGACATGAATTAGTGACCAAAAGGTGAGAAAAAACCCTTGATTACTGTGGTTGCTCTATGTGAACAAGAAACCATCTCCAGTTCTTGTAAAAAACACTGCGTTAAACTGAAACAATGACAAACTATCACATGTGCTGGACACATCAAATACAACATATGATGCGACCACCTGGAGTTTACCGTGAACTCAGTGGGAAAAGCACAGTGCTGCTAGAGGAGACAACGCCCTCTGATGCAAGGCTGATTTGCCACTGGCTGCAGGGACACTGTACTCGCCTGGTGTCCTCGATTTATCATGGGATGACAGCTGAAGCCAGGCTAAACAGCCATACCACTACACAGGTCTTTTAGTATGTGCCATGTGAATTATCTTTAACACAGATACCTGCAAATCCACTACACCTCCAGCCTTGAAAAAGTTAAATACAGAGTTAATGACAGACAATGTTTCTTAATTAGTGAGAATTACAACATGAGTAGTCTGGTCATCTCCAGAACATCAACTTGTTTTCATAATTTTGCTACAGATGATTTTGAAAATGCACTGCTTTCTATTCAAAACAAAAAGCTTGCTTTAGTTTTAAATATATAACCTAAGACTTTTCTTTAATCTTTGATCCAAACACATTCTTTATAGAGATACCAACCTAATACTAATATGTTCTATTCAGAAGGATGGATGTTAGCTTGTGGGGGGAACACTGTTGGATACATATACATGAACAGTGTGGATGCGTACTATGAGACAGTGTAATCCTAAATTTCTAAGATAGCAGCTTTGAAACCAGCATAAATTTAAGAAGCACTTAATGGCTTGTTTCTGGGTGCATTTACCAAATACAACATTTTTAGGAGTTGCATTATTGCATTAGAATTTCCAACAGGTTTCAACGTGCAACCAAACAGATTGGAAAATATTTTGCCTACAAGAGTCATTTAATACAGAATTCCACTATAAATTTTCCACTAAAGTCACATAATACAACAGTTCTTTTATGAAACATGCAGCAGATTTAGGCAGGAAAAAATATAAAGTTTATATTATACCAAGTTACAAAAACATTTGAAGATTTTTATATAAAATTTCGGTAATTCAAAATCATCTTCATCACGCAGATGGGCTCTATTCTATGGGCTGTAAAAATCTAGCACTAGCACTTGTGGACAGAATTCTGTCATTACGCCTAGTTATTAACTGAATGTTATGTCTAGTCTTCTGAGAGTGATGTAAATCTTTTAAAATCTCTACATGAAATTGTATTAAAGGGTGTGGTGTCTGCACTGGGCAAAAAGTAAAAGCAAATTTCACTAAATCCTTTAAGAACCAAAACTTAACTTTCAGCTACTGAGGCATTTATCTGAAATAATCACATGAGATATGCTGGCACTTCAAAGTTTTTATTCAAGAATAACACAAAGGAAACAAAGTCATTACAGGATATACACCTTAGATTTATGGAAACCTGAATGTTCAGTGTATTCCATACCATGGCTCTTGTATAGTCAATACTGACAATACATAATCAGGAGTTCTTACTATTCAATTATTGCCAATCTCTTTGAATCACAGAATGGATTAGGTTGGAAGCGACTTTAAAGATCACCCAGTTCCAAACCCCCTGCCATGGGCAGGGACATCTCCCACCAGATCAAGCTGCTCAAAGCCCCATCCAACCTGGCCAAGAACACCTCCAGAGAGGGAGCATCCACAGCTTCCTGTGCAACCTGCGCCAGTGTCTCATTACCCTCATCATGAAGAATTTCTTCTAAATCTTCTCCCTTCTGATTTAAAGCCACTTCCCCATGTCCTATCATTACATGCCCTTGTAAAAAGTCCCTTCCCAGCTTTCTTGTAGGCCCCCTTCAGGTACTGGAAGGCTGCAATAAACAAAAAAACTTTTCTCCATATCAAATGGGGTTCCACTCAAACCTAAAAATCCATCAAAGAAATTGTCTTTAATGGATGTAACAACGGATGTAAGAGGGGATCAAACCAGAGAGATATCAAACAGAAGGACCCAAAAACATGAGTTTGAGACACATGAAGATTTACTGAACTGACCCACAGTATTTAGAGAAGTGCATCATCACGGAAACAGAATATATGGAGAAACAATGGGACAACCCGTTCGTATTTGTATTGATCCCAATTTGGCAGAACTCCATGAGTTCTAGCCAATTCACTGACATTATAATAAAATCACTAGTCATGTTTTAAATATCACACCGTGGAAAACAAAAAAAAAAAAAGCAAAGCCCTAGCTCTTTCAAAAGAAAAGCCACAGAAAGTTTAAATTTTCCTTCCCAGTAATAGAAAATAGCTCTCAGGCACAACCTTATGACTCTGGATAAAAATCTTGATAAAATTGATACATTCTAAAATTCATTCTACTTTCAAGTAAATCCAGATTCACTCTAAGCATTCCAGTAACTTCTTCACCTTTATAAACAATGGCAGGAATTTAGCATGCAATAATATAAGAAAAGTTTATTGTTATCCTAACTATACAAGGCATAAGATTGATAAGCAAGGCCACAGCTTTAGAATTAATGCTCATAAATAAGGAACTATTAAAAAATTTAAAATGCAGTACAGACATGTGGAGGTGTTTCTTTCTTACACACTCACGTTCTGTAATTTTGAGTGGTTAAGCCAAAAATCAGTATTTTTCAAGCATTCTATATAAGGAGTTTTAATTAATGTTCAATCTTTTCAGTAAGCCTAAAAAGTTTCAGTAAATGTGTGGAAAACAAACCTGAAGTTACTGCTCTTATTATACTCATATGGATTGATGGAAATCAGAATTTGAACGTGCTTCGTCCATCTCATTGCAAAATCTAGATCTCCCGGTTCTGTAAAGGGATTTTTAACTATGCTGTCAAGAAGCCAACTCACATCTACGGCCAGAGCAGTGCTGGCAAACAAAAAGCATTTTCTAGATTACTGAAATGCATAACTTACAAAGGCCAGGTGGGGCTGAACTCTTTGTGACTAAATGCATACAAACACTACCTGTCAGCTAAAGAAGTAGCTAGTAGCAGTATAATACACTTTACTGTGCCCAAGTGCACAAGACCTCAAAAAGAAAAAAGGAAGGAAAAAAGGTTTGGCCAACCGGAATGGGAGGTGGTGGAGTCGCCGACCCTGGAGGTGTTTAAGGGGAGACTGGATGAGGCACTGCGTGCCATGGTTTAGATGATGGTTGGTGTTAGTGTTGGTGTTAGTGTTGGGTTATAGGTTGGACTTGATGATCTCAGAGGTCCTTTCCAACCTTGTGATACTGTGATACTGTGTGATACTGTAACTCTACTGCAGAAAAGCCTGGTACTGTTTTTAGATGAAACCCCTGACCTTGGCAGAGTTACACATTTCAGACTCTACTTAAAAACAAAGCCCCAAGCAACCGCAAATCACAACTCTGACTAGGAAAAAAAAAAGATTATGAAACAAAACGGGATAGAAGCCACAAGCTTAGGATAGCCCAACCACAGACCCAGTGAGGGGAACACAGAATGGTTTGTGTTGGAGGGGGCCTTAAAGATGATTCAGATCTTCCCCCTGCCATGGGCAGAGACACCTCCCGCTGGATCGCGAGATTTAAACCTGTTCGTGCAGGTGGCCTTTTACTACAGACGTGAAGGTGGGGCAAAAGGATAAATAAAACAGAATAAAACCCAAACCAACACCTGCACGTCACCCTCCCCTTCCCGTCCCCCCACGGAAGCGGGGAGTGGGGGTGCAGTTTCGAGTTTTCCCCGATTCTGCCGCCCCCCATTTCTAAGTGCGCAGCGCCGAGGGAGCAGGGAAGCGCGGCCCGGGGGAGCGAGGCAGCGGCGCTGCCAGCCCTGCCCCCGGGGCGGTGGCTCCGCACCTCAGCGCCCGCCTCAGCGCCCGCTGCCCCCCGGCCGCCAGCGCCGCCATTTGGTGCTGCGCCGCCGCCATTTTCCCGTTCCTCTGGGTGGGCGGCGGCGCCGGCCGAAACCGGTGCGAGCTCCGCCGCCAGCGCAGCGCAGCGCAGCGCAGCCCGGCCCAGCCCGGCCCGGCCCGGCCCGGCCACAGTGGCCGCGGCTGAGGTGCGGGGCCGGCCATGGCCGCCTCCCCCTTCACGGTGCCCTCAGGCTGCCCCGCGCGGCCTCCGCTCCCGGCCCTGCCAGCCCGCAGGCTCCCGTGCACTTATTCTTGTTTTGGGTCCGGGCACTTGAGAAACCAGGATGGAGACTCCCAAGTACCAGGATGGAGGCGCCGAGCGGCAGCGAACGGCGAGGAGGGGGAGGAGGCGGAGGCAGCGGCGGGGCGAGGCACAGGCAGCCCGCGAGCTCGCCAGAAGGGAGTTTCTGTAGAAGGGAGTGCAGCAAAGCTCAGTTTTGCTGTGTGCTATCATAGATTAAAACATATTTGAGGAGAAAACCTGAGGATTTACTCCTGTAAAAGAAGGGCTTTTAGTGGGACATGCATACAGAGGGGCTAAGACTCAGGATGGTACTATGGAGACAAGGCAGGGTAGAGAGGAGAACACTGCACATAAAATTAGGATGGTGAAAGAATGGAGATGAAATGCATGGCTAGGGACAAGGAGAAGGTAGCTGGGATAAGAGCTGAAAGCAGGATTTACTGCATCTGTTTTGTTCAAAACACACTTAAATTAGCTCTGGTGTCTGTATATTTGTTCTTTCTGGATATCAGACCTCAGGAGTCTCAAATTCCATGTCCAGAATTCCAGGGAAAAGTTTAAGTGCTTAGTGCCCTTAGGCACTCGTTGGCCAAAGTGGAAGTTCTTCTAGGGTTGCATACAGCTATTGGACTCACCAGCCCATGATCTCTTGCAGGTCTCTGATTTTTTTCTGCGTTTTTTGCAGCAAATGAAGCACAAATGTTATGTTTGCCCTTTTTGTAGTGTATCTCTGCTTTGGGTTTTTTTGTTTGTTTGTTTGTTTTATTTTGTTTTCAAGATGGCTATGGGCTTGCTTTAAAAAAATCAGGAGGTTGTTTAAAAACAACCAAAATCAGGAGGCTGAGTTCAGACTGTACAAGAAGCTATATTTTTGACGTTTCATGCATGACTTCACCATGTCAAAATTTCTAGAAAGTGGTAGGATGCAAAGACGAAGAGGACTCCTTCCATACTGTATTTATGTGTTATCCCCATGTGTTATCCCCACTCCAATGAGTGTATTTCGTACTTGGTATAAAGTTCTTTCTCCTTATTCTCTTTGTGTCTTATTTATCTGGATGTACCTTGTGGAAAACAGTATTTTAACTGCAAAAGCTGTACCTCTTTTTATGTAGTGGTGTTGTTCTGGAGACATGAAGATGATAATCTGTTGCCGCCAGGTCACACAGCAGCACTTTGTGGACTGTGGCACTGGGAGTTCTATGCCACCGTCCTGTTTTTTAGTCACAGATCTGCAAGACTTTTTGCACAGTTTTGGGATTTTGACCTCTGTGCCCCATTCCCTGTTTGTGCAGTGGAAATAATATCACTTTCCTCACAGATACATGATATAAACACACTCAGAAACATTTCCTTTATATTGAGTTCAAGGAATATGTAGAAAAAGCAGTGACTGGAGTTCTCTGGTGTTTCGTGAACAGGATGAAATCTTGTTCTGCGATGAACTCTTGTTCTGTGGAGCAAATGGGATTCAGGCATCCTGAGTTGTCTCGTTTTAAGGAAGTAGTTACATGCATACACACCTACTTAAGATGATGAAAGAATCAAACACAGAGTTTCCTATGGATCTAACAGGCCTTTTTTAAAAAGTAGCTGTTAGTTTTTTACCCATCCATATGCCTTTTCTTCCAGAGGACCTATATTCCTGATAGCCACAAGGTGTCTCTACTGCAGTGTGCTCTGGACCCACCTGCTGAATCTTTGAGATGCAGTTTTTCTCCTTTTGCTGTGATGAAGTTAAAGCTAAATCAGAATCACACCCTTGGGAGTGCACCTGGAGCATCTGCTTCCGAGAGCTCGTCTCCAGCCACACATCTCCTCAACTGTCTTTCCCTTTTTCTGTTTCATTACCAGTATCTCCTCCTTTTGTGAGCCTTTCTGTCTTAAATCTGCCTGAGCAGGAGCTGCACATGGATAGCCCTGGATAGCTGGTGTTTTGGCACACAGTGGCTCAGCGGTTTCAGAATCAGCCGGAGCACCTGCCAGTGGCCCAGGGCAGGCCATGGCCTCTTCCCATGCTCGGCGTATGCAGACTCTGGCTGCCCAAACCCTGTCCCATTGTGCCTCCTGCTTATGAGGCAAGATGGCTTTCCACTCCCTGTGCTGCAGAAAGGATGGAGGTCTCTAAGGTTTTTACTTCTGAAGTTTCATTTTATACGTGAAATAAATAAAGGTAGAAAGAACTACTGATTTCAGTGAACTGGATCTCATCAGGGAGGGAGGTCTCTGGTTGCATGTCTCCACACTGACACCAGAAGAAACTTTGGTGATCACAGGAGAATGGTCCTTCTGCTCTGCCTTGGTACATAAGATGCGCCTTGCTTAATGCAATCTGGTGCACTGGTCCTAGTTCAGACTCTGAACTGTTTTACTATTCTTTTCTGCAGTTTCATGGAAAGATGCTGTCACAAATTGTGTCCTTTTCCCCAGCTCATTGCAATCCACAGCGCTGGTAGTTCTCCTCATTTGGCTGCATTTATTTATCTGTTGTGCCCACTTAGCATGAGATGCTCCCTTTGTTGCTTCAGTCTAGTAGAGCTGAGCTGCTAATCTGACCTGCCAAACATCTGCTGCTGTTACTTTGTCTGTTGCCAATCGCACTGACAGGTATCTTGGTGCTGAGCAGCGGTTCAGGTTTCCCATTCCAAAAATCCATCTTTGCGTCAATCATTAAAAATTTTGCTCCAAGCAAAAGGCAAGTCCACAGAGAAGAGCTGGACTAAGCCTTTGTATGCTGTTTTTTCCATCCTTTCCTGAGGATCTCACTGAAGCAGGCATAGAGATGTTCCTCTCCAGGACAAGAAATTTCTGAGTGGAGGTAGTAGTTGGCAGAAGCTGGAGGGAATAATCCTGGAGGAAAGGACACCTCACTGCAGCATCCTGCAAACAGTCTGATTCCTGCTTGTTTATGATATTATTCTTATTTACATAGATTTCTATCTCTATAGATATGTACCTAAGTACATATGGGTATAGGAAATATATTCATGACTTATTTATAGAAAAAATATGGTTTTATCTATAAACAATCTAGTATTTATATACCACACGTACATTTATATGCTCACAGTTTGGTAGGTACTGGCTATGGAGGATTGCTCAGGCTCTGAAGAGCTGCTATGAATGAGAGAGATGCCAGAGAAAGAGTAATGGAGCATAGTGTGAACTTGTGTGGCTTCTCCACTGCAGAGTGTATCTCCTGTAAGAAAAATTACTACCCTGGGGCCTGGCCCAGGAAGAATCCTACAGAGAGCGGTCACTACTTCTGAGACCTTGTCTTTTGTGGCGATCTTATGTATTTCCTCACTTACCTGAGTGAGGCTGTAACGGACTGACACACCTTGAAAGTCCCCCGTGATATGCATTGGAAGCCTGCTGTGCCACTTACCCTCTGCAGTGTTAATATACTTAGGAGCCTTGACACACAGTCTGTGGAGCTGGGAAGGAGGTATTTTGCTTTCTTTTCTTCCTGTAACCCCTACTATGACATCTAAATTGTGATCACAGTCAGCCTAGGCTGCATGGGGAAGCACAATTACCACCTGGGTTACCATATAGGCATGCCCACCCAGCTCTTGTCATAGACTGAGGCCATAGCAGTAGTGATCCCACTGAACCGAACCTGAAACTCGTGGTGTTTGTTTTGATATGGCTAAATATGAAGAAGAAAAAAGGAATAGAGGTCCAGAGACAGTGAGAAGAGGGCAAGCTGCCATCAAGGTCTACATGGGTCTGAGCTGCCAGTGGCTTTTGGGATGATGCATCCTTTCTGCTGGTTAGTATAGCTGAAAGGGAGCTGTGAGATTCACAGTAGATAAAGAATTTAGTGGCTGAAGAGTATATCCAGGAGAACAGGAAGGAAGAACTGTTTTCTACAGGATAGATGTATAGACAGTAGAAAAGGAGAAGGAAGGAGTCTTCACAGAATCGCTGGCAGAAGAGAAGGGAGAGAAAACAGGGACAGAGCAGATGGGAGGAGCCGATGGATCCCTGTTGGGAAGCAACTTACCGTGTGCCACTGAAATCAAAGGCAGGGGGAGACATGAGGAAACAGTGGCAAAATTTAGTTCCTGCTGTAGGAGGGACAGACAGAAGTGGCTTTCTGCGCGGCACCATACACAGACTTGTGTGCAAGGGCTGAGAGTGGGCAGGGGAGCAGCATCTGTGCAGGGGAGGAGAGACAACATGAGGGGCAAGAGCTGGTTTTTTGGCCTATGTTACCCAAAGACTTCAAGTAATTGGAGCTATATGGTCACGGTCTTGAACTCTCCGAGGAGCTATGGGAAGAGAGTAATATATTCCACCTCGGGGAATAGTGTAATGTTTTGGAGCTGCAGGTTGTTTTAGCTTTCCTGTAGGTTCAGCATTTTGGTAGTGCTTACCAAGTTCTGGTTACCATGAAAGCAATCAGAAAGCTCCCATGCATTTGAAGGGGACAAAATGTTTTGGGTTTTTTTTGTTTCAGGTAAAATGTACCTGGGAACCAGCTTTTTCAACTCAGAGAGAATGTGAGCAAATGAGCAAACAGTATCTACTTTGTATTTTCCTTCAGGTTTGTTCCTAAATTTGTTTTACTACAAAATGAAATTCTTCTCTGTTGTTCTGTTCCCAGCTTCCACTGTGTAAGCAGTTTGGCCAGTTTTGGTTTTGTCTTTTTGGATTAGCACAGAGCTGGGAGGCAGAACTTAACTTCAACCCCAAATCTTTCCATTGGAAGAAAAGTTATTCATGGCATTATTCCACTCAATGTAGGAGTTTCTTGTGTTTACAAAACCTGCCTTTTGGGCCGATGCTGGTCTTGCAGCCTCCCTTCAATAATAGTCTGGAGTTTCTGACAGTAGATACACCAGAAACACAACCTAAACGACCTCTGAGGGTCAGTTCTGCCCCAGCTTTTAATGTTTCTTTTTATCTCGCTTGCTTGATACTGTGGCTCATTGCTGACTGTTTTTCTTGCAACATACAGCATGAAAAAAGTTTTCTCTCAGTGGTTTCTTTCTGGGAAACAACAACAAAAGCAAACCCCAAATGATTTTCCGTTGAAAAAAATATTTGGAGGAATTAGTGAAAAGTGAGATAAGCCTATTTAATCTCTAAATTTAAAGGTCTAAAAAGCTGCCAGAGAATCATTGATAGACCTCATCTGCTTTATGGAACAGCTGCCCAAGAAGTTCTCAAACCCTTCACGTCTCCTTGATTTTCTTGAGAGGTGCTTGTGGTCCTGTACCCATATTCTTGGTGAGTGGCTGAAAATGCTAGAACTGAAGACCAGAAACACCAAGAAAAAGAAAGATCCTATTCCATCAGTGATTTCGGGTGCAGCTGTGCACACATGCCAGGGGGCAGGATGCTGAGCCACACGAATGTTGATACTGATCCAGAATCTTAGTTCCTGTGAGAAGCATTAGCCCTCAGCTAGCTGTAAGTGATAATAATCAGATTTCATGCTTCTCTCAAGAAAAAAATAACACAGTTGTCCTAATAGCTCTATAAAAAATATATTCCATTATTTATTTCTTTGTTTTCCAGTGCAGTAACCTGAACACAGATGGCCAGGAAGTATTTTTTTCATCATGTGACATTTGGGGTCTGTTGTCAACTTGCATTCTGCACTGTGAAGCCAGCTCATTTGTGAAAAGATAGAGGAAAAAAACCATTGTAATACCCAAGAAGCTTGTATTAAATGTATTCACTTGGGCTGGAGGAATGGACCTCTTGAGTCCAAACCATTTTAACATTGGCTGCTTCGGAGGCAGAAAAATCTGTGACTGACCTAAGGATTATTTAATCGATTTCAAAAGAGAAACTAAGAATCATGCCAGGGAGCCAAAAGCTGTGGTGCCTGGAGCATTGAGGAGGCAAGCAGAGGTCCAGGTCACTGCGCTGGGTAAGACTGAAGCCTGATGCTGTCACACACCTGCTCCTTCATCTGTCATTTTTTTGTCCCGTCTCTGCCACAGGGAAATTTTACTTTAGACCAGGCAGGGGTTCACCAGAGTATTAGAGCTTGAATGGCTTTAAATTGGAACGGGGAAGAATTAGATCGGACATTAGGAAGAAATTCGTCACAATGAGGCTGGTGAGACATTGGCACGGGTTGCCCAGGGAAATTGTGGCTGCCCCCTCCCTGCAAGAGTTCAAAGCCAGGCTGGATGGAGCCTTGAGCGACCTGGTCTCGTGAGAAGTGTCCCTGCCCGTTGCAGGAGGGATGGAACTGGATGATCTTTAGGGTCCCTTCCAACCAAAACCATTCTAGGATTCTATGACTCTTCCTATTTGCGCCGTTCTCTCTGTCTGAAACCTCATAGTGCAGGGGCTGGGCATGGAGTCCTTGCCTCACCCAGGAGACAGAATGGGACTGAAGCAGGGCTTCCGGGGAAAACCAGGGATTTTATTTCCAGAACAAAGAGAAACACGAGGATAGACAAATGGAATGACAGCCAGAGAAGACACTGATGGGCCGTCTGAGGAGCGTAGGCAGCACCCAGAGTTCTTCAATACTGAGGCTGCCTTTGGAACAGAAGGCATTGCCCCATCAGGACATGATGGTGGGACTCTGCAGCCTGCCCCGCATCCTCTTCCCGCAGCTCCTTAGGTGTTTCCACCTCTTAGGACCTGCAGGAGCTCCTGCACCCGAGAGAAAATCTCCACCAGTTTCTGCATGGGGTAAAGGCAGGAGTTGAACCGGCTCGGCTCTGGTGGACTTGGCTGGGGTGTCTGACCGGGAGTCAAAGTGAAGAGAAGATGGCTGTTGTCCCCTTCTGTTGTTGTGGCTGCTCCTCCTGAGCGCAGCCCCATCTGGGCCAGGATCCAGTCACCGAAGTGCTGCGTGGAAGTGTATACTCCTGGTCGACGAGCCCTGGCGCAGCCTTTTCCCCAGCTGGTCACTCCCAGCAGCCAGAACTGGTCACTGTGGTGATCTTGACAGACCAGAGGACCACCGCTGTCCCCCTGCAACGGAGGAGAGAGGAGTCAGGGGTTGCTGGGGGCTATCTCAGAGCCAGAGTTTCTCCTGCTCTCCCCCAGCAGCTCCAGAGCTGTGTTGCCTGCACAGAAAGGCTCTGCTCTGGCGCTGGAGCCAACAGGACGTGGTCAGGGAGGTGTCCATGGCCTGTAAGGGGAGCAGAGGGATGTTCCAGGGCCAGATTGGGAGCTCCTACCTGGCAGGTGTCAATGCCGCCCTGCGGATAGCCCGCACACAGCTTGTGGGGGTGGATGGCCCCGCGGTACCACCCGCTGCTGTTGCAGACCTGGGTGTCAAGGAGGTAGACCTGGGCCTCCTGAAGCACGAAGGGTGTTCCTGCAGCTGTGGGCACAGACAGAAATTAACACGCGGCATCTCCCTGCCACTTCACCTCCTCCCTCTACTGCGCTCGTAGGAGACCCCGCCTGGAGTGCTGTGGGGTTCTGCAATCCCCAACATCAGAAGGATGTGCAGCTCTTGGGACAGGTGTAGGGGAGGGCTACGAAGATGATGATCAGAGGGCTGGAGCACCTCTGCTATGAGGACAGGCTGAGACAGTTGGGGTTATTCAAGGGCAGGCTGGATGGGGCCTTGAACAGCCTGGTCTAGTGAGAGGTGTCCCTGCCCGTGGCAGGGGGCCTGCAACTGGATGACCTTTAAGGTCCCTTCCAACCCGTACCATTCTATGATTTCACTGCCTGGGAGAACCCCTTCCCTAGGGCTTGACTTTGCCTCTGGAGACGCACTGTTCCAGTGTGTCCCTTCTGCCTTGCTTTGGGTCAGAGCCATCTCCCCAGAGGCAGATGTCCCCACAGCCCGACTCCGATTCTGTGCTGTGCTCTCAGGAAGCCTAACCCGTCTGCCCTGGATTCCCAGCTTGCTCGCAGGACACCAATACTTTTTGGGCACTCACATCTGGCAGTGGTGGCCCCCCAGCCGCTGATGTAGCAGTTTTCCATCTCCCAGAGTCGCAGCGAGCGGTTGGGCACGCAGGCGCGCTGCACATAGGGGCTGCACTGCACAGGCTGGTCGAGGTCTATCAGGGCGATGTCGTTCTTCTCGGTGAGCTTATCATAGTCCGGGTGCACGATGATCTGCCTGGCATAGCGCACTTGGGTCTCAGGGCCCACGTGAGCCAGGCTGTTGACACCAGCCACCACTTTCCAGAAAAGGACATCACTGGAAGGTGGACGGAGAGAGGGGTGAGAGGGGTCACTGCAAGGAACGAGGCTGAAAGTTGCCTGTGGGTGCTGTTGCTGGGCACCTGCTGCTGTTGCGGGGATATCCCTGCTTCCAGCTCCTCCATACCTGGCGTTAACGAAGCAGTGGGCTGCAGTGAGCACCCACTGTGGGGTGATGAGGGTCCCTCCACACACGTGGAAAAAGTCTTGTTCCGTGACCTTTTGTATGCTATCCAAGGCCAGGCTCCCGGCTGGGCATCCCAGCCCCCCACGACGCCTGGATTGCCAGAGATAAAGTAAGCCATTGGCCGGAGTCCGTAGGTCCTCTAGAAACCAAAAGCTCTTTACTGTCCTGCTCAAGGCCTTGCTGATGTTAGCACTGCAGCTCAGCTGCCTTCCCTCCGCAGCCGGCATCGCTGCAGGGAGCGCAGGGCCAGGGAACCACAGTGGGCGGGTGGGCGTCCACCCCTGTCTCTGCTTTAGCCCCGTCAAGGAGCTGTGCCAGCAGCCTGGGCTCCGCAGAGGAATTGCATATCCCCCGTGGGGTTGGGGAAGCTGTGGCGTGGCCATGGGGGACAATTGGGAACCATCCAGTGAAGCCCAGCAGAGCTGCCTAAACTCCCTCCCAGCACGTGGGCCGCTCCCTCGCGCCTATCCCATGTGAAGAAGAGAACAGCAGCTGACCCACCACAGCCTCCTTTCTGGGAGCTGCCAAGAGGGATAGTGAGAGGCCCAAAACTGAACCCGGGATTAGAGGTGCGGCCTCCCCAGCGCCGAGTCCACCAGTTTCTTCATGGGATAAAGGCAGGAGTTGAACCTGCTCGGCTCTGGTGGACTTGGCTGGGGTGTCTGACCGGGAGTCAAAGTGAAGAGAAGATGGCTGTTGTCCCCTTCTGTTGTTGTGGCTGCTCCTCCTGAGCGCAGCCCCATCTGGGCCAGGATCCAGTCGCCGAAGTGCTGTGTGGAAGTGTATACTCCTGGTCGACGAGCCCTGGCGCAGCCTTTTCCCCAGCTGGTCACTCCCACCAGCCAGAACTGGTGACTGTGGTGATCTTGACAGACCAGAGGACCACCGCTGTCCCCCTGCAACGGACGAGAGAGAAGTCAGGAGTTGCTGGGGTTGGGGCTGTCTGCATACTCTCCCTTGCTGGTTTTCCATGTTAGAAGAGAAAAGGATACTGCATGAAAGGGGTCCATACATTCAAACCCAGCAATTCCATCAAAGGTGGGATGGAAGATACACCACAATCAATAGCTGCTACCCTGACACTTCCATACAAACAGCGCTGTAACAGGACTAAGTAAGACAACAAGCAGCACACCTAACAGCAGCACTGGTTCTTCTGATCGTTAGGTGTCCGCCTGAATTCCCAGGTATGCATCAAAAAACTGCGCACAGCACTTTGTTCAAGAACTGTGATGTCCCAAGAAGCAGTCCTCAATGTAATTTCTAGCCTGAGCAGGGTTTTCTAACTTTTTGCTGATCTCCCAAGAACAGTTTACCCCAACAAAAAGAGGCTATCCAGAAAAAAACAATGATGTTCTGTGTCAGATACGTGAGATTTAGCACATCTCAAATTTTCTGAGTAAACGTACTAATCATTACCAAGCTTTCATAAAAACTTCAGAAGAGTCAAATCTTTGATTTGACTGCAAAAAATCCTACCAGCTTTAATGGATATGGCCTTAGACTTCAAGTGAAAACTGACTGTAAAGAAACCGAGTCAAGTCAAAGTCAAATGCGTATTTTGGACATTATTTTTTATTCATAAGACTACACAGATACAAGAAAACTGAGTGGAACATAGAAACTTTTTCTTTCAAGATACATTTACACCAGGAAAAGAACGCTAATGCATAAAGACATGAATTAGTGACCAAAAGGTGAGAAAAAACCCTTGATTACTGTGGTTGCTCTATGTGAACAAGAAACCATCTCCAGTTCTTGTAAAAAACACTGCGTTAAACTGAAACAATGACAAACTATCACATGTGCTGGACACATCAAATACAACATATGATGCGACCACCTGGAGTTTACCGTGAACTCAGTGGGAAAAGCACAGTGCTGCTAGAGGAGACAACGCCCTCTGATGCAAGGCTGATTTGCCACTGGCTGCAGGGACACTGTACTCGCCTGGTGTCCTCGATTTATCATGGGATGACAGCTGAAGCCAGGCTAAACAGCCATACCACTACACAGGTCTTTTAGTATGTGCCATGTGAATTATCTTTAACACAGATACCTGCAAATCCACTACACCTCCAGCCTTGAAAAAGTTAAATACAGAGTTAATGACAGACAATGTTTCTTAATTAGTGAGAATTACAACATGAGTAGTCTGGTCATCTCCAGAACATCAACTTGTTTTCATAATTTTGCTACAGATGATTTTGAAAATGCACTGCTTTCTATTCAAAACAAAAAGCTTGCTTTAGTTTTAAATATATAACCTAAGACTTTTCTTTAATCTTTGATCCAAACACATTCTTTATAGAGATACCAACCTAATACTAATATGTTCTATTCAGAAGGATGGATGTTAGCTTGTGGGGGGAACACTGTTGGATACATATACATGAACAGTGTGGATGCGTACTATGAGACAGTGTAATCCTAAATTTCTAAGATAGCAGCTTTGAAACCAGCATAAATTTAAGAAGCACTTAATGGCTTGTTTCTGGGTGCATTTACCAAATACAACATTTTTAGGAGTTGCATTATTGCATTAGAATTTCCAACAGGTTTCAACGTGCAACCAAACAGATTGGAAAATATTTTGCCTACAAGAGTCATTTAATACAGAATTCCACTATAAATTTTCCACTAAAGTCACATAATACAACAGTTCTTTTATGAAACATGCAGCAGATTTAGGCAGGAAAAAATATAAAGTTTATATTATACCAAGTTACAAAAACATTTGAAGATTTTTATATAAAATTTCGGTAATTCAAAATCATCTTCATCACGCAGATGGGCTCTATTCTATGGGCTGTAAAAATCTAGCACTAGCACTTGTGGACAGAATTCTGTCATTACGCCTAGTTATTAACTGAATGTTATGTCTAGTCTTCTGAGAGTGATGTAAATCTTTTAAAATCTCTACATGAAATTGTATTAAAGGGTGTGGTGTCTGCACTGGGCAAAAAGTAAAAGCAAATTTCACTAAATCCTTTAAGAACCAAAACTTAACTTTCAGCTACTGAGGCATTTATCTGAAATAATCACATGAGATATGCTGGCACTTCAAAGTTTTTATTCAAGAATAACACAAAGGAAACAAAGTCATTACAGGATATACACCTTAGATTTATGGAAACCTGAATGTTCAGTGTATTCCATACCATGGCTCTTGTATAGTCAATACTGACAATACATAATCAGGAGTTCTTACTATTCAATTATTGCCAATCTCTTTGAATCACAGAATGGATTAGGTTGGAAGCGACTTTAAAGATCACCCAGTTCCAAACCCCCTGCCATGGGCAGGGACATCTCCCACCAGATCAAGCTGCTCAAAGCCCCATCCAACCTGGCCAAGAACACCTCCAGAGAGGGAGCATCCACAGCTTCCTGTGCAACCTGCGCCAGTGTCTCATTACCCTCATCATGAAGAATTTCTTCTAAATCTTCTCCCTTCTGATTTAAAGCCACTTCCCCATGTCCTATCATTACATGCCCTTGTAAAAAGTCCCTTCCCAGCTTTCTTGTAGGCCCCCTTCAGGTACTGGAAGGCTGCAATAAACAAAAAAACTTTTCTCCATATCAAATGGGGTTCCACTCAAACCTAAAAATCCATCAAAGAAATTGTCTTTAATGGATGTAACAACGGATGTAAGAGGGGATCAAACCAGAGAGATATCAAACAGAAGGACCCAAAAACATGAGTTTGAGACACATGAAGATTTACTGAACTGACCCACAGTATTTAGAGAAGTGCATCATCACGGAAACAGAATATATGGAGAAACAATGGGACAACCCGTTCGTATTTGTATTGATCCCAATTTGGCAGAACTCCATGAGTTCTAGCCAATTCACTGACATTATAATAAAATCACTAGTCATGTTTTAAATATCACACCGTGGAAAACAAAAAAAAAAAAAACAAAGCCCTAGCTCTTTCAAAAGAAAAGCCACAGAAAGTTTAAATTTTCCTTCCCAGTAATAGAAAATAGCTCTCAGGCACAACCTTATGACTCTGGATAAAAATCTTGATAAAATTGATACATTCTAAAATTCATTCTACTTTCAAGTAAATCCAGATTCACTCTAAGCATTCCAGTAACTTCTTCACCTTTATAAACAATGGCAGGAATTTAGCATGCAATAATATAAGAAAAGTTTATTGTTATCCTAACTATACAAGGCATAAGATTGATAAGCAAGGCCACAGCTTTAGAATTAATGCTCATAAATAAGGAACTATTAAAAAATTTAAAATGCAGTACAGACATGTGGAGGTGTTTCTTTCTTACACACTCACGTTCTGTAATTTTGAGTGGTTAAGCCAAAAATCAGTATTTTTCAAGCATTCTATATAAGGAGTTTTAATTAATGTTCAATCTTTTCAGTAAGCCTAAAAAGTTTCAGTAAATGTGTGGAAAACAAACCTGAAGTTACTGCTCTTATTATACTCATATGGATTGATGGAAATCAGAATTTGAACGTGCTTCGTCCATCTCATTGCAAAATCTAGATCTCCCGGTTCTGTAAAGGGATTTTTAACTATGCTGTCAAGAAGCCAACTCACATCTACGGCCAGAGCAGTGCTGGCAAACAAAAAGCATTTTCTAGATTACTGAAATGCATAACTTACAAAGGCCAGGTGGGGCTGAACTCTTTGTGACTAAATGCATACAAACACTACCTGTCAGCTAAAGAAGTAGCTAGTAGCAGTATAATACACTTTACTGTGCCCAAGTGCACAAGACCTCAAAAAGAAAAAAGGAAGGAAAAAAGGTTTGGCCAACCGGAATGGGAGGTGGTGGAGTCGCCGACCCTGGAGGTGTTTAAGGGGAGACTGGATGAGGCACTGCGTGCCATGGTTTAGATGATGGTTGGTGTTAGTGTTGGTGTTAGTGTTGGGTTATAGGTTGGACTTGATGATCTCAGAGGTCCTTTCCAACCTTGTGATACTGTGATACTGTGTGATACTGTAACTCTACTGCAGAAAAGCCTGGTACTGTTTTTAGATGAAACCCCTGACCTTGGCAGAGTTACACATTTCAGACTCTACTTAAAAACAAAGCCCCAAGCAACCGCAAATCACAACTCTGACTAGGAAAAAAAAAAGATTATGAAACAAAACGGGATAGAAGCCACAAGCTTAGGATAGCCCAACCACAGACCCAGTGAGGGGAACACAGAATGGTTTGTGTTGGAGGGGGCCTTAAAGATGATTCAGATCTTCCCCCTGCCATGGGCAGAGACACCTCCCGCTGGATCGCGAGATTTAAACCTGTTCGTGCAGGTGGCCTTTTACTACAGACGTGAAGGTGGGGCAAAAGGATAAATAAAACAGAATAAAACCCAAACCAACACCTGCACGTCACCCTCCCCTTCCCGTCCCCCCACGGAAGCGGGGAGTGGGGGTGCAGTTTCGAGTTTTCCCCGATTCTGCCGCCCCCCATTTCTAAGTGCGCAGCGCCGAGGGAGCAGGGAAGCGCGGCCCGGGGGAGCGAGGCAGCGGCGCTGCCAGCCCTGCCCCCGGGGCGGTGGCTCCGCACCTCAGCGCCCGCCTCAGCGCCCGCTGCCCCCCGGCCGCCAGCGCCGCCATTTGGTGCTGCGCCGCCGCCATTTTCCCGTTCCTCTGGGTGGGCGGCGGCGCCGGCCGAAACCGGTGCGAGCTCCGCCGCCAGCGCAGCGCAGCGCAGCGCAGCCCGGCCCAGCCCGGCCCGGCCCGGCCCGGCCACAGTGGCCGCGGCTGAGGTGCGGGGCCGGCCATGGCCGCCTCCCCCCTCACGGTGCCCTCAGGCTGCCCCGCGCGGCCTCCGCTCCCGGCCCTGCCAGCCCGCAGGCTCCCGTGCACTTATTCTTGTTTTGGGTCCGGGCACTTGAGAAACCAGGATGGAGACTCCCAAGTACCAGGATGGAGGCGCCGAGCGGCAGCGAACGGCGAGGAGGGGGAGGAGGCGGAGGCAGCGGCGGGGCGAGGCACAGGCAGCCCGCGAGCTCGCCAGAAGGGAGTTTCTGTAGAAGGGAGTGCAGCAAAGCTCAGTTTTGCTGTGTGCTATCATAGATTAAAACATATTTGAGGAGAAAACCTGAGGATTTACTCCTGTAAAAGAAGGGCTTTTAGTGGGACATGCATACAGAGGGGCTAAGACTCAGGATGGTACTATGGAGACAAGGCAGGGTAGAGAGGAGAACACTGCACATAAAATTAGGATGGTGAAAGAATGGAGATGAAATGCATGGCTAGGGACAAGGAGAAGGTAGCTGGGATAAGAGCTGAAAGCAGGATTTACTGCATCTGTTTTGTTCAAAACACACTTAAATTAGCTCTGGTGTCTGTATATTTGTTCTTTCTGGATATCAGACCTCAGGGGTCTCAAATTCCATGTCCAGAATTCCAGGGAAAAGTTTAAGTGCTCAGTGCCCTTAGGCACTCGTTGGCCAAAGTGGAAGTTCTTCTAGGGTTGCATACAGCTATTGGACTCACCAGCCCATGATCTCTTGCAGGTCTCTGATTTTTTTCTGCGTTTTTTGCAGCAAATGAAGCACAAATGTTATGTTTGCCCTTTTTGTAGTGTATCTCTGCTTTGGGTTTTTTTGTTTGTTTGTTTGTTTTATTTTGTTTTCAAGATGGCTATGGGCTTGCTTTAAAAAAATCAGGAGGTTGTTTAAAAACAACCAAAATCAGGAGGCTGAGTTCAGACTGTACAAGAAGCTATATTTTTGACGTTTCATGCATGACTTCACCATGTCAAAATTTCTAGAAAGTGGTAGGATGCAAAGACGAAGAGGACTCCTTCCATACTGTATTTATGTGTTATCCCCATGTGTTATCCCCACTCCAATGAGTGTATTTCGTACTTGGTATAAAGTTCTTTCTCCTTATTCTCTTTGTGTCTTATTTATCTGGATGTACCTTGTGGAAAACAGTATTTTAACTGCAAAAGCTGTACCTCTTTTTATGTAGTGGTGTTGTTCTGGAGACATGAAGATGATAATCTGTTGCCGCCAGGTCACACAGCAGCACTTTGTGGACTGTGGCACTGGGAGTTCTATGCCACCGTCCTGTTTTTTAGTCACAGATCTGCAAGACTTTTTGCACAGTTTTGGGATTATGACCTCTGTGCCCCATTCCCTGTTTGTGCAGTGGAAATAATATCACTTTCCTCACAGATACATGATATAAACACACTCAGAAACATTTCCTTTATATTGAGTTCAAGGAATATGTAGAAAAAGCAGTGACTGGAGTTCTCTGGTGTTTCGTGAACAGGATGAAATCTTGTTCTGCGATGAACTCTTGTTCTGTGGAGCAAATGGGATTCAGGCATCCTGAGTTGTCTCGTTTTAAGGAAGTAGTTACATGCATACACACCTACTTAAGATGATGAAAGAATCAAACACAGAGTTTCCTATGGATCTAACAGGCCTTTTTTAAAAAGTAGCTGTTAGTTTTTTACCCATCCATATGCCTTTTCTTCCAGAGGACCTATATTCCTGATAGCCACAAGGTGTCTCTACTGCAGTGTGCTCTGGACCCACCTGCTGAATCTTTGAGATGCAGTTTTTCTCCTTTTGCTGTGATGAAGTTAAAGCTAAATCAGAATCACACCCTTGGGAGTGCACCTGGAGCATCTGCTTCCGAGAGCTCGTCTCCAGCCACACATCTCCTCAACTGTCTTTCCCTTTTTCTGTTTCATTACCAGTATCTCCTCCTTTTGTGAGCCTTTCTGTCTTAAATCTGCCTGAGCAGGAGCTGCACATGGATAGCCCTGGATAGCTGGTGTTTTGGCACACAGTGGCTCAGCGGTTTCAGAATCAGCCGGAGCACCTGCCAGTGGCCCAGGGCAGGCCATGGCCTCTTCCCATGCTCAGCGTATGCAGACTCTGGCTGCCCAAACCCTGTCCCATTGTGCCTCCTGCTTATGAGGCAAGATGGCTTTCCACTCCCTGTGCTGCAGAAAGGATGGAGGTCTCTAAGGTTTTTACTTCTGAAGTTTCATTTTATACGTGAAATAAATAAAGGTAGAAAGAACTACTGATTTCAGTGAACTGGATCTCATCAGGGAGGGAGGTCTCTGGTTGCATGTCTCCACACTGACACCAGAAGAAACTTTGGTGATCACAGGAGAATGGTCCTTCTGCTCTGCCTTGGTACATAAGATGCGCCTTGCTTAATGCAATCTGGTGCACTGGTCCTAGTTCAGACTCTGAACTGTTTTACTATTCTTTTCTGCAGTTTCATGGAAAGATGCTGTCACAAATTGTGTCCTTTTCCCCAGCTCATTGCAATCCACAGCGCTGGTAGTTCTCCTCATTTGGCTGCATTTATTTATCTGTTGTGCCCACTTAGCATGAGATGCTCCCTTTGTTGCTTCAGTCTAGTAGAGCTGAGCTGCTAATCTGACCTGCCAAACATCTGCTGCTGTTACTTTGTCTGTTGCCAATCGCACTGACAGGTATCTTGGTGCTGAGCAGCGGTTCAGGTTTCCCATTCCAAAAATCCATCTTTGCGTCAATCATTAAAAATTTTGCTCCAAGCAAAAGGCAAGTCCACAGAGAAGAGCTGGACTAAGCCTTTGTATGCTGTTTTTTCCATCCTTTCCTGAGGATCTCACTGAAGCAGGCATAGAGATGTTCCTCTCCAGGACAAGAAATTTCTGAGTGGAGGTAGTAGTTGGCAGAAGCTGGAGGGAATAATCCTGGAGGAAAGGACACCTCACTGCAGCATCCTGCAAACAGTCTGATTCCTGCTTGTTTATGATATTATTCTTATTTACATAGATTTCTATCTCTATAGATATGTACCTAAGTACATATGGGTATAGGAAATATATTCATGACTTATTTATAGAAAAAATATGGTTTTATCTATAAACAATCTAGTATTTATATACCACACGTACATTTATATGCTCACAGTTTGGTAGGTACTGGCTATGGAGGATTGCTCAGGCTCTGAAGAGCTGCTATGAATGAGAGAGATGCCAGAGAAAGAGTAATGGAGCATAGTGTGAACTTGTGTGGCTTCTCCACTGCAGAGTGTATCTCCTGTAAGAAAAATTACTACCCTGGGGCCTGGCCCAGGAAGAATCCTACAGAGAGCGGTCACTACTTCTGAGACCTTGTCTTTTGTGGCGATCTTATGTATTTCCTCACTTACCTGAGTGAGGCTGTAACGGACTGACACACCTTGAAAGTCCCCCGTGATATGCATTGGAAGCCTGCTGTGCCACTTACCCTCTGCAGTGTTAATATACTTAGGAGCCTTGACACACAGTCTGTGGAGCTGGGAAGGAGGTATTTTGCTTTCTTTTCTTCCTGTAACCCCTACTATGACATCTAAATTGTGATCACAGTCAGCCTAGGCTGCATGGGGAAGCACAATTACCACCTGGGTTACCATATAGGCATGCCCACCCAGCTCTTGTCATAGACTGAGGCCATAGCAGTAGTGATCCCACTGAACCGAACCTGAAACTCGTGGTGTTTGTTTTGATATGGCTAAATATGAAGAAGAAAAAAGGAATAGAGGTCCAGAGACAGTGAGAAGAGGGCAAGCTGCCATCAAGGTCTACATGGGTCTGAGCTGCCAGTGGCTTTTGGGATGATGCATCCTTTCTGCTGGTTAGTATAGCTGAAAGGGAGCTGTGAGATTCACAGTAGATAAAGAATTTAGTGGCTGAAGAGTATATCCAGGAGAACAGGAAGGAAGAACTGTTTTCTACAGGATAGATGTATAGACAGTAGAAAAGGAGAAGGAAGGAGTCTTCACAGAATCGCTGGCAGAAGAGAAGGGAGAGAAAACAGGGACAGAGCAGATGGGAGGAGCCGATGGATCCCTGTTGGGAAGCAACTTACCGTGTGCCACTGAAATCAAAGGCAGGGGGAGACATGAGGAAACAGTGGCAAAATTTAGTTCCTGCTGTAGGAGGGACAGACAGAAGTGGCTTTCTGCGCGGCACCATACACAGACTTGTGTGCAAGGGCTGAGAGTGGGCAGGGGAGCAGCATCTGTGCAGGGGAGGAGAGACAACATGAGGGGCAAGAGCTGGTTTTTTGGCCTATGTTACCCAAAGACTTCAAGTAATTGGAGCTATATGGTCACGGTCTTGAACTCTCCGAGGAGCTATGGGAAGAGAGTAATATATTCCACCTCGGGGAATAGTGTAATGTTTTGGAGCTGCAGGTTGTTTTAGCTTTCCTGTAGGTTCAGCATTTTGGTAGTGCTTACCAAGTTCTGGTTACCATGAAAGCAATCAGAAAGCTCCCATGCATTTGAAGGGGACAAAATGTTTTGGGTTTTTTTTGTTTCAGGTAAAATGTACCTGGGAACCAGCTTTTTCAACTCAGAGAGAATGTGAGCAAATGAGCAAACAGTATCTACTTTGTATTTTCCTTCAGGTTTGTTCCTAAATTTGTTTTACTACAAAATGAAATTCTTCTCTGTTGTTCTGTTCCCAGCTTCCACTGTGTAAGCAGTTTGGCCAGTTTTGGTTTTGTCTTTTTGGATTAGCACAGAGCTGGGAGGCAGAACTTAACTTCAACCCCAAATCTTTCCATTGGAAGAAAAGTTATTCATGGCATTATTCCACTCAATGTAGGAGTTTCTTGTGTTTACAAAACCTGCCTTTTGGGCCGATGCTGGTCTTGCAGCCTCCCTTCAATAACAGTCTGGAGTTTCTGACAGTAGATACACCAGAAACACAACCTAAACGACCTCTGAGGGTCAGTTCTGCCCCAGCTTTTAATGTTTCTTTTTATCTCGCTTGCTTGATACTGTGGCTCATTGCTGACTGTTTTTCTTGCAACATACAGCATGAAAAAAGTTTTCTCTCAGTGGTTTCTTTCTGGGAAACAACAACAAAAGCAAACCCCAAATGATTTTCCGTTGAAAAAAATATTTGGAGGAATTAGTGAAAAGTGAGATAAGCCTATTTAATCTCTAAATTTAAAGGTCTAAAAAGCTGCCAGAGAATCATTGATAGACCTCATCTGCTTTATGGAACAGCTGCCCAAGAAGTTCTCAAACCCTTCACGTCTCCTTGATTTTCTTGAGAGGTGCTTGTGGTCCTGTACCCATATTCTTGGTGAGTGGCTGAAAATGCTAGAACTGAAGACCAGAAACACCAAGAAAAAGAAAGATCCTATTCCATCAGTGATTTCGGGTGCAGCTGTGCACACATGCCAGGGGGCAGGATGCTGAGCCACACGAATGTTGATACTGATCCAGAATCTTAGTTCCTGTGAGAAGCATTAGCCCTCAGCTAGCTGTAAGTGATAATAATCAGATTTCATGCTTCTCTCAAGAAAAAAATAACACAGTTGTCCTAATAGCTCTATAAAAAATATATTCCATTATTTATTTCTTTGTTTTTCAGTGCAGTAACCTGAACACAGATGGCCAGGAAGTATTTTTTTCATCATGTGACATTTGGGGTCTGTTGTCAACTTGCATTCTGCACTGTGAAGCCAGCTCATTTGTGAAAAGATAGAGGAAAAAAACCATTGTAATACCCAAGAAGCTTGTATTAAATGTATTCACTTGGGCTGGAGGAATGGACCTCTGAGTCCAAACCATTTTAACATTGGCTGCTTCGGAGGCAGAAAAATCTGTGACTGACCTAAGGATTATTTAATCGATTTCAAAAGAGAAACTAAGAATCATGCCAGGGAGCCAAAAGCTGTGGTGCCTGGAGCATTGAGGAGGCAAGCAGAGGTCCAGGTCACTGCGCTGGGTAAGACTGAAGCCTGATGCTGTCACACACCTGCTCCTTCATCTGTCATTTTTTTGTCCCGTCTCTGCCACAGGGAAATTTTACTTTAGACCAGGCAGGGGTTCACCAGAGTATTAGAGCTTGAATGGCTTTAAATTGGAACGGGGAAGAATTAGATCGGACATTAGGAAGAAATTCGTCACAATGAGGCTGGTGAGACATTGGCACGGGTTGCCCAGGGAAATTGTGGCTGCCCCCTCCCTGCAAGTGTTCAAAGCTAGTCTGGATGGAGCCTTGAGCAACCTGGTCTCGTGAGAGGTGTCCCTGCCCATTGCAGGAGGGATGGAACTGGATGATCTTTACGGTCCCTTCCAACCAAAACCATTCTAGGATTCTATGACTCTTTCCGTTTGCGCCATTCTCTCTGTCTGAAACCTCATTGTGCAGGGGCTGGGCATGGAGTCCTTGCCTCACCCAGGAGACAGAATGGGACTGAACCAGGGCTTCCAGGGAAAACCAGGGATTTTATTTCCAGAACAAAGAGAAACACGAGGATAGACAAATGGAATGACAGCCAGAGAAGACACTGATGGGCCGTCTGAGGAGCGTAGGCAGCACCCAGAGTTCTTCAATACTGAGGCTGCCTTTGGAACAGAAGGCATTGCCCCATCAGGACATGATGGTGGGACTCTGCAGCCTGCCCCGCATCCTCTTCCCGCAGCTCCTTAGGTGTTTCCACCTCTTAGGATCTGCAGGAGCTCCTTCACCCGAGAGAAAATCTCCACCAGTTTCTGCATGGGGTAAAGGCAGGAGTTGAACCGGCTCGGCTCTGGTGGACTTGGCTGGGGTTTCTGACCGGGAGTCAAAGTGAAGAGAAGATGGCTGTTGTCCCCTTCTGTTGTTGTGGCTGCTCCTCCTGAGCGCAGCCCCATCTGGGCCAGGATCCAGTCACCGAAGTGCTGCGTGGAAGTGTATACTCCTGGTCGACGAGCCCTGGCGCAGCCTTTTCCCCAGCTGGTCACTCCCACCAGCCAGAACTGGTCACTGTGGTGATCTTGACAGACCAGAGGACCACCGCTGTCCCCCTGCAACGGAGGAGAGAGGAGTCAGGGGTTGCTGGGGGCTATCTCAGAGCCAGAGTTGCTCCTGCTCTCCCCCAGCAGCTCCAGAGCTGTGTTGCCTGCACAGAAAGGCTCTGCTCTGGCGCTGGAGCCAACAGGACGTGGTCAGGGAGGTGTCCGTGGCCTGTAAGGGGGGCAGAGGGATGTTCCAGGGCCAGATTGGGAGCTCCTACCTGGCAGGTGTCAATGCCGCCCTGCGGATAGCCCGCACACAGGTTGTGGGGGTGGATGGCCCCGCGGTACCACCCGCTGCTGTTGCAGACCTGGGTGTCAAGGAGGTAGACCTGGGCCTCCTGAAGCACGAAGGGTGTTCCTGCAGCTGTGGGCACAGACAGAAATTAACACGCGGCATCTCCCTGCACTTCACCTCCTCCCTCTACTGCGCTCGTAGGAGACCCCGCCTGGAGTGCTGTGTCGGGTTCTGCAATCCCCAACATCAGAAGGATGTGCAGCTGTTGGGACAGGTGTAGGGGAGGGCTACGAAGATGATGATCAGAGGGCTGGAGCACCTCTGCTATGAGGACAGGCTGAGACAGTTGGGGTTATTCAAGGGCAGGCTGGATGGGGCCTTGAACAGCCTGGTCTAGTGAGAGGTGTCCCTGCCTGTGGCAGGGAGCCTGCAACTGGATGACCTTTAAGGTCCCTTCCAACCCGTACCATTCTATGATTTCACTGCCTGGGAGAACCCCTTCCCTAGGGCTTGACTTTGCCTCTGGAGACACACTGTTCCAGTGTGTCCCTTCTGCCTTGCTTTGGGTCAGAGCCATCTCCCCAGAGGCAGATGTCCCCACAGCCTGACTCCAGTTCTGTGCTGTGCTCTCAGGAAGCCTAACCCTTCTGCCCTGGATTCCCAGCTTGCTCGCAGGACACCAATACTTTTTGGGCACTCACATCTGGCAGTGGTGGCCCCCCAGCCGCTGATGTAGCAGTTTTCCATCTCCCAGAGTCGCAGCGAGCGGTCGGGCACGCAGGCGCGCTGCACATAGGGGCTGCACTGCACAGGCTGGTCGAGGTCTATCAGGGCGATGTCGTTCTTCTCGGTGAGCTTATCATAGTCCTGGTGCACGATGATCTGCCTGGCATAGCGCACTTGGGTCTCAGGGCCCATGTGAGCCAGGCTGTTGACATCAGCCACCACTTTCCAGAAGAGGACATCACTGGAAGGTGGACGGAGAGAGGGGTGAGAGGGGTCACTGCAAGGAACGAGGCTGAGAGTTGCCTGTGGGTGCTGTTGCTGGGCACCTGCTGCTGTTGCGGGGATATCCCTGCTTCCAGCTCCTCCATACCTGGCGTTAACGAAGCAGTGGGCTGCAGTGAGCACCCACTGTGGGGTGATGAGGGTCCCTCCACAATCGTGGAAAAAGTCTTGTTCCGTGACCTTTTGTATGCTATCCAAGGCCAGGCTCCCGGCTGGGCATCCCAGCCCCCCACGACGCGTGGATTGCCAGAGATAAAGTAAGCCATTGGCCGGAGTCCGTAGGTCCTCTGGAAACCAGAAGCTCTTTACTGTCCTGCTCAAGGCCTTGCTGATGTTAGCACTGCAGCTCAGCTGCCTTCCCTCCGCAGCCGGCATCGCTGCAGGGAGCGCAGGGCCAGGGAACCCCATGGGGCGGGTGGGCGTCCACCCCTGTCTCTGCTTTAGCCCCGTCAAGGAGCTGTGCCAGCAGCCTGGGCTCCGCAGAGGAATTGCATATCCCCCGTGGGGTTGGGGAAGCTGTGGCGTGGCCATGGGGGACAATTGGGAACCATCCAGTGAAGCCCAGCAGAGCTGCCCAAACTCCCTCCCAGCACGTGGGCCGCTCCCTCGCGCCTATCCCATGTGAAGAAGAGAACAGCAGCTGACCCAGCACAGCCTCCTTTCTGGGAGCTGCCAAGAGGGATGGGTGAGAGGCCCAAAACTGAACCCGGGATTAGAGGTGCGGCCTCCCCAGCGCCGAGTCCACCAGTTTCTTCATGGGATAAAGGCAGGAGTTTTACCTGCTCGGCTCTGGTGGAATTGGCTGGGGTGTCTGACCGGGAGACAAAGTGAAGAGAAGATGGCTGTTGTCCCCTTCTGTTGTTGTGGCTGCTCCTCCTGAGCGCAGCCCCATCTGGGCCAGGATCCAGTCGCCGAAGTGCTGTGTGGAAGTGTATACTCCTGGTCGACGAACCCTGGCGTAGCCTTTTCCCCAGCTGGTCACTCCCAGCAGCCAGAACTGGTGACTGTGGTGATCTTGACAGACCAGAGGACCACCGCTGTCCCCCTGCAACGGAGGAGAGAGGAGTCAGGGGTTGCTGGGGGCGGGGCTATCTCAGAGCCAGAGTTGCTCCTGCTCTCCCCCAGCAGCTCCAGAGCTGTGTTGCCTGCACAGAAAGGCTCTGCTCTGGCGCTGGAGCCAATAGGACGTGGTCAGGGAGGTGTCCGTGGCCTGTAAGGAGGGCAGAGGGATGTTGCAGGGCCAGATTGGGAGCTCCTACCTGGCAGGTGTCAATGCCGCCCTGTGGATAGCCCGCACACAGGTTGTGGGGGTGGATGGCCCCGCGGTACCACCTGCTGCTGTTGCAGACCTGGGTGTCAAGGAGGTAGACCTGGGCCTCCTGAAGCACGAAGGGTGTTCCTGCAGCTGTGGGCACAGACAGAAATTAACACGCGGCATCTCCCTGCCACTTCACCTCCTCCCTCTACTGCGCTCGTAGGAGACCCCGCCTGGAGTGCTGTGTGGGATTCTGCAATCCCCAACATCAGAAGGATGTGCAGCTGTTGGGACAGGTGTAGGGGAGGGCTACGAAGATGATGATCAGAGGGCTGGAGCACCTCTGCTATGAGGACAGGCTGAGACAGTTGTGGTTATTCAAGGGCAGGCTGGATGGGGCCTTGAACAGCCTGGTCTAGTGAGAGGGCCTGCAACTGGATGACCTTTAAGGTCCCTTCCAACCCGTACCATTCTATGATTTCACTGCCTGGGAGAACCCCTTCCCTAGGGCTTGACTTTGCCTCTGGAGACGCACTGTTCCAGTGTGTCCCTTCTGCCTTGCTTTGGGTCAGACCCACCTCCCCAGAGGCAGATGTCCCCACAGCCCGACTCCGATTCTGTGCTGTGCTCTCAGGAAGCCTAACCCGTCTGCCCTGGATTCCCAGCTTGCTCGCAGGACACCAATACTTTTTGGGCACTCACATCTGGCAGTGGTGGCCCCCCAGCTGCTGATGTAGCAGTTTTCCATCTCCCAGAGTCGCAGCGAGCGGTCGGGCACGCAGGCGCGCTGCACATAGGGGCTGCACTGCACAGGCTGGTCGAGGTCTATCAGGGCGATGTCGTTCTTCTCGGTGAGCTTATCATAGTCCGGGTGCACGATGATCTGCCTGGCATAGCGCACTTGGGTCTCAGGGCCCACGTGGGCCAGGCTGTTGACACCAGCCACCACTTTCCAGAAGAGGACATCACTGGAAAATGGACGGAGAGAGGGGTGAGAGGGGTCACTGCAAGGAACGAGGCTGAAAGTTGCCTGTGGGTGCTGTTGCTGGGCACCTGCTGCTGTTGCGGGGATATCCCTGCTTCCAGCTCCTCCATACCTGGCGTTAACGAAGCAGTGGGCTGCAGTGAGCACCCACTGTGGGGTGATGAGGGTCCCTCCACACACGTGGAAAAAGTCTTGTTCCGTGACCTTTTGTATGCTATCCAAGGCCAGGCTCCCGGCTGGGCATCCCAGCCCCCGACGACGCCTGGATTGCCAGAGATAAAGTAAGCCATTGGCCGGAGTCCGTAGGTCCTCTGGAAACCAAAATCTCTTTACTGTCCTGCTCAAGGCCTTGCTGATGTTAGCACTGCAGCTCAGCTGCCTTCCCTCCGCAGCCGGCATCGCTGCAGGGAGCGCAGGGCCAGGGAACCCCATGGGGCGGGTGGGCGTCCACCCCTGTCTCTGCTTTAGCCCCGTCAAGGAGCTGTGCCAGCAGCCTGGGCTCCGCAGAGGAATTGCATATCCCCCGTGGGGTTGGGGAAGCTGTGGCGTGGCCATGGGGGACAATTGGGAACCATCCAGTGAAGCCCAGCAGAGCTGCCTAAACTCCCTCCCAGCACGTGGGCCGCTCCCTCGCGCCTATCCCATGTGAAGAAGAGAACAGCAGCTGACCCACCACAGCCTCCTTTCTGGGCGCTGCCAAGAGGGATAGTGAGAGGCCCAAAACTGAACCCGGGATTAGAGGTGCGGCCTCCCCAGCGCCGAGTCCACCAGTTTCTTCATGGGATAAAGGCAGGAGTTGAACCTGCTCGGCTCTGGTGGACTTGGCTGGGGTGTCTGACCGGGAGTCAAAGTGAAGAGAAGATGGCTGTTGTCCCCTTCTGTTGTTGTGGCTGCTCCTCCTGAGCGCAGCCCCATCTGGGCCAGGATCCAGTCGCCGAAGTGCTGTGTGGAAGTGTATACTCCTGGTCGACGAGCCCTGGCGCAGCCTTTTCCCCAGCTGGTCACTCCCACCAGCCAGAACTGGTGACTGTGGTGATCTTGACAGACCAGAGGACCACCGCTGTCCCCCTGCAACGGACGAGAGAGAAGTCAGGAGTTGCTGGGGTTGGGGCTGTCTGCATACTCTCCCTTGCTGGTTTTCCATGTTAGAAGAGAAAAGGATACTGCATGAAAGGGGTCCATACATTCAAACCCAGCAATTCCATCAAAGGTGGGATGGAAGATACACCACAATCAATAGCTGCTACCCTGACACTTCCATACAAACAGCGCTGTAACAGGACTAAGTAAGACAACAAGCAGCACACCTAACAGCAGCACTGGTTCTTCTGATCGTTAGGTGTCCGCCTGAATTCCCAGGTATGCATCAAAAAACTGCGCACAGCACTTTGTTCAAGAACTGTGATGTCCCAAGAAGCAGTCCTCAATGTAATTTCTAGCCTGAGCAGGGTTTTCTAACTTTTTGCTGATCTCCCAAGAACAGTTTACCCCAACAAAAAGAGGCTATCCAGAAAAAAACAATGATGTTCTGTGTCAGATACGTGAGATTTAGCACATCTCAAATTTTCTGAGTAAACGTACTAATCATTACCAAGCTTTCATAAAAACTTCAGAAGAGTCAAATCTTTGATTTGACTGCAAAAAATCCTACCAGCTTTAATGGATATGGCCTTAGACTTCAAGTGAAAACTGACTGTAAAGAAACCGAGTCAAGTCAAAGTCAAATGCGTATTTTGGACATTATTTTTTATTCATAAGACTACACAGATACAAGAAAACTGAGTGGAACATAGAAACTTTTTCTTTCAAGATACATTTACACCAGGAAAAGAACGCTAATGCATAAAGACATGAATTAGTGACCAAAAGGTGAGAAAAAACCCTTGATTACTGTGGTTGCTCTATGTGAACAAGAAACCATCTCCAGTTCTTGTAAAAAACACTGCGTTAAACTGAAACAATGACAAACTATCACATGTGCTGGACACATCAAATACAACATATGATGCGACCACCTGGAGTTTACCGTGAACTCAGTGGGAAAAGCACAGTGCTGCTAGAGGAGACAACGCCCTCTGATGCAAGGCTGATTTGCCACTGGCTGCAGGGACACTGTACTCGCCTGGTGTCCTCGATTTATCATGGGATGACAGCTGAAGCCAGGCTAAACAGCCATACCACTACACAGGTCTTTTAGTATGTGCCATGTGAATTATCTTTAACACAGATACCTGCAAATCCACTACACCTCCAGCCTTGAAAAAGTTAAATACAGAGTTAATGACAGACAGTGTTTCTTAATTAGTGAGAATTACAACATGAGTAGTCTGGTCATCTCCAAAACATCAACTTGTTTTCATAATTTTGCTACAGATGATTTTGAAAATGCACTGCTTTCTATTCAAAACAAAAAGCTTGCTTTAGTTTTAAATATATAACCTAAGACTTTTCTTTAATCTTTGATCCAAACACATTCTTTATAGAGATACCAACCTAATACTAATATGTTCTATTCAGAAGGATGGATGTTAGCTTGTGGGGGGAACACTGTTGGATACATATACATGAACAGTGTGGATGCGTACTATGAGACAGTGTAATCCTAAATTTCTAAGATAGCAGCTTTGAAACCAGCATAAATTTAAGAAGCACTTAATGGCTTGTTTCTGGGTGCATTTACCAAATACAACATTTTTAGGAGTTGCATTATTGCATTAGAATTTCCAACAGGTTTCAACGTGCAACCAAACAGATTGGAAAATATTTTGCCTACAAGAGTCATTTAATACAGAATTCCACTATAAATTTTCCACTAAAGTCACATAATACAACAGTTCTTTTATGAAACATGCAGCAGATTTAGGCAGGAAAAAATATAAAGTTTATATTATACCAAGTTACAAAAACATTTGAAGATTTTTATATAAAATTTCGGTAATTCAAAATCATCTTCATCACGCAGATGGGCTCTATTCTATGGGCTGTAAAAATCTAGCACTAGCACTTGTGGACAGAATTCTGTCATTACGCCTAGTTATTAACTGAATGTTATGTCTAGTCTTCTGAGAGTGATGTAAATCTTTTAAAATCTCTACATGAAATTGTATTAAAGGGTGTGGTGTCTGCACTGGGCAAAAAGTAAAAGCAAATTTCACTAAATCCTTTAAGAACCAAAACTTAACTTTCAGCTACTGAGGCATTTATCTGAAATAATCACATGAGATATGCTGGCACTTCAAAGTTTTTATTCAAGAATAACACAAAGGAAACAAAGTCATTACAGGATATACACCTTAGATTTATGGAAACCTGAATGTTCAGTGTATTCCATACCATGGCTCTTGTATAGTCAATACTGACAATACATAATCAGGAGTTCTTACTATTCAATTATTGCCAATCTCTTTGAATCACAGAATGGATTAGGTTGGAAGCGACTTTAAAGATCACCCAGTTCCAAACCCCCTGCCATGGGCAGGGACATCTCCCACCAGATCAAGCTGCTCAAAGCCCCATCCAACCTGGCCAAGAACACCTCCAGAGAGGGAGCATCCACAGCTTCCTGTGCAACCTGCGCCAGTGTCTCATTACCCTCATCATGAAGAATTTCTTCTAAATCTTCTCCCTTCTGATTTAAAGCCACTTCCCCATGTCCTATCATTACATGCCCTTGTAAAAAGTCCCTTCCCAGCTTTCTTGTAGGCCCCCTTCAGGTACTGGAAGGCTGCAATAAACAAAAAAACTTTTCTCCATATCAAATGGGGTTCCACTCAAACCTAAAAATCCATCAAAGAAATTGTCTTTAATGGATGTAACAACGGATGTAAGAGGGGATCAAACCAGAGAGATATCAAACAGAAGGACCCAAAAACATGAGTTTGAGACACATGAAGATTTACTGAACTGACCCACAGTATTTAGAGAAGTGCATCATCACGGAAACAGAATATATGGAGAAACAATGGGACAACCCGTTCGTATTTGTATTGATCCCAATTTGGCAGAACTCCATGAGTTCTAGCCAATTCACTGACATTATAATAAAATCACTAGTCATGTGGAAAACAAAAAAAAAAAAAGCAAAGCCCTAGCTCTTTCAAAAGAAAAGCCACAGAAAGTTTAAATTTTCCTTCCCAGTAATAGAAAATAGCTCTCAGGCACAACCTTATGACTCTGGATAAAAATCTTGATAAAATTGATACATTCTAAAATTCATTCTACTTTCAAGTAAATCCAGATTCACTCTAAGCATTCCAGTAACTTCTTCACCTTTATAAACAATGGCAGGAATTTAGCATGCAATAATATAAGAAAAGTTTATTGTTATCCTAACTATACAAGGCATAAGATTGATAAGCAAGGCCACAGCTTTAGAATTAATGCTCATAAATAAGGAACTATTAAAAAATTTAAAATGCAGTACTGACATGTGGAGGTGTTTCTTTCTTACACACTCACGTTCTGTAATTTTGAGTGGTTAAGCCAAAAATCAGTATTTTTCAAGCATTCTATATAAGGAGTTTTAATTAATGTTCAATCTTTTCAGTAAGCCTAAAAAGTTTCAGTAAATGTGTGGAAAACAAACCTGAAGTTACTGCTCTTATTATACTCATATGGATTGATGGAAATCAGAATTTGAACGTGCTTCGTCCATCTCATTGCAAAATCTAGATCTCCCGGTTCTGTAAAGGGATTTTTAACTATGCTGTCAAGAAGCCAACTCACATCTACGGCCAGAGCAGTGCTGGCAAACAAAAAGCATTTTCTAGATTACTGAAATGCATAACTTACAAAGGCCAGGTGGGGCTGAACTCTTTGTGACTAAATGCATACAAACACTACCTGTCAGCTAAAGAAGTAGCTAGTAGCAGTATAATACACTTTACTGTGCCCAAGTGCACAAGACCTCAAAAAGAAAAAAGGAAGGAAAAAAGGTTTGGCCAACCGGAATGGGAGGTGGTGGAGTCGCCGACCCTGGAGGTGTTTAAGGGGAGACTGGATGAGGCACTGCGTGCCATGGTTTAGATGATGGTTGGTGTTAGTGTTGGTGTTAGTGTTGGGTTATAGGTTGGACTTGATGATCTCAGAGGTCCTTTCCAACCTTGTGATACTGTGATACTGTGTGATACTGTAACTCTACTGCAGAAAAGCCTGGTACTGTTTTTAGATGAAACCCCTGACCTTGGCAGAGTTACACATTTCAGACTCTACTTAAAAACAAAGCCCCAAGCAACCGCAAATCACAACTCTGACTAGGAAAAAAAAAAGATTATGAAACAAAACGGGATAGAAGCCACAAGCTTAGGATAGCCCAACCACAGACCCAGTGAGGGGAACACAGAATGGTTTGTGTTGGAGGGGGCCTTAAAGATGATTCAGATCTTCCCCCTGCCATGGGCAGAGACACCTCCCGCTGGATCGCGAGATTTAAACCTGTTCGTGCAGGTGGCCTTTTACTACAGACGTGAAGGTGGGGCAAAAGGATAAATAAAACAGAATAAAACCCAAACCAACACCTGCACGTCACCCTCCCCTTCCCGTCCCCCCACGGAAGCGGGGAGTGGGGGTGCAGTTTCGAGTTTTCCCCGATTCTGCTGCCCCCCATTTCTAAGTGCGCAGCGCCGAGGGAGCAGGGAAGCGCGGCCCGGGGGAGCGAGGCAGCGGCGCTGCCAGCCCTGCCCCCGGGGCGGTGGCTCCGCACCTCAGCGCCCGCCTCAGCGCCCGCTGCCCCCCGGCCGCCAGCGCCGCCATTTGGTGCTGCGCCGCCGCCATTTTCCCGTTCCTCTGGGTGGGCGGCGGCGCCGGCCGAAACCGGTGCGAGCTCCGCCGCTAGCGCACTGCAGCCCGGCCCGACCCGGCCCGGCCACAGTGGCCGCGGCTGAGGTGCGGGGCCGGCCATGGCCGCCTCCCCCCTCACGGTGCCCTCAGGCTGCCCCGCGCGGCCTCCGCTCCCGGCCCTGCCAGCCCGCAGGCTCCCGTGCACTTATTCTTGTTTTGGGTCCGGGCACTTGAGAAACCAGGATGGAGACTCCCAAGTACCAGGATGGAGGCGCCGAGCGGCAGCGAACGGCGAGGAGGGGGAGGAGGCGGAGGCAGCGGCGGGGCGAGGCACAGGCAGCCCGCGAGCCCGCCAGAAGGGAGTTTCTGTAGAAGGGAGTGCAGCAAAGCTCAGTTTTGCTGTGTGCTATCATAGATTAAAACATATTTGAGGAGAAAACCTGAGGATTTACTCCTGTAAAAGAAGGGCTTTTAGTGGGACATGCATACAGAGGGGCTAAGACTCAGGATGGTACTATGGAGACAAGGCAGGGTAGAGAGGAGAACATTGCACATAAAATTAGGATGGTGAAAGAATGGAGATGAAATGCATGGCTAGGGACAAGGAGAAGGTAGCTGGGATAAGAGCTGAAAGCAGGATTTACTGCATCTGTTTTGTTCAAAACACACTTAAATTAGCTCTGGTGTCTGTATATTTGTTCTTTCTGGATATCAGACCTCAGGGGTCTCAAATTCCATGTCCAGAATTCCAGGGAAAAGTTTAAGTGCTCAGTGCCCTTAGGCACTCGTTGGCCAAAGTGGAAGTTCTTCTAGGGTTGCATACAGCTATTGGACTCACCAGCCCATGATCTCTTGCAGGTCTCTGATTTTTTTCTGCGTTTTTTGCAGCAAATGAAGCACAAATGTTATGTTTGCCCTTTTTGTAGTGTATCTCTGCTTTGGGTTTTTTTGTTTGTTTGTTTGTTTTATTTTGTTTTCAAGATGGCTATGGGCTTGCTTTAAAAACAACAGGAGGTTGTTTAAAAACAACCAAAATCAGGAGGCTGAGTTCAGACTGTACAAGAAGCTATATTTTTGACGTTTCATGCATGACTTCACCATGTCAAAATTTCTAGAAAGTGGTAGGATGCAAAGACGAAGAGGACTCCTTCCATACTATATTTATGTGTTATCCCCATGTAATAAATTGAGACCACAACGGATCAAAATTCAATTAGAATTTATTTAATTATAGCAAGTAGAATATGAGCAAAAGCAGCGCTGGACGGCAGGGGAGTCTGCGCTCCGCCAACTGCCGTAAATAGGCACTTCACACAGTTCCTTTTATACGTTTTTTTTCCTTTGCAATCGTGGTATAGTGAAAGCACTCTGTGCATGCTTCGGCTGAAGTAAGACGTCTCCTTGCCCCATGGCTGACCTCTTATTCTTATGTCCTTGTTTGGGGTTTTTTTTTTTTTTTTCATGTTTCTGTCGGTTCCTGGGACATCTGGCGGTTATCTTATCTTGCACAAGCGGTATCTGGTAGTCGTTTTTGTTTGCGTAAGCGATTTCATATCCTTTACAGTTTGACATTTACATTTAACATAAATCTTAATAAACAATACTATAGTTCAGTCTCCCACAATCCCCCCTTTTTCTTTTTATCCCTTTATTGTTTATTAAACGCCGCTTTCATTCTCGGCGCTGAAAGCAAACCTTTTTCCACAATCCCGACATTTATCATAACTTTCGCAATGTAGTACCTCACAACTACAATAGTTTTCACGTTGCATATCGCATTCACAATAATCTTCATCCTCATTAGTAGGTACATTTTTATATCCTGTTCTAGATTCTGTAGTTAAAATAAGCAATTTAGCAATGTCAAACCGTTCCCTAATAAAACGTAAAATATAGCGTAATACACAAGGCCCAAATATAAGTCCTAAAATCAATATAATAAGCGGTCCTGCTAAAGCAGACAATAAAGTGGTCAACCAAGGTGAAACATTAAACCAATTTTCATACCATGACCTATCCGCCTCACGATCCTTCTTACGTTGGTCCAACCTTTTCCGGAGTTCGGCCATGGTGTCTCGGACTACTCCCGTATGATTAGCAAAAGAACAACATTCCTCTTTCAGAGCTACACATAACCCTCCTTCCTTTAAAAAAACAGTAGATCTAATTCTTTTCTGTTCTGCAGCACTACCTCTGATAAGGACTGTACTGAAGCGGCTAAATTGTCGATAGATTGTTCTATTCTTGTTAAATCCTCATCTACAGCCATCTGCAAATTTCGTAATTCCTGACCTTTTACTAGGGAAGCTATGCCTGTACCTGCTCCAACTCCGCCCGCTATCAATAACGTAGCTAAGGTTATCACTGTAATTGGTTCTCGTTTTTCTCTGCTATAGTGGGTAGGATTAATGCACTAAAAGTGTACAAGAAAAGAAGTGTTCCAGGAGGGTATTGTTTTTGTTTTAAATTTGAATTTTTACCAGTGCTGTGGAAGTTCAGCCAAGGCTGCTTGTACATTCCAAGTTGCAGGCTCTTTCCTTTGGTGGGTTTTCCTCCTCTGCCTCGCCCGTCGACTGGGTTGCAGCCAGACACGGGGTTTACCATCTTCTCGGCAGCAAGAGTCCCTGTCAGGAATATGCCTTTTACACTTGGTTAGACGGTGTACGTAAGCGGGCCAAGCTCTGGCCTTAACCATGCACTCGTTACACTTTACAACCTTGATTTCCAGTCTACACTGGACTGCGACAATATCAATTATCAATGGTATCCGTTCCTGAGGGTGGTAACAATAGTACTCAGGATTAATACCACAGGCGTAATAATACCAATGTTTAGCGGTCCAATTTGGAAATTTGGCTCTCAATTGTTTCAATGCCCAATCAGTAAATTCTCGTTCTTTCGTGTAGCAACTGCTACACACCCCTCGAGGAGGATATCCTTCTCTACAGTGTTGCCACCACTTTTCTTGACACCTTTTGCACTTAAAACATACAAACGGGTAACAATTGCAACCTGGTTTTCCACACTTAACTATTACGTCTGAGGTATAGAGAGTGTTGGCAGGGTCGATGGTCGATGTTTCCCTCAAATAACAAAACCTTCGTAGCCAGTCCCAAAAAGTTTCACACATCGAAACTGACATTGATTCAACATAGCCCTTTTTCCCACTTAACAATTTTCCATAAATAATACACAATCAACGACACAATAACTGCAAATATTAGTCCTATAACACACTGTACCCCAACAGGTAATCCTAGAAAATACTGAAATACAGTTTGTATCATTACTTATCGCTTTAGTACAAGCTTGGTGTTTCCAGGTGAGCTGACGACTTTCCACTGTGGTGGGTTTACGGGTCCCTTCACACGGCTAGCATGCGTCCATCCACGTTGGGCAGTTCAGATGGTTGTTTCTGTGGTGAGCAAAACAAGGTAAGGTCCCTCCCAATTGGGTTTCAGGGTTTCCTCTTTCCACACTTTGACTAATATCTAATCTCCAGGTTTAATATTGTGAATCTTTAAATCCAACGGAGGTCGTTGTACAATCAGTCCACTTTCCCAAAGCCTGCTAATTGCGAAATGTATTCATTAATCACACGGTCACGAATTAAAACATTTGTTTGCGGACTTTCAATTCTGTAGGGCATTCCATACACCATTTCAAATGCTGATATCCCTAAGTCTGCTCGAGGTCTGGTCCTTAGAATCAACAGCGCCATGGGTAGGCACTTAATCCATGATAATTTGGTTTCTATCATTAATTTGGTTAAGATAGTTTTGATTTCTCCGTTCATTCTTACAACTTTACCTGAGCTTTGTGGATGCCATGGTGTATGGTATTCCCATTTTATACCCAAGCTCTCTGTTAACTCTCTAATTATTTTTGACACAAAATGTGTTCCTCTATCTGAGTCTATTACTTCAGTTACTCCGTATCGAGGTATTATATGTTCGAGTAACACTTTGGTAACTTGGTTAGCAGTTGTTCTAGAGGTAGGAAAAGCCTCTACATAATGGGTTAAATGATCCACCATTACCAACAAGTATTTGTAACGCCCTACTTTGGGTAGTTCAGTAAAATCCACTTGTATGTGTGAAAAGGGCCTGTATGCTGGGGAACGTCCTCCAAAAGGCTTTTGCCTCATATTGCTCCTGTTTACCTTTTGACAAGTCTCGCAAGCTGCTGTAACTGCTTTCGCTACGTTATATACACCCACACAGGCAAACAGTTGATTAAAGTGATCAACTAATGCCTGGGTTCCCCAATGTGTTTTACTATGTATTTTAGAAAATATCTCAAATGCCATACTTTTAGGTAAAATTTCTCTCCCGTCTGGTAATAGGTACTTACTATTCTGCTCTTTAGCTTCCATTTGTCTCAATTTCTCTTTCTCTACAGGTTCAAAACTAAAAGATTTGTCAATCTGTGTCTGTTGTATAGCCAAGATTGTACTGTAGTTGCCTGCCACTCGCTTGGCTTCTGTATCAGCTGCATTGTTTCCCCTGACTTGATAACTCGTACCTCGCTGATGTCTTTTGATATGTACCACTGCTATTTTATTTGGAGTTTTTAATGACTCCAGGACTCGTCGGATTAATTCCGGGTGGATCAGTTCTTTTCCCTGAGAATTTACAAATCCTCTTTCTTCCCATATTTTCCCAAAGGTGTGTACCACCCCAAATGCATATCGTGAGTCTGTATATATAGTCCCATCTTTTCCCTCTAATAGCACTAATGCTTTCCATAATGCATACAGCTCACAGGCTTGAGCTGACCAACTGGCACTCAGAGGGCCTGACTCTATTATCTTAAATTCTCCTTTTTCCAATTTTACAATGGCATATCCAGACAATCGTTTTCCTTCTACTATTCGTGATGACCCATCTATAAACAAAACCTCTCCACATTGTAACTCTTCTTCCTCTAGATCTGGCCTAATGCGTGTCTGTTGTTCAATTGTTTGAAAACAATCATGCAATAAATCAGCACTTTCTCCTGGGTACAAAAATTCAGCAGGGTTAACCGCCTCAATAGTCTTTAGGGATAACTTTGGAGATTCTATAAGTATTCCCTCATATTTCAATAGTCGGCTATCTGTAAGCCACTTGTCTGCCTTCTGTTGTAACACTCCCCTTATGTTATGAGGCGCGTATAAGACAACTTCCTCATTAAAGGTAACACGATTTGTTTCTTCCAGTAATAAACAGCGGCAACAATGATCTGTAAACAACTTGGCCAACCCTTGCTTACGGGGTCTAAAAGCTTTGATAGATATGCCACTGGCTTCTTCTGTCCAGCCCAATCGTGTGTTAATACTCCAAATGCTGTTCCTTCATGTATGTTAACAAATGAATGAAATGGTCGTTTTAAATCTGGGAGACTTAATACTGGTGCTTGACTTAATTCCCTTTTTAGGTTGGCAAACTGTTCTTGGTCCTGAGAGGTCCATTTAGGTATCTTATCCTCTGACAGTTGTTTATATAAAAATTTTACTTTAAAACTATAATTTTCTATCCATTGTCTACAATACCCAAATAGCCCCAATGCCTGCCGGATTTGCCTTTTAGTAACAGGCATGGGCAATTCCAAAATTCCTTTAATACGCTCTGGGTCGAGTATTTTCTTCCCATTAAACAAATAATGCCCCAAATATTTCACTTTTTCCTCCACAAATTGTAATTTCTCCTGTGATACCCGTAACCCTTTTTGTGCAAGAAAGTTTAAGAGATTAATTGTTTCCTTCCTGACTTCTTCTTTATCTGTTCCTGCTATAAGCAGGTCATCTACATATTGTAACAGGACATTCCCCTCCTGTACCTGATACTCTCTCAGGATTTCTTCCAGAGCTTGTCCAAACAAGTTAGGGGATTCTGTGAACCCTTGTGGAAGTACAGTCCACCTCAATTGCTGCCTGCGACGTGTTTCAGGATCTTCCCACTCAAAGGCGAAATAATTACGGCATTCTTCTGCCAATGGGCAAGCCCAAAAGGCATCTTTTAAATCCACTACACTATACCAAGAATTGTGAGGTCCTAACCTACTTAATAATGTATAAGGGTTCGCCACTACAGGGAACCGTGTAAGAGTTCTTTTATTTATATCTCGTAAATCATGAACAAGCCGGTACTTCCCATTTGGTTTCTTTACAGGCAGTATGGGGGTGTTAAAAGGTGACATACAGGGTTCTAGAATCCCGTGTGCTAATAATCGGTCGATCTCTGGTTTTAATCCTCTTCGTCCCTCTAAGGATATTGGGTACTGCCATACTCTCACAGGTATGTGAGGTTCAGTAATTTGGATTTTAATCGGCGAAATTTCTAATCTGCTAATCGCGTCCGGAGAGTGCCAGACATTTGGGTCAATTTGTTTCCTGTCTTCTATAGTCAATGGATAAGCTAGCACTGTTAATTCCTGATTTTTTACCTTGATCTCCAATTGTAATTCAATGATTAAATCTCGTCCTAGCAGATTAAATTCTGCTTCAGGGACGAACAAGAGTTCACCTACCCCGAATTTATTTTCGGTCTCAAATATTACATCTTTAATTTTACTTACTTTAAAAGGTTTTCCTTTAGCCCCGATTACTTGCACTTTTTCAGAGGACGCTGTACATCCTTCTGGTATCTGTCTAATGGTTGATCTCTCAGCTCCAGTATCTACTAAAAAGGTGAACTCTTGTTTATGGGGACCTAGTTTTAGTTTTATCAAGGGCTCACGATGACTCCGATCCCCTAAGATATAGAGCCCCTGACTCCCCTATTCTGCTTTCAATACCCCCTCATCTCTAATCCTTTCTCTGCAATTCTTTTTTATATGTCCTTTCTTTCCACAATAAAAACAACATCCTTGTTCCTCCTTCACTGCTCCATTCCCTTGTCTTATTCTAGCAGGTCTGTGTTCATTAGACCTCCCTCTGCGATCCTCTCTAACTGCTGCCACCATCATTCTCACTTGCCGTTTACTGCTTTCTTCCTCTCGTCTCACATACACTTTTTGTGCTTCCCTCAATAATTCATCCAAACCTCTATCATGCCAATCTTCTAATTTTTCAATTTTCTTCCTAATGTCTTCCCATGCCTTTGCCACAAACTGAGTTTTGAGGAGTGCCTGTCCCAGAGGATCATCAGGATTTACTCCTGAATACTGCTGGAGTGCTCTCCTTAATCGTTCCAGCCACTCAGTAGGGCTTTCATCCTTCTTTTGCATTTCATTAAATGCTTTATTAATATTCTGGCCACGGGGTAATGCTTCTCTAATTCCCTGGATTACGATGGTTCTCAGGTCCTGCATATGAGTTCTATGCAGCGGGTCCTGATTGTCCCAGTTAGGTTTTTGGAGTGGCCATTTAATATCAGCTTGGGGTCCTTGGGCATGTTGGGCATCCCATAGTCTCATTCCAGCCCGCCTAATCATTTCTCTTTCTTCGGTAGTAAATAACTGCCCAAGAATGGATTGCATCTCATCCCAGGTATAAAGATTTGGTCCCAAAAATTGATCTAGTCTTTCTGCTACCCCGAGTGGATCTTCAATTAAACTACCCATCTCGGTTCTTTTGAAATCTCGTAAATCAGCCGAATTTAGGGGTACAGAAATATATCCAATAACAGGTTGGGGTCCCCCTATGGGCATTTCCCTCAGAGGGTACATGTTAGTTGCCCCTTTTTGACTCCTAGTTCTACGTCGAGGAGGAGGGGGAGATTCCTCCTGCTCCAATTCTGCCGGCAGAATAGGTGCTTTGGGAACTACTGGGGGGGGACGGGGGAGTGGGTGGCTGCGAGGGGACATAAGGAGGAGGGGTCAGGAGGACTTCGTCTAATTCCTCTCTCCTCTTAGTTCGCTTATTTTTAACTTCATTCAGTGGATAAAGTGTTGGATAGGGTTTTTCTAGCCAGACCGCAGCGTACCGGCTCTCCTCTGGGTTAAAGGGTTTTTTATTGTTTACCCAGAGATTCAATTGTTGCCTTACCCAATCTTCTTCTGATCTATAAACCGGCTAAAAAAAAAAACTTTCTTTGAAAGTCTCTTCCCTCCCCATATCTTAGTACAATATTCTATCATTTTTGGCTTACTTTTCCCTGCAGTCCCAGGAAAATGTTTTCAATTGTCTAAGATATATGCCAGAGGGGTATTCTCAGGTACAGAGGGTACCCTTCCCATGGGAGTCGAAGGCTTGCTGCCCTTCGCCCCCATCTTCTGGAATATCCACAAACACACACTCACTCGCTCCCCTTGTTTCTGGCCCAGTCCCTCGCAGGATGTGGGAAACGCAGTACTTAAGGGTCCACACTCGCTTGGTTCAGTATGTCGAACCTCTCGTTCGTTCTATTCCAGGAAACCCAATCCCGCCCGAACGGCAAACCTGCGAACAATTTCGCAATATACTCACGCGTCCTGCGTCTTCGTCCGGACTCCCGTGCACAGAATGTTTATGGGATTTTTACCGGTTCCTCCTTTGCTCAATATTCTAGGATTTTGGGTTCGTCGGTAAGGTTGAGGTGAGCTGCCGGTCGCGGGGCCGCGGATGAACGCGGGGCGCCTCCCCGGAGGACCGAAGCTCATCTTTCCTTATCCGAGTCACGGCACCAGAATTGTAATAAATTGAGACCACAACGGATCAAAATTCAATTAGAATTTATTTAATTATAGCAAGTAGAATATGAGCAAAAGCAGCGCTGGACGGCAGGGGAGTCTGCGCTCCGCCAACTGCCGTAAATAGGCACTTCACACAGTTCCTTTTATACGTTTTTTTTCCTTTGCAATCGTGGTATAGTGAAAGCACTCTGTGCATGCTTCGGCTGAAGTAAGACGTCTCCTTGCCCCATGGCTGACCTCTTATTCTTATGTCCTTGTTTGGGGTTTTTTTTTTTTTTTCATGTTTCTGTCGGTTCCTGGGACATCTGGCGGTTATCTTATCTTGCACAAGCGGTATCTGGTAGTCGTTTTTGTTTGCGTAAGCGATTTCATATCCTTTACAGTTTGACATTCACATTTAACATAAATCTTAATAAACAATACTATAGTTCAGTCTCCCACACCCATGTGTTATCCCCACTCCAATGAGTGTATTTCGTACTTGGTATAAAGTTCTTTCTCCTTATTCTCTTTGTGTCTTATTTATCTGGATGTACCTTGTGGAAAACAGTATTTTAACTGCAAAAGCTGTACCTCTTTTTATGTAGTGGTGTTGTTCTGGAGACATGAAGATGATAATCTGTTGCCGCCAGGTCACACAGCAGCACTTTGTGGACTGTGGCACTGGGAGTTCTATGCCACCGTCCTGTTTTTTAGTCACAGATCTGCAAGACTTTTTGCACAGTTTTGGGATTATGACCTCTGTGCCCCATTCCCTGTTTGTGCAGTGGAAATAATATCACTTTCCTCACAGATACATGATATAAACACACTCAGAAACATTTCCTTTATATTGAGTTCAAGGAATATGTAGAAAAAGCAGTGACTGGAGTTCTCTGGTGTTTCGTGAACAGGATGAAATCTTGTTCTGCGATGAACTCTTGTTCTGTGGAGCAAATGGGATTCAGGCATCCTGAGTTGTCTCGTTTTAAGGAAGTAGTTACATGCATACACACCTACTTAAGATGATGAAAGAATCAAACACAGAGTTTCCTATGGATCTAACAGGCCTTTTTTAAAAAGTAGCTGTTAGTTTTTTACCCATCCATATGCCTTTTCTTCCAGAGGACCTATATTCCTGATAGCCACAAGGTGTCTCTACTGCAGTGTGCTCTGGACCCACCTGCTGAATCTTTGAGATGCAGTTTTTCTCCTTTTGCTGTGATGAAGTTAAAGCTAAATCAGAATCACACCCTTGGGAGTGCACCTGGAGCATCTGCTTCCGAGAGCTCGTCTCCAGCCACACATCTCCTCAACTGTCTTTCCCTTTTTCTGTTTCATTACCAGTATCTCCTCCTTTTGTGAGCCTTTCTGTCTTAAATCTGCCTGAGCAGGAGCTGCACATGGATAGCCCTGGATAGCTGGTGTTTTGGCACACAGTGGCTCAGCGGTTTCAGAATCAGCCGGAGCACCTGCCAGTGGCCCAGGGCAGGCCATGGCCTCTTCCCATGCTCGGCGTATGCAGACTCTGGCTGCCCAAACCCTGTCCCATTGTGCCTCCTGCTTATGAGGCAAGATGGCTTTCCACTCCCTGTGCTGCAGAAAGGATGGAGGTCTCTAAGGTTTTTACTTCTGAAGTTTCATTTTATACGTGAAATAAATAAACGTAGAAAGAACTACTGATTTCAGTGAACTGGATCTCATCGGGGAGGGAGGTCTCTGGTTGCATGTCTCCACACTGACACCAGAAGAAACTTTGGTGATCACAGGAGAAAGGTCCTTCTGCTCTGCCTTGGTACATAAGATGCGCCTTGCTTAATGCAATCTGGTGCACTGGTCCTAGTTCAGACTCTGAACTGTTTTACTATTCTTTTCTGCAGTTTCATGGAAAGATGCTGTCACAAATTGTGTCCTTTTCCCCAGCTCATTGCAATCCACAGCGCTGGTAGTTCTCCTCATTTGGCTGCATTTATTTATCTGTTGTGCCCACTTAGCATGAGATGCTCCCTTTGTTGCTTCAGTCTAGTAGAGCTGAGCTGCTAATCTGACCTGCCAAACATCTGCCGCTGTTACTTTGTCTGTTGCCAATCGCACTGACAGGTATCTTGGTGCTGAGCAGCGGTTCAGGTTTCCCATTCCAAAAATCCATCTTTGCGTCAATCATTAAAAATTTTGCTCCAAGCAAAAGGCAAGTCCACAGAGAAGAGCTGGACTAAGCCTTTGTATGCTGTTTTTTCCATCCTTTCCTGAGGATCTCACTGAAGCAGACATAGAGATGTTCCTCTCCAGGACAAGAAATTTCTGAGTGGAGGTAGTAGTTGGCAGAAGCTGGAGGGAATAATCCTGGAGGAAAGGACACCTCACTGCAGCATCCTGCAAACAGTCTGATTCCTGCTTGTTTATGATATTATTCTTATTTACAGAGATTTCTATCTCTATAGATATGTACCTAAGTACATATGGGTATAGGAAATATATTCATGACTTATTTATAGAAAAAATATGGTTTTATCTATAAACAATCTAGTATTTATATACCACACGTACATTTATATGCTCACAGTTTGGTAGGTACTGGCTATGGAGGATTGCTCAGGCTCTGAAGAGCTGCTATGAATGAGAGAGATGCCAGAGAAAGAGTAATGGAGCATAGTGTGAACTTGTGTGGCTTCTCCACTGCAGAGTGTATCTCCTGTAAGAAAAATTACTACCCTGGGGCCTGGCCCAGGAAGAATCCTACAGAGAGCGGTCACTACTTCTGAGACCTTGTCTTTTGTGGCGATCTTATGTATTTCCTCACTTACCTGAGTGAGGCTGTAACGGACTGACACACCTTGAAAGTCCCCCGTGATATGCATTGGAAGCCTGCTGTGCCACTTACCCTCTGCAGTGTTAATATACTTAGGAGCCTTGACACACAGTCTGTGGAGCTGGGAAGGAGGTATTTTGCTTTCTTTTCTTCCTGTAACCCCTACTATGACATCTAAATTGTGATCACAGTCAGCCTAGGCTGCATGGGGAAGCACAATTACCACCTGGGTTACCATATAGGCATGCCCACCCAGCTCTTGTCATAGACTGAGGCCATAGCAGTAGTGATCCCACTGAACCGAACCTGAAACTCGTGGTGTTTGTTTTGATATGGCTAAATATGAAGAAGAAAAAAGGAATAGAGGTCCAGAGACAGTGAGAAGAGGGCAAGCTGCCATCAAGGTCTACATGGGTCTGAGCTGCCAGTGGCTTTTGGGATGATGCATCCTTTCTGCTGGTTAGTATAGCTGAAAGGGAGCTGTGAGATTCACAGTAGATAAAGAATTTAGTGGCTGAAGAGTATATCCAGGAGAACAGGAAGGAAGAACTGTTTTCTACAGGATAGATGTATAGACAGTAGAAAAGGAGAAGGAAGGAGTCTTCACAGAATCGCTGGCAGAAGAGAAGGGAGAGAAAACAGGGACAGAGCAGATGGGAGGAGCCGATGGATCCCTGTTGGGAAGCAACTTACCGTGTGCCACTGAAATCAAAGGCAGGGGGAGACATGAGGAAACAGTGGCAAAATTTAGTTCCTGCTGTAGGAGGGACAGACAGAAGTGGCTTTCTGCGCGGCACCATACACAGACTTGTGTGCAAGGGCTGAGAGTGGGCAGGGGAGCAGCATCTGTGCAGGGGAGGAGAGACAACATGAGGGGCAAGAGCTGGTTTTTTGGCCTATGTTACCCAAAGACTTCAAGTAATTGGAGCTATATGGTCACGGTCTTGAACTCTCCGAGGAGCTATGGGAAGAGAGTAATATATTCCACCTCGGGGAATAGTGTAATGTTTTGGAGCTGCAGGTTGTTTTAGCTTTCCTGTAGGTTCAGCATTTTGGTAGTGCTTACCAAGTTCTGGTTACCATGAAAGCAATCAGAAAGCTCCCATGCATTTGAAGGGGACAAAATGTTTTGGTTTTTTTTTGTTTCAGGTAAAATGTACCTGGGAACCAGCTTTTTCAACTCAGAGAGAATGTGAGCAAATGAGCAAACAGTATCTACTTTGTATTTTCCTTCAGGTTTGTTCCTAAATTTGTTTTACTACAAAATGAAATTCTTCTCTGTTGTTCTGTTCCCAGCTTCCACTGTGTAAGCAGTTTGGCCAGTTTTGGTTTTGTCTTTTTGGATTAGCACAGAGCTGGGAGGCAGAACTTAACTTCAACCCCAAATCTTTCCATTGGAAGAAAAGTTATTCATGGCATTATTCCACTCAATGTAGGAGTTTCTTGTGTTTACAAAACCTGCCTTTTGGGCCGATGCTGGTCTTGCAGCCTCCCTTCAATAACAGTCTGGAGTTTCTGACAGTAGATACACCAGGAACACAACCTAAACGACCTCTGAGGGTCAGTTCTGCCCCAGCTTTTAATGTTTCTTTTTATCTCGCTTGCTTGATACTGTGGCTCATTGCTGACTGTTTTTCTTGCAACATACAGCATGAAAAAAGTTTTCTCTCAGTGGTTTCTTTCTGGGAAACAACAACAAAAGCAAACCCCAAATGATTTTCTATTGAAAAAAATATTTGGAGGAATTAGTGAAAAGTGAGATAAGCCTATTTAATCTCTAAATTTAAAGGTCTAAAAAGCTGCCAGAGAATCATTGATAGACCTCATCTGCTTTATGGAACAGCTGCCCAAGAAGTTCTCAAACCCTTCACATCTCCTTGATTTTCTTGAGAGGTGCTTGTGGTCCTGTACCCATATTCTTGGTGAGTGGCTGAAAATGCTAGAACTGAAGACCAGAAACACCAAGAAAAAGAAAGATCCTATTCCATCAGTGATTTCGGGTGCAGCTGTGCACACATGCCAGGGGGCAGGATGCTGAGCCACACGAATGTTGATACTGATCCAGAATCTTAGTTCCTGTGAGAAGCATTAGCCCTCAGCTAGCTGTAAGTGATAATAATCAGATTTCATGCTTCTCTCAAGAAAAAAATAACACAGTTGTCCTAATAGCTCTATAAAAAATATATTCCATTATTTATTTCTTTGTTTTTCAGTGCAGTAACCTGAACACAGATGGCCAGGAAGTATTTTTTTCATCATGTGACATTTGGGGTCTGTTGTCAACTTGCATTCTGCACTGTGAAGCCAGCTCATTTGTGAAAAGATAGAGGAAAAAAACCATTGTAATACCCAAGAAGCTTGTATTAAATGTATTCACTTGGGCTGGAGGAATGGACCTCTTGAGTCCAAACCATTTTAACATTGGCTGCTTCGGAGGCAGAAAAATCTGTGACTGACCTAAGGATTATTTAATCGATTTCAAAAGAGAAACTAAGAATCATGCCAGGGAGCCAAAAGCTGTGGTGCCTGGAGCATTGAGGAGGCAAGCAGAGGTCCAGGTCACTGCGCTGGGTAAGACTGAAGCCTGATGCTGTCACACACCTGCTCCTTCATCTGTCATTTTTTTGTCCCGTCTCTGCCACAGGGAAATTTTACTTTAGACCAGGCAGGGGTTCACCAGAGTATTAGAGCTTGAATGGCTTTAAATTGGAACGGGGAAGAATTAGATCGGACATTAGGAAGAAATTCGTCACAATGAGGCTGGTGAGACATTGGCACGGGTTGCCCAGGGAAATTGTGGCGGCCCCCTCCCTGCAAGTGTTCAAAGCTAGTCTGGATGGAGCCTTGAGCAACCTGGTCTCATGAGAGGTGTCCCTGCCCATTGCAGGAGGGATGGAACTGGATGATCTTTACGGTCCCTTCCAACCAAAACCATTCTAGGATTCTATGACTCTTTCCATTTGCGCCATTCTCTCTGTCTGAAACCTCATTGTGCAGGGGCTGGGCATGGAGTCCTTGCCTCACCCAGGAGACAGAATGGGACTGAAGCAGGGCTTCCGGGGAAAACCAGGGATTTTATTTCCAGAACAAAGAGAAACACGAGGATAGACAAATGGAATGACAGCCAGAGAAGACACTGATGGGCCGTCTGAGGAGCGTAGGCAGCACCCAGAGTTCTTCAATACTGAGGCTGCCTTTGGAACAGAAGGCATTGCCCCATCAGGACATGATGGTGGGACTCTGCAGCCTGCCCCGCATCCTCTTCCCGCAGCTCCTTAGGTGTTTCCACCTCTTAGGACCTGCAGGAGCTCCTTCACCCGAGAGCAAATCTCCACCAGTTTCTGCATGGGGTAAAGGCAGGAGTTGAACCGGCTCGGCTCTGGTGGACTTGGCTGGGGTGTCTGACCGGGAGTCAAAGTGAAGAGAAGATGGCTGTTGTCCCCTTCTGTTGTTGTGGCTGCTCCTCCTGAGCGCAGCCCCATCTGGGCCAGGATCCAGTCACCGAAGTGCTGCGTGGAAGTGTATACTCCTGGTCGACGAGCCCTGGCGCAGCCTTTTCCCCAGCTGGTCACTCCCACCAGCCAGAACTGGTCACTGTGGTGATCTTGACAGACCAGAGGACCACCGCTGTCCCCCTGCAACGGAGGAGAGAGGAGTCAGGGGTTGCTGGGGGCTATCTCAGAGCCAGAGTTTCTCCTGCTCTCCCCCAGCAGCTCCAGAGCTGTGTTGCCTGCACAGAAAGGCTCTGCTCTGGCGCTGGAGCCAACAGGACGTGGTCAGGGAGGTGTCCATGGCCTGCAAAAGGGGCAGAGGGATGTTCCAGGGCCAGATTGGGAGCTCCTACCTGGCAGGTGTCAATGCCGCCCTGCGGATAGCCCGCACACAGGTTGTGGGGGTGGATGGCCCCGCGGTACCACCCGCTGCTGTTGCAGACCTGGGTGTCAAGGAGGTAGACCTGGGCCTCCTGAAGCACGAAGGGTGTTCCTGCAGCTGTGGGCACAGACAGAAATTAACACGCGGCATCTCCCTGCACTTCACCTCCTCCCTCTACTGCGCTCGTAGGAGACCCTGCCTGGAGTGCTGTGTCGGGTTATGCAATCCCCAACATCAGAAGGATGTGCAGCTGTTGGGACAGGTGTAGGGGAGGGCTACGAAGATGATGATCAGAGGGCTGGAGCACCTCTGCTATGAGGACAGGCTGAGACAGTTGGGGTTATTCAAGGGCAGGCTGGATGGGGCCTTGAACAGCCTGGTCTAGTGAGAGGTGTCCCTGCCTGTGGCAGGGAGCCTGCAACTGGATGACCTTTAAGGTCCCTTCCAACCCGTACCATTCTATGATTTCACTGCCTGGGAGAACCCCTTCCCTAGGGCTTGACTTTGCCTCTGGAGACACACTGTTCCAGTGTGTCCCTTCTGCCTTGCTTTGGGTCAGAGCCATCTCCCCAGAGGCAGATGTCCCCACAGCCTGACTCCAGTTCTGTGCTGTGCTCTCAGGAAGCCTAACCCGTCTGCCCTGGATTCCCAGCTTGCTCGCAGGACACCAATACTTTTTGGGCACTCACATCTGGCAGTGGTGGCCCCCCAGCCGCTGATGTAGCAGTTTTCCATCTCCCAGAGTCGCAGCGAGCGGTCGGGCACGCAGGCGCGCTGCACATAGGGGCTGCACTGCACAGGCTGGTCGAGGTCTATCAGGGCGATGTCGTTCTTCTCGGTGAGCTTATCATAGTCCTGGTGCACGATGATCTGCCTGGCATAGCGCACTTGGGTCTCAGGGCCCATGTGAGCCAGGCTGTTGACATCAGCCACCACTTTCCAGAAGAGGACATCACTGGAAGGTGGACGGAGAGAGGGGTGAGAGGGGTCACTGCAAGGAACGAGGCTGAGAGTTGCCTGTGGGTGCTGTTGCTGGGCACCTGCTGCTGTTGCGGGGATATCCCTGCTTCCAGCTCCTCCATACCTGGCGTTAACGAAGCAGTGGGCTGCAGTGAGCACCCACTGTGGGGTGATGAGGGTCCCTCCACAATCGTGGAAAAAGTCTTGTTCCGTGACCTTTTGTATGCTATCCAAGGCCAGGCTCCCGGCTGGGCATCCCAGCCCCCCACGACGCGTGGATTGCCAGAGATAAAGTAAGCCATTGGCCGGAGTCCGTAGGTCCTCTGGAAACCAAAAGCTCTTTACTGTCCTGCTCAAGGCCTTGCTGATGTTAGCACTGCAGCTCAGCTGCCTTCCCTCCGCAGCCGGCATCGCTGCAGGGAGCGCAGGGCCAGGGAACCCCATGGGGCGGGTGGGCGTCCACCCCTGTCTCTGCTTTAGCCCCGTCAAGGAGCTGTGCCAGCAGCCTGGGCTCCGCAGAGGAATTGCATATCCCCCGTGGGGTTGGGGAAGCTGTGGCGTGGCCATGGGGGACAATTGGGAACCATCCAGTGAAGCCCAGCAGAGCTGCCCAAACTCCCTCCCAGCACGTGGGCCGCTCCCTCGCGCCTATCCCATGTGAATAAGAGAACAGCAGCTGACCCAGCACAGCCTCCTTTCTGGGAGCTGCCAAGAGGGATGGGTGAGAGGCCCAAAACTGAACCCGGGATTAGAGGTGCGGCCTCCCCAGCGCCGAGTCCACCAGTTTCTTCATGGGATAAAGGCAGGAGTTTTACCTGCTCGGCTCTGGTGGAATTGGCTGGGGTGTCTGACCGGGAGACAAAGTGAAGAGAAGATGGCTGTTGTCCCCTTCTGTTGTTGTGGCTGCTCCTCCTGAGCGCAGCCCCATCTGGGCCAGGATCCAGTCGCCGAAGTGCTGCGTGGAAGTGTATACTCCTGGTCGACGAACCCTGGCGTAGCCTTTTCCCCAGCTGGTCACTCCCAGCAGCCAGAACTGGTGACTGTGGTGATCTTGACAGACCAGAGGACCACCGCTGTCCCCCTGCAACGGAGGAGAGAGGAGTCAGGGGTTGCTGGGGGCGGGGTTATCTCAGAGCCAGAGTTGCTCCTGCTCTCCCCCAGCAGCTCCAGAGCTGTGTTGCCTGCACAGAAAGGCTCTGCTCTGGCGCTGGAGCCAATAGGACGTGGTCAGGGAGGTGTCCGTGGCCTGTAAGGGGGGCAGAGGGATGTTGCAGGGCTAGATTGGGAGCTCCTACCTGGCAGGTGTCAATGCCGCCCTGCGGATAGCCCGCACACAGGTTGTGGGGGTGGATGGCCCCGCGGTACCACCCGCTGCTGTTGCAGACCTGGGTGTCAAGGAGGTAGACCTGGGCCTCCTGAAGCACGAAGGGTGTTCCTGCAGCTGTGGGCACAGACAGAAATTAACACGCGGCATCTCCCTGCCACTTCACCTCCTCCCTCTACTGCGCTCGTAGGAGACCCCGCCTGGAGTGCTGTGTCGGGTTCTGCAATCCCCAACATCAGAAGGATGTGCAGCTGTTGGGACAGGTGTAGGGGAGGGCTACGAAGATGATGATCAGAGGGCTGGAGCACCTCTGCAATGAGGACAGGCTGAGACAGTTGGGGTTATTCAAGGGCAGGCTGGATGGGGCCTTGAACAGCCTGGTCTAGTGAGAGGTGTCCCTGCCCGTGGCAGGGGGCCTGCAACTGGATGACCTTTAAGGTCCCTTCCAACCCGTACCATTCTATGATTTCACTGCCTGGGAGAATCCCTTCCCTAGGGCTTGACTTTGCCTCTGGAGACGCACTGTTCCAGTGTGTCCCTTCTGCCTTGCTTTGGGTCAGAGCCATCTCCCCAGAGGCAGATGTCCCCACAGCCTGACTCCGGTTCTGTGCTGTGCTCTCAGGAAGCCTAACCCGTCTGCCCTGGATTCCCAGCTTGCTCGCAGGACACCAATACTTTTTGGGCACTCACATCTGGCAGTGGTGGCCCCCCAGCCGCTGATGTAGCAGTTTTCCATCTCCCAGAGTCGCAGCGAGCGGTCGGGCACGCAGGCGCGCTGCACATAGGGGCTGCACTGCACAGGCTGGTCGAGGTCTATCAGGGCGATGTCGTTCTTCTCGGTGAGCTTATCATAGTCCTGGTGCACGATGATCTGCCTGGCGTAGCGCACTTGGGTCTCAGGGCCCACGTGAGCCAGGCTGTTGACACCAGCCACCACTTTCCAGAAGAGGACATCACTGGAAGGTGGACGGAGAGAGGGGTGAGAGGGGTCACTGCAAGGAACGAGGCTGAGAGTTGCCTGTGGGTGCTGTTGCTGGGCACCTGCTGCTGTTGCGGGGATATCCCTGCTTCCAGCTCCTCCATACCTGGCGTTAACGAAGCAGTGGGCTGCAGTGAGCACCCACTGTGGGGTGATGAGGGTCCCTCCACACACGTGGAAAAAGTCTTGTTCCGTGACCTTTTGTATGCTATCCAAGGCCAGGCTCCCGGCTGGGCATCCCAGCCCCCCACGACGCGTGGATTGCCAGAGATAAAGTAAGCCATTGGCCGGAGTCCGTAGGTCCCCTGGAAACCAAAAGCTCTTTACTGTCCTGCTCAAGGCCTTGCTGATGTTAGCACTGCAGCTCAGCTGCCTTCCCTCCGCAGCCGGCATCGCTGCAGGGAGCGCAGGGCCAGGGAACCCCATGGGGCGGGTGGGCGTCCACCCCTGTCTCTGCTTTAGCCCCGTCAAGGAGCTGTGCCAGCAGCCTGGGCTCTGCAGAGGAATTGCATATCCCCCATAGGGTTGGGGAAGCTGTGGCGTGGCCATGGGGGACAATTGGGAACCATCCAGTGAAGCCCAGCAGAGCTGCCCAAACTCCCTCCCAGCACGTGGGCCGCTCCCTCGCGCCTATCCCATGTGAAGAAGAGAACAGCAGCTGACCCAGCACAGCCTCCTTTCTGGGAGCTGCCAAGAGGGATGGGTGAGAGGCCCAAAACTGAACCCGGGATTAGAGGTGCGGCCTGCCCAGCGCCGAGTGCACCAGTTTCTTCATGGGATAAAGGCAGGAGTTTTACCTGCTCGGCTCTGGTGGAATTGGCTGGGGTGTCTGACCGGGAGTCAAAGTGAAGAGAAGATGGCTGTTGTCCCCTTCTGTTGTTGTGGCTGCTCCTCCTGAGCGCAGCCCCATCTGGGCCAGGATCCAGTCGCCGAAGTGCTGTGTGGAAGTGTATACTCCTGGTCAACGAGCCCTGGCGCAGCCTTTTCCCCAGCTGGTCACTCCCACCAGCCAGAACTGGTCACTGTGGGGATCCTGACAGACCAGAGGACCACCGCTGTCCCCCTGCAACGGAGGAGAGAGGAGTCAGGAGTTGCTGGGGTCGGGGCTGTCTGCATACTCTCCCTCGCTGGTTTTCCATGTTAGAAGAGAAAAGGATACTTCATGAAAAGGGTCCATACATTCAAACCCAGCAATTCCATCAAAGGTGGGATGGAAGATACACCACAATCAATAGCTGCTACCCTGACACTTTCATACAAACAGCGCTGTAACAGGACTAAGTAAGACAACAAGCAGCACACCTAACAGCAGCACTGGTTCTTCTGATCGTTAGGTGTCCGCCTGAATTCCCAGGTATGCATCAAAAAACTGCGCACAGCACTTTGTTCAAGAACTGTGATGTCCCAAGAAGCAGTCCTCAATGTAATTTCTAGCCTGAGCAGGGTTTTCTAACTTTTTGCTGATCTCCCAAGAACAGTTTACCCCAACAAAAAGAGGCTATCCAGAAAAAAACAATGATGTTCTGTGTCAGATACGTGAGATTTAGCACATCTCAAATTTTCTGAGTAAACGTACTAATCATTACCAAGCTTTCATAAAAACTTCAGAAGAGTCAAATCTTTGATTTGACTGCAAAAAATCCTACCAGCTTTAATGGCTATGGCCTTAGACTTCAAGTGAAAACTGACTGTAAAGAAACCGAGTCAAGTCAAAGTCAAATGCGTATTTTGGACATTATTTTTTATTCATAAGACTACACAGATACAAGAAAACTGAGTGGAACATAGAAACTTTTTCTTTCAAGATACATTTACACCAGGAAAAGAACGCTAATGCATAAAGACATGAATTAGTGACCAAAAGGTGAGAAAAAACCCTTGATTACTGTGGTTGCTCTATGTGAACAAGAAACCATCTCCAGTTCTTGTAAAAAACACTGCGTTAAACTGAAACAATGACAAACTATCACATGTGCTGGACACATCAAATACAACATATGATGCGACCACCTGGAGTTTACCGTGAACTCAGTGGGAAAAGCACAGTGCTGCTAGAGGAGACAACGCCCTCTGATGCAAGGCTGATTTGCCACTGGCTGCAGGGACACTGTACTCGCCTGGTGTCCTCGATTTATCATGGGATGACAGCTGAAGCCAGGCTAAACAGCCATACCACTACACAGGTCTTTTAGTATGTGCCATGTGAATTATCTTTAACACAGATACCTGCAAATCCACTACACCTCCAGCCTTGAAAAAGTTAAATACAGAGTTAATGACAGACAGTGTTTCTTAATTAGTGAGAATTACAACATGAGTAGTCTGGTCATCTCCAAAACATCAACTTGTTTTCATAATTTTGCTACAGATGATTTTGAAAATGCACTGCTTTCTATTCAAAACAAAAAGCTTGCTTTAGTTTTAAATATATAACCTAAGACTTTTCTTTAATCTTTGATCCAAACACATTCTTTATAGAGATACCAACCTAATACTAATATGTTCTATTCAGAAGGATGGATGTTAGCTTGTGGGGGGAACACTGTTGGATACATATACATGAACAGTGTGGATGCGTACTATGAGACAGTGTAATCCTAAATTTCTAAGATAGCAGCTTTGAAACCAGCATAAATTTAAGAAGCACTTAATGGCTTGTTTCTGGGTGCATTTACCAAATACAACATTTTTAGGAGTTGCATTATTGCATTAGAATTTCCAACAGGTTTCAACGTGCAACCAAACAGATTGGAAAATATTTTGCCTACAAGAGTCATTTAATACAGAATTCCACTATAAATTTTCCACTAAAGTCACATAATACAACAGTTCTTTTATGAAACACGCAGCAGATTTAGGCAGGAAAAAAATATAAAGTTTATATTATACCAAGTTACAAAAACATTTGAAGATTTTTATATAAAATTTCGGTAATTCAAAATCATCTTCATCACGCAGATGGGCTCTATTCTATGGGCTGTAAAAATCTAGCACTAGCACTTGTGGACAGAATTCTGTCATTACGCCTAGTTATTAACTGAATGTTATGTCTAGTCTTCTGAGAGTGATGTAAATCTTTTAAAATCTCTACATGAAATTGTATTAAAGGGTGTGGTGTCTGCACTGGGCAAAAAGTAAAAGCAAATTTCACTAAATCCTTTAAGAACCAAAACTTAACTTTCAGCTACTGAGGCATTTATCTGAAATAATCACATGAGATATGCTGGCACTTCAAAGTTTTTATTCAAGAATAACACAAAGGAAACAAAGTCATTACAGGATATACACCTTAGATTTATGGAAACCTGAATGTTCAGTGTATTCCATACCATGGCTCTTGTATAGTCAATACTGACAATACATAATCAGGAGTTCTTACTATTCAATTAATGCCAATCTCTTTGAATCACAGAATGGATTAGGTTGGAAGCGACTTTAAAGATCACCCAGTTCCAAACCCCCTGCCATGGGCAGGGACATCTCCCACCAGATCAAGCTGCTCAAAGCCCCATCCAACCTGGCCAAGAACACCTCCAGAGAGGGAGCATCCACAGCTTCCTGTGCAACCTGCGCCAGTGTCTCATTACCCTCATCATGAAGAATTTCTTCTAAATCTTCTCCCTTCTGATTTAAAGCCACTTCCCCATGTCCTATCATTACATGCCCTTGTAAAAAGTCCCTTCCCAGCTTTCTTGTAGGCCCCCTTCAGGTACTGGAAGGCTGCAATAAACAAAAAAACTTTTCTCCATATCAAATGGGGTTCCACTCAAACCTAAAAATCCATCAAAGAAATTGTCTTTAATGGATGTAACAACGGATGTAAGAGGGGATCAAACCAGAGAGATATCAAACAGAAGGACCCAAAAACATGAGTTTGAGACACATGAAGATTTACTGAACTGACCCACAGTATTTAGAGAAGTGCATCATCACGGAAACAGAATATATGGAGAAACAATGGGACAACCCGTTCGTATTTGTATTGATCCCAATTTGGCAGAACTCCATGAGTTCTAGCCAATTCACTGACATTATAATAAAATCACTAGTCATGTGGAAAACAAAAAAAAAAAAGCAAAGCCCTAGCTCTTTCAAAAGAAAAGCCACAGAAAGTTTAAATTTTCCTTCCCAGTAATAGAAAATAGCTCTCAGGCACAACCTTATGACTCTGGATAAAAATCTTGATAAAATTGATACATTCTAAAATTCATTCTACTTTCAAGTAAATCCAGATTCACTCTAAGCATTCCAGTAACTTCTTCACCTTTATAAACAATGGCAGGAATTTAGCATGCAATAATATAAGAAAAGTTTATTGTTATCCTAACTATACAAGGCATAAGATTGATAAGCAAGGCCACAGCTTTAGAATTAATGCTCATAAATAAGGAACTATTAAAAAATTTAAAATGCAGTACAGACATGTGGAGGTGTTTCTTTCTTCTCACCTTCTGTAATTTTGAGTGGTTAAGCCAAAAATCAGTATTTTTCAAGCATTCTATATAAGGAGTTTTAATTAATGTTCAATCTTTTCAGTAAGCCTAAAAAGTTTCAGTAAATGTGTGGAAAACAAACCTGAAGTTCCTGCTCTTATTATACTCATATGGATTGATGGAAATCAGAATTTGAACGTGCTTCGTCCATCTCATTGCAAAATCTAGATCTCCCGGTTCTGTAAAGGGATTTTTAACTATGCTGTCAAGAAGCCAACTCACATCTACGGCCAGAGCAGTGCTGGCAAACAAAAAGCATTTTCTAGATTACTGAAATGCATAACTTACAAAGGCCAGGTGGGGCTGAACTCTTTGTGACTAAATGCATACAAACACTACCTGTCAGCTAAAGAAGTAGCTAGTAGCAGTATAATACACTTTACTGTGCCCAAGTGCACAAGACCTCAAAAAGAAAAAAGGAAGGAAAAAAGGTTTGGCCAACCGGAATGGGAGGTGGTGGAGTCGCCGACCCTGGAGGTGTTTAAGGGGAGACTGGATGAGGCACTGCGTGCCATGGTTTAGATGATGGTTGGTGTTAGTGTTGGTGTTAGTGTTGGGTTATAGGTTGGACTTGATGATCTCAGAGGTCCTTTCCAACCTTGTGATACTGTGATACTGTAACTCTACTGCAGAAAAGCATGGTACTGTTTTTAGATGAAACCCCTGACCTTGGCAGAGTTACACATTTCAGACTCTACTTAAAAACAAAGCCCCAAGCAACCGCAAATCACAACTCTGACTAGGAAAAAAAAAAGATTATGAAACAAAACGGGATAGAAGCCACAAGCTTAGGATAGCCCAACCACAGACCCAGTGAGGGGAACACAGAATGGTTTGTGTTGGAGGGGGCCTTAAAGATGATTCAGATCTTCCCCCTGCCATGGGCAGAGACACCTCCCGCTGGATCGCGAGATTTAAACCTGTTCGTGCAGGTGGCCTTTTACTACAGACGTGAAGGTGGGGCAAAAGGATAAATAAAACAGAATAAAACCCAAACCAACACCTGCACGTCACCCTCCCCTTCCCGTCCCCCCACGGAAGCGGGGAGTGGGGGTGCAGTTTCGAGTTTTCCCCGATTCTGCCGCCCCCCATTTCTAAGTGCGCAGCGCCGAGGGAGCAGGGAAGCGCGGCCCGGGGGAGCGAGGCAGCGGCGCTGCCAGCCCTGCCCCCGGGGCGGTGGCTCCGCACCTCAGCGCCCGCCTCAGCGCCCGCTGCCCCCCGGCCGCCAGCGCCGCCATTTGGTGCTGCGCCGCCGCCATTTTCCCGTTCCTCTGGGTGGGCGGCGGCGCCGGCCGAAACCGGTGCGAGCTCCGCCGCCAGCGCAGCGCAGCCCGGCCCGACCCGGCCCGGCCACAGTGGCCGCGGCTGAGGTGCGGGGCCGGCCATGGCCACCTCCCCCCTCACGGTGCCCTCAGGCTGCCCCGCGCGGCCTCCGCTCCCGGCCCTGCCAGCCCGCAGGCTCCCGTGCACTTACTTCTTGTTTTGGGTCCGGGCACTTGAGAAACCAGGATGGAGACTCCCAAGTACCAGGATGGAGGCGCCGAGCGGCAGCGAACGGCGAGGAGGGGGAGGAGGCGGAGGCAGCGGCGGGGCGAGGCACAGGCAGCCCGCGAGCCCGCCAGAAGGGAGTTTCTGTAGAAGGGAGTGCAGCAAAGCTCAGTTTTGCTGTGTGCTATCATAGATTAAAACATATTTGAGGAGAAAACCTGAGGATTTACTCCTGTAAAAGAAGGGCTTTTAGTGGGACATGCATACAGAGGGGCTAAGACTCAGGATGGTACTATGGAGACAAGGCAGGGTAGAGAGGAGAACACTGCACATAAAATTAGGATGGTGAAAGAATGGAGATGAAATGCATGGCTAGGGACAAGGAGAAGGTAGCTGGGATAAGAGCTGAAAGCAGGATTTACTGCATCTGTTTTGTTCAAAACACACTTAAATTAGCTCTGGTGTCTGTATATTTGTTCTTTCTGGATATCAGACCTCAGGGGTCTCAAATTCCATGTCCAGAATTCCAGGGAAAAGTTTAAGTGCTCAGTGCCCTTAGGCACTCGTTGGCCAAAGTGGAAGTTCTTCTAGGGTTGCATACAGCTATTGGACTCACCAGCCCATGATCTCTTGCAGGTCTCTGATTTTTTTCTGCGTTTTTTGCAGCAAATGAAGCACAAATGTTATGTTTGCCCTTTTTGTAGTGTATCTCTGCTTTGGGTTTTTTTGTTTGTTTGTTTGTTTTATTTTGTTTTCAAGATGGCTATGGGCTTGCTTTAAAAAAATCAGGAGGTTGTTTAAAAACAACCAAAATCAGGAGGCTGAGTTCAGACTGTACAAGAAGCTATATTTTTGACGTTTCATGCATGACTTCACCATGTCAAAATTTCTAGAAAGTGGTAGGATGCAAAGACGAAGAGGACTCCTTCCATACTGTATTTATGTGTTATCCCCATGTGTTATCCCCACTCCAATGAGTGTATTTCGTACTTGGTATAAAGTTCTTTCTCCTTATTCTCTTTGTGTCTTATTTATCTGGATGTACCTTGTGGAAAACAGTATTTTAACTGCAAAAGCTGTACCTCTTTTTATGTAGTGGTGTTGTTCTGGAGACATGAAGATGATAATCTGTTGCCGCCAGGTCACACAGCAGCACTTTGTGGACTGTGGCACTGGGAGTTCTATGCCACCGTCCTGTTTTTTAGTCACAGATCTGCAAGACTTTTTGCACAGTTTTGGGATTATGACCTCTGTGCCCCATTCCCTGTTTGTGCAGTGGAAATAATATCACTTTCCTCACAGATACATGATATAAACACACTCAGAAACATTTCCTTTATATTGAGTTCAAGGAATATGTAGAAAAAGCAGTGACTGGAGTTCTCTGGTGTTTCGTGAACAGGATGAAATCTTGTTCTGCGATGAACTCTTGTTCTGTGGAGCAAATGGGATTCAGGCATCCTGAGTTGTCTCGTTTTAAGGAAGTAGTTACATGCATACACACCTACTTAAGATGATGAAAGAATCAAACACAGAGTTTCCTATGGATCTAACAGGCCTTTTTTAAAAAGTAGCTGTTAGTTTTTTACCCATCCATATGCCTTTTCTTCCAGAGGACCTATATTCCTGATAGCCACAAGGTGTCTCTACTGCAGTGTGCTCTGGACCCACCTGCTGAATCTTTGAGATGCAGTTTTTCTCCTTTTGCTGTGATGAAGTTAAAGCTAAATCAGAATCACACTCTTGGGAGTGCACCTGGATCATCTGCTTCCGAGAGCTCGTCTCCAGCCACACATCTCCTCAACTGTCTTTTCCCTTTTTCTGTTTCATTACCAGTATCTCCTCCTTTTGTGAGCCTTTCTGTCTTAAATCTGCCTGAGCAGGAGCTGCACATGGATAGCCCTGGATAGCTGGTGTTTTGGCACACAGTGGCTCAGCGGTTTCAGAATCAGCCGGAGCACCTGCCAGTGGCCCAGGGCAGGCCATGGCCTCTTCCCATGCTCGGCGTATGCAGACTCTGGCTGCCCAAACCCTGTCCCATTGTGCCTCCTGCTTATGAGGCAAGATAGCTTTCCACTCCCTGTGCTGCAGAAAGGATGGAGGTCACTAAGGTTTTTACTTCTGAAGTTTCATTTTATACGTGAAATAAATAAAGGTAGAAAGAACTACTGATTTCAGTGAACTGGATCTCATCAGGGAGGGAGGTCTCTGGTTGCATGTCTCCACACTGACACCAGAAGAAACTTTGGTGATCACAGGAGAATGGTCCTTCTGCTCTGCCTTGGTACATAAGATGCGCCTTGCTTAATGCAATCTGGTGCACTGGTCCTAGTTCAGACTCTGAACTGTTTTACTATTCTTTTCTGCAGTTTCATGGAAAGATGCTGTCACAAATTGTGTCCTTTTCCCCAGCTCATTGCAATCCACAGCGCTGGTAGTTCTCCTCATTTGGCTGCATTTATTTATCTGTTGTGCCCACTTAGCATGAGATGCTCCCTTTGTTGCTTCAGTCTAGTAGAGCTGAGCTGCTAATCTGACCTGCCAAACATCTGCCGCTGTTACTTTGTCTGTTGCCAATCGCACTGACAGGTATCTTGGTGCTGAGCAGCGGTTCAGGTTTCCCATTCCAAAAATCCATCTTTGCGTCAATCATTAAAAATTTTGCTCCAAGCAAAAGGCAAGTCCACAGAGAAGAGCTGGACTAAGCCTTTGTATGCTGTTTTTTCCATCCTTTCCTGAGGATCTCACTGAAGCAGACATAGAGATGTTCCTCTCCAGGACAAGAAATTTCTGAGTGGAGGTAGTAGTTGGCAGAAGCTGGAGGGAATAATCCTGGAGGAAAGGACACCTCACTGCAGCATCCTGCAAACAGTCTGATTCCTGCTTGTTTATGATATTATTCTTATTTACAGAGATTTCTATCTCTATAGATATGTACCTAAGTACATATGGGTATAGGAAATATATTCATGACTTATTTATAGAAAAAATATGGTTTTATCTATAAACAATCTAGTATTTATATACCACACGTACATTTATATGCTCACAGTTTGGTAGGTACTGGCTATGGAGGATTGCTCAGGCTCTGAAGAGCTGCTATGAATGAGAGAGATGCCAGAGAAAGAGTAATGGAGCATAGTGTGAACTTGTGTGGCTTCTCCACTGCAGAGTGTATCTCCTGTAAGAAAAATTACTACCCTGGGGCCTGGCCCAGGAAGAATCCTACAGAGAGCGGTCACTACTTCTGAGACCTTGTCTTTTGTGGCGATCTTATGTATTTCCTCACTTACCTGAGTGAGGCTGTAACGGACTGACACACCTTGAAAGTCCCCCGTGATATGCATTGGAAGCCTGCTGTGCCACTTACCCTCTGCAGTGTTAATATACTTAGGAGCCTTGACACACAGTCTGTGGAGCTGGGAAGGAGGTATTTTGCTTTCTTTTCTTCCTGTAACCCCTACTATGACATCTAAATTGTGATCACAGTCAGCCTAGGCTGCATGGGGAAGCACAATTACCACCTGGGTTACCATATAGGCATGCCCACCCAGCTCTTGTCATAGACTGAGGCCATAGCAGTAGTGATCCCACTGAACCGAACCTGAAACTCGTGGTGTTTGTTTTGATATGGCTAAATATGAAGAAGAAAAAAGGAATAGAGGTCCAGAGACAGTGAGAAGAGGGCAAGCTGCCATCAAGGTCTACATGGGTCTGAGCTGCCAGTGGCTTTTGGGATGATGCATCCTTTCTGCTGGTTAGTATAGCTGAAAGGGAGCTGTGAGATTCACAGTAGATAAAGAATTTAGTGGCTGAAGAGTATATCCAGGAGAACAGGAAGGAAGAACTGTTTTCTACAGGATAGATATATAGACAGTAGAAAAGGAGAAGGAAGGAGTCTTCACAGAATCGCTGGCAGAAGAGAAGGGAGAGAAAACAGGGACAGAGCAGATGGGAGGAGCCGATGGATCCCTGTTGGGAAGCAACTTACCGTGTGCCACTGAAATCAAAGGCAGGGGGAGACATGAGGAAACAGTGGCAAAATTTAGTTCCTGCTGTAGGAGGGACAGACAGAAGTGGCTTTCTGCGCGGCACCATACACAGACTTGTGTGCAAGGGCTGAGAGTGGGCAGGGGAGCAGCATCTGTGCAGGGGAGGAGAGACAACATGAGGGGCAAGAGCTGTTTTTTTGGCCTATGTTACCCAAAGACTTCAAGTAATTGGAGCTATATGGTCACGGTCTTGAACTCTCCGAGGAGCTATGGGAAGAGAGTAATATATTCCACCTCGGGGAATAGTGTAATGTTTTGGAGCTGCAGGTTGTTTTAGCTTTCCTGTAGGTTCAGCATTTTGGTAGTGCTTACCAAGTTCTGGTTACCATGAAAGCAATCAGAAAGCTCCCATGCATTTGAAGGGGACAAAATGTTTTGGGTTTTTTTTTGTTTCAGGTAAAATGTACCTGGGAACCAGCTTTTTCAACTCAGAGAGAATGTGAGCAAATGAGCAAACAGTATCTACTTTGTATTTTCCTTCAGGTTTGTTCCTAAATTTGTTTTACTACAAAATGAAATTCTTCTCTGTTGTTCTGTTCCCAGCTTCCACTGTGTAAGCAGTTTGGCCAGTTTTGGTTTTGTCTTTTTGGATTAGCACAGAGCTGGGAGGCAGAACTTAACTTCAACCCCAAATCTTTCCATTGGAAGAAAAGTTATTCATGGCATTATTCCACTCAATGTAGGAGTTTCTTGTGTTTACAAAACCTGCCTTTTGGGCCGATGCTGGTCTTGCAGCCTCCCTTCAATAATAGTCTGGAGTTTCTGACAGTAGATACACCAGAAACACAACCTAAACGACCTCTGAGGGTCAGTTCTGCCCCAGCTTTTAATGTTTCTTTTTATCTCGCTTGCTTGATACTGTGGCTCATTGCTGACTGTTTTTCTTGCAACATACAGCATGAAAAAAGTTTTCTCTCAGTGGTTTCTTTCTGGGAAACAACAACAAAAGCAAACCCCAAATGATTTTCTATTGAAAAAAATATTTGGAGGAATTAGTGAAAAGTGAGATAAGCCTATTTAATCTCTAAATTTAAAGGTCTAAAAAGCTGCCAGAGAATCATTGATAGACCTCATCTGCTTTATGGAACAGCTGCCCAAGAAGTTCTCAAACCCTTCATGTCTCCTTGATTTTCTTGAGAGGTGCTTGTGGTCCTGTACCCATATTCTTGGTGAGTGGCTGAAAATGCTAGAACTGAAGACCAGAAACACCAAGAAAAAGAAAGATCCTATTCCATCAGTGATTTCGGGTGCAGCTGTGCAGACATGCCAGGGGGCAGGATGCTGAGCCACACGAATGTTGATACTGATCCAGAATCTTAGTTCCTGTGAGAAGCATTAGCCCTCAGCTAGCTGTAAGTGATAATAATCAGATTTCATGCTTCTCTCAAGAAAAAAATAAAACAGTTGTCCTAATAGCTCTATTAAAAATATATCCAATTATTTATTTCTTTGTTTTCCAGTGCAGTAACCTGAACACAGATGGCCAGAAAGTATTTTTTTCATCATGTGACATTTGGGGTCTGTTGTCAACTTGCATTCTGCACTGTGAAGCCAGCTCATTTGTGAAAAGGTAGAGGAAAAAAACCATTGTAATATCCAAGAAGCTTGTGATTAAATGTATTCACTTGGGCTGGAGGAATGGACCTCTGAGTCCAAACCATTTTAACATTGGCTGCTTCGGAGGCAGAAAAATCTCTGACTGACCTAAGGATTATTTAATTGATCTCAAAAGAGAAACTAAGAATCATGCCAGGGAGCCAAAAGCTGTGGTGCCTGGAGCATTGAGGAGGCAAGCAGAGGTCCAGGTCACTGCGCTGGGTAAGACTGAAGCCTAATGCTGTCACACACCTGCTCCTTCATCTGTCATTTTTTTGTCCCGTCTCTGCCACAGGGAAATTTTACTTCAGAAACTCAAGAGGCAAAGGCAGACGGAGGTAAAGGAGCTCTTCTCCAGCTTCCCGTGCTGTAACGAGGATTGTGGTTCCCAAATTGTGATGGGCAAGTGGTTGAACAGACACACAACCTCCGCGCAGTGACCCGCGTGTCATTCAGCTCTGAAAATCCTCTCAAACTGGCAATGGCTGTCTAAGTGGCCATGTTAGAAGGCAAAATTAAAGAGGCAATTTCAAATTCAAGAAAGAAATGAATCGAAATGTTTGCTAATTATGTAGCTTGTGGATATTGCATCAATGTCAATCAAACTTCATGGCATTCTGAGACCGTAAATAATGTCCTCCTTGTCTCAAAACCAAACACAGTCCAGCCCTTTTCTGCCATTCCAGGTGCTCAGGGTTCGATGTGGACTCGTGAAACACACACACACCTTCACCCCGGCATCCATAAGCACAGCACGGCAATAGATTCCAGTGTAGCAGTTAGGTCCATGGAATAGCTGTGCTGGGCCTCAAGCTCCTTTCCCGGTCATTGGCACAAACCTTGGGTCTCTCCAAAGCTGCATCTCGTGGCTCATCAGCTGGTCCAATTCCGGCTTCACTGGCACACTGCGCATACACACACACACAGAGGGATCCCACTGGGCACTGGCCCAAGGCACTTTGTGCTTTCACCTGAGGCCCCCATGACCTCCAGCCCCTCTGATGGCTGTTTCCGTTTTCGGTTGCAACCCTCCTTCCTCTTAGACCAGGCAGGGGTTCACCAGAGCATTAGAGCTTGAATGGCTTTCAATTGGAACGGGGAAGAATTAGATCGGACATTAGGAAGAAATTCGTCACAATGAGGCTGGTGAGACATTGGCACGGGTTGTCCAGGGAAATTGTGGCTGCCCCCTCCCTGCAAGTGTTCAAAGCCAGGCTGGATGGGGCCTTGAACAACCTGGTCTCGTGAGAAGTGTCCCTGCCCGTTGCAGGAGGGATGGAACTGGATGATCTTTAGGGTCCCTTCCAACCAAAACCATTCTAGGATTCTATGACTCTTCCTATTTGCGCCGTTCTCTCTGTCTGAAACCTCATAGTGCAGGGGCTGGGCATGGAGTCCTTGCCTCACCCAGGAGACAGAATGGGACTGAAGCAGGGCTTCCGGGGAAAACCAGGGATTTTATTTCCAGAACAAAGAGAAACACGAGGATAGACAAATGGAATGACAGCCAGAGAAGACACTGATGGGTCGTCTGAGGAGCGTAGGCAGCACCCAGAGTTCTTCAATACTGAGGCTGCCTTTGGAACAGCAGGCATTGCCCCATCAGGACATGATGGTGGGACTCTGCAGCCTGCCCCGCATCCTCTTCCCGCAGCTCCTTAGGTGTTTCCAGCTCTTAGGACCTGCAGGAGCTCCTGCACCCGAGAGAAAATCTCCACCAGTTTCTGCATGGGGTAAAGGCAGGAGTTGAACCGGCTCGGCTCTGGTGGACTTGGCTGGGGTGTCTGACCGGGAGTCAAAGTAAAGAGAAGATGGCTGTTGTCCCCTTCTGTTGTTGTGGCTGCTCCTCCTGAGCGCAGCCCCATCTGGGCCAGGATCCAGTCACCGAAGTGCTGCGTGGAAGTGTATACTCCTGGTCGACGAGCCCTGGCGCAGCCTTTTCCCCAGCTGGTCACTCCCACCAGCCAGAACTGGTCACTGTGGTGATCTTGACAGACCAGAGGACCACCGCTGTCCCCCTGCAACGGAGGAGAGAGGAGTCAGGGGTTGCTGGGGGCTATCTCAGAGCCAGAGTTTCTCCTGCTCTCCCCCAGCAGCTCCAGAGCTGTGTTGCCTGCACAGAAAGGCTCTGCTCTGGCGCTGGAGCCAACAGGACGTGGTCAGGGAGGTGTCCATGGCCTGTAAGGGGGGCAGAGGGATGTTCCAGGGCCATATTGGGAGCTCCTACCTGGCAGGTGTCAATGCCGCCCTGCGGATAGCCCGCACACAGGTTGTGGGGGTGGATGGCCCCGCGGTACCACCCGCTGCTGTTGCAGACCTGGGTGTCAAGGAGGTAGACCTGGGCCTCCTGAAGCACGAAGGGTGTTCCTGCAGCTGTGGGCACAGACAGAAATTAACACGCGGCATCTCCCTGCCACTTCACCTCCTCCCTCTACTGCGCTCGTAGGAGACCCCGCCTGGAGTGCTGTGTCGGGTTCTGCAATCCCCAACATCAGAAGGATGTGCAGCTGTTGGGACAGGTGTAGGGGAGGGCTACGAAGATGATGATCAGAGGGCTGGAGCACCTCTGCAATGAGGACAGGCTGAGACAGTTGGGGTTATTCAAGGGCAGGCTGGATGGGGCCTTGAACAGCCTGGTCTAGTGAGAGGTGTCCCTGCCCGTGGCAGGGGGCCGGCAACTGGATGACCTTTAAGGTCCCTTCCAACCCGTACCATTCTATGATTTCACTGCCTGGGAGAATCCCTTCCCTAGGGCTTGACTTTGCCTCTGGAGACGCACTGTTCCAGTGTGTCCCTTCTGCCTTGCTTTGGGTCAGAGCCATCTCCCCAGAGGCAGATGTCCCCACAGCCTGACTCCGGTTCTGTGCTGTGCTCTCAGGAAGCCTAACCCGTCTGCCCTGGATTCCCAGCTTGCTCGCAGGACACCAATACTTTTTGGGCACTCACATCTGGCAGTGGTGGCCCCCCAGCCGCTGATGTAGCAGTTTTCCATCTCCCAGAGTCGCAGCGAGCGGTCGGGCACGCAGGCGCGCTGCACATAGGGGCTGCACTGCACAGGCTGGTCGAGGTCTATCAGGGCGATGTCGTTCTTCTCGGTGAGCTTATCATAGTCCTGGTGCACGATGATCTGCCTGGCGTAGCGCACTTGGGTCTCAGGGCCCACGTGAGCCAGGCTGTTGACACCAGCCACCACTTTCCAGAAGAGGACATCACTGGAAGGTGGACGGAGAGAGGGGTGAGAGGGGTCACTGCAAGGAACGAGGCTGAGAGTTGCCTGTGGGTGCTGTTGCTGGGCACCTGCTGCTGTTGCGGGGATATCCCTGCTTCCAGCTCCTCCATACCTGGCGTTAACGAAGCAGTGGGCTGCAGTGAGCACCCACTGTGGGGTGATGAGGGTCCCTCCACACACGTGGAAAAAGTCTTGTTCCGTGACCTTTTGTATGCTGACTATCCAAGGCCAGGCTCCGGGCTGGGCATCCCAGCCCCCGACGACGCGTGAATTTCCAGAGATAAAGTAAGCCATTGGCCGGAGTCCGCAGGTCCTGTGGAAACCAGAAGCTCTTTACTGTCCTGCTCAAGGCCTTGCTGATGTTAGCACTGCAGCTCAGCTGCCTTCCCTCCGCAGCCGGCATCGCTGCAGGGAGCGCAGGGCCAGGGAACCCCATGGGGCGGGTGGGCGTCCACCCCTGTCTCTGCTTTAGCCCCGTCGAGGAGCTGTGCCAGCAGCCTGGGCTCCGCAGAGGAATTGCATATCCCCCATAGGGTTGGGGAAGCTGTGGCGTGGCCATGGGGGACAAGCGGGAACCATCCAGTGAAGCCCAGCAGAACTGCCCAAACTCCCTCCCAGCGCGTGGGCCGCTCCCTCGCGCCTATCCCATGTGAAGAACAGAACAGCAGCTGACCCAGCACAGCCTCCTTTCTGGGAGCTGCCAAGAGGGATGGGTGAGAGGCCCAAAACTGAACCCGGGATTCGAGGTGCGGCCTCCCCAGCACCGAGTCCTGGGGAATGATCCCTTCCCTGCTTCTGCTGGCCCACACTGTGGCTGATGCAAGCCAGGATGCTGTTGCCCTTCTTGGCCACCCTGCTGCCTCCTGGTCAGCCCCTGGCAAGCAGCACCCCCAGGTCCTTTTCTGCCAGGCAGCTTTCCAGCTGCTCTTCCCCGAGCCTGGAGCGTTGCCTGGGGTTGTTGCGAAGAACAGCCTGGAGCACTTACTCGCAGTTTTCCCATGTGCCCTGCGCAGTCCGGCACAGGAACAGCAGGACGAGGAGGACGAGGAGTCTTTTCATCGTGCTAGTGGCACAAAGCTGCTGCTGATCGGAGAGCTGGTGGCCAGCAGGAGCGCAGCCAACAGACTGATCGCAGTGCTCACGCTGCCCGCTGAGCCCTTGACCCTGCGCTGATGTCACAGAGGTGCTGGTCCTGGGTGCTGGGCACCAGTGGCTCGGGGCAGGGGGGACATGGGTTGTTCCAAGAAGGAGGGGAGGGAGGAGTTGGGGTTGCACATCCTTGACAGCCCCCGCCAAGTGCTCTGCTTGTGGGGTGACGACTGTCAGGCCCCTAACCATGGTTCTGGGAAAGACCGGAAGGGAAAACCCTAAATAGCTGTAGAGGCCCTGAGCTGGGCACGGTCTGAATTATGGCCACGCTGGAAGGAGGAAGAGGACTGACCTGATGTTTACATCCCCACATCCCCTTCGTGTGTCTTCTCCAGCTGTGCTCTACTTCTGTAACACCCTGGAGCGTTTGCCCATGATATCCAGGCTCCCTCACATGTGCCACAGATGCTTGAGTCACAGAATTGCAGAGAACCGGAAGTTGCAAAGGACCTTCTAGAGACTGCCCAGTCTGAAATCCAGTTCTCAAGGAGAGTTCACTAGAGCACGCATCTCAGGAACGCCTTTTATCACTCTTCAAGTCAAAAAGAGTTCTAGAACAAATCATGGAACAGTTTGGCTTGGAAGGGAGCTCAAAGCCCATCCAGTTCCAACCCCCCCTGCCTTGGGCAGGGACACCTCCCACTGGATGAGGTCGCTCAAAGCACCATCCAAGCTGGCCTTGAACACCTGTGTCAGTGCCTCACCACCCTCACTGGAAAACATTTCTTCCTACTATCACATCTCAATCTCGCTCCTTGCAGCTTAAAACCATTCCCCCTCGCCCTGTCCCTGCACTCCCTGAGAAAGAGCCCCTCCCCAATTTCTGTAGCCCCTTTCAGTACTGGAAGGCTGCTCTAAGGTCTCCCCAGTGCCTTTTCTTCTCCAGGTTCAAACCCAAGTCGCGAAGCGTGTCCTCATATGGCAGGTTCTCCAACTCTTGGACCATCTCCATGTCCTTCTTTGGACTCGCTCCAACAGATCCACGTCCTTTTTGTGCTGAAGACTCCAGAATCTGATGCAAGTGGGGTCTCACCAGAGCAGAGCAGAGGGGCAGAATCCCCTCCCTGGTCCTGCTGGCCACACTGCTTTGGATGCAGCCCAGGACACGGTTGGCTTTCGGGACTGCAAGTGATCATCGCCGGCTGATGTTGAGCTTTTCACCCAGCAGCACCCCCAAGTCCTTGTCCCCGGGGCTGCTCTCAATCCAACCTCTTCCCAGCATGTAGTCGTGCTTGGGATCGCCCCAACCCAGGGGCAAGCCCTTGTATCCTCACCTGCTCCTCATAAGTTATGACCTCTGGTCCTTTCATCAGCTTTGTTGTGTTCCTTTGGACACATTCTGCTATTCTATAACCTTCCTACATTGTGGAGGTCAGAACTGCACACACTACTTGAGGCACAGTTGAGTACAGTGGGACGACCAGTGAGCTATTCTGTGCCTAATGCACCCCAGAATATGGTTGGTCCTTTTGGCACCAGGACACATTCTTGACTCACGTTGAACTTACCATCAACCAAAACCCCCAGAGGTTTTGGAGTTGGAAGTTCAAGAGGTTTCCTTCCACCTAGATGTAAGGACCAACAGTCACTCAGAGGATGACCAAGTCGTGGAGTAGTGTCTCAAGAGAGACTGTGGGATCTCTGGCGTTAGAGGTTTTTGGGACCTGACTGGTTACCGCCGGGAGCAGGGTTTCCTTACCAAAAGTAGAGCTTTAAACCTTTTATTTTTGGTCATCAAACGCAAACGTTGACACTAATAATGGTTTTATCATCAACAACTGTTTTAGAGAGAAACCTCGCTTTTTGAAAAAGAATGAATTGAAAACTGAGTTGTTATAATTTTTTGAGCAGGAAAAGGCATAAGGCATAGGAATTTCATGCAAAGTTAAGAAGCAACACAGAAGCTAAGTGAAGCCTGATGCTGTCACACACCTGCTCCTTCATCTGTCGTTTTTTTGTCCCGTCTCTGCCACAGGGAAATTTTACTTTAGAAACTCAAGAGGCAAAGGCAGACGGAGGTAAAGGAGCTCTTCTCCAGCTTCCCGTGCTGTAACGAGGATTGTGGTTCCCAAATTGTGATGGGCAAGTGGTTGAACAGACACACAACCTCCGCGCAGTGACCCGCGTGTCATTCAGCTCTGAAAATCCTCTCAAACTGGCAATGGCTGTCTAAGTGGCCATATTAGAAGGCAAAATTAAAGAGGCAATTTCAAATTCAAGAAAGAAATGAATCGAAATGTTTGCTAATTATGTAGCTTGTGGATATTGCATCAATGTCAATCAAACTTCATGGCATTCTGAGACCGTAAATAATGTCCTCCTTGTCTCAAAACCAAACACAGTCCAGCCCTTTTCTGCCATTCCAGGTGCTCAGGGTTCGATGTGGACTCGTGAAACACACACACACCTTCACCCCGGCATCCATAAGCACAGCACGGCAATAGATTCCAGTGTAGCAGTTAGGTCCATGGAATAGCTGTGCTGGGCCTCAAGCTCCTTTCTCGGTCATTGGCACAAACCTTGGGTCTCTCCAAAGCTGCATCTCGTGGCTCATCAGCTGGTCCAATTCCGGCTTCACTGGCACACTGCGCATACACACACACACAGAGGGATCCCACTGGGCACTGGCCCAAGGCACTTTGTGCTTTCACCTGAGGCCCCCATGACCTCCAGCCCCTCTGATGGCTGTTTCCGTTTTCGGTTGCAACCCTCCTTCCTCTTAGACCAGGCAGGGGTTCACCAGAGCATTAGAGCTTGAATGGCTTTCAATTGGAACGGGGAAGAATTAGATCGGACATTAGGAAGAAATTCGTCACAATGAGGCTGGTGAGACATTGGCACGGGTTGTCCAGGGAAATTGTGGCTGCCCCCTCCCTGCAAGTGTTCAAAGCCAGGCTGGATGGGGCCTTGAACAACCTGGTCTCGTGAGAAGTGTCCCTGCCCGTTGCAGGAGGGATGGAACTGGATGATCTTTAGGGTCCCTTCCAACCAAAACCATTCTAGGATTCTATGACTCTTCCTATTTGCGCCATTCTCTCTGTCTGAAACCTCATAGTGCAGGGGCTGGGCATGGAGTCCTTGCCTCACCCAGGAGACAGAATGGGACTGAAGCAGGGCTTCCGGGGAAAACCAGGGATTTTATTTCCAGAACAAAGAGAAACACGAGGATAGACAAATGGAATGACAGCCAGAGAAGACACTGATGGGTCGTCTGAGGAGCGTAGGCAGCACCCAGAGTTCTTCAATACTGAGGCTGCCTTTGGAACAGCAGGCATTGCCCCATCAGGACATGATGGTGGGACTCTGCAGCCTGCCCCGCATCCTCTTCCCGCAGCTCCTTAGGTGTTTCCAGCTCTGAGGACCTGCAGGAGCTCCTGCACCCGAGAGAAAATCTCCACCAGTTTCTGCATGGGGTAAAGGCAGGAGTTGAACCGGCTCGGCTCTGGTGGACTTGGCTGGGGTGTCTGACCGGGAGTCAAAGTAAAGAGAAGATGGCTGTTGTCCCCTTCTGTTGTTGTGGCTGCTCCTCCTGAGCGCAGCCCCATCTGGGCCAGGATCCAGTCACCGAAGTGCTGCGTGGAAGTGTATACTCCTGGTCGACGAGCCCTGGCGCAGCCTTTTCCCCAGCTGGTCACTCCCACCAGCCAGAACTGGTCACTGTGGTGATCTTGACAGACCAGAGGACCACCGCTGTCCCCCTGCAACGGAGGAGAGAGGAGTCAGGGGTTGCTGGGGGCTATCTCAGAGCCAGAGTTTCTCCTGCTCTCCCCCAGCAGCTCCAGAGCTGTGTTGCCTGCACAGAAAGGCTCTGCTCTGGCGCTGGAGCCAACAGGACGTGGTCAGGGAGGTGTCCATGGCCTGTAAGGGGGGCAGAGGGATGTTCCAGGGCCAGATTGGGAGCTCCTACCTGGCAGGTGTCAATGCCGCCCTGCGGATAGCCCGCACACAGGTTGTGGGGGTGGATGGCCCCGCGGTACCACCCGCTGCTGTTGCAGACCTGGGTGTCAAGGAGGTAGACCTGGGCCTCCTGAAGCACGAAGGGTGTTCCTGCAGCTGTGGGCACAGACAGAAATTAACACGCGGCATCTCCCTGCCACTTCACCTCCTCCCTCTACTGCGCTCGTAGGAGACCCCGCCTGGAGTGCTGTGTCGGGTTCTGCAATCCCCAACATCAGAAGGATGTGCAGCTGTTGGGACAGGTGTAGGGGAGAGCTACGAAGATGATGATCAGAGGGCTGGAGCACCTCTGCAATGAGGACAGGCTGAGACAGTTGGGGTTATTCAAGGGCAGGCTGGATGGGGCCTTGAACAGCCTGGTCTAGTGAGAGGTGTCCCTGCCCGTGGCAGGGGGCCTGCAACTGGATGACCTTTAAGGTCCCTTCCAACCCGTACCATTCTATGATTTCACTGCCTGGGAGAATCCCTTCCCTAGGGCTTGACTTTGCCTCTGGAGACGCACTGTTCCAGTGTGTCCCTTCTGCCTTGCTTTGGGTCAGAGCCATCTCCCCAGAGGCAGATGTCCCCACAGCCTGACTCCGGTTCTGTGCTGTGCTCTCAGGAAGCCTAACCCGTCTGCCCTGGATTCCCAGCTTGCTCGCAGGACACCAATACTTTTTGGGCACTCACATCTGGCAGTGGTGGCCCCCCAGCCGCTGATGTAGCAGTTTTCCATCTCCCAGAGTCGCAGCGAGCGGTCGGGCACGCAGGCGCGCTGCACATAGGGGCTGCACTGCACAGGCTGGTCGAGGTCTATCAGGGCGATGTCGTTCTTCTCGGTGAGCTTATCATAGTCCTGGTGCACGATGATCTGCCTGGCGTAGCGCACTTGGGTCTCAGGGCCCACGTGAGCCAGGCTGTTGACACCAGCCACCACTTTCCAGAAGAGGACATCACTGGAAGGTGGACGGAGAGAGGGGTGAGAGGGGTCACTGCAAGGAACGAGGCTGAGAGTTGCCTGTGGGTGCTGTTGCTGGGCACCTGCTGCTGTTGCGGGGATATCCCTGCTTCCAGCTCCTCCATACCTGGCGTTAACGAAGCAGTGGGCTGCAGTGAGCACCCACTGTGGGGTGATGAGGGTCCCTCCACACACGTGGAAAAAGTCTTGTTCCGTGACCTTTTGTATGCTGACTATCCAAGGCCAGGCTCCGGGCTGGGCATCCCAGCCCCCGACGACGCGTGAATTTCCAGAGATAAAGTAAGCCATTGGCCGGAGTCCGCAGGTCCTGTGGAAACCAGAAGCTCTTTACTGTCCTGCTCAAGGCCTTGCTGATGTTAGCACTGCAGCTCAGCTGCCTTCCCTCCGCAGCCGGCATCGCTGCAGGGAGCGCAGGGCCAGGGAACCCCATGGGGCGGGTGGGCGTCCACCCCTGTCTCTGCTTTAGCCCCGTCGAGGAGCTGTGCCAGCAGCCTGGGCTCCGCAGAGGAATTGCATATCCCCCATAGGGTTGGGGAAGCTGTGGCGTGGCCATGGGGGACAAGCGGGAACCATCCAGTGAAGCCCAGCAGAACTGCCCAAACTCCCTCCCAGCGCGTGGGCCGCTCCCTCGCGCCTATCCCATGTGAAGAACAGAACAGCAGCTGACCCACCACAGCCTCCTTTCTGGGAGCTGCCAAGAGGGATGGGTGAGAGGCCCAAAACTGAACCCGGGATTCGAGGTGCGGCCTCCCCAGCACCGAGTCCTGGGGAATGATCCCTTCCCTGCTTCTACTGGCCCACACTGTGGCTGATGCAAGCCAGGATGCTGTTGCCCTTCTTGGCCACCCTGCTGCCTCCTGGTCAGCCCCTGGCAAGCAGCACCCCCAGGTCCTTTTCTGCCAGGCAGCTTTCCAGCTGCTCTTCCCCGAGCCTGGAGCGTTGCCTGGGGTTGTTGCGAAGAACAGCCTGGAGCACTTACTCGCAGTTTTCCCATGTGCCCTGCGCAGTCCGGCACAGGAACAGCAGGACGAGGAGGACGAGGAGTCTTTTCATCGTGCTAGTGGCACAAAGCTGCTGCTGATCGGAGAGCTGGTGGCCAGCAGGAGCGCAGCCAACAGACTGATCGCAGTGCTCACGCTGCCCGCTGAGCCCTTGACCCTGCGCTGATGTCACAGAGGTGCTGGTCCTGGGTGCTGGGCACCAGTGGCTCGGGGCAGGGGGGACATGGGTTGTTCCAAGAAGGAGGGGAGGGAGGAGTTGGGGTTGCACATCCTTGACAGCCCCCGCCAAGTGCTCTGCTTGTGGGGTGACGACTGTCAGGCCCCTAACCATGGTTCTGGGAAAGACCGGAAGGGAAAACCCTAAATAGCTGTAGAGGCCCTGAGCTGGGCACGGTCTGAATTATGGCCACGCTGGAAGGAGGAAGAGGACTGACCTGATGTTTACATCCCCACATCCCCTTCGTGTGTCTTCTCCAGCTGTGCTCTACTTCTGTAACACCCTGGAGCGTTTGCCCATGATATCCAGGCTCCCTCACATGTGCCACAGATGCTTGAGTCACAGAATTGCAGAGAACCGGAAGTTGCAAAGGACCTTCTAGAGACTGCCCAGTCTGAAATCCAGTTCTCAAGGAGAGTTCACTAGAGCACGCATCTCAGGAACGCCTTTTATCACTCTTCAAGTCAAAAAGAGTTCTAGAACAAATCATGGAACAGTTTGGCTTGGAAGGGAGCTCAAAGCCCATCCAGTTCCAACCCCCCCTGCCTTGGGCAGGGACACCTCCCACTGGATGAGGTCGCTCAAAGCACCATCCAAGCTGGCCTCGAACACCTGTGTCAGTGCCTCACCACCCTCACTGGAAAACATTTCTTCCTACTATCACATCTCAATCTCGCTCCTTGCAGCTTAAAACCATTCCCCCTCGCCCTGTCCCTGCACTCCCTGAGAAAGAGCCCCTCCCCAATTTCTGTAGCCCCTTTCAGTACTGGAAGGCTGCTCTAAGGTCTCCCCAGGGCCTTTTCTTCTCCAGGTTCAAACCCAAGTCGCGAAGCGTGTCCTCATATGGCAGGTTCTCCAACTCTTGGACCATCTCCATGTCCTTCTTTGGACTCGCTCCAACAGATCCACGTCCTTTTTGTGCTGAAGACTCCAGAATCTGATGCAAGTGGGGTCTCACCAGAGCAGAGCAGAGGGGCAGAATCCACTCCCTGGTCCTGCTGGCCACACTGCTTTGGATGCAGCCCAGGACACGGTTGGCTTTCGGGACTGCAAGTGATCATCGCCGGCTGATGTTGAGCTTTTCACCCAGCAGCACCCCCACGTCCTTGTCCCCGGGGCTGCTCTCAATCCAACCTCTTCCCAGCATGTAGTCGTGCTTGGGATCGCCCCAACCCAGGGGCAAGCCCTTGTATCCTCACCTGCTCCTCATAAGTTATGACCTCTGGTCCTTTCATCAGCTTTGTTGTGTTCCTTTGGACACATTCTGCTATTCTATAACCTTCCTACATTGTGGAGGTCAGAACTGCACACACTACTTGAGGCACAGTTGAGTACAGTGGGACGACCAGTGAGCTATTCTGTGCCTAATGCACCCCAGAATATGGTTGGTCCTTTTGGCACCAGGACACATTCTTGACTCACGTTGAACTTACCATCAACCAAAACCCCCAGAGGTTTTGGAGTTGGAAGTTCAAGAGGTTTCCTTCCACCTAGATGTAAGGACCAACAGTCACTCAGAGGATGACCAAGTCGTGGAGTAGTGTCTCAAGAGAGACTGTGGGATCTCTGGCGTTAGAGGTTTTTGGGACCTGACTGGTTACCGCCGGGAGCAGGGTTTCCTTACCAAAAGTAGAGCTTTAAACCTTTTATTTTTGGTCATCAAATGCAAACGTTGACACTAATAATGGTTTTATCATCAACAACTGTTTTAGAGAGAAACCTCGCTTTTTGAAAAAGAATGAATTGAAAACTGAGTTGTTATAATTTTTTGAGCAGGAAAAGGCATAAGGCATAGGAATTTCATGCAAAGTTAAGAAGCAACACAGAAGCTAAGTGAAGCCTGATGCTGTCACACACCTGCTCCTTCATCTGTCGTTTTTTTGTCCCGTCTCTGCCACAGGGAAATTTTACTTTAGAAACTCAAGAGGCAAAGGCAGACGGAGGTAAAGGAGCTCTTCTCCAGCTTCCCGTGCTGTAACGAGGATTGTGGTTCCCAAATTGTGATGGGCAAGTGGTTGAACAGACACACAACCTCCGCGCAGTGACCCGCGTGTCATTCAGCTCTGAAAATCCTCTCAAACTGGCAATGGCTGTCTAAGTGGCCATGTTAGAAGGCAAAATTAAAGAGGCAATTTCAAATTCAAGAAAGAAATGAATCGAAATGTTTGCTAATTATGTAGCTTGTGGATATTGCATCAATGTCAATCAAACTTCATGGCATTCTGAGACCGTAAATAATGTCCTCCTTGTCTCAAAACCAAACACAGTCCAGCCCTTTTCTGCCATTCCAGGTGCTCAGGGTTCGATGTGGACTCGTGAAACACACACACACCTTCACCCCGGCATCCATAAGCACAGCACGGCAATAGATTCCAGTGTAGCAGTTAGGTCCATGGAATAGCTGTGCTGGGCCTCAAGCTCCTTTCCCGGTCATTGGCACAAACCTTGGGTCTCTCCAAAGCTGCATCTCGTGGCTCATCAGCTGGTCCAATTCCGGCTTCACTGGCACACTGCGCATACACACACACACAGAGGGATCCCACTGGGCACTGGCCCAAGGCACTTTGTGCTTTCACCTGAGGCCCCCATGACCTCCAGCCCCTCTGATGGCTGTTTCCGTTTTCGGTTGCAACCCTCCTTCCTCTTAGACCAGGCAGGGGTTCACCAGAGCATTAGAGCTTGAATGGCTTTCAATTGGAACGGGGAAGAATTAGATCGGACATTAGGAAGAAATTCGTCACAATGAGGCTGGTGAGACATTGGCACGGGTTGTCCAGGGAAATTGTGGCTGCCCCCTCCCTGCAAGTGTTCAAAGCCAGGCTGGATGGGGCCTTGAACAACCTGGTCTCGTGAGAAGTGTCCCTGCCCGTTGCAGGAGGGATGGAACTGGATGATCTTTAGGGTCCCTTCCAACCAAAACCATTCTAGGATTCTATGACTCTTCCTATTTGCGCCGTTCTCTCTGTCTGAAACCTCATAGTGCAGGGGCTGGGCATGGAGTCCTTGCCTCACCCAGGAGACAGAATGGGACTGAAGCAGGGCTTCCGGGGAAAACCAGGGATTTTATTTCCAGAACAAAGAGAAACACGAGGATAGACAAATGGAATGACAGCCAGAGAAGACACTGATGGGTCGTCTGAGGAGCGTAGGCAGCACCCAGAGTTCTTCAATACTGAGGCTGCCTTTGGAACAGCAGGCATTGCCCCATCAGGACATGATGGTGGGACTCTGCAGCCTGCCCCGCATCCTCTTCCCGCAGCTCCTTAGGTGTTTCCAGCTCTGAGGACCTGCAGGAGCTCCTGCACCCGAGAGAAAATCTCCACCAGTTTCTGCATGGGGTAAAGGCAGGAGTTGAACCGGCTCGGCTCTGGTGGACTTGGCTGGGGTGTCTGACCGGGAGTCAAAGTAAAGAGAAGATGGCTGTTGTCCCCTTCTGTTGTTGTGGCTGCTCCTCCTGAGCGCAGCCCCATCTGGGCCAGGATCCAGTCACCGAAGTGCTGCGTGGAAGTGTATACTCCTGGTCGACGAGCCCTGGCGCAGCCTTTTCCCCAGCTGGTCACTCCCACCAGCCAGAACTGGTCACTGTGGTGATCTTGACAGACCAGAGGACCACCGCTGTCCCCCTGCAACGGAGGAGAGAGGAGTCAGGGGTTGCTGGGGGCTATCTCAGAGCCAGAGTTTCTCCTGCTCTCCCCCAGCAGCTCCAGAGCTGTGTTGCCTGCACAGAAAGGCTCTGCTCTGGCGCTGGAGCCAACAGGACGTGGTCAGGGAGGTGTCCATGGCCTGTAAGGGGGGCAGAGGGATGTTCCAGGGCCAGATTGGGAGCTCCTACCTGGCAGGTGTCAATGCCGCCCTGCGGATAGCCCGCACACAGGTTGTGGGGGTGGATGGCCCCGCGGTACCACCCGCTGCTGTTGCAGACCTGGGTGTCAAGGAGGTAGACCTGGGCCTCCTGAAGCACGAAGGGTGTTCCTGCAGCTGTGGGCACAGACAGAAATTAACACGCGGCATCTCCCTGCCACTTCACCTCCTCCCTCTACTGCGCTCGTAGGAGACCCCGCCTGGAGTGCTGTGTCGGGTTCTGCAATCCCCAACATCAGAAGGATGTGCAGCTGTTGGGACAGGTGTAGGGGAGGGCTACGAAGATGATGATCAGAGGGCTGGAGCACCTCTGCAATGAGGACAGGCTGAGACAGTTGGGGTTATTCAAGGGCAGGCTGGATGGGGCCTTGAACAGCCTGGTCTAGTGAGAGGTGTCCCTGCCCGTGGCAGGGGGCCTGCAACTGGATGACCTTTAAGGTCCCTTCCAACCCGTACCATTCTATGATTACACTGCCTGGGAGAATCCCTTCCCTAGGGCTTGACTTTGCCTCTGGAGACGCACTGTTCCAGTGTGTCCCTTCTGCCTTGCTTTGGGTCAGAGCCATCTCCCCAGAGGCAGATGTCCCCACAGCCTGACTCCGGTTCTGTGCTGTGCTCTCAGGAAGCCTAACCCGTCTGCCCTGGATTCCCAGCTTGCTCGCAGGACACCAATACTTTTTGGGCACTCACATCTGGCAGTGGTGGCCCCCCAGCCGCTGATGTAGCAGTTTTCCATCTCCCAGAGTCGCAGCGAGCGGTCGGGCACGCAGGCGCGCTGCACATAGGGGCTGCACTGCACAGGCTGGTCGAGGTCTATCAGGGCGATGTCGTTCTTCTCGGTGAGCTTATCATAGTCCTGGTGCACGATGATCTGCCTGGCGTAGCGCACTTGGGTCTCAGGGCCCACGTGAGCCAGGCTGTTGACACCAGCCACCACTTTCCAGAAGAGGACATCACTGGAAGGTGGACGGAGAGAGGGGTGAGAGGGGTCACTGCAAGGAACGAGGCTGAGAGTTGCCTGTGGGTGCTGTTGCTGGGCACCTGCTGCTGTTGCGGGGATATCCCTGCTTCCAGCTCCTCCATACCTGGCGTTAACGAAGCAGTGGGCTGCAGTGAGCACCCACTGTGGGGTGATGAGGGTCCCTCCACACACGTGGAAAAAGTCTTGTTCCGTGACCTTTTGTATGCTGACTATCCAAGGCCAGGCTCCGGGCTGGGCATCCCAGCCCCCGACGACGCGTGAATTTCCAGAGATAAAGTAAGCCATTGGCCGGAGTCCGCAGGTCCTGTGGAAACCAGAAGCTCTTTACTGTCCTGCTCAAGGCCTTGCTGATGTTAGCACTGCAGCTCAGCTGCCTTCCCTCCGCAGCCGGCATCGCTGCAGGGAGCGCAGGGCCAGGGAACCCCATGGGGCGGGTGGGCGTCCACCCCTGTCTCTGCTTTAGCCCCGTCGAGGAGCTGTGCCAGCAGCCTGGGCTCCGCAGAGGAATTGCATATCCCCCATAGGGTTGGGGAAGCTGTGGCGTGGCCATGGGGGACAAGCGGGAACCATCCAGTGAAGCCCAGCAGAACTGCCCAAACTCCCTCCCAGCACGTGGGCCGCTCCCTCGCGCCTATCCCATGTGAAGAACAGAACAGCAGCTGACCCACCACAGCCTCCTTTCTGGGAGCTGCCAAGAGGGATGGGTGAGAGGCCCAAAACTGAACCCGGGATTCGAGGTGCGGCCTCCCCAGCACCGAGTCCTGGGGAATGATCCCTTCCCTGCTTCTGCTGGCCCACACTGTGGCTGATGCAAGCCAGGATGCTGTTGCCCTTCTTGGCCACCCTGCTGCCTCCTGGTCAGCCCCTGGCAAGCAGCACCCCCAGGTCCTTTTCTGCCAGGCAGCTTTCCAGCTGCTCTTCCCCGAGCCTGGAGCGTTGCCTGGGGTTGTTGCGAAGAACAGCCTGGAGCACTTACTCGCAGTTTTCCCATGTGCCCTGCGCAGTCCGGCACAGGAACAGCAGGACGAGGAGGACGAGGAGTCTTTTCATCGTGCTAGTGGCACAAAGCTGCTGCTGATCGGAGAGCTGGTGGCCAGCAGGAGCGCAGCCAACAGACTGATCGCAGTGCTCACGCTGCCCGCTGAGCCCTTGACCCTGCGCTGATGTCACAGAGGTGCTGGTCCTGGGTGCTGGGCACCAGTGGCTCGGGGCAGGGGGGACATGGGTTGTTCCAAGAAGGAGGGGAGGGAGGAGTTGGGGTTGCACATCCTTGACAGCCCCCGCCAAGTGCTCTGCTTGTGGGGTGACGACTGTCAGGCCCCTAACCATGGTTCTGGGAAAGACCGGAAGGGAAAACCCTAAATAGCTGTAGAGGCCCTGAGCTGGGCACGGTCTGAATTATGGCCACGCTGGAAGGAGGAAGAGGACTGACCTGATGTTTACATCCCCACATCCCCTTCGTGTGTCTTCTCCAGCTGTGCTCTACTTCTGTAACACCCTGGAGCGTTTGCCCATGATATCCAGGCTCCCTCACATGTGCCACAGATGCTTGAGTCACAGAATTGCAGAGAACCGGAAGTTGCAAAGGACCTTCTAGAGACTGCCCAGTCTGAAATCCAGTTCTCAAGGAGAGTTCACTAGAGCACGCATCTCAGGAACGCCTTTTATCACTCTTCAAGTCAAAAAGAGTTCTAGAACAAATCATGGAACAGTTTGGCTTGGAAGGGAGCTCAAAGCCCATCCAGTTCCAACCCCCCCTGCCTTGGGCAGGGACACCTCCCACTGGATGAGGTCGCTCAAAGCACCATCCAAGCTGGCCTTGAACACCTGTGTCAGTGCCTCACCACCCTCACTGGAAAACATTTCTTCCTACTATCACATCTCAATCTCGCCCCTTGCAGCTTAAAACCATTCCCCCTCGCCCTGTCCCTGCACTCCCTGAGAAAGAGCCCCTCCCCAATTTCTGTAGCCCCTTTCAGTACTGGAAGGCTGCTCTAAGGTCTCCCCAGTGCCTTTTCTTCTCCAGGTTCAAACCCAAGTCGCGAAGTGTGTCCTCATATGGCAGGTTCTCCAACTCTTGGACCATCTCCATGTCCTTCTTTGGACTCGCTCCAACAGATCCACGTCCTTTTTGTGCTGAAGACTCCAGAATCTGATGCAAGTGGGGTCTCACCAGAGCAGAGCAGAGGGGCAGAATCCACTCCCTGGTCCTGCTGGCCACACTGCTTTGGATGCAGCCCAGGACACGGTTGGCTTTCGGGACTGCAAGTGATCATCGCCGGCTGATGTTGAGCTTTTCACCCAGCAGCACCCCCAAGTCCTTGTCCCCGGGGCTGCTCTCAATCCAACCTCTTCCCAGCATGTAGTCGTGCTTGGGATCGCCCCAACCCAGGGGCAAGCCCTTGTATCCTCACCTGCTCCTCATAAGTTATGACCTCTGGTCCTTTCATCAGCTTTGTTGTGTTCCTTTGGACACATTCTGCTATTCTATAACCTTCCTACATTGTGGAGGTCAGAACTGCACACACTACTTGAGGCACAGTTGAGTACAGTGGGACGACCAGTGAGCTATTCTGTGCCTAATGCACCCCAGAATATGGTTGGTCCTTTTGGCACCAGGACACATTCTTGACTCACGTTGAACTTACCATCAACCAAAACCCCCAGAGGTTTTGGAGTTGGAAGTTCAAGAGGTTTCCTTCCACCTAGATGTAAGGACCAACAGTCACTCAGAGGATGACCAAGTCGTGGAGTAGTGTCTCAAGAGAGACTGTGGGATCTCTGGCGTTAGAGGTTTTTGGGACCTGACTGGTTACCGCCGGGAGCAGGGTTTCCTTACCAAAAGTAGAGCTTTAAACCTTTTATTTTTGGTCATCAAATGCAAACGTTGACACTAATAATGGTTTTATCATCAACAACTGTTTTAGAGAGAAACCTCGCTTTTTGAAAAAGAATGAATTGAAAACTGAGTTGTTATAATTTTTTGAGCAGGAAAAGGCATAAGGCATAGGAATTTCATGCAAAGTTAAGAAGCAACACAGAAGCTAAGTGAAGCCTGATGCTGTCACACACCTGCTCCTTCATCTGTCGTTTTTTTGTCCCGTCTCTGCCACAGGGAAATTTTACTTTAGAAACTCAAGAGGCAAAGGCAGACGGAGGTAAAGGAGCTCTTCTCCAGCTTCCCGTGCTGTAACGAGGATTGTGGTTCCCAAATTGTGATGGGCAAGTGGTTGAACAGACACACAACCTCCGCGCAGTGACCCGCGTGTCATTCAGCTCTGAAAATCCTCTCAAACTGGCAATGGCTGTCTAAGTGGCCATGTTAGAAGGCAAAATTAAAGAGGCAATTTCAAATTCAAGAAAGAAATGAATCGAAATGTTTGCTAATTATGTAGCTTGTGGATATTGCATCAATGTCAATCAAACTTCATGGCATTCTGAGACCGTAAATAATGTCCTCCTTGTCTCAAAACCAAACACAGTCCAGCCCTTTTCTGCCATTCCAGGTGCTCAGGGTTCGATGTGGACTCGTGAAACACACACACACCTTCACCCCGGCATCCATAAGCACAGCACGGCAATAGATTCCAGTGTAGCAGTTAGGTCCATGGAATAGCTGTGCTGGGCCTCAAGCTCCTTTCCCGGTCATTGGCACAAACCTTGGGTCTCTCCAAAGCTGCATCTCGTGGCTCATCAGCTGGTCCAATTCCGGCTTCACTGGCACACTGCGCATACACACACACACAGAGGGATCCCACTGGGCACTGGCCCAAGGCACTTTGTGCTTTCACCTGAGGCCCCCATGACCTCCAGCCCCTCTGATGGCTGTTTCCGTTTTCGGTTGCAACCCTCCTTCCTCTTAGACCAGGCAGGGGTTCACCAGAGCATTAGAGCTTGAATGGCTTTCAATTGGAACGGGGAAGAATTAGATCGGACATTAGGAAGAAATTCGTCACAATGAGGCTGGTGAGACATTGGCACGGGTTGTCCAGGGAAATTGTGGCTGCCCCCTCCCTGCAAGTGTTCAAAGCCAGGCTGGATGGGGCCTTGAACAACCTGGTCTCGTGAGAAGTGTCCCTGCCCGTTGCAGGAGGGATGGAACTGGATGATCTTTAGGGTCCCTTCCAACCAAAACCATTCTAGGATTCTATGACTCTTCCTATTTGCGCCGTTCTCTCTGTCTGAAACCTCATAGTGCAGGGGCTGGGCATGGAGTCCTTGCCTCACCCAGGAGACAGAATGGGACTGAAGCAGGGCTTCCGGGGAAAACCAGGGATTTTATTTCCAGAACAAAGAGAAACACGAGGATAGACAAATGGAATGACAGCCAGAGAAGACACTGATGGGTCGTCTGAGGAGCGTAGGCAGCACCCAGAGTTCTTCAATACTGAGGCTGCCTTTGGAACAGCAGGCATTGCCCCATCAGGACATGATGGTGGGACTCTGCAGCCTGCCCCGCATCCTCTTCCCGCAGCTCCTTAGGTGTTTCCAGCTCTTAGGACCTGCAGGAGCTCCTGCACCCGAGAGAAAATCTCCACCAGTTTCTGCATGGGGTAAAGGCAGGAGTTGAACCGGCTCGGCTCTGGTGGACTTGGCTGGGGTGTCTGACCGGGAGTCAAAGTAAAGAGAAGATGGCTGTTGTCCCCTTCTGTTGTTGTGGCTGCTCCTCCTGAGCGCAGCCCCATCTGGGCCAGGATCCAGTCACCGAAGTGCTGCGTGGAAGTGTATACTCCTGGTCGACGAGCCCTGGCGCAGCCTTTTCCCCAGCTGGTCACTCCCACCAGCCAGAACTGGTCACTGTGGTGATCTTGACAGACCAGAGGACCACCGCTGTCCCCCTGCAACGGAGGAGAGAGGAGTCAGGGGTTGCTGGGGGCTATCTCAGAGCCAGAGTTTCTCCTGCTCTCCCCCAGCAGCTCCAGAGCTGTGTTGCCTGCACAGAAAGGCTCTGCTCTGGCGCTGGAGCCAACAGGACGTGGTCAGGGAGGTGTCCATGGCCTGTAAGGGGGGCAGAGGGATGTTCCAGGGCCAGATTGGGAGCTCCTACCTGGCAGGTGTCAATGCCGCCCTGCGGATAGCCCGCACACAGGTTGTGGGGGTGGATGGCCCCGCGGTACCACCCGCTGCTGTTGCAGACCTGGGTGTCAAGGAGGTAGACCTGGGCCTCCTGAAGCACGAAGGGTGTTCCTGCAGCTGTGGGCACAGACAGAAATTAACACGCGGCATCTCCCTGCCACTTCACCTCCTCCCTCTACTGCGCTCGTAGGAGACCCCGCCTGGAGTGCTGTGTCGGGTTCTGCAATCCCCAACATCAGAAGGATGTGCAGCTGTTGGGACAGGTGTAGGGGAGGGCTACGAAGATGATGATCAGAGGGCTGGAGCACCTCTGCAATGAGGACAGGCTGAGACAGTTGGGGTTATTCAAGGGCAGGCTGGATGGGGCCTTGAACAGCCTGGTCTAGTGAGAGGTGTCCCTGCCCGTGGCAGGGGGCCTGCAACTGGATGACCTTTAAGGTCCCTTCCAACCCGTACCATTCTATGATTTCACTGCCTGGGAGAATCCCTTCCCTAGGGCTTGACTTTGCCTCTGGAGACGCACTGTTCCAGTGTGTCCCTTCTGCCTTGCTTTGGGTCAGAGCCATCTCCCCAGAGGCAGATGTCCCCACAGCCTGACTCCGGTTCTGTGCTGTGCTCTCAGGAAGCCTAACCCGTCTGCCCTGGATTCCCAGCTTGCTCGCAGGACACCAATACTTTTTGGGCACTCACATCTGGCAGTGGTGGCCCCCCAGCCGCTGATGTAGCAGTTTTCCATCTCCCAGAGTCGCAGCGAGCGGTCGGGCACGCAGGCGCGCTGCACATAGGGGCTGCACTGCACAGGCTGGTCGAGGTCTATCAGGGCGATGTCGTTCTTCTCGGTGAGCTTATCATAGTCCTGGTGCACGATGATCTGCCTGGCGTAGCGCACTTGGGTCTCAGGGCCCACGTGAGCCAGGCTGTTGACACCAGCCACCACTTTCCAGAAGAGGACATCACTGGAAGGTGGACGGAGAGAGGGGTGAGAGGGGTCACTGCAAGGAACGAGGCTGAGAGTTGCCTGTGGGTGCTGTTGCTGGGCACCTGCTGCTGTTGCGGGGATATCCCTGCTTCCAGCTCCTCCATACCTGGCGTTAACGAAGCAGTGGGCTGCAGTGAGCACCCACTGTGGGGTGATGAGGGTCCCTCCACACACGTGGAAAAAGTCTTGTTCCGTGACCTTTTGTATGCTGACTATCCAAGGCCAGGCTCCGGGCTGGGCATCCCAGCCCCCGACGACGCGTGAATTTCCAGAGATAAAGTAAGCCATTGGCCGGAGTCCGCAGGTCCTGTGGAAACCAGAAGCTCTTTACTGTCCTGCTCAAGGCCTTGCTGATGTTAGCACTGCAGCTCAGCTGCCTTCCCTCCGCAGCCGGCATCGCTGCAGGGAGCGCAGGGCCAGGGAACCCCATGGGGCGGGTGGGCGTCCACCCCTGTCTCTGCTTTAGCCCCGTCGAGGAGCTGTGCCAGCAGCCTGGGCTCCGCAGAGGAATTGCATATCCCCCATAGGGTTGGGGAAGCTGTGGCGTGGCCATGGGGGACAAGCGGGAACCATCCAGTGAAGCCCAGCAGAACTGCCCAAACTCCCTCCCAGCGCGTGGGCCGCTCCCTCGCGCCTATCCCATGTGAAGAACAGAACAGCAGCTGACCCAGCACAGCCTCCTTTCTGGGATCTGCCAAGAGGGATGGGTGAGAGGCCCAAAACTGAACCCGGGATTCGAGGTGCGGCCTCCCCAGCACCGAGTCCTGGGGAATGATCCCTTCCCTGCTTCTGCTGGCCCACACTGTGGCTGATGCAAGCCAGAATGCTGTTGCCCTTCTTGGCCACCCTGCTGCCTCCTGGTCAGCCCCTGGCAAGCAGCACCCCCAGGTCCTTTTCTGCCAGGCAGCTTTCCAGCTGCTCTTCCCCGAGCCTGGAGCGTTGCCTGGGGTTGTTGCGAAGAACAGCCTGGAGCACTTACTCGCAGTTTTCCCATGTGCCCTGCGCAGTCCGGCACAGGAACAGCAGGACGAGGAGGACGAGGAGTCTTTTCATCGTGCTAGTGGCACAAAGCTGCTGCTGATCGGAGAGCTGGTGGCCAGCAGGAGCGCAGCCAACAGACTGATCACAGTGCTCACGCTGCCCGCTGAGCCCTTGACCCTGCGCTGATGTCACAGAGGTGCTGGTCCTGGGTGCTGGGCACCAGTGGCTCGGGGCAGGGGGGACATGGGTTGTTCCAAGAAGGAGGGGAGGGAGGAGTTGGGGTTGCACATCCTTGACAGCCCCCGCCAAGTGCTCTGCTTGTGGGGTGACGACTGTCAGGCCGCTAACCATGGTTCTGGGAAAGACCGGAAGGGAAAACCCTAAATAGCTGTAGAGGCCCTGAGCTGGGCACGGTCTGAATTATGGCCATGCTGGAAGGAGGAAGAGGACTGACCTGATGTTTACATCCCCACATCCCCTTCGTGTGTCTTCTCCAGCTGTGCTCTACTTCTGTAACACCCTGGAGCGTTTGCCCATGATAGCCAGGCTCCCTCACATGTGCCACAGATGCTTGAGTCACAGAATTGCAGAGAACCGGAAGTAGCAAAGGACCTTCTAGAGACTGCCCAGTCTGAAATCCAGTTCTCAAGGAGAGTTCACTAGAGCACGCATCTCAGGAACGCCTTTTATCACTCTTCAAGTCAAAAAGAGTTCTAGAACAAATCATGGAACAGTTTGGCTTGGAAGGGAGCTCAAAGCCCATCCAGTTCCAACCCCCCCTGCCTTGGGCAGGGACACCTCCCACTGGATGAGGTCGCTCAAAGCACCATCCAAGGTGGCCTTGAACACCTGTGTCAGTGCCTCACCACCCTCACTGGAAAACATTTCTTCCTACTATCACATCTCAATCTCGCTCCTTGCAGCTTAAAACCATTCCCCCTCGCCCTGTCCCTGCACTCCCTGAGAAAGAGCCCCTCCCCAATTTCTGTAGCCCCTTTCAGTACTGGAAGGCTGCTCTAAGGTCTCCCCAGTGCCTTTTCTTCTCCAGGTTCAAACCCAAGTCGCGAAGCGTGTCCTCATATGGCAGGTTCTCCAACTCTTGGACCATCTCCATGTCCTTCTTTGGACTCGCTCCAACAGATCCACGTCCTTTTTGTGCTGAAGACTCCAGAATCTGATGCAAGTGGGGTCTCACCAGAGCAGAGCAGAGGGGCAGAATCCCCTCCCTGGTCCTGCTGGCCACACTGCTTTGGATGCAGCCCAGGACACGGTTGGCTTTCGGGACTGCAAGTGATCATCGCCGGCTGATGTTGAGCTTTTCACCCAGCAGCACCCCCAAGTCCTTGTCCCCGGGGCTGCTCTCAATCCAACCTCTTCCCAGCATGTAGTCGTGCTTGGGATTGCCCCAACCCAGGGGCAAGCCCTTGTATCCTCACCTGCTCCTCATAAGTTATGACCTCTGGTCCTTTCATCAGCTTTGTTGTGTTCCTTTGGACACATTCTGCTATTCTATAACCTTCCTACATTGTGGAGGTCAGAACTGCACACACTACTTGAGGCACAGTTGAGTACAGTGGGACGACCAGTGAGCTATTCTGTGCCTAATGCACCCCAGAATATGGTTGGTCCTTTTGGCACCAGGACACATTCTTGACTCACGTTGAACTTACCATCAACCAAAACCCCCAGAGGTTTTGGAGTTGAAAGTTCAAGAGGTTTCCTTCCACCTAGATGTAAGGACCAACAGTCACTCAGAGGATGACCAAGTCGTGGAGTAGTGTCTCAAGAGAGACTGTGGGATCTCTGGCGTTAGAGGTTTTTGGGACCTGACTGGTTACCGCCGGGAGCAGGGTTTCCTTACCAAAAGTAGAGCTTTAAACCTTTTATTTTTGGTCATCAAATGCAAACGTCGACACTAATAATGGTTTTATCATCAACAACTGTTTTAGAGAGAAACCTCGCTTTTTGAAAAAGAATGAATTGAAAACTGAGTTGTTATAATTTTTTGAGCAGGAAAAGGCATAAGGCATAGGAATTTCATGCAAAGTTAAGAAGCAACACAGAAGCTAAGTGAAGCCTGATGCTGTCACACACCTGCTCCTTCATCTGTCGTTTTTTTGTCCCGTCTCTGCCACAGGGAAATTTTACTTTAGAAACTCAAGAGGCAAAGGCAGACGGAGGTAAAGGAGCTCTTCTCCAGCTTCCCGTGCTGTAACGAGGATTGTGGTTCCCAAATTGTGATGGGCAAGTGGTTGAACAGACATACAACCTCCGCGCAGTGACCCGCGTGTCATTCAGCCCTGAAAATCCTCTCAAACTGGCAATGGCTGTCTAAGTGGCCATGTTAGAAGGCAAAATTAAAGAGGCAATTTCAAATTCAAGAAAGAAATGAATCGAAATGTTTGCTAATTATGTAGCTTGTGGATATTGCATCAATGTCAATCAAACTTCATGGCATTCTGAGACCGTAAATAATGTCCTCCTTGTCTCAAAACCAAACACAGTCCAGCCCTTTTCTGCCATTCCAGGTGCTCAGGGTTCGATGTGGACTCGTGAAACACACACACACCTTCACCCCAGCATCCATAAGCACAGCACGGCAATAGATTCCAGTGTAGCAGTTAGGTCCATGGAATAGCTGTGCTGGGCCTCAAGCTCCTTTCCCGGTCATTGGCACAAACCTTGGGTCTCTCCAAAGCTGCATCTCGTGGCTCATCAGCTGGTCCAATTCCGGCTTCACTGGCACACTGCGCATACACACACACACAGAGGGATCCCACTGGGCACTGGCCCAAGGCACTTTGTGCTTTCACCTGAGGCCCCCATGACCTCCAGCCCCTCTGATGGCTGTTTCCGTTTTCGGTTGCAACCCTCCTTCCTCTTAGACCAGGCAGGGGTTCACCAGAGCATTAGAGCTTGAATGGCTTTCAATTGGAACGGGGAAGAATTAGATCGGACATTAGGAAGAAATTCGTCACAATGAGGCTGGTGAGACATTGGCACGGGTTGTCCAGGGAAATTGTGGCTGCCCCCTCCCTGCAAGTGTTCAAAGCCAGGCTGGATGGGGCCTTGAACAACCTGGTCTCGTGAGAAGTGTCCCTGCTCGTTGCAGGAGGGATGGAACTGGATGATCTTTAGGGTCCCTTCCAACCAAAACCATTCTAGGATTCTATGACTCTTCCTATTTGCGCCGTTCTCTCTGTCTGAAACCTCATAGTGCAGGGGCTGGGCATGGAGTCCTTGCCTCACCCAGGAGACAGAATGGGACTGAAGCAGGGCTTCCGGGGAAAACCAGGGATTTTATTTCCAGAACAAAGAGAAACACGAGGATAGACAAATGGAATGACAGCCAGAGAAGACACTGATGGGTCGTCTGAGGAGCGTAGGCAGCACCCAGAGTTCTTCAATACTGAGGCTGCCTTTGGAACAGCAGGCATTGCCCCATCAGGACATGATGGTGGGACTCTGCAGCCTGCCCCGCATCCTCTTCCCGCAGCTCCTTAGGTGTTTCCAGCTCTTAGGACCTGCAGGAGCTCCTGCACCCGAGAGAAAATCTCCACCAGTTTCTGCATGGGGTAAAGGCAGGAGTTGAACCGGCTCGGCTCTGGTGGACTTGGCTGGGGTGTCTGACCGGGAGTCAAAGTAAAGAGAAGATGGCTGTTGTCCCCTTCTGTTGTTGTGGCTGCTCCTCCTGAGCGCAGCCCCATCTGGGCCAGGATCCAGTCACCGAAGTGCTGCGTGGAAGTGTATACTCCTGGTCGACGAGCCCTGGCGCAGCCTTTTCCCCAGCTGGTCACTCCCACCAGCCAGAACTGGTCACTGTGGTGATCTTGACAGACCAGAGGACCACCGCTGTCCCCCTGCAACGGAGGAGAGAGGAGTCAGGGGTTGCTGGGGGCTATCTCAGAGCCAGAGTTTCTCCTGCTCTCCCCCAGCAGCTCCAGAGCTGTGTTGCCTGCACAGAAAGGCTCTGCTCTGGCGCTGGAGCCAACAGGACGTGGTCAGGGAGGTGTCCATGGCCTGTAAGGGGGGCAGAGGGATGTTCCAGGGCCAGATTGGGAGCTCCTACCTGGCAGGTGTCAATGCCGCCCTGCGGATAGCCCGCACACAGGTTGTGGGGGTGGATGGCCCCGCGGTACCACCCGCTGCTGTTGCAGACCTGGGTGTCAAGGAGGTAGACCTGGGCCTCCTGAAGCACGAAGGGTGTTCCTGCAGCTGTGGGCACAGACAGAAATTAACACGCGGCATCTCCCTGCCACTTCACCTCCTCCCTCTACTGCGCTCGTAGGAGACCCCGCCTGGAGTGCTGTGTCGGGTTCTGCAATCCCCAACATCAGAAGGATGTGCAGCTGTTGGGACAGGTGTAGGGGAGGGCTACGAAGATGATGATCAGAGGGCTGGAGCACCTCTGCAATGAGGACAGGCTGAGACAGTTGGGGTTATTCAAGGGCAGGCTGGATGGGGCCTTGAACAGCCTGGTCTAGTGAGAGGTGTCCCTGCCCGTGGCAGGGGGCCTGCAACTGGATGACCTTTAAGGTCCCTTCCAACCCGTACCATTCTATGATTACACTGCCTGGGAGAATCCCTTCCCTAGGGCTTGACTTTGCCTCTGGAGACGCACTGTTCCAGTGTGTCCCTTCTGCCTTGCTTTGGGTCAGAGCCATCTCCCCAGAGGCAGATGTCCCCACAGCCTGACTCCGGTTCTGTGCTGTGCTCTCAGGAAGCCTAACCCGTCTGCCCTGGATTCCCAGCTTGCTCGCAGGACACCAATACTTTTTGGGCACTCACATCTGGCAGTGGTGGCCCCCCAGCCGCTGATGTAGCAGTTTTCCATCTCCCAGAGTCGCAGCGAGCGGTCGGGCACGCAGGCGCGCTGCACATAGGGGCTGCACTGCACAGGCTGGTCGAGGTCTATCAGGGCGATGTCGTTCTTCTCGGTGAGCTTATCATAGTCCTGGTGCACGATGATCTGCCTGGCGTAGCGCACTTGGGTCTCAGGGCCCACGTGAGCCAGGCTGTTGACACCAGCCACCACTTTCCAGAAGAGGACATCACTGGAAGGTGGACGGAGAGAGGGGTGAGAGGGGTCACTGCAAGGAACGAGGCTGAGAGTTGCCTGTGGGTGCTGTTGCTGGGCACCTGCTGCTGTTGCGGGGATATCCCTGCTTCCAGCTCCTCCATACCTGGCGTTAACGAAGCAGTGGGCTGCAGTGAGCACCCACTGTGGGGTGATGAGGGTCCCTCCACACACGTGGAAAAAGTCTTGTTCCGTGACCTTTTGTATGCTGACTATCCAAGGCCAGGCTCCGGGCTGGGCATCCCAGCCCCCGACGACGCGTGAATTTCCAGAGATAAAGTAAGCCGTTGGCCGGAGTCCGCAGGTCCTGTGGAAACCAGAAGCTCTTTACTGTCCTGCTCAAGGCCTTGCTGATGTTAGCACTGCAGCTCAGCTGCCTTCCCTCCGCAGCCGGCATCGCTGCAGGGAGCGCAGGGCCAGGGAACCCCATGGGGCGGGTGGGCGTCCACCCCTGTCTCTGCTTTAGCCCCGTCGAGGAGCTGTGCCAGCAGCCTGGGCTCCGCAGAGGAATTGCATATCCCCCATAGGGTTGGGGAAGCTGTGGCGTGGCCATGGGGGACAAGCGGGAACCATCCAGTGAAGCCCAGCAGAACTGCCCAAACTCCCTCCCAGCGCGTGGGCCGCTCCCTCGCGCCTATCCCATGTGAAGAACAGAACAGCAGCTGACCCACCACAGCCTCCTTTCTGGGAGCTGCCAAGAGGGATGGGTGAGAGGCCCAAAACTGAACCCGGGATTCGAGGTGCGGCCTCCCCAGCACCGAGTCCTGGGGAATGATCCCTTCCCTGCTTCTGCTGGCCCACACTGTGGCTGATGCAAGCCAGGATGCTGTTGCCCTTCTTGGCCACCCTGCTGCCTCCTGGTCAGCCCCTGGGAAGCAGCACCCCCAGGTCCTTTTCTGCCAGGCAGCTTTCCAGCTGCTCTTCCCCGAGCCTGGAGCGTTGCCTGGGGTTGTTGCGAAGAACAGCCTGGAGCACTTACTCGCAGTTTTCCCATGTGCCCTGCGCAGTCCGGCACAGGAACAGCAGGACGAGGAGGACGAGGAGTCTTTTCATCGTGCTAGTGGCACAAAGCTGCTGCTGATCGGAGAGCTGGTGGCCAGCAGGAGCGCAGCCAACAGACTGATCGCAGTGCTCACGCTGCCCGCTGAGCCCTTGACCCTGCGCTGATGTCACAGAGGTGCTGGTCCTGGGTGCTGGGCACCAGTGGCTCGGGGCAGGGGGGACATGGGTTGTTCCAAGAAGGAGGGGAGGGAGGAGTTGGGGTTGCACATCCTTGACAGCCCCCGCCAAGTGCTCTGCTTGTGGGGTGACGACTGTCAGGCCCCTAACCATGGTTCTGGGAAAGACCGGAAGGGAAAACCCTAAATAGCTGTAGAGGCCCTGAGCTGGGCACGGTCTGAATTATGGCCACGCTGGAAGGAGGAAGAGGACTGACCTGATGTTTACATCCCCACATCCCCTTCGTGTGTCTTCTCCAGCTGTGCTCTACTTCTGTAACACCCTGGAGCGTTTGCCCATGATATCCAGGCTCCCTCACATGTGCCACAGATGCTTGAGTCACAGAATTGCAGAGAACCGGAAGTTGCAAAGGACCTTCTAGAGACTGCCCAGTCTGAAATCCAGTTCTCAAGGAGAGTTCACTAGAGCACGCATCTCAGGAACGCCTTTTATCACTCTTCAAGTCAAAAAGAGTTCTAGAACAAATCATGGAACAGTTTGGCTTGGAAGGGAGCTCAAAGCCCATCCAGTTCCAACCCCCCCTGCCTTGGGCAGGGACACCTCCCACTGGATGAGGTCGCTCAAAGCACCATCCAAGCTGGCCTTGAACACCTGTGTCAGTGCCTCACCACCCTCACTGGAAAACATTTCTTCCTACTATCACATCTCAATCTCGCTCCTTGCAGCTTAAAACCATTCCCCCTCGCCCTGTCCCTGCACTCCCTGAGAAAGAGCCCCTCCCCAATTTCTGTAGCCCCTTTCAGTACTGGAAGGCTGCTCTAAGGTCTCCCCAGTGCCTTTTCTTCTCCAGGTTCAAACCCAAGTCGCGAAGTGTGTCCTCATATGGCAGGTTCTCCAACTCTTGGACCATCTCCATGTCCTTCTTTGGACTCGCTCCAACAGATCCACGTCCTTTTTGTGCTGAAGACTCCAGAATCTGATGCAAGTGGGGTCTCACCAGAGCAGAGCAGAGGGGCAGAATCCACTCCCTGGTCCTGCTGGCCACACTGCTTTGGATGCAGCCCAGGACACGGTTGGCTTTCGGGACTGCAAGTGATCATCGCCGGCTGATGTTGAGCTTTTCACCCAGCAGCACCCCCAAGTCCTTGTCCCCGGGGCTGCTCTCAATCCAACCTCTTCCCAGCATGTAGTCGTGCTTGGGATCGCCCCAACCCAGGGGCAAGCCCTTGTATCCTCACCTGCTCCTCATAAGTTATGACCTCTGGTCCTTTCATCAGCTTTGTTGTGTTCCTTTGGACACATTCTGCTATTCTATAACCTTCCTACATTGTGGAGGTCAGAACTGCACACACTACTTGAGGCACAGTTGAGTACAGTGGGACGACCAGTGAGCTATTCTGTGCCTAATGCACCCCAGAATATGGTTGGTCCTTTTGGCACCAGGACACATTCTTGACTCACGTTGAACTTACCATCAACCAAAACCCCCAGAGGTTTTGGAGTTGGAAGTTCAAGAGGTTTCCTTCCACCTAGATGTAAGGACCAACAGTCACTCAGAGGATGACCAAGTCGTGGAGTAGTGTCTCAAGAGAGACTGTGGGATCTCTGGCGTTAGAGGTTTTTGGGACCTGACTGGTTACCGCCGGGAGCAGGGTTTCCTTACCAAAAGTAGAGCTTTAAACCTTTTATTTTTGGTCATCAAATGCAAACGTTGACACTAATAATGGTTTTATCATCAACAACTGTTTTAGAGAGAAACCTCGCTTTTTGAAAAAGAACGAATTGAAAACTGAGTTGTTATAATTTTTTGAGCAGGAAAAGGCATAAGGCATAGGAATTTCATGCAAAGTTAAGAAGCAACACAGAAGCTAAGTGAAGCCTGATGCTGTCACACACCTGCTCCTTCATCTGTCGTTTTTTTGTCCCGTCTCTGCCACAGGGAAATTTTACTTTAGAAACTCAAGAGGCAAAGGCAGACGGAGGTAAAGGAGCTCTTCTCCAGCTTCCCGTGCTGTAACGAGGATTGTGGTTCCCAAATTGTGATGGGCAAGTGGTTGAACAGACACACAACCTCCGCGCAGTGACCCGCGTGTCATTCAGCTCTGAAAATCCTCTCAAACTGGCAATGGCTGTCTAAGTGGCCATGTTAGAAGGCAAAATTAAAGAGGCAAGTTCAAATTCAAGAAAGAAATGAATCGAAATGTTTGCTAATTATGTAGCTTGTGGATATTGCATCAATGTCAATCAAACTTCATGGCATTCTGAGACCGTAAATAATGTCCTCCTTGTCTCAAAACCAAACACAGTCCAGCCCTTTTCTGCCATTCCAGGTGCTCAGGGTTCGATGTGGACTCGTGAAACACACACACACCTTCACCCCGGCATCCATAAGCACAGCACGGCAATAGATTCCAGTGTAGCAGTTAGGTCCATGGAATAGCTGTGCTGGGCCTCAAGCTCCTTTCCCGGTCATTGGCACAAACCTTGGGTCTCTCCAAAGCTGCATCTCGTGGCTCATCAGCTGGTCCAATTCCGGCTTCACTGGCACACTGCGCATACACACACACACAGAGGGATCCCACTGGGCACTGGCCCAAGGCACTTTGTGCTTTCACCTGAGGCCCCCATGACCTCCAGCCCCTCTGATGGCTGTTTCCGTTTTCGGTTGCAACCCTCCTTCCTCTTAGACCAGGCAGGGGTTCACCAGAGCATTAGAGCTTGAATGGCTTTCAATTGGAACGGGGAAGAATTAGATCGGACATTAGGAAGAAATTCGTCACAATGAGGCTGGTGAGACATTGGCACGGGTTGTCCAGGGAAATTGTGGCTGCCCCCTCCCTGCAAGTGTTCAAAGCCAGGCTGGATGGGGCCTTGAACAACCTGGTCTCGTGAGAAGTGTCCCTGCCCGTTGCAGGAGGGATGGAACTGGATGATCTTTAGGGTCCCTTCCAACCAAAACCATTCTAGGATTCTATGACTCTTCCTATTTGCGCCGTTCTCTCTGTCTGAAACCTCATAGTGCAGGGGCTGGGCATGGAGTCCTTGCCTCACCCAGGAGACAGAATGGGACTGAAGCAGGGCTTCCGGGGAAAACCAGGGATTTTATTTCCAGAACAAAGAGAAACACGAGGATAGACAAATGGAATGACAGCCAGAGAAGACACTGATGGGTCGTCTGAGGAGCGTAGGCAGCACCCAGAGTTCTTCAATACTGAGGCTGCCTTTGGAACAGCAGGCATTGCCCCATCAGGACATGATGGTGGGACTCTGCAGCCTGCCCCGCATCCTCTTCCCGCAGCTCCTTAGGTGTTTCCAGCTCTTAGGACCTGCAGGAGCTCCTGCACCCGAGAGAAAATCTCCACCAGTTTCTGCATGGGGTAAAGGCAGGAGTTGAACCGGCTCGGCTCTGGTGGACTTGGCTGGGGTGTCTGACCGGGAGTCAAAGTAAAGAGAAGATGGCTGTTGTCCCCTTCTGTTGTTGTGGCTGCTCCTCCTGAGCGCAGCCCCATCTGGGCCAGGATCCAGTCACCGAAGTGCTGCGTGGAAGTGTATACTCCTGGTCGACGAGACCTGGCGCAGCCTTTTCCCCAGCTGGTCACTCCCACCAGCCAGAACTGGTCACTGTGGTGATCTTGACAGACCAGAGGACCACCGCTGTCCCCCTGCAACGGAGGAGAGAGGAGTCAGGGGTTGCTGGGGGCTATCTCAGAGCCAGAGTTTCTCCTGCTCTCCCCCAGCAGCTCCAGAGCTGTGTTGCCTGCACAGAAAGGCTCTGCTCTGGCGCTGGAGCCAACAGGACGTGGTCAGGGAGGTGTCCATGGCCTGTAAGGGGGGCAGAGGGATGTTCCAGGGCCAGATTGGGAGCTCCTACCTGGCAGGTGTCAATGCCGCCCTGCGGATAGCCCGCACACAGGTTGTGGGGGTGGATGGCCCCGCGGTACCACCCGCTGCTGTTGCAGACCTGGGTGTCAAGGAGGTAGACCTGGGCCTCCTGAAGCACGAAGGGTGTTCCTGCAGCTGTGGGCACAGACAGAAATTAACACGCGGCATCTCCCTGCCACTTCACCTCCTCCCTCTACTGCGCTCGTAGGAGACCCCGCCTGGAGTGCTGTGTCGGGTTCTGCAATCCCCAACATCAGAAGGATGTGCAGCTGTTGGGACAGGTGTAGGGGAGGGCTACGAAGATGATGATCAGAGGGCTGGAGCACCTCTGCAATGAGGACAGGCTGAGACAGTTGGGGTTATTCAAGGGCAGGCTGGATGGGGCCTTGAACAGCCTGGTCTAGTGAGAGGTGTCCCTGCCCGTGGCAGGGGGCCTGCAACTGGATGACCTTTAAGGTCCCTTCCAACCCGTACCATTCTATGATTTCACTGCCTGGGAGAATCCCTTCCCTAGGGCTTGACTTTGCCTCTGGAGACGCACTGTTCCAGTGTGTCCCTTCTGCCTTGCTTTGGGTCAGAGCCATCTCCCCAGAGGCAGATGTCCCCACAGCCTGACTCCGGTTCTGTGCTGTGCTCTCAGGAAGCCTAACCCGTCTGCCCTGGATTCCCAGCTTGCTCGCAGGACACCAATACTTTTTGGGCACTCACATCTGGCAGTGGTGGCCCCCCAGCCGCTGATGTAGCAGTTTTCCATCTCCCAGAGTCGCAGCGAGCGGTCGGGCACGCAGGCGCGCTGCACATAGGGGCTGCACTGCACAGGCTGGTCGAGGTCTATCAGGGCGATGTCGTTCTTCTCGGTGAGCTTATCATAGTCCTGGTGCACGATGATCTGCCTGGCGTAGCGCACTTGGGTCTCAGGGCCCACGTGAGCCAGGCTGTTGACACCAGCCACCACTTTCCAGAAGAGGACATCACTGGAAGGTGGACGGAGAGAGGGGTGAGAGGGGTCACTGCAAGGAACGAGGCTGAGAGTTGCCTGTGGGTGCTGTTGCTGGGCACCTGCTGCTGTTGCGGGGATATCCCTGCTTCCAGCTCCTCCATACCTGGCGTTAACGAAGCAGTGGGCTGCAGTGAGCACCCACTGTGGGGTGATGAGGGTCCCTCCACACACGTGGAAAAAGTCTTGTTCCGTGACCTTTTGTATGCTGACTATCCAAGGCCAGGCTCCGGGCTGGGCATCCCAGCCCCCGACGACGCGTGAATTTCCAGAGATAAAGTAAGCCATTGGCCGGAGTCCGCAGGTCCTGTGGAAACCAGAAGCTCTTTACTGTCCTGCTCAAGGCCTTTCTGATGTTAGCACTGCAGCTCAGCTGCCTTCCCTCCGCAGCCGGCATCGCTGCAGGGAGCGCAGGGCCAGGGAACCCCATGGGGCAGGTGGGCGTCCACCCCTGTCTCTGCTTTAGCCCCGTCGAGGAGCTGTGCCAGCAGCCTGGGCTCCGCAGAGGAATTGCATATCCCCCATAGGGTTGGGGAAGCTGTGGCGTGGCCATGGGGGACAAGCGGGAACCATCCAGTGAAGCCCAGCAGAACTGCCCAAACTCCCTCCCAGCGCGTGGGCCGCTCCCTCGCGCCTATCCCATGTGAAGAACAGAACAGCAGCTGACCCAGCACAGCCTCCTTTCTGGGATCTGCCAAGAGGGATGGGTGAGAGGCCCAAAACTGAACCCGGGATTCGAGGTGCGGCCTCCCCAGCACCGAGTCCTGGGGAATGATCCCTTCCCTGCTTCTGCTGGCCCACACTGTGGCTGATGCAAGCCAGAATGCTGTTGCCCTTCTTGGCCACCCTGCTGCCTCCTGGTCAGCCCCTGGCAAGCAGCACCCCCAGGTCCTTTTCTGCCAGGCAGCTTTCCAGCTGCTCTTCCCCGAGCCTGGAGCGTTGCCTGGGGTTGTTGCGAAGAACAGCCTGGAGCACTTACTCGCAGTTTTCCCATGTGCCCTGCGCAGTCCGGCACAGGAACAGCAGGACGAGGAGGACGAGGAGTCTTTTCATCGTGCTAGTGGCACAAAGCTGCTGCTGATCGGAGAGCTGGTGGCCAGCAGGAGCGCAGCCAACAGACTGATCACAGTGCTCACGCTGCCCGCTGAGCCCTTGACCCTGCGCTGATGTCACAGAGGTGCTGGTCCTGGGTGCTGGGCACCAGTGGCTCGGGGCAGGGGGGACATGGGTTGTTCCAAGAAGGAGGGGAGGGAGGAGTTGGGGTTGCACATCCTTGACAGCCCCCGCCAAGTGCTCTGCTTGTGGGGTGACGACTGTCAGGCCGCTAACCATGGTTCTGGGAAAGACCGGAAGGGAAAACCCTAAATAGCTGTAGAGGCCCTGAGCTGGGCACGGTCTGAATTATGGCCATGCTGGAAGGAGGAAGAGGACTGACCTGATGTTTACATCCCCACATCCCCTTCGTGTGTCTTCTCCAGCTGTGCTCTACTTCTGTAACACCCTGGAGCGTTTGCCCATGATATCCAGGCTCCCTCACATGTGCCACAGATGCTTGAGTCACAGAATTGCAGAGAACCGGAAGTAGCAAAGGACCTTCTAGAGACTGCCCAGTCTGAAATCCAGTTCTCAAGGAGAGTTCACTAGAGCACGCATCTCAGGAACGCCTTTTATCACTCTTCAAGTCAAAAAGAGTTCTAGAACAAATCATGGAACAGTTTGGCTTGGAAGGGAGCTCAAAGCCCATCCAGTTCCAACCCCCCCTGCCTTGGGCAGGGACACCTCCCACTGGATGAGGTCGCTCAAAGCACCATCCAAGGTGGCCTTGAACACCTGTGTCAGTGCCTCACCACCCTCACTGGAAAACATTTCTTCCTACTATCACATCTCAATCTCGCTCCTTGCAGCTTAAAACCATTCCCCCTCGCCCTGTCCCTGCACTCCCTGAGAAAGAGCCCCTCCCCAATTTCTGTAGCCCCTTTCAGTACTGGAAGGCTGCTCTAAGGTCTCCCCAGTGCCTTTTCTTCTCCAGGTTCAAACCCAAGTCGCGAAGCGTGTCCTCATATGGCAGGTTCTCCAACTCTTGGACCATCTCCATGTCCTTCTTTGGACTCGCTCCAACAGATCCACGTCCTTTTTGTGCTGAAGACTCCAGAATCTGATGCAAGTGGGGTCTCACCAGAGCAGAGCAGAGGGGCAGAATCCCCTCCCTGGTCCTGCTGGCCACACTGCTTTGGATGCAGCCCAGGACACGGTTGGCTTTCGGGACTGCAAGTGATCATCGCCGGCTGATGTTGAGCTTTTCACCCAGCAGCACCCCCAAGTCCTTGTCCCCGGGGCTGCTCTCAATCCAACCTCTTCCCAGCATGTAGTCGTGCTTGGGATTGCCCCAACCCAGGGGCAAGCCCTTGTATCCTCACCTGCTCCTCATAAGTTATGACCTCTGGTCCTTTCATCAGCTTTGTTGTGTTCCTTTGGACACATTCTGCTATTCTATAACCTTCCTACATTGTGGAGGTCAGAACTGCACACACTACTTGAGGCACAGTTGAGTACAGTGGGACGACCAGTGAGCTATTCTGTGCCTAATGCACCCCAGAATATGGTTGGTCCTTTTGGCACCAGGACACATTCTTGACTCACGTTGAACTTACCATCAACCAAAACCCCCAGAGGTTTTGGAGTTGAAAGTTCAAGAGGTTTCCTTCCACCTAGATGTAAGGACCAACAGTCACTCAGAGGATGACCAAGTCGTGGAGTAGTGTCTCAAGAGAGACTGTGGGATCTCTGGCGTTAGAGGTTTTTGGGACCTGACTGGTTACCGCCGGGAGCAGGGTTTCCTTACCAAAAGTAGAGCTTTAAACCTTTTATTTTTGGTCATCAAATGCAAACGTTGACACTAATAATGGTTTTATCATCAACAACTGTTTTAGAGAGAAACCTCGCTTTTTGAAAAAGAATGAATTGAAAACTGAGTTGTTATAATTTTTTGAGCAGGAAAAGGCATAAGGCATAGGAATTTCATGCAAAGTTAAGAAGCAACACAGAAGCTAAGTGAAGCCTGATGCTGTCACACACCTGCTCCTTCATCTGTCGTTTTTTTGTCCCGTCTCTGCCACAGGGAAATTTTACTTTAGAAACTCAAGAGGCAAAGGCAGACGGAGGTAAAGGAGCTCTTCTCCAGCTTCCCGTGCTGTAACGAGGATTGTGGTTCCCAAATTGTGATGGGCAAGTGGTTGAACAGACATACAACCTCCGCGCAGTGACCCGCGTGTCATTCAGCCCTGAAAATCCTCTCAAACTGGCAATGGCTGTCTAAGTGGCCATATTAGAAGGCAAAATTAAAGAGGCAATTTCAAATTCAAGAAAGAAATGAATCGAAATGTTTGCTAATTATGTAGCTTGTGGATATTGCATCAATGTCAATCAAACTTCATGGCATTCTGAGACCGTAAATAATGTCCTCCTTGTCTCAAAACCAAACACAGTCCAGCCCTTTTCTGCCATTCCAGGTGCTCAGGGTTCGATGTGGACTCGTGAAACACACACACACCTTCACCCCGGCATCCATAAGCACAGCACGGCAATAGATTCCAGTGTAGCAGTTAGGTCCATGGAATAGCTGTGCTGGGCCTCAAGCTCCTTTCCCAGTCATTGGCACAAACCTTGGGTCTCTCCAAAGCTGCATCTCGTGGCTCATCAGCTGGTCCAATTCCGGCTTCACTGGCACACTGCGCATACACACACACACAGAGGGATCCCACTGGGCACTGGCCCAAGGCACTTTGTGCTTTCACCTGAGGCCCCCATGACCTCCAGACCCTCTGATGGCTGTTTCCGTTTTCGGTTGCAACCCTCCTTCCTCTTAGACCAGGCAGGGGTTCACCAGAGCATTAGAGCTTGAATGGCTTTCAATTGGAACGGGGAAGAATTAGATCGGACATTAGGAAGAAATTCGTCACAATGAGGCTGGTGAGACATTGGCACGGGTTGTCCAGGGAAATTGTGGCTGCCCCCTCCCTGCAAGTGTTCAAAGCCAGGCTGGATGGGGCCTTGAACAACCTGGTCTCGTGAGAAGTGTCCCTGCCCGTTGCAGGAGGGATGGAACTGGATGATCTTTAGGGTCCCTTCCAACCAAAACCATTCTAGGATTCTATGACTCTTCCTATTTGCGCCGTTCTCTCTGTCTGAAACCTCATAGTGCAGGGGCTGGGCATGGAGTCCTTGCCTCACCCAGGAGACAGAATGGGACTGAAGCAGGGCTTCCGGGGAAAACCAGGGATTTTATTTCCAGAACAAAGAGAAACACGAGGATAGACAAATGGAATGACAGCCAGAGAAGACACTGATGGGTCGTCTGAGGAGCGTAGGCAGCACCCAGAGTTCTTCAATACTGAGGCTGCCTTTGGAACAGCAGGCATTGCCCCATGAGGACATGATGGTGGGACTCTGCAGCCTGCCCCGCATCCTCTTCCCGCAGCTCCTTAGGTGTTTCCAGCTCTTAGGACCTGCAGGAGCTCCTGCACCCGAGAGAAAATCTCCACCAGTTTCTGCATGGGGTAAAGGCAGGAGTTGAACCGGCTCGGCTCTGGTGGACTTGGCTGGGGTGTCTGACCGGGAGTCAAAGTAAAGAGAAGATGGCTGTTGTCCCCTTCTGTTGTTGTGGCTGCTCCTCCTGAGCGCAGCCCCATCTGGGCCAGGATCCAGTCACCGAAGTGCTGCGTGGAAGTGTATACTCCTGGTCGACGAGCCCTGGCGCAGCCTTTTCCCCAGCTGGTCACTCCCACCAGCCAGAACTGGTCACTGTGGTGATCTTGACAGACCAGAGGACCACCGCTGTCCCCCTGCAACGGAGGAGAGAGGAGTCAGGGGTTGCTGGGGGCTATCTCAGAGCCAGAGTTTCTCCTGCTCTCCCCCAGCAGCTCCAGAGCTGTGTTGCCTGCACAGAAAGGCTCTGCTCTGGCGCTGGAGCCAACAGGACGTGGTCAGGGAGGTGTCCATGGCCTGTAAGGGGGGCAGAGGGATGTTCCAGGGCCAGATTGAGAGCTCCTACCTGGCAGGTGTCAATGCCGCCCTGCGGATAGCCCGCACACAGGTTGTGGGGGTGGATGGCCCCGCGGTACCACCCGCTGCTGTTGCAGACCTGGGTGTCAAGGAGGTAGACCTGGGCCTCCTGAAGCACGAAGGGTGTTCCTGCAGCTGTGGGCACAGACAGAAATTAACACGCGGCATCTCCCTGCCACTTCACCTCCTCCCTCTACTGCGCTCGTAGGAGACCCCGCCTGGAGTGCTGTGTCGGGTTCTGCAATCCCCAACATCAGAAGGATGTGCAGCTGTTGGGACAGGTGTAGGGGAGGGCTACGAAGATGATGATCAGAGGGCTGGAGCACCTCTGCAATGAGGACAGGCTGAGACAGTTGGGGTTATTCAAGGGCAGGCTGGATGGGGCCTTGAACAGCCTGGTCTAGTGAGAGGTGTCCCTGCCCGTGGCAGGGGGCCTGCAACTGGATGACCTTTAAGGTCCCTTCCAACCCGTACCATTCTATGATTTCACTGCCTGGGAGAATCCCTTCCCTAGGGCTTGACTTTGCCTCTGGAGACGCACTGTTCCAGTGTGTCCCTTCTGCCTTGCTTTGGGTCAGAGCCATCTCCCCAGAGGCAGATGTCCCCACAGCCTGACTCCGGTTCTGTGCTGTGCTCTCAGGAAGCCTAACCCGTCTGCCCTGGATTCCCAGCTTGCTCGCAGGACACCAATACTTTTTGGGCACTCACATCTGGCAGTGGTGGCCCCCCAGCCGCTGATGTAGCAGTTTTCCATCTCCCAGAGTCGCAGCGAGCGGTCGGGCACGCAGGCGCGCTGCACATAGGGGCTGCACTGCACAGGCTGGTCGAGGTCTATCAGGGCGATGTCGTTCTTCTCGGTGAGCTTATCATAGTCCTGGTGCACGATGATCTGCCTGGCGTAGCGCACTTGGGTCTCAGGGCCCACGTGAGCCAGGCTGTTGACACCAGCCACCACTTTCCAGAAGAGGACATCACTGGAAGGTGGACGGAGAGAGGGGTGAGAGGGGTCACTGCAAGGAACGAGGCTGAGAGTTGCCTGTGGGTGCTGTTGCTGGGCACCTGCTGCTGTTGCGGGGATATCCCTGCTTCCAGCTCCTCCATACCTGGCGTTAACGAAGCAATGGGCTGCAGTGAGCACCCACTGTGGGGTGATGAGGGTCCCTCCACACACGTGGAAAAAGTCTTGTTCCGTGACCTTTTGTATGCTGACTATCCAAGGCCAGGCTCCGGGCTGGGCATCCCAGCCCCCGACGACGCGTGAATTTCCAGTGATAAAGTAAGCCATTGGCCGGAGTCCGCAGGTCCTGTGGAAACCAGAAGCTCTTTACTGTCCTGATCAAGGCCTTTCTGATGTTAGCACTGCAGCTCAGCTGCCTTCCCTCCGCAGCCGGCATCGCTGCAGGGAGCGCAGGGCCAGGGAACCCCATGGGGCGGGTGGGCGTCCACCCCTGTCTCTGCTTTAGCCCCGTCGAGGAGCTGTGCCAGCAGCCTGGGCTCCGCAGAGGAATTGCATATCCCCCATAGGGTTGGGGAAGCTGTGGCGTGGCCATGGGGGACAAGCGGGAACCATCCAGTGAAGCCCAGCAGAACTGCCCAAACTCCCTCCCAGCGCGTGGGCCGCTCCCTCGCGCCTATCCCATGTGAAGAACAGAACAGCAGCTGACCCACCACAGCCTCCTTTCTGGGAGCTGCCAAGAGGGATGGGTGAGAGGCCCAAAACTGAACCCGGGATTCGAGGTGCGGCCTCCCCAGCACCGAGTCCTGGGGAATGATCCCTTCCCTGCTTCTGCTGGCCCACACTGTGGCTGATGCAAGCCAGGATGCTGTTGCCCTTCTTGGCCACCCTGCTGCCTCCTGGTCAGCCCCTGGCAAGCAGCACCCCCAGGTCCTTTTCTGCCAGGCAGCTTTCCAGCTGCTCTTCCCCGAGCCTGGAGCGTTGCCTGGGGTTGTTGCGAAGAACAGCCTGGAGCACTTACTCGCAGTTTTCCCATGTGCCCTGCGCAGTCCGGCACAGGAACAGCAGGACGAGGAGGACGAGGAGTCTTTTCATCGTGCTAGTGGCACAAAGCTGCTGCTGATCGGAGAGCTGGTGGCCAGCAGGAGCGCAGCCAACAGACTGATCGCAGTGCTCACGCTGCCCGCTGAGCCCTTGACCCTGCGCTGATGTCACAGAGGTGCTGGTCCTGGGTGCTGGGCACCAGTGGCTCGGGGCAGGGGGGACATGGGTTGTTCCAAGAAGGAGGGGAGGGAGGAGTTGGGGTTGCACATCCTTGACAGCCCCCGCCAAGTGCTCTGCTTGTGGGGTGACGACTGTCAGGCCCCTAACCATGGTTCTGGGAAAGACCGGAAGGGAAAACCCTAAATAGCTGTAGAGGCCCTGAGCTGGGCACGGTCTGAATTATGGCCACGCTGGAAGGAGGAAGAGGACTGACCTGATGTTTACATCCCCACATCCCCTTCGTGTGTCTTCTCCAGCTGTGCTCTACTTCTGTAACACCCTGGAGCGTTTGCCCATGATATCCAGGCTCCCTCACATGTGCCACAGATGCTTGAGTCACAGAATTGCAGAGAACCGGAAGTTGCAAAGGACCTTCTAGAGACTGCCCAGTCTGAAATCCAGTTCTCAAGGAGAGTTCACTAGAGCACGCATCTCAGGAACGCCTTTTATCACTCTTCAAGTCAAAAAGAGTTCTAGAACAAATCATGGAACAGTTTGGCTTGGAAGGGAGCTCAAAGCCCATCCAGTTCCAACCCCCCCTGCCTTGGGCAGGGACACCTCCCACTGGATGAGGTCGCTCAAAGCACCATCCAAGCTGGCCTTGAACACCTGTGTCAGTGCCTCACCACCCTCACTGGAAAACATTTCTTCCTACTATCACATCTCAATCTCGCCCCTTGCAGCTTAAAACCATTCCCCCTCGCCCTGTCCCTGCACTCCCTGAGAAAGAGCCCCTCCCCAATTTCTGTAGCCCCTTTCAGTACTGGAAGGCTGCTCTAAGGTCTCCCCAGTGCCTTTTCTTCTCCAGGTTCAAACCCAAGTCGCGAAGCGTGTCCTCATATGGCAGGTTCTCCAACTCTTGGACCATCTCCATGTCCTTCTTTGGACTCGCTCCAACAGATCCACGTCCTTTTTGTGCTGAAGACTCCAGAATCTGATGCAAGTGGGGTCTCACCAGAGCAGAGCAGAGGGGCAGAATCCCCTCCCTGGTCCTGCTGGCCACACTGCTTTGGATGCAGCCCAGGACACGGTTGGCTTTCGGGACTGCAAGTGATCATCGCCGGCTGATGTTGAGCTTTTCACCCAGCAGCACCCCCAAGTCCTTGTCCCCGGGGCTGCTCTCAATCCAACCTCTTCCCAGCATGTAGTCGTGCTTGGGATTGCCCCAACCCAGGGGCAAGCCCTTGTATCCTCACCTGCTCCTCATAAGTTATGACCTCTGGTCCTTTCATCAGCTTTGTTGTGTTCCTTTGGACACATTCTGCTATTCTATAACCTTCCTACATTGTGGAGGTCAGAACTGCACACACTACTTGAGGCACAGTTGAGTACAGTGGGACGACCAGTGAGCTATTCTGTGCCTAATGCACCCCAGAATATGGTTGGTCCTTTTGGCACCAGGACACATTCTTGACTCACGTTGAACTTACCATCAACCAAAACCCCCAGAGGTTTTGGAGTTGGAAGTTCAAGAGGTTTCCTTCCACCTAGATGTAAGGACCAACAGTCACTCAGAGGATGACCAAGTCGTGGAGTAGTGTCTCAAGAGAGACTGTGGGATCTCTGGTGTTAGAGGTTTTTGGGACCTGACTGGTTACCGCCGGGAGCAGGGTTTCCTTACCAAAAGTAGAGCTTTAAACCTTTTATTTTTGGTCATCAAATGCAAACATTGACACTAATAATGGTTTTGTCATCAACAACTGTTTTAGAGAGAAACCTCGCTTTTTGAAAAAGAATGAATTGAAAACTGAGTTGTTATAATTTTTTGAGCAGGAAAAGGCATAAGGCATAGGAATTTCATGCAAAGTTAAGAAGCAACACAGAAGCTAAGTGAAGCCTGATGCTGTCACACACCTGCTCCTTCATCTGTCGTTTTTTTGTCCCGTCTCTGCCACAGGGAAATTTTACTTTAGAAACTCAAGAGGCAAAGGCAGACGGAGGTAAAGGAGCTCTTCTCCAGCTTCCCGTGCTGTAACGAGGATTGTGGTTCCCAAATTGTGATGGGCAAGTGGTTGAACAGACACACAACCTCCGCGCAGTGACCCGCGTGTCATTCAGCCCTGAAAATCCTCTCAAACTGGCAATGGCTGTCTAAGTGGCCATATTAGAAGGCAAAATTAAAGAGGCAATTTCAAATTCAAGAAAGAAATGAATCGAAATGTTTGCTAATTATGTAGCTTGTGGATATTGCATCAATGTCAATCAAACTTCATGGCATTCTGAGACCGTAAATAATGTCCTCCTTGTCTCAAAACCAAACACAGTCCAGCCCTTTTCTGCCATTCCAGGTGCTCAGGGTTCGATGTGGACTCGTGAAACACACACACACCTTCACCCCGGCATCCATAAGCACAGCACGGCAATAGATTCCAGTGTAGCAGTTAGGTCCATGGAATAGCTGTGCTGGGCCTCAAGCTCCTTTCTCGGTCATTGGCACAAACCTTGGGTCTCTCCAAAGCTGCATCTCGTGGCTCATCAGCTGGTCCAATTCCGGCTTCACTGGCACACTGCGCATACACACACACACAGAGGGATCCCACTGGGCACTGGCCCAAGGCACTTTGTGCTTTCACCTGAGGCCCCCATGACCTCCAGCCCCTCTGAAGGCTGTTTCCGTTTTCGGTTGCAACCCTCCTTCCTCTTAGACCAGGCAGGGGTTCACCAGAGCATTAGAGCTTGAATGGCTTTCAATTGGAACGGGGAAGAATTAGATCGGACATTAGGAAGAAATTCGTCACAATGAGGCTGGTGAGACATTGGCACGGGTTGTCCAGGGAAATTGTGGCTGCCCCCTCCCTGCAAGTGTTCAAAGCCAGGCTGGATGGGGCCTTGAACAACCTGGTCTCGTGAGAAGTGTCCCTGCCCGTTGCAGGAGGGATGGAACTGGATGATCTTTAGGGTCCCTTCCAACCAAAACCATTCTAGGATTCTATGACTCTTCCTATTTGCGCCGTTCTCTCTGTCTGAAACCTCATAGTGCAGGGGCTGGGCATGGAGTCCTTGCCTCACCCAGGAGACAGAATGGGACTGAAGCAGGGCTTCCGGGGAAAACCAGGGATTTTATTTCCAGAACAAAGAGAAACACGAGGATAGACAAATGGAATGACAGCCAGAGAAGACACTGATGGGTCGTCTGAGGAGCGTAGGCAGCACCCAGAGTTCTTCAATACTGAGGCTGCCTTTGGAACAGCAGGCATTGCCCCATCAGGACATGATGGTGGGACTCTGCAGCCTGCCCCGCATCCTCTTCCCGCAGCTCCTTAGGTGTTTCCAGCTCTTAGGACCTGCAGGAGCTCCTGCACCCGAGAGAAAATCTCCACCAGTTTCTGCATGGGGTAAAGGCAGGAGTTGAACCGGCTCGGCTCTGGTGGACTTGGCTGGGGTGTCTGACCGGGAGTCAAAGTAAAGAGAAGATGGCTGTTGTCCCCTTCTGTTGTTGTGGCTGCTCCTCCTGAGCGCAGCCCCATCTGGGCCAGGATCCAGTCACCGAAGTGCTGCGTGGAAGTGTATACTCCTGGTCGACGAGCCCTGGCGCAGCCTTTTCCCCAGCTGGTCACTCCCACCAGCCAGAACTGGTCACTGTGGTGATCTTGACAGACCAGAGGACCACCGCTGTCCCCCTGCAACGGAGGAGAGAGGAGTCAGGGGTTGCTGGGGGCTATCTCAGAGCCAGAGTTTCTCCTGCTCTCCCCCAGCAGCTCCAGAGCTGTGTTGCCTGCACAGAAAGGCTCTGCTCTGGCGCTGGAGCCAACAGGACGTGGTCAGGGAGGTGTCCATGGCCTGTAAGGGGGGCAGAGGGATGTTCCAGGGCCAGATTGAGAGCTCCTACCTGGCAGGTGTCAATGCCGCCCTGCGGATAGCCCGCACACAGGTTGTGGGGGTGGATGGCCCCGCGGTACCACCCGCTGCTGTTGCAGACCTGGGTGTCAAGGAGGTAGACCTGGGCCTCCTGAAGCACGAAGGGTGTTCCTGCAGCTGTGGGCACAGACAGAAATTAACACGCGGCATCTCCCTGCCACTTCACCTCCTCCCTCTACTGCGCTCGTAGGAGACCCCGCCTGGAGTGCTGTGTCGGGTTCTGCAATCCCCAACATCAGAAGGATGTGCAGCTGTTGGGACAGGTGTAGGGGAGGGCTACGAAGATGATGATCAGAGGGCTGGAGCACCTCTGCAATGAGGACAGGCTGAGACAGTTGGGGTTATTCAAGGGCAGGCTGGATGGGGCCTTGAACAGCCTGGTCTAGTGAGAGGTGTCCCTGCCCGTGGCAGGGGGCCTGCAACTGGATGACCTTTAAGGTCCCTTCCAACCCGTACCATTCTATGATTTCACTGCCTGGGAGAATCCCTTCCCTAGGGCTTGACTTTGCCTCTGGAGACGCACTGTTCCAGTGTGTCCCTTCTGCCTTGCTTTGGGTCAGAGCCATCTCCCCAGAGGCAGATGTCCCCACAGCCTGACTCCGGTTCTGTGCTGTGCTCTCAGGAAGCCTAACCCGTCTGCCCTGGATTCCCAGCTTGCTCGCAGGACACCAATACTTTTTGGGCACTCACATCTGGCAGTGGTGGCCCCCCAGCCGCTGATGTAGCAGTTTTCCATCTCCCAGAGTCGCAGCGAGCGGTCGGGCACGCAGGCGCGCTGCACATAGGGGCTGCACTGCACAGGCTGGTCGAGGTCTATCAGGGCGATGTCGTTCTTCTCGGTGAGCTTATCATAGTCCTGGTGCACGATGATCTGCCTGGCGTAGCGCACTTGGGTCTCAGGGCCCACGTGAGCCAGGCTGTTGACACCAGCCACCACTTTCCAGAAGAGGACATCACTGGAAGGTGGACGGAGAGAGGGGTGAGAGGGGTCACTGCAAGGAACGAGGCTGAGAGTTGCCTGTGGGTGCTGTTGCTGGGCACCTGCTGCTGTTGCGGGGATATCCCTGCTTCCAGCTCCTCCATACCTGGCGTTAACGAAGCAATGGGCTGCAGTGAGCACCCACTGTGGGGTGATGAGGGTCCCTCCACACACGTGGAAAAAGTCTTGTTCCGTGACCTTTTGTATGCTGACTATCCAAGGCCAGGCTCCGGGCTGGGCATCCCAGCCCCCGACGACGCGTGAATTTCCAGTGATAAAGTAAGCCATTGGCCGGAGTCCGCAGGTCCTGTGGAAACCAGAAGCTCTTTACTGTCCTGCTCAAGGCCTTGCTGATGTTAGCACTGCAGCTCAGCTGCCTTCCCTCCGCAGCCGGCATCGCTGCAGGGAGCGCAGGGCCAGGGAACCCCATGGGGCGGGTGGGCGTCCACCCCTGTCTCTGCTTTAGCCCCGTCGAGGAGCTGTGCCAGCAGCCTGGGCTCCGCAGAGGAATTGCATATCCCCCATAGGGTTGGGGAAGCTGTGGCGTGGCCATGGGGGACAAGCGGGAACCATCCAGTGAAGCCCAGCAGAACTGCCCAAACTCCCTCCCAGCGCGTGGGCCGCTCCCTCGCGCCTATCCCATGTGAAGAACAGAACAGCAGCTGACCCACCACAGCCTCCTTTCTGGGAGCTGCCAAGAGGGATGGGTGAGAGGCCCAAAACTGAACCCGGGATTCGAGGTGCGGCCTCCCCAGCACCGAGTCCTGGGGAATGATCCCTTCCCTGCTTCTGCTGGCCCACACTGTGGCTGATGCAAGCCAGGATGCTGTTGCCCTTCTTGGCCACCCTGCTGCCTCCTGGTCAGCCCCTGGCAAGCAGCACCCCCAGGTCCTTTTCTGCCAGGCAGCTTTCCAGCTGCTCTTCCCCGAGCCTGGAGCGTTGCCTGGGGTTGTTGCAAAGAACAGCCTGGAGCACTTACTCGCAGTTTTCCCATGTGCCCTGCGCAGTCCGGCACAGGAACAGCAGGACGAGGAGGACGAGGAGTCTTTTCATCGTGCTAGTGGCACAAAGCTGCTGCTGATCGGAGAGCTGGTGGCCAGCAGGAGCGCAGCCAACAGACTGATCGCAGTGCTCACGCTGCCCGCTGAGCCCTTGACCCTGCGCTGATGTCACAGAGGTGCTGGTCCTGGGTGCTGGGCACCAGTGGCTCGGGGCAGGGGGGACATGGGTTGTTCCAAGAAGGAGGGGAGGGAGGAGTTGGGGTTGCACATCCTTGACAGCCCCCGCCAAGTGCTCTGCTTGTGGGGTGACGACTGTCAGGCCCCTAACCATGGTTCTGGGAAAGACTGGAAGGGAAAACCCTAAATAGCTGTAGAGGCCCTGAGCTGGGCACGGTCTGAATTATGGCCACGCTGGAAGGAGGAAGAGGACTGACCTGATGTTTACATCCCCACATCCCCTTCGTGTGTCTTCTCCAGCTGTGCTCTACTTCTGTAACACCCTGGAGCGTTTGCCCATGATATCCAGGCTCCCTCACATGTGCCACAGATGCTTGAGTCACAGAATTGCAGAGAACCGGAAGTTGCAAAGGACCTTCTAGAGACTGCCCAGTCTGAAATCCAGTTCTCAAGGAGAGTTCACTAGAGCACGCATCTCAGGAACGCCTTTTATCACTCTTCAAGTCAAAAAGAGTTCTAGAACAAATCATGGAACAGTTTGGCTTGGAAGGGAGCTCAAAGCCCATCCAGTTCCAACCCCCCCTGCCTTGGGCAGGGACACCTCCCACTGGATGAGGTCGCTCAAAGCACCATCCAAGCTGGCCTTGAACACCTGTGTCAGTGCCTCACCACCCTCACTGGAAAACATTTCTTCCTACTATCACATCTCAATCTCGCCCCTTGCAGCTTAAAACCATTCCCCCTCGCCCTGTCCCTGCACTCCCTGAGAAAGAGCCCCTCCCCAATTTCTGTAGCCCCTTTCAGTACTGGAAGGCTGCTCTAAGGTCTCCCCAGTGCCTTTTCTTCTCCAGGTTCAAACCCAAGTCGCGAAGCGTGTCCTCATATGGCAGGTTCTCCAACTCTTGGGCCATCTCCATGTCCTTCTTTGGACTCGCTCCAACAGATCCACGTCCTTTTTGTGCTGAAGACTCCAGAATCTGATGCAAGTGGGGTCTCACCAGAGCAGAGCAGAGGGGCAGAATCCCCTCCCTGGTCCTGCTGGCCACACTGCTTTGGATGCAGCCCAGGACACGGTTGGCTTTCGGGACTGCAAGTGATCATCGCCGGCTGATGTTGAGCTTTTCACCCAGCAGCACCCCCAAGTCCTTGTCCCCGGGGCTGCTCTCAATCCAACCTCTTCCCAGCATGTAGTCGTGCTTGGGATTGCCCCAACCCAGGGGCAAGCCCTTGTATCCTCACCTGCTCCTCATAAGTTATGACCTCTGGTCCTTTCATCAGCTTTGTTGTGTTCCTTTGGACACATTCTGCTATTCTATAACCTTCCTACATTGTGGAGGTCAGAACTGCACACACTACTTGAGGCACAGTTGAGTACAGTGGGACGACCAGTGAGCTATTCTGTGCCTAATGCACCCCAGAATATGGTTGGTCCTTTTGGCGCCAGGACACATTCTTGACTCACGTTGAACTTACCATCAACCAAAACCCCCAGAGGTTTTGGAGTTGGAAGTTCAAGAGGTTTCCTTCCACCTAGATGTAAGGACCAACAGTCACTCAGAGGATGACCAAGTCGTGGAGTAGTGTCTCAAGAGAGACTGTGGGATCTCTGGCGTTAGAGGTTTTTGGGACCTGACTGGTTACCGCCGGGAGCAGGGTTTCCTTACCAAAAGTAGAGCTTTAAACCTTTTATTTTTGGTCATCAAATGCAAACGTTGACACTAATAATGGTTTTGTCATCAACAACTGTTTTAGAGAGAAACCTTGCTTTTTGAAAAAGAATGAATTGAAAACTGAGTTGTTATAATTTTTTGAGCAGGAAAAGGCATAAGGCATAGGAATTTCATGCAAAGTTAAGAAGCAACACAGAAGCTAAGTGAAGCCTGATGCTGTCACACACCTGCTCCTTCATCTGTCGTTTTTTTGTCCCGTCTCTGCCACAGGGAAATTTTACTTTAGAAACTCAAGAGGCAAAGGCAGACGGAGGTAAAGGAGCTCTTCTCCAGCTTCCCGTGCTGTAACGAGGATTGTGGTTCCCAAATTGTGATGGGCAAGTGGTTGAACAGACACACAACCTCCGCGCAGTGACCCGCGTGTCATTCAGCCCTGAAAATCCTCTCAAACTGGCAATGGCTGTCTAAGTGGCCATATTAGAAGGCAAAATTAAAGAGGCAATTTCAAATTCAAGAAAGAAATGAATCGAAATGTTTGCTAATTATGTAGCTTGTGGATATTGCATCAATGTCAATCAAACTTCATGGCATTCTGAGACCGTAAATAATGTCCTCCTTGTCTCAAAACCAAACACAGTCCAGCCCTTTTCTGCCATTCCAGGTGCTCAGGGTTCGATGTGGACTCGTGAAACACACACACACCTTCACCCCGGCATCCATAAGCACAGCACGGCAATAGATTCCAGTGTAGCAGTTAGGTCCATGGAATAGCTGTGCTGGGCCTCAAGCTCCTTTCTCGGTCATTGGCACAAACCTTGGGTCTCTCCAAAGCTGCATCTCGTGGCTCATCAGCTGGTCCAATTCCGGCTTCACTGGCACACTGCGCATACACACACACACAGAGGGATCCCACTGGGCACTGGCCCAAGGCACTTTGTGCTTTCACCTGAGGCCCCCATGACCTCCAGCCCCTCTGAAGGCTGTTTCCGTTTTCGGTTGCAACCCTCCTTCCTCTTAGACCAGGCAGGGGTTCACCAGAGCATTAGAGCTTGAATGGCTTTCAATTGGAACGGGGAAGAATTAGATCGGACATTAGGAAGAAATTCGTCACAATGAGGCTGGTGAGACATTGGCACGGGTTGTCCAGGGAAATTGTGGCTGCCCCCTCCCTGCAAGTGTTCAAAGCCAGGCTGGATGGGGCCTTGAACAACCTGGTCTCGTGAGAAGTGTCCCTGCCCGTTGCAGGAGGGATGGAACTGGATGATCTTTAGGGTCCCTTCCAACCAAAACCATTCTAGGATTCTATGACTCTTCCTATTTGCGCCGTTCTCTCTGTCTGAAACCTCATAGTGCAGGGGCTGGGCATGGAGTCCTTGCCTCACCCAGGAGACAGAATGGGACTGAAGCAGGGCTTCCGGGGAAAACCAGGGATTTTATTTCCAGAACAAAGAGAAACACGAGGATAGACAAATGGAATGACAGCCAGAGAAGACACTGATGGGTCGTCTGAGGAGCGTAGGCAGCACCCAGAGTTCTTCAATACTGAGGCTGCCTTTGGAACAGCAGGCATTGCCCCATCAGGACATGATGGTGGGACTCTGCAGCCTGCCCCGCATCCTCTTCCCGCAGCTCCTTAGGTGTTTCCAGCTCTTAGGACCTGCAGGAGCTCCTGCACCCGAGAGAAAATCTCCACCAGTTTCTGCATGGGGTAAAGGCAGGAGTTGAACCGGCTCGGCTCTGGTGGACTTGGCTGGGGTGTCTGACCGGGAGTCAAAGTAAAGAGAAGATGGCTGTTGTCCCCTTCTGTTGTTGTGGCTGCTCCTCCTGAGCGCAGCCCCATCTGGGCCAGGATCCAGTCACCGAAGTGCTGCGTGGAAGTGTATACTCCTGGTCGACGAGCCCTGGCGCAGCCTTTTCCCCAGCTGGTCACTCCCACCAGCCAGAACTGGTCACTGTGGTGATCTTGACAGACCAGAGGACCACCGCTGTCCCCCTGCAACGGAGGAGAGAGGAGTCAGGGGTTGCTGGGGGCTATCTCAGAGCCAGAGTTTCTCCTGCTCTCCCCCAGCAGCTCCAGAGCTGTGTTGCCTGCACAGAAAGGCTCTGCTCTGGCGCTGGAGCCAACAGGACGTGGTCAGGGAGGTGTCCATGGCCTGTAAGGGGGGCAGAGGGATGTTCCAGGGCCAGATTGAGAGCTCCTACCTGGCAGGTGTCAATGCCGCCCTGCGGATAGCCCGCACACAGGTTGTGGGGGTGGATGGCCCCGCGGTACCACCCGCTGCTGTTGCAGACCTGGGTGTCAAGGAGGTAGACCTGGGCCTCCTGAAGCACGAAGGGTGTTCCTGCAGCTGTGGGCACAGACAGAAATTAACACGCGGCATCTCCCTGCCACTTCACCTCCTCCCTCTACTGCGCTCGTAGGAGACCCCGCCTGGAGTGCTGTGTCGGGTTCTGCAATCCCCAACATCAGAAGGATGTGCAGCTGTTGGGACAGGTGTAGGGGAGGGCTACGAAGATGATGATCAGAGGGCTGGAGCACCTCTGCAATGAGGACAGGCTGAGACAGTTGGGGTTATTCAAGGGCAGGCTGGATGGGGCCTTGAACAGCCTGGTCTAGTGAGAGGTGTCCCTGCCCGTGGCAGGGGGCCTGCAACTGGATGACCTTTAAGGTCCCTTCCAACCCGTACCATTCTATGATTTCACTGCCTGGGAGAATCCCTTCCCTAGGGCTTGACTTTGCCTCTGGAGACGCACTGTTCCAGTGTGTCCCTTCTGCCTTGCTTTGGGTCAGAGCCATCTCCCCAGAGGCAGATGTCCCCACAGCCTGACTCCGGTTCTGTGCTGTGCTCTCAGGAAGCCTAACCCGTCTGCCCTGGATTCCCAGCTTGCTCGCAGGACACCAATACTTTTTGGGCACTCACATCTGGCAGTGGTGGCCCCCCAGCCGCTGATGTAGCAGTTTTCCATCTCCCAGAGTCGCAGCGAGCGGTCGGGCACGCAGGCGCGCTGCACATAGGGGCTGCACTGCACAGGCTGGTCGAGGTCTATCAGGGCGATGTCGTTCTTCTCGGTGAGCTTATCATAGTCCTGGTGCACGATGATCTGCCTGGCGTAGCGCACTTGGGTCTCAGGGCCCACGTGAGCCAGGCTGTTGACACCAGCCACCACTTTCCAGAAGAGGACATCACTGGAAGGTGGACGGAGAGAGGGGTGAGAGGGGTCACTGCAAGGAACGAGGCTGAGAGTTGCCTGTGGGTGCTGTTGCTGGGCACCTGCTGCTGTTGCGGGGATATCCCTGCTTCCAGCTCCTCCATACCTGGCGTTAACGAAGCAATGGGCTGCAGTGAGCACCCACTGTGGGGTGATGAGGGTCCCTCCACACACGTGGAAAAAGTCTTGTTCCGTGACCTTTTGTATGCTGACTATCCAAGGCCAGGCTCCGGGCTGGGCATCCCAGCCCCCGACGACGCGTGAATTTCCAGTGATAAAGTAAGCCATTGGCCGGAGTCCGCAGGTCCTGTGGAAACCAGAAGCTCTTTACTGTCCTGCTCAAGGCCTTGCTGATGTTAGCACTGCAGCTCAGCTGCCTTCCCTCCGCAGCCGGCATCGCTGCAGGGAGCGCAGGGCCAGGGAACCCCATGGGGCGGGTGGGCGTCCACCCCTGTCTCTGCTTTAGCCCCGTCGAGGAGCTGTGCCAGCAGCCTGGGCTCCGCAGAGGAATTGCATATCCCCCATAGGGTTGGGGAAGCTGTGGCGTGGCCATGGGGGACAAGCGGGAACCATCCAGTGAAGCCCAGCAGAACTGCCCAAACTCCCTCCCAGCGCGTGGGCCGCTCCCTCGCGCCTATCCCATGTGAAGAACAGAACAGCAGCTGACCCACCACAGCCTCCTTTCTGGGAGCTGCCAAGAGGGATGGGTGAGAGGCCCAAAACTGAACCCGGGATTCGAGGTGCGGCCTCCCCAGCACCGAGTCCTGGGGAATGATCCCTTCCCTGCTTCTGCTGGCCCACACTGTGGCTGATGCAAGCCAGGATGCTGTTGCCCTTCTTGGCCACCCTGCTGCCTCCTGGTCAGCCCCTGGCAAGCAGCACCCCCAGGTCCTTTTCTGCCAGGCAGCTTTCCAGCTGCTCTTCCCCGAGCCTGGAGCGTTGCCTGGGGTTGTTGCAAAGAACAGCCTGGAGCACTTACTCGCAGTTTTCCCATGTGCCCTGCGCAGTCCGGCACAGGAACAGCAGGACGAGGAGGACGAGGAGTCTTTTCATCGTGCTAGTGGCACAAAGCTGCTGCTGATCGGAGAGCTGGTGGCCAGCAGGAGCGCAGCCAACAGACTGATCGCAGTGCTCACGCTGCCCGCTGAGCCCTTGACCCTGCGCTGATGTCACAGAGGTGCTGGTCCTGGGTGCTGGGCACCAGTGGCTCGGGGCAGGGGGGACATGGGTTGTTCCAAGAAGGAGGGGAGGGAGGAGTTGGGGTTGCACATCCTTGACAGCCCCCGCCAAGTGCTCTGCTTGTGGGGTGACGACTGTCAGGCCCCTAACCATGGTTCTGGGAAAGACTGGAAGGGAAAACCCTAAATAGCTGTAGAGGCCCTGAGCTGGGCACGGTCTGAATTATGGCCACGCTGGAAGGAGGAAGAGGACTGACCTGATGTTTACATCCCCACATCCCCTTCGTGTGTCTTCTCCAGCTGTGCTCTACTTCTGTAACACCCTGGAGCGTTTGCCCATGATATCCAGGCTCCCTCACATGTGCCACAGATGCTTGAGTCACAGAATTGCAGAGAACCGGAAGTTGCAAAGGACCTTCTAGAGACTGCCCAGTCTGAAATCCAGTTCTCAAGGAGAGTTCACTAGAGCACGCATCTCAGGAACGCCTTTTATCACTCTTCAAGTCAAAAAGAGTTCTAGAACAAATCATGGAACAGTTTGGCTTGGAAGGGAGCTCAAAGCCCATCCAGTTCCAACCCCCCCTGCCTTGGGCAGGGACACCTCCCACTGGATGAGGTCGCTCAAAGCACCATCCAAGCTGGCCTTGAACACCTGTGTCAGTGCCTCACCACCCTCACTGGAAAACATTTCTTCCTACTATCACATCTCAATCTCGCCCCTTGCAGCTTAAAACCATTCCCCTCGCCCTGTCCCTGCACTCCCTGAGAAAGAGCCCCTCCCCAATTTCTGTAGCCCCTTTCAGTACTGGAAGGCTGCTCTAAGGTCTCCCCAGTGCCTTTTCTTCTCCAGGTTCAAACCCAAGTCGCGAAGCGTGTCCTCATATGGCAGGTTCTCCAACTCTTGGGCCATCTCCATGTCCTTCTTTGGACTCGCTCCAACAGATCCACGTCCTTTTTGTGCTGAAGACTCAGAATCTGATGCAAGTGGGGTCTCACCAGAGCAGAGCAGAGGGGCAGAATCCCCTCCCTGGTCCTGCTGGCCACACTGCTTTGGATGCAGCCCAGGACACGGTTGGCTTTCGGGACTGCAAGTGATCATCGCCGGCTGATGTTGAGCTTTTCACCCAGCAGCACCCCCAAGTCCTTGTCCCCGGGCTGCTCTCAATCCAACCTCTTCCCAGCATGTAGTCGTGCTTGGGATTGCCCCAACCCAGGGGCAAGCCCTTGTATCCTCACCTGCTCCTCATAAGTTATGACCTCTGGTCCTTTCATCAGCTTTGTTGTGTTCCTTTGGACACATTCTGCTATTCTATAACCTTCCTACATTGTGGAGGTCAGAACTGCACACACTACTTGAGGCACAGTTGAGTACAGTGGGACGACCAGTGAGCTATTCTGTGCCTAATGCACCCCAGAATATGGTTGGTCCTTTTGGCACCAGGACACATTCTTGACTCACGTTGAACTTACCATCAACCAAAACCCCCAGAGGTTTTGGAGTTGGAAGTTCAAGAGGTTTCCTTCCACCTAGATGTAAGGACCAACAGTCACTCAGAGGATGACCAAGTCGTGGAGTAGTGTCTCAAGAGAGACTGTGGGATCTCTGGCGTTAGAGGTTTTTGGGACCTGACTGGTTACCGCCGGGAGCAGGGTTTCCTTACCAAAAGTAGAGCTTTAAACCTTTTATTTTTGGTCATCAAATGCAAACGTTGACACTAATAATGGTTTTGTCATCAACAACTGTTTTAGAGAGAAACCTTGCTTTTTGAAAAAGAATGAATTGAAAACTGAGTTGTTATAATTTTTGAGCAGGAAAAGGCATAAGGCATAGGAATTTCATGCAAAGTTAAGAAGCAACACAGAAGCTAAGTGAAGCCTGATGCTGTCACACACCTGCTCCTTCATCTGTCGTTTTTTTGTCCCGTCTCTGCCACAGGGAAATTTTACTTTAGAAACTCAAGAGGCAAAGGCAGACGGAGGTAAAGGAGCTCTTCTCCAGCTTCCCGTGCTGTAACGAGGATTGTGGTTCCCAAATTGTGATGGGCAAGTGGTTGAACAGACACACAACCTCCGCGCAGTGACCGCGTGTCATTCAGCCCTTGAAAATCCTCTCAAACTGGCAATGGCTGTCTAAGTGGCCATATTAGAAGGCAAAATTAAAGAGGCAATTTCAAATTCAAGAAAGAAATGAATCGAAATGTTTGCTAATTATGTAGCTTGTGGATATTGCATCAATGTCAATCAAACTTCATGGCATTCTGAGACCGTAAATAATGTCCTCCTTGTCTCAAAACCAAACACAGTCCAGCCCTTTTCTGCCATTCCAGGTGCTCAGGGTTCGATGTGGACTCGTGAAACACACACACACCTTCACCCCGGCATCCATAAGCACAGCACGGCAATAGATTCCAGTGTAGCAGTTAGGTCCATGGAATAGCTGTGCTGGGCCTCAAGCTCCTTTCTCGGTCATTGGCACAACCTTGGGTCTCTCCAAAGCTGCATCTCGTGGCTCATCAGCTGGTCCAATTCCGGCTTCACTGGCACACTGCGCATACACACACACACAGAGGGATCCCACTGGGCACTGGCCCAAGGCACTTTGTGCTTTCACCTGAGGCCCCCATGACCTCCAGCCCCTCTGAAGGCTGTTTCCGTTTTCGGTTGCAACCCTCCTTCCTCTTAGACCAGGCAGGGGTTCACCAGAGCATTAGAGCTTGAATGGCTTTCAATTGGAACGGGGAAGAATTAGATCGGACATTAGGAAGAAATTCGTCACAATGAGGCTGGTGAGACATTGGCACGGGTTGTCCAGGGAAATTGTGGCTGCCCCCTCCCTGCAAGTGTTCAAAGCCAGGCTGGATGGGGCCTTGAACAACCTGGTCTCGTGAGAAGTGTCCCTGCCCGTTGCAGGAGGGATGGAACTGGATGATCTTTAGGGTCCCTTCCAACCAAAACCATTCTAGGATTCTATGACTCTTCCTATTTGCGCCGTTCTCTCTGTCTGAAACCTCATAGTGCAGGGGCTGGGCATGGAGTCCTTGCCTCACCCAGGAGACAGAATGGGACTGAAGCAGGGCTTCCGGGGAAAACCAGGGATTTTATTTCCAGAACAAAGAGAAACACGAGGATAGACAAATGGAATGACAGCCAGAGAAGACACTGATGGGTCGTCTGAGGAGCGTAGGCAGCACCCAGAGTTCTTCAATACTGAGGCTGCCTTTGGAACAGCAGGCATTGCCCCATCAGGACATGATGGTGGGACTCTGCAGCCTGCCCCGCATCCTCTTCCCGCAGCTCCTTAGGTGTTTCCAGCTCTTAGGACCTGCAGGAGCTCCTGCACCCGAGAGAAAATCTCCACCAGTTTCTGCATGGGGTAAAGGCAGGAGTTGAACCGGCTCGGCTCTGGTGGACTTGGCTGGGGTGTCTGACCGGGAGTCAAAGTAAAGAGAAGATGGCTGTTGTCCCCTTCTGTTGTTGTGGCTGCTCCTCCTGAGCGCAGCCCCATCTGGGCCAGGATCCAGTCACCGAAGTGCTGCGTGGAAGTGTATACTCCTGGTCGACGAGCCCTGGCGCAGCCTTTTCCCCAGCTGGTCACTCCCACCAGCCAGAACTGGTCACTGTGGTGATCTTGACAGACCAGAGGACCACCGCTGTCCCCCTGCAACGGAGGAGAGAGGAGTCAGGGGTTGCTGGGGGCTATCTCAGAGCCAGAGTTTCTCCTGCTCTCCCCCAGCAGCTCCAGAGCTGTGTTGCCTGCACAGAAAGGCTCTGCTCTGGCGCTGGAGCCAACAGGACGTGGTCAGGGAGGTGTCCATGGCCTGTAAGGGGGGCAGAGGGATGTTCCAGGGCCAGATTGAGAGCTCCTACCTGGCAGGTGTCAATGCCGCCCTGCGGATAGCCCGCACACAGGTTGTGGGGGTGGATGGCCCCGCGGTACCACCCGCTGCTGTTGCAGACCTGGGTGTCAAGGAGGTAGACCTGGGCCTCCTGAAGCACGAAGGGTGTTCCTGCAGCTGTGGGCACAGACAGAAATTAACACGCGGCATCTCCCTGCCACTTCACCTCCTCCCTCTACTGCGCTCGTAGGAGACCCTGCCTGGAGTGCTGTGTCGGGTTCTGCAATCCCCAACATCAGAAGGATGTGCAGCTGTTGGGACAGGTGTAGGGGAGGGCTACGAAGATGATGATCAGAGGGCTGGAGCACCTCTGCAATGAGGACAGGCTGAGACAGTTGGGGTTATTCAAGGGCAGGCTGGATGGGGCCTTGAACAGCCTGGTCTAGTGAGAGGTGTCCCTGCCCGTGGCAGGGGGCCTGCAACTGGATGACCTTTAAGGTCCCTTCCAACCCGTACCATTCTATGATTTCACTGCCTGGGAGAATCCCTTCCCTAGGGCTTGACTTTGCCTCTGGAGACGCACTGTTCCAGTGTGTCCCTTCTGCCTTGCTTTGGGTCAGAGCCATCTCCCCAGAGGCAGATGTCCCCACAGCCTGACTCCGGTTCTGTGCTGTGCTCTCAGGAAGTCTAACCCGTCTGCCCTGGATTCCCAGCTTGCTCGCAGGACACCAATACTTTTTGGGCACTCACATCTGGCAGTGGTGGCCCCCCAGCCGCTGATGTAGCAGTTTTCCATCTCCCAGAGTCGCAGCGAGCGGTCGGGCACGCAGGCGCGCTGCACATAGGGGCTGCACTGCACAGGCTGGTCGAGGTCTATCAGGGCGATGTCGTTCTTCTCGGTGAGCTTATCATAGTCCTGGTGCACGATGATCTGCCTGGCGTAGCGCACTTGGGTCTCAGGGCCCACGTGAGCCAGGCTGTTGACACCAGCCACCACTTTCCAGAAGAGGACATCACTGGAAGGTGGACGGAGAGAGGGGTGAGAGGGGTCACTGCAAGGAACGAGGCTGAGAGTTGCCTGTGGGTGCTGTTGCTGGGCACCTGCTGCTGTTGCGGGGATATCCCTGCTTCCAGCTCCTCCATACCTGGCGTTAACGAAGCAATGGGCTGCAGTGAGCACCCACTGTGGGGTGATGAGGGTCCCTCCACACACGTGGAAAAAGTCTTGTTCCGTGACCTTTTGTATGCTGACTATCCAAGGCCAGGCTCCGGGCTGGGCATCCCAGCCCCCGACGACGCGTGAATTTCCAGTGATAAAGTAAGCCATTGGCCAGAGTCCGCAGGTCCTGTGGAAACCAGAAGCTCTTTACTGTCCTGCTCAAGGCCTTGCTGATGTTAGCACTGCAGCTCAGCTGCCTTCCCTCCGCAGCCGGCATCGCTGCAGGGAGCGCAGGGCCAGGGAACCCCATGGGGCGGGTGGGCGTCCACCCCTGTCTCTGCTTTAGCCCCGTCGAGGAGCTGTGCCAGCAGCCTGGGCTCCGCAGAGGAATTGCATATCCCCCATAGGGTTGGGGAAGCTGTGGCGTGGCCATGGGGGACAAGCGGGAACCATCCAGTGAAGCCCAGCAGAACTGCCCAAACTCCCTCCCAGCGCGTGGGCCGCTCCCTCGCGCCTATCCCATGTGAAGAACAGAACAGCAGCTGACCCACCACAGCCTCCTTTCTGGGAGCTGCCAAGAGGGATGGGTGAGAGGCCCAAAACTGAACCCGGGATTCGAGGTGCGGCCTCCCCAGCACCGAGTCCTGGGGAATGATCCCTTCCCTGCTTCTGCTGGCCCACACTGTGGCTGATGCAAGCCAGGATGCTGTTGCCCTTCTTGGCCACCCTGCTGCCTCCTGGTCAGCCCCTGGCAAGCAGCACCCCCAGGTCCTTTTCTGCCAGGCAGCTTTCCAGCTGCTCTTCCCCGAGCCTGGAGCGTTGCCTGGGGTTGTTGCGAAGAACAGCCTGGAGCACTTACTCGCAGTTTTCCCATGTGCCCTGCGCAGTCCGGCACAGGAACAGCAGGACGAGGAGGACGAGGAGTCTTTTCATCGTGCTAGTGGCACAAAGCTGCTGCTGATCGGAGAGCTGGTGGCCAGCAGGAGCGCAGCCAACAGACTGATCGCAGTGCTCACGCTGCCCGCTGAGCCCTTGACCCTGCGCTGATGTCACAGAGGTGCTGGTCCTGGGTGCTGGGCACCAGTGGCTCAGGGCAGGGGGGACATGGGTTGTTCCAAGAAGGAGGGGAGGGAGGAGTTGGGGTTGCACATCCTTGACAGCCCCCGCCAAGTGCTCTGCTTGTGGGGTGACGACTGTCAGGCCCCTAACCATGGTTCTGGGAAAGACCGGAAGGGAAAACCCTAAATAGCTGTAGAGGCCCTGAGCTGGGCACGGTCTGAATTATGGCCACGCTGGAAGGAGGAAGAGGACTGACCTGATGTTTACATCCCCACATCCCCTTCGTGTGTCTTCTCCAGCTGTGCTCTACTTCTGTAACACCCTGGAGCGTTTGCCCATGATATCCAGGCTCCCTCACATGTGCCACAGATGCTTGAGTCACAGAATTGCAGAGAACCGGAAGTTGCAAAGGACCTTCTAGAGACTGCCCAGTCTGAAATCCAGTTCTCAAGGAGAGTTCACTAGAGCACGCATCTCAGGAACGCCTTTTATCACTCTTCAAGTCAAAAAGAGTTCTAGAACAAATCATGGAACAGTTTGGCTTGGAAGGGAGCTCAAAGCCCATCCAGTTCCAACCCCCCCTGCCTTGGGCAGGGACACCTCCCACTGGATGAGGTCGCTCAAAGCACCATCCAAGCTGGCCTTGAACACCTGTGTCAGTGCCTCACCACCCTCACTGGAAAACATTTCTTCCTACTATCACATCTCAATCTCGCCCCTTGCAGCTTAAAACCATTCCCCCTCGCCCTGTCCCTGCACTCCCTGAGAAAGAGCCCCTCCCCAATTTCTGTAGCCCCTTTCAGTACTGGAAGGCTGCTCTAAGGTCTCCCCAGTGCCTTTTCTTCTCCAGGTTCAAACCCAAGTCGCGAAGCGTGTCCTCATATGGCAGGTTCTCCAACTCTTGGACCATCTCCATGTCCTTCTTTGGACTCGCTCCAACAGATCCACGTCCTTTTTGTGCTGAAGACTCCAGAATCTGATGCAAGTGGGGTCTCACCAGAGCACAGCAGAGGGGAAGAATCCCCTCCCTGGTCCTGCTGGCCACACTGCTTTGGATGCAGCCCAGGACACGGTTGGCTTTCCAGACTGCAAGTGATCATCGCCGGCTGATGTTGAGCTTTTCACCCAGCAGCACCCCCAAGTCCTTGTCCCCGGGGCTGCTCTCAATCCAACCTCTTCCCAGCATGTAGTCGTGCTTGGGATTGCCCCAACCCAGGGGCAAGCCCTTGTATCCTCACCTGCTCCTCATAAGTTATGACCTCTGGTCCTTTCATCAGCTTTGTTGTGTTCCTTTGGACACATTCTGCTATTCTATAACCTTCCTACATTGTGGAGGTCAGAACTGCACACACTACTTGAGGCACAGTTGAGTACAGTGGGACGACCAGTGAGCTATTCTGTGCCTAATGCACCCCAGAATATGGTTGGTCCTTTTGGCACCAGGACACATTCTTGACTCACGGTGAACTTACCATCAACCAAAACCCCCAGAGGTTTTGGAGTTGGAAGTTCAAGAGGTTTCCTTCCACCTAGATGTAAGGACCAACAGTCACTCAGAGGATGACCAAGTCGTGGAGTAGTGTCTCAAGAGAGACTGTGGGATCTCTGGCGTTAGAGGTTTTTGGGACCTGACTGGTTACCGCCGGGAGCAGGGTTTCCTTACCAAAAGTAGAGCTTTAAACCTTTTATTTTTGGTCATCAAATGCAAACGTTGACACTAATAATGGTTTTGTCATCAACAACTGTTTTAGAGAGAAACCTCGCTTTTTGAAAAAGAATGAATTGAAAACTGAGTTGTTATAATTTTTTGAGCAGGAAAAGGCATAAGGCATAGGAATTTCATGCAAAGTTAAGAAGCAACACAGAAGCTAAGTGAAGCCTGATGCTGTCACACACCTGCTCCTTCATCTGTCGTTTTTTTGTCCCGTCTCTGCCACAGGGAAATTTTACTTTAGAAACTCAAGAGGCAAAGGCAGACGGAGGTAAAGGAGCTCTTCTCCAGCTTCCCGTGCTGTAACGAGGATTGTGGTTCCCAAATTGTGATGGGCAAGTGGTTGAACAGACACACAACCTCCGTGCAGTGACCCGCGTGTCATTCAGCCCTGAAAATCCTCTCAAACTGGCAATGGCTGTCTAAGTGGCCATATTAGAAGGCAAAATTAAAGAGGCAATTTCAAATTCAAGAAAGAAATGAATCGAAATGTTTGCTAATTATGTAGCTTGTGGATATTGCATCAATGTCAATCAAACTTCATGGCATTCTGAGACCGTAAATAATGTCCTCCTTGTCTCAAAACCAAACACAGTCCAGCCCTTTTCTGCCATTCCAGGTGCTCAGGGTTCGATGTGGACTCGTGAAACACACACACACCTTCACCCCGGCATCCATAAGCACAGCACGGCAATAGATTCCAGTGTAGCAGTTAGGTCCATGGAATAGCTGTGCTGGGCCTCAAGCTCCTTTCCCGGTCATTGGCACAAACCTTGGGTCTCTCCAAAGCTGCATCTCGTGGCTCATCAGCTGGTCCAATTCCGGCTTCACTGGCACACTGCGCATACACACACACACAGAGGGATCCCACTGGGCACTGGCCCAAGGCACTTTGTGCTTTCACCTGAGGCCCCCATGACCTCCAGCCCCTCTGATGGCTGTTTCCGTTTTCGGTTGCAACCCTCCTTCCTCTTAGACCAGGCAGGGGTTCACCAGAGCATTAGAGCTTGAATGGCTTTCAATTGGAACGGGGAAGAATTAGATCGGACATTAGGAAGAAATTCGTCACAATGAGGCTGGTGAGACATTGGCACGGGTTGTCCAGGGAAATTGTGGCTGCCCCCTCCCTGCAAGTGTTCAAAGCCAGGCTGGATGGGGCCTTGAACAACCTGGTCTCGTGAGAAGTGTCCCTGCCCGTTGCAGGAGGGATGGAACTGGATGATCTTTAGGGTCCCTTCCAACCAAAACCATTCTAGGATTCTATGACTCTTCCTATTTGCGCCGTTCTCTCTGTCTGAAACCTCATAGTGCAGGGGCTGGGCATGGAGTCCTTGCCTCACCCAGGAGACAGAATGGGACTGAAGCAGGGCTTCCGGGGAAAACCAGGGATTTTATTTCCAGAACAAAGAGAAACACGAGGATAGACAAATGGAATGACAGCCAGAGAAGACACTGATGGGTCGTCTGAGGAGCGTAGGCAGCACCCAGAGTTCTTCAATACTGAGGCTGCCTTTGGAACAGCAGGCATTGCCCCATCAGGACATGATGGTGGGACTCTGCAGCCTGCCCCGCATCCTCTTCCCGCAGCTCCTTAGGTGTTTCCAGCTCTTAGGACCTGCAGGAGCTCCTGCACCCGAGAGAAAATCTCCACCAGTTTCTGCATGGGGTAAAGGCAGGAGTTGAACCGGCTCGGCTCTGGTGGACTTGGCTGGGGTGTCTGACCGGGAGTCAAAGTAAAGAGAAGATGGCTGTTGTCCCCTTCTGTTGTTGTGGCTGCTCCTCCTGAGCGCAGCCCCATCTGGGCCAGGATCCAGTCACCGAAGTGCTGCGTGGAAGTGTATACTCCTGGTCGACGAGCCCTGGCGCAGCCTTTTCCCCAGCTGGTCACTCCCACCAGCCAGAACTGGTCACTGTGGTGATCTTGACAGACCAGAGGACCACCGCTGTCCCCCTGCAACGGAGGAGAGAGGAGTCAGGGGTTGCTGGGGGCTATCTCAGAGCCAGAGTTTCTCCTGCTCTCCCCCAGCAGCTCCAGAGCTGTGTTGCCTGCACAGAAAGGCTCTGCTCTGGCGCTGGAGCCAACAGGACGTGGTCAGGGAGGTGTCCATGGCCTGTAAGGGGGGCAGAGGGATGTTCCAGGGCCAGATTGGGAGCTCCTACCTGGCAGGTGTCAATGCCGCCCTGCGGATAGCCCGCACACAGGTTGTGGGGGTGGATGGCCCCGCGGTACCACCCGCTGCTGTTGCAGACCTGGGTGTCAAGGAGGTAGACCTGGGCCTCCTGAAGCACGAAGGGTGTTCCTGCAGCTGTGGGCACAGACAGAAATTAACACGCGGCATCTCCCTGCCACTTCACCTCCTCCCTCTACTGCGCTCGTAGGAGAGCCCGCCTGGAGTGCTGTGTCAGGTTCTGCAATCCCCAACATCAGAAGGATGTGCAGCTGTTGGGACAGGTGTAGGGGAGGGCTACGAAGATGATGATCAGAGGGCTGGAGCACCTCTGCAATGAGGACAGGCTGAGACAGTTGGGGTTATTCAAGGGCAGGCTGGATGGGGCCTTGAACAGCCTGGTCTAGTGAGAGGTGTCCCTGCCCGTGGCAGGGGGCCTGCAACTGGATGACCTTTAAGGTCCCTTCCAACCCGTACCATTCTATGATTTCACTGCCTGGGAGAATCCCTTCCCTAGGGCTTGACTTTGCCTCTGGAGACGCACTGTTCCAGTGTGTCCCTTCTGCCTTGCTTTGGGTCAGAGCCATCTCCCCAGAGGCAGATGTCCCCACAGCCTGACTCCGGTTCTGTGCTGTGCTCTCAGGAAGCCTAACCCGTCTGCCCTGGATTCCCAGCTTGCTCGCAGGACACCAATACTTTTTGGGCACTCACATCTGGCAGTGGTGGCCCCCCAGCCGCTGATGTAGCAGTTTTCCATCTCCCAGAGTCGCAGCGAGCGGTCGGGCACGCAGGCGCGCTGCACATAGGGGCTGCACTGCACAGGCTGGTCGAGGTCTATCAGGGCGATGTCGTTCTTCTCGGTGAGCTTATCATAGTCCTGGTGCACGATGATCTGCCTGGCGTAGCGCACTTGGGTCTCAGGGCCCACGTGAGCCAGGCTGTTGACACCAGCCACCACTTTCCAGAAGAGGACATCACTGGAAGGTGGACGGAGAGAGGGGTGAGAGGGGTCACTGCAAGGAACGAGGCTGAGAGTTGCCTGTGGGTGCTGTTGCTGGGCACCTGCTGCTGTTGCGGGGATATCCCTGCTTCCAGCTCCTCCATACCTGGCGTTAACGAAGCAATGGGCTGCAGTGAGCACCCACTGTGGGGTGATGAGGGTCCCTCCACACACGTGGAAAAAGTCTTGTTCCGTGACCTTTTGTATGCTGACTATCCAAGGCCAGGCTCCGGGCTGGGCATCCCAGCCCCCGACGACGCGTGAATTTCCAGAGATAAAGTAAGCCATTGGCCGGAGTCCGCAGGTCCTGTGGAAACCAGAAGCTCTTTACTGTCCTGCTCAAGGCCTTGCTGATGTTAGCACTGCAGCTCAGCTGCCTTCCCTCCGCAGCCGGCATCGCTGCAGGGAGCGCAGGGCCAGGGAACCCCATGGGGCGGGTGGGCGTCCACCCCTGTCTCTGCTTTAGCCCCGTCGAGGAGCTGTGCCAGCAGCCTGGGCTCCGCAGAGGAATTGCATATCCCCCATAGGGTTGGGGAAGCTGTGGCGTGGCCATGGGGGACAAGCGGGAACCATCCAGTGAAGCCCAGCAGAACTGCCCAAACTCCCTCCCAGCGCGTGGGCCGCTCCCTCGCGCCTATCCCATGTGAAGAACAGAACAGCAGCTGACCCAGCACAGCCTCCTTTCTGGGATCTGCCAAGAGGGATGGGTGAGAGGCCCAAAACTGAACCCGGGATTCGAGGTGCGGCCTCCCCAGCACCGAGTCCTGGGGAATGATCCCTTCCCTGCTTCTGCTGGCCCACACTGTGGCTGATGCAAGCCAGAATGCTGTTGCCCTTCTTGGCCACCCTGCTGCCTCCTGGTCAGCCCCTGGCAAGCAGCACCCCCAGGTCCTTTTCTGCCAGGCAGCTTTCCAGCTGCTCTTCCCCGAGCCTGGAGCGTTGCCTGGGGTTGTTGCGAAGAACAGCCTGGAGCACTTACTCGCAGTTTTCCCATGTGCCCTGCGCAGTCTGGCACAGGAACAGCAGGACGAGGAGGACGAGGAGTCTTTTCATCGTGCTAGTGGCACAAAGCTGCTGCTGATCGGAGAGCTGGTGGCCAGCAGGAGCGCAGCCAACAGACTGATCACAGTGCTCACGCTGCCCGCTGAGCCCTTGACCCTGCGCTGATGTCACAGAGGTGCTGGTCCTGGGTGCTGGGCACCAGTGGCTCGGGGCAGGGGGGACATGGGTTGTTCCAAGAAGGAGGGGAGGGAGGAGTTGGGGTTGCACATCCTTGACAGCCCCCGCCAAGTGCTCTGCTTGTGGGGTGACGACTGTCAGGCCCCTAACCATGGTTCTGGGAAAGACCGGAAGGGAAAACCCTAAATAGCTGTAGAGGCCCTGAGCTGGGCACGGTCTGAATTATGGCCACGCTGGAAGGAGGAAGAGGACTGACCTGATGTTTACATCCCCACATCCCCTTCGTGTGTCTTCTCCAGCTGTGCTCTACTTCTGTAACACCCTGGAGCGTTTGCCCATGATATCCAGGCTCCCTCACATGTGCCACAGATGCTTGAGTCACAGAATTGCAGAGAACCGGAAGTAGCAAAGGACCTTCTAGAGACTGCCCAGTCTGAAATCCAGTTCTCAAGGAGAGTTCACTAGAGCACGCATCTCAGGAACGCCTTTTATCACTCTTCAAGTCAAAAAGAGTTCTAGAACAAATCATGGAACAGTTTGGCTTGGAAGGGAGCTCAAAGCCCATCCAGTTCCAACCCCCCCTGCCTTGGGCAGGGACACCTCCCACTGGATGAGGTCGCTCAAAGCACCATCCAAGGTGGCCTTGAACACCTGTGTCAGTGCCTCACCACCCTCACTGGAAAACATTTCTTCCTACTATCACATCTCAATCTCGCTCCTTGCAGCTTAAAACCATTCCCCCTCGCCCTGTCCCTGCACTCCCTGAGAAAGAGCCCCTCCCCAATTTCTGTAGCCCCTTTCAGTACTGGAAGGCTGCTCTAAGGTCTCCCCAGTGCCTTTTCTTCTCCAGGTTCAAACCCAAGTCGCGAAGCGTGTCCTCATATGGCAGGTTCTCCAACTCTTGGACCATCTCCATGTCCTTCTTTGGACTCGCTCCAACAGATCCACGTCCTTTTTGTGCTGAAGACTCCAGAATCTGATGCAAGTGGGGTCTCACCAGAGCAGAGCAGAGGGGCAGAATCCCCTCCCTGGTCCTGCTGGCCACACTGCTTTGGATGCAGCCCAGGACACGGTTGGCTTTCGGGACTGCAAGTGATCATCGCCGGCTGATGTTGAGCTTTTCACCCAGCAGCACCCCCAAGTCCTTGTCCCCGGGGCTGCTCTCAATCCAACCTCTTCCCAGCATGTAGTCGTGCTTGGGATTGCCCCAACCCAGGGGCAAGCCCTTGTATCCTCACCTGCTCCTCATAAGTTATGACCTCTGGTCCTTTCATCAGCTTTGTTGTGTTCCTTTGGACACATTCTGCTATTCTATAACCTTCCTACATTGTGGAGGTCAGAACTGCACACACTACTTGAGGCACAGTTGAGTACAGTGGGACGACCAGTGAGCTATTCTGTGCCTAATGCACCCCAGAATATGGTTGGTCCTTTTGGCACCAGGACACATTCTTGACTCACGTTGAACTTACCATCAACCAAAACCCCCAGAGGTTTTGGAGTTGGAAGTTCAAGAGGTTTCCTTCCACCTAGATGTAAGGACCAACAGTCACTCAGAGGATGACCAAGTCGTGGAGTAGTGTCTCAAGAGAGACTGTGGGATCTCTGGCGTTAGAGGTTTTTGGGACCTGACTGGTTACCGCCGGGAGCAGGGTTTCCTTACCAAAAGTAGAGCTTTAAACCTTTTATTTTTGGTCATCAAATGCAAACGTTGACACTAATAATGGTTTTGTCATCAACAACTGTTTTAGAGAGAAACCTCGCTTTTTGAAAAAGAATGAATTGAAAACTGAGTTGTTATAATTTTTTGAGCAGGAAAAGGCATAAGGCATAGGAATTTCATGCAAAGTTAAGAAGCAACACAGAAGCTAAGTGAAGCCTGATGCTGTCACACACCTGCTCCTTCATCTGTCGTTTTTTTGTCCCGTCTCTGCCACAGGGAAATTTTACTTTAGAAACTCAAGAGGCAAAGGCAGACGGAGGTAAAGGAGCTCTTCTCCAGCTTCCCGTGCTGTAACGAGGATTGTGGTTCCCAAATTGTGATGGGCAAGTGGTTGAACAGACATACAACCTCCGCGCAGTGACCCGCGTGTCATTCAGCCCTGAAAATCCTCTCAAACTGGCAATGGCTGTCTAAGTGGCCATGTTAGAAGGCAAAATTAAAGAGGCAATTTCAAATTCAAGAAAGAAATGAATCGAAATGTTTGCTAATTATGTAGCTTGTGGATATTGCATCAATGTCAATCAAACTTCATGGCATTCTGAGACCGTAAATAATGTCCTCCTTGTCTCAAAACCAAACACAGTCCAGCCCTTTTCTGCCATTCCAGGTGCTCAGGGTTCGATGTGGACTCGTGAAACACACACACACCTTCACCCCGGCATCCATAAGCACAGCACGGCAATAGATTCCAGTGTAGCAGTTAGGTCCATGGAATAGCTGTGCTGGGCCTCAAGCTCCTTTCCCAGTCATTGGCACAAACCTTGGGTCTCTCCAAAGCTGCATCTCGTGGCTCATCAGCTGGTCCAATTCCGGCTTCACTGGCACACTGCGCATACACACACACACAGAGGGATCCCACTGGGCACTGGCCCAAGGCACTTTGTGCTTTCACCTGAGGCCCCCATGACCTCCAGACCCTCTGATGGCTGTTTCCGTTTTCGGTTGCAACCCTCCTTCCTCTTAGACCAGGCAGGGGTTCACCAGAGCATTAGAGCTTGAATGGCTTTCAATTGGAACGGGGAAGAATTAGATCGGACATTAGGAAGAAATTCGTCACAATGAGGCTGGTGAGACATTGGCACGGGTTGTCCAGGGAAATTGTGGCTGCCCCCTCCCTGCAAGTGTTCAAAGCCAGGCTGGATGGGGCCTTGAACAACCTGGTCTCGTGAGAAGTGTCCCTGCCCGTTGCAGGAGGGATGGAACTGGATGATCTTTAGGGTCCCTTCCAACCAAAACCATTCTAGGATTCTATGACTCTTCCTATTTGCGCCGTTCTCTCTGTCTGAAACCTCATAGTGCAGGGGCTGGGCATGGAGTCCTTGCCTCACCCAGGAGACAGAATGGGACTGAAGCAGGGCTTCCGGGGAAAACCAGGGATTTTATTTCCAGAACAAAGAGAAACACGAGGATAGACAAATGGAATGACAGCCAGAGAAGACACTGATGGGTCGTCTGAGGAGCGTAGGCAGCACCCAGAGTTCTTCAATACTGAGGCTGCCTTTGGAACAGCAGGCATTGCCCCATCAGGACATGATGGTGGGACTCTGCAGCCTGCCCCGCATCCTCTTCCCGCAGCTCCTTAGGTGTTTCCAGCTCTTAGGACCTGCAGGAGCTCCTGCACCCGAGAGAAAATCTCCACCAGTTTCTGCATGGGGTAAAGGCAGGAGTTGAACCGGCTCGGCTCTGGTGGACTTGGCTGGGGTGTCTGACCGGGAGTCAAAGTAAAGAGAAGATGGCTGTTGTCCCCTTCTGTTGTTGTGGCTGCTCCTCCTGAGCGCAGCCCCATCTGGGCCAGGATCCAGTCACCGAAGTGCTGCGTGGAAGTGTATACTCCTGGTCGACGAGCCCTGGCGCAGCCTTTTCCCCAGCTGGTCACTCCCACCAGCCAGAACTGGTCACTGTGGTGATCTTGACAGACCAGAGGACCACCGCTGTCCCCCTGCAACGGAGGAGAGAGGAGTCAGGGGTTGCTGGGGGCTATCTCAGAGCCAGAGTTTCTCCTGCTCTCCCCCAGCAGCTCCAGAGCTGTGTTGCCTGCACAGAAAGGCTCTGCTCTGGCGCTGGAGCCAACAGGACGTGGTCAGGGAGGTGTCCATGGCCTGTAAGGGGGGCAGAGGGATGTTCCAGGGCCAGATTGAGAGCTCCTACCTGGCAGGTGTCAATGCCGCCCTGCGGATAGCCCGCACACAGGTTGTGGGGGTGGATGGCCCCGCGGTACCACCCGCTGCTGTTGCAGACCTGGGTGTCAAGGAGGTAGACCTGGGCCTCCTGAAGCACGAAGGGTGTTCCTGCAGCTGTGGGCACAGACAGAAATTAACACGCGGCATCTCCCTGCCACTTCACCTCCTCCCTCTACTGCGCTCGTAGGAGACCCCGCCTGGAGTGCTGTGTCGGGTTCTGCAATCCCCAACATCAGAAGGATGTGCAGCTGTTGGGACAGGTGTAGGGGAGGGCTACGAAGATGATGATCAGAGGGCTGGAGCACCTCTGCAATGAGGACAGGCTGAGACAGTTGGGGTTATTCAAGGGCAGGCTGGATGGGGCCTTGAACAGCCTGGTCTAGTGAGAGGTGTCCCTGCCCGTGGCAGGGGGCCTGCAACTGGATGACCTTTAAGGTCCCTTCCAACCCGTACCATTCTATGATTTCACTGCCTGGGAGAATCCCTTCCCTAGGGCTTGACTTTGCCTCTGGAGACGCACTGTTCCAGTGTGTCCCTTCTGCCTTGCTTTGGGTCAGAGCCATCTCCCCAGAGGCAGATGTCCCCACAGCCTGACTCCGGTTCTGTGCTGTGCTCTCAGGAAGCCTAACCCGTCTGCCCTGGATTCCCAGCTTGCTCGCAGGACACCAATACTTTTTGGGCACTCACATCTGGCAGTGGTGGCCCCCCAGCCGCTGATGTAGCAGTTTTCCATCTCCCAGAGTCGCAGCGAGCGGTCGGGCACGCAGGCGCGCTGCACATAGGGGCTGCACTGCACAGGCTGGTCGAGGTCTATCAGGGCGATGTCGTTCTTCTCGGTGAGCTTATCATAGTCCTGGTGCACGATGATCTGCCTGGCGTAGCGCACTTGGGTCTCAGGGCCCACGTGAGCCAGGCTGTTGACACCAGCCACCACTTTCCAGAAGAGGACATCACTGGAAGGTGGACGGAGAGAGGGGTGAGAGGGGTCACTGCAAGGAACGAGGCTGAGAGTTGCCTGTGGGTGCTGTTGCTGGGCACCTGCTGCTGTTGCGGGGATATCCCTGCTTCCAGCTCCTCCATACCTGGCGTTAACGAAGCAATGGGCTGCAGTGAGCACCCACTGTGGGGTGATGAGGGTCCCTCCACACACGTGGAAAAAGTCTTGTTCCGTGACCTTTTGTATGCTGACTATCCAAGGCCAGGCTCCGGGCTGGGCATCCCAGCCCCCGACGACGCGTGAATTTCCAGTGATAAAGTAAGCCATTGGCCGGAGTCCGCAGGTCCTGTGGAAACCAGAAGCTCTTTACTGTCCTGCTCAAGGCCTTGCTGATGTTAGCACTGCAGCTCAGCTGCCTTCCCTCCGCAGCCGGCATCGCTGCAGGGAGCGCAGGGCCAGGGAACCCCATGGGGCGGGTGGGCGTCCACCCCTGTCTCTGCTTTAGCCCCGTCGAGGAGCTGTGCCAGCAGCCTGGGCTCCGCAGAGGAATTGCATATCCCCCATAGGGTTGGGGAAGCTGTGGCGTGGCCATGGGGGACAAGCGGGAACCATCCAGTGAAGCCCAGCAGAACTGCCCAAACTCCCTCCCAGCGCGTGGGCCGCTCCCTCGCGCCTATCCCATGTGAAGAACAGAACAGCAGCTGACCCACCACAGCCTCCTTTCTGGGAGCTGCCAAGAGGGATGGGTGAGAGGCCCAAAACTGAACCCGGGATTCGAGGTGCGGCCTCCCCAGCACCGAGTCCTGGGGAATGATCCCTTCCCTGCTTCTGCTGGCCCACACTGTGGCTGATGCAAGCCAGGATGCTGTTGCCCTTCTTGGCCACCCTGCTGCCTCCTGGTCAGCCCCTGGCAAGCAGCACCCCCAGGTCCTTTTCTGCCAGGCAGCTTTCCAGCTGCTCTTCCCCGAGCCTGGAGCGTTGCCTGGGGTTGTTGCGAAGAACAGCCTGGAGCACTTACTCGCAGTTTTCCCATGTGCCCTGCGCAGTCCGGCACAGGAACAGCAGGACGAGGAGGACGAGGAGTCTTTTCATCGTGCTAGTGGCACAAAGCTGCTGCTGATCGGAGAGCTGGTGGCCAGCAGGAGCGCAGCCAACAGACTGATCGCAGTGCTCACGCTGCCCGCTGAGCCCTTGACCCTGCGCTGATGTCACAGAGGTGCTGGTCCTGGGTGCTGGGCACCAGTGGCTCGGGGCAGGGGGGACATGGGTTGTTCCAAGAAGGAGGGGAGGGAGGAGTTGGGGTTGCACATCCTTGACAGCCCCCGCCAAGTGCTCTGCTTGTGGGGTGACGACTGTCAGGCCCCTAACCATGGTTCTGGGAAAGACCGGAAGGGAAAACCCTAAATAGCTGTAGAGGCCCTGAGCTGGGCACGGTCTGAATTATGGCCACGCTGGAAGGAGGAAGAGGACTGACCTGATGTTTACATCCCCACATCCCCTTCGTGTGTCTTCTCCAGCTGTGCTCTACTTCTGTAACACCCTGGAGCGTTTGCCCATGATATCCAGGCTCCCTCACATGTGCCACAGATGCTTGAGTCACAGAATTGCAGAGAACCGGAAGTTGCAAAGGACCTTCTAGAGACTGCCCAGTCTGAAATCCAGTTCTCAAGGAGAGTTCACTAGAGCACGCATCTCAGGAACGCCTTTTATCACTCTTCAAGTCAAAAAGAGTTCTAGAACAAATCATGGAACAGTTTGGCTTGGAAGGGAGCTCAAAGCCCATCCAGTTCCAACCCCCCCTGCCTTGGGCAGGGACACCTCCCACTGGATGAGGTCGCTCAAAGCACCATCCAAGCTGGCCTTGAACACCTGTGTCAGTGCCTCACCACCCTCACTGGAAAACATTTCTTCCTACTATCACATCTCAATCTCGCCCCTTGCAGCTTAAAACCATTCCCCCTCGCCCTGTCCCTGCACTCCCTGAGAAAGAGCCCCTCCCCAATTTCTGTAGCCCCTTTCAGTACTGGAAGGCTGCTCTAAGGTCTCCCCAGTGCCTTTTCTTCTCCAGGTTCAAACCCAAGTCGCGAAGCGTGTCCTCATATGGCAGGTTCTCCAACTCTTGGACCATCTCCATGTCCTTCTTTGGACTCGCTCCAACAGATCCACGTCCTTTTTGTGCTGAAGACTCCAGAATCTGATGCAAGTGGGGTCTCACCAGAGCAGAGCAGAGGGGCAGAATCCCCTCCCTGGTCCTGCTGGCCACACTGCTTTGGATGCAGCCCAGGACACGGTTGGCTTTCGGGACTGCAAGTGATCATCGCCGGCTGATGTTGAGCTTTTCACCCAGCAGCACCCCCAAGTCCTTGTCCCCGGGGCTGCTCTCAATCCAACCTCTTCCCAGCATGTAGTCGTGCTTGGGATTGCCCCAACCCAGGGGCAAGCCCTTGTATCCTCACCTGCTCCTCATAAGTTATGACCTCTGGTCCTTTCATCAGCTTTGTTGTGTTCCTTTGGACACATTCTGCTATTCTATAACCTTCCTACATTGTGGAGGTCAGAACTGCACACACTACTTGAGGCACAGTTGAGTACAGTGGGACGACCAGTGAGCTATTCTGTGCCTAATGCACCCCAGAATATGGTTGGTCCTTTTGGCACCAGGACACATTCTTGACTCACGTTGAACTTACCATCAACCAAAACCCCCAGAGGTTTTGGAGTTGGAAGTTCAAGAGGTTTCCTTCCACCTAGATGTAAGGACCAACAGTCACTCAGAGGATGACCAAGTCGTGGAGTAGTGTCTCAAGAGAGACTGTGGGATCTCTGGCGTTAGAGGTTTTTGGGACCTGACTGGTTACCGCCGGGAGCAGGGTTTCCTTACCAAAAGTAGAGCTTTAAACCTTTTATTTTTGGTCATCAAATGCAAACGTTGACACTAATAATGGTTTTGTCATCAACAACTGTTTTAGAGAGAAACCTCGCTTTTTGAAAAAGAATGAATTGAAAACTGAGTTGTTATAATTTTTTGAGCAGGAAAAGGCATAAGGCATAGGAATTTCATGCAAAGTTAAGAAGCAACACAGAAGCTAAGTGAAGCCTGATGCTGTCACACACCTGCTCCTTCATCTGTCGTTTTTTTGTCCCGTCTCTGCCACAGGGAAATTTTACTTTAGAAACTCAAGAGGCAAAGGCAGACGGAGGTAAAGGAGCTCTTCTCCAGCTTCCCGTGCTGTAACGAGGATTGTGGTTCCCAAATTGTGATGGGCAAGTGGTTGAACAGACACACAACCTCCGCGCAGTGACCCGCGTGTCATTCAGCCCTGAAAATCCTCTCAAACTGGCAATGGCTGTCTAAGTGGCCATATTAGAAGGCAAAATTAAAGAGGCAATTTCAAATTCAAGAAAGAAATGAATCGAAATGTTTGCTAATTATGTAGCTTGTGGATATTGCATCAATGTCAATCAAACTTCATGGCATTCTGAGACCGTAAATAATGTCCTCCTTGTCTCAAAACCAAACACAGTCCAGCCCTTTTCTGCCATTCCAGGTGCTCAGGGTTCGATGTGGACTCGTGAAACACACACACACCTTCACCCCGGCATCCATAAGCACAGCACGGCAATAGATTCCAGTGTAGCAGTTAGGTCCATGGAATAGCTGTGCTGGGCCTCAAGCTCCTTTCTCGGTCATTGGCACAAACCTTGGGTCTCTCCAAAGCTGCATCTCGTGGCTCATCAGCTGGTCCAATTCCGGCTTCACTGGCACACTGCGCATACACACACACACAGAGGGATCCCACTGGGCACTGGCCCAAGGCACTTTGTGCTTTCACCTGAGGCCCCCATGACCTCCAGCCCCTCTGAAGGCTGTTTCCGTTTTCGGTTGCAACCCTCCTTCCTCTTAGACCAGGCAGGGGTTCACCAGAGCATTAGAGCTTGAATGGCTTTCAATTGGAACGGGGAAGAATTAGATCGGACATTAGGAAGAAATTCGTCACAATGAGGCTGGTGAGACATTGGCACGGGTTGTCCAGGGAAATTGTGGCTGCCCCCTCCCTGCAAGTGTTCAAAGCCAGGCTGGATGGGGCCTTGAACAACCTGGTCTCGTGAGAAGTGTCCCTGCCCGTTGCAGGAGGGATGGAACTGGATGATCTTTAGGGTCCCTTCCAACCAAAACCATTCTAGGATTCTATGACTCTTCCTATTTGCGCCGTTCTCTCTGTCTGAAACCTCATAGTGCAGGGGCTGGGCATGGAGTCCTTGCCTCACCCAGGAGACAGAATGGGACTGAAGCAGGGCTTCCGGGGAAAACCAGGGATTTTATTTCCAGAACAAAGAGAAACACGAGGATAGACAAATGGAATGACAGCCAGAGAAGACACTGATGGGTCGTCTGAGGCTGCCTTTGGAACAGCAGGCATTGCCCCATCAGGACATGATGGTGGGACTCTGCAGCCTGCCCCGCATCCTCTTCCCGCAGCTCCTTAGGTGTTTCCAGCTCTTAGGACCTGCAGGAGCTCCTGCACCCGAGAGAAAATCTCCACCAGTTTCTGCATGGGGTAAAGGCAGGAGTTGAACCGGCTCGGCTCTGGTGGACTTGGCTGGGGTGTCTGACCGGGAGTCAAAGTAAAGAGAAGATGGCTGTTGTCCCCTTCTGTTGTTGTGGCTGCTCCTCCTGAGCGCAGCCCCATCTGGGCCAGGATCCAGTCACCGAAGTGCTGCGTGGAAGTGTATACTCCTGGTCGACGAGCCCTGGCGCAGCCTTTTCCCCAGCTGGTCACTCCCACCAGCCAGAACTGGTCACTGTGGTGATCTTGACAGACCAGAGGACCACCGCTGTCCCCCTGCAACGGAGGAGAGAGGAGTCAGGGGTTGCTGGGGGCTATCTCAGAGCCAGAGTTTCTCCTGCTCTCCCCCAGCAGCTCCAGAGCTGTGTTGCCTGCACAGAAAGGCTCTGCTCTGGCGCTGGAGCCAACAGGACGTGGTCAGGGAGGTGTCCATGGCCTGTAAGGGGGGCAGAGGGATGTTCCAGGGCCAGATTGAGAGCTCCTACCTGGCAGGTGTCAATGCCGCCCTGCGGATAGCCCGCACACAGGTTGTGGGGGTGGATGGCCCCGCGGTACCACCCGCTGCTGTTGCAGACCTGGGTGTCAAGGAGGTAGACCTGGGCCTCCTGAAGCACGAAGGGTGTTCCTGCAGCTGTGGGCACAGACAGAAATTAACACGCGGCATCTCCCTGCCACTTCACCTCCTCCCTCTACTGCGCTCGTAGGAGACCCCGCCTGGAGTGCTGTGTCGGGTTCTGCAATCCCCAACATCAGAAGGATGTGCAGCTGTTGGGACAGGTGTAGGGGAGGGCTACGAAGATGATGATCAGAGGGCTGGAGCACCTCTGCAATGAGGACAGGCTGAGACAGTTGGGGTTATTCAAGGGCAGGCTGGATGGGGCCTTGAACAGCCTGGTCTAGTGAGAGGTGTCCCTGCCCGTGGCAGGGGGCCTGCAACTGGATGACCTTTAAGGTCCCTTCCAACCCGTACCATTCTATGATTTCACTGCCTGGGAGAATCCCTTCCCTAGGGCTTGACTTTGCCTCTGGAGACGCACTGTTCCAGTGTGTCCCTTCTGCCTTGCTTTGGGTCAGAGCCATCTCCCCAGAGGCAGATGTCCCCACAGCCTGACTCCGGTTCTGTGCTGTGCTCTCAGGAAGCCTAACCCGTCTGCCCTGGATTCCCAGCTTGCTCGCAGGACACCAATACTTTTTGGGCACTCACATCTGGCAGTGGTGGCCCCCCAGCCGCTGATGTAGCAGTTTTCCATCTCCCAGAGTCGCAGCGAGCGGTCGGGCACGCAGGCGCGCTGCACATAGGGGCTGCACTGCACAGGCTGGTCGAGGTCTATCAGGGCGATGTCGTTCTTCTCGGTGAGCTTATCATAGTCCTGGTGCACGATGATCTGCCTGGCGTAGCGCACTTGGGTCTCAGGGCCCACGTGAGCCAGGCTGTTGACACCAGCCACCACTTTCCAGAAGAGGACATCACTGGAAGGTGGACGGAGAGAGGGGTGAGAGGGGTCACTGCAAGGAACGAGGCTGAGAGTTGCCTGTGGGTGCTGTTGCTGGGCACCTGCTGCTGTTGCGGGGATATCCCTGCTTCCAGCTCCTCCATACCTGGCGTTAACGAAGCAATGGGCTGCAGTGAGCACCCACTGTGGGGTGATGAGGGTCCCTCCACACACGTGGAAAAAGTCTTGTTCCGTGACCTTTTGTATGCTGACTATCCAAGGCCAGGCTCCGGGCTGGGCATCCCAGCCCCCGACGACGCGTGAATTTCCAGTGATAAAGTAAGCCATTGGCCGGAGTCCGCAGGTCCTGTGGAAACCAGAAGCTCTTTACTGTCCTGCTCAAGGCCTTGCTGATGTTAGCACTGCAGCTCAGCTGCCTTCCCTCCGCAGCCGGCATCGCTGCAGGGAGCGCAGGGCCAGGGAACCCCATGGGGCGGGTGGGCGTCCACCCCTGTCTCTGCTTTAGCCCCGTCGAGGAGCTGTGCCAGCAGCCTGGGCTCCGCAGAGGAATTGCATATCCCCCATAGGGTTGGGGAAGCTGTGGCGTGGCCATGGGGGACAAGCGGGAACCATCCAGTGAAGCCCAGCAGAACTGCCCAAACTCCCTCCCAGCGCGTGGGCCGCTCCCTCGCGCCTATCCCATGTGAAGAACAGAACAGCAGCTGACCCACCACAGCCTCCTTTCTGGGAGCTGCCAAGAGGGATGGGTGAGAGGCCCAAAACTGAACCCGGGATTCGAGGTGCGGCCTCCCCAGCACCGAGTCCTGGGGAATGATCCCTTCCCTGCTTCTGCTGGCCCACACTGTGGCTGATGCAAGCCAGGATGCTGTTGCCCTTCTTGGCCACCCTGCTGCCTCCTGGTCAGCCCCTGGCAAGCAGCACCCCCAGGTCCTTTTCTGCCAGGCAGCTTTCCAGCTGCTCTTCCCCGAGCCTGGAGCGTTGCCTGGGGTTGTTGCAAAGAACAGCCTGGAGCACTTACTCGCAGTTTTCCCATGTGCCCTGCGCAGTCCGGCACAGGAACAGCAGGACGAGGAGGACGAGGAGTCTTTTCATCGTGCTAGTGGCACAAAGCTGCTGCTGATCGGAGAGCTGGTGGCCAGCAGGAGCGCAGCCAACAGACTGATCGCAGTGCTCACGCTGCCCGCTGAGCCCTTGACCCTGCGCTGATGTCACAGAGGTGCTGGTCCTGGGTGCTGGGCACCAGTGGCTCGGGGCAGGGGGGACATGGGTTGTTCCAAGAAGGAGGGGAGGGAGGAGTTGGGGTTGCACATCCTTGACAGCCCCCGCCAAGTGCTCTGCTTGTGGGGTGACGACTGTCAGGCCCCTAACCATGGTTCTGGGAAAGACCGGAAGGGAAAACCCTAAATAGCTGTAGAGGCCCTGAGCTGGGCACGGTCTGAATTATGGCCACGCTGGAAGGAGGAAGAGGACTGACCTGATGTTTACATCCCCACATCCCCTTCGTGTGTCTTCTCCAGCTGTGCTCTACTTCTGTAACACCCTGGAGCGTTTGCCCATGATATCCAGGCTCCCTCACATGTGCCACAGATGCTTGAGTCACAGAATTGCAGAGAACCGGAAGTTGCAAAGGACCTTCTAGAGACTGCCCAGTCTGAAATCCAGTTCTCAAGGAGAGTTCACTAGAGCACGCATCTCAGGAACGCCTTTTATCACTCTTCAAGTCAAAAAGAGTTCTAGAACAAATCATGGAACAGTTTGGCTTGGAAGGGAGCTCAAAGCCCATCCAGTTCCAACCCCCCCTGCCTTGGGCAGGGACACCTCCCACTGGATGAGGTCGCTCAAAGCACCATCCAAGCTGGCCTTGAACACCTGTGTCAGTGCCTCACCACCCTCACTGGAAAACATTTCTTCCTACTATCACATCTCAATCTCGCCCCTTGCAGCTTAAAACCATTCCCCCTCGCCCTGTCCCTGCACTCCCTGAGAAAGAGCCCCTCCCCAATTTCTGTAGCCCCTTTCAGTACTGGAAGGCTGCTCTAAGGTCTCCCCAGTGCCTTTTCTTCTCCAGGTTCAAACCCAAGTCGCGAAGCGTGTCCTCATATGGCAGGTTCTCCAACTCTTGGACCATCTCCATGTCCTTCTTTGGACTCGCTCCAACAGATCCACGTCCTTTTTGTGCTGAAGACTCCAGAATCTGATGCAAGTGGGGTCTCACCAGAGCAGAGCAGAGGGGCAGAATCCCCTCCCTGGTCCTGCTGGCCACACTGCTTTGGATGCAGCCCAGGACACGGTTGGCTTTCGGGACTGCAAGTGATCATCGCCGGCTGATGTTGAGCTTTTCACCCAGCAGCACCCCCAAGTCCTTGTCCCCGGGGCTGCTCTCAATCCAACCTCTTCCCAGCATGTAGTCGTGCTTGGGATTGCCCCAACCCAGGGGCAAGCCCTTGTATCCTCACCTGCTCCTCATAAGTTATGACCTCTGGTCCTTTCATCAGCTTTGTTGTGTTCCTTTGGACACATTCTGCTATTCTATAACCTTCCTACATTGTGGAGGTCAGAACTGCACACACTACTTGAGGCACAGTTGAGTACAGTGGGACGACCAGTGAGCTATTCTGTGCCTAATGCACCCCAGAATATGGTTGGTCCTTTTGGCACCAGGACACATTCTTGACTCACGTTGAACTTACCATCAACCAAAACCCCCAGAGGTTTTGGAGTTGGAAGTTCAAGAGGTTTCCTTCCACCTAGATGTAAGGACCAACAGTCACTCAGAGGATGACCAAGTCGTGGAGTAGTGTCTCAAGAGAGACTGTGGGATCTCTGGCGTTAGAGGTTTTTGGGACCTGACTGGTTACCGCCGGGAGCAGGGTTTCCTTACCAAAAGTAGAGCTTTAAACCTTTTATTTTTGGTCATCAAATGCAAACGTTGACACTAATAATGGTTTTGTCATCAACAACTGTTTTAGAGAGAAACCTCGCTTTTTGAAAAAGAATGAATTGAAAACTGAGTTGTTATAATTTTTTGAGCAGGAAAAGGCATAAGGCATAGGAATTTCATGCAAAGTTAAGAAGCAACACAGAAGCTAAGTGAAGCCTGATGCTGTCACACACCTGCTCCTTCATCTGTCGTTTTTTTGTCCCGTCTCTGCCACAGGGAAATTTTACTTTAGAAACTCAAGAGGCAAAGGCAGACGGAGGTAAAGGAGCTCTTCTCCAGCTTCCCGTGCTGTAACGAGGATTGTGGTTCCCAAATTGTGATGGGCAAGTGGTTGAACAGACACACAACCTCCGCGCAGTGACCCGCGTGTCATTCAGCCCTGAAAATCCTCTCAAACTGGCAATGGCTGTCTAAGTGGCCATATTAGAAGGCAAAATTAAAGAGGCAATTTCAAATTCAAGAAAGAAATGAATCGAAATGTTTGCTAATTATGTAGCTTGTGGATATTGCATCAATGTCAATCAAACTTCATGGCATTCTGAGACCGTAAATAATGTCCTCCTTGTCTCAAAACCAAACACAGTCCAGCCCTTTTCTGCCATTCCAGGTGCTCAGGGTTCGATGTGGACTCGTGAAACACACACACACCTTCACCCCGGCATCCATAAGCACAGCACGGCAATAGATTCCAGTGTAGCAGTTAGGTCCATGGAATAGCTGTGCTGGGCCTCAAGCTCCTTTCCCGGTCATTGGCACAAACCTTGGGTCTCTCCAAAGCTGCATCTCGTGGCTCATCAGCTGGTCCAATTCCGGCTTCACTGGCACACTGCGCATACACACACACACAGAGGGATCCCACTGGGCACTGGCCCAAGGCACTTTGTGCTTTCACCTGAGGCCCCCATGACCTCCAGCCCCTCTGAAGGCTGTTTCCGTTTTCGGTTGCAACCCTCCTTCCTCTTAGACCAGGCAGGGGTTCACCAGAGCATTAGAGCTTGAATGGCTTTCAATTGGAACGGGGAAGAATTAGATCGGACATTAGGAAGAAATTCGTCACAATGAGGCTGGTGAGACATTGGCACGGGTTGTCCAGGGAAATTGTGGCTGCCCCCTCCCTGCAAGTGTTCAAAGCCAGGCTGGATGGGGCCTTGAACAACCTGGTCTCGTGAGAAGTGTCCCTGCCCGTTGCAGGAGGGATGGAACTGGATGATCTTTAGGGTCCCTTCCAACCAAAACCATTCTAGGATTCTATGACTCTTCCTATTTGCGCCGTTCTCTCTGTCTGAAACCTCATAGTGCAGGGGCTGGGCATGGAGTCCTTGCCTCACCCAGGAGACAGAATGGGACTGAAGCAGGGCTTCCGGGGAAAACCAGGGATTTTATTTCCAGAACAAAGAGAAACACGAGGATAGACAAATGGAATGACAGCCAGAGAAGACACTGATGGGTCGTCTGAGGAGCGTAGGCAGCACCCAGAGTTCTTCAATACTGAGGCTGCCTTTGGAACAGCAGGCATTGCCCCATCAGGACATGATGGTGGGACTCTGCAGCCTGCCCCGCATCCTCTTCCCGCAGCTCCTTAGGTGTTTCCAGCTCTTAGGACCTGCAGGAGCTCCTGCACCCGAGAGAAAATCTCCACCAGTTTCTGCATGGGGTAAAGGCAGGAGTTGAACCGGCTCGGCTCTGGTGGACTTGGCTGGGGTGTCTGACCGGGAGTCAAAGTAAAGAGAAGATGGCTGTTGTCCCCTTCTGTTGTTGTGGCTGCTCCTCCTGAGCGCAGCCCCATCTGGGCCAGGATCCAGTCACCGAAGTGCTGCGTGGAAGTGTATACTCCTGGTCGACGAGCCCTGGCGCAGCCTTTTCCCCAGCTGGTCACTCCCACCAGCCAGAACTGGTCACTGTGGTGATCTTGACAGACCAGAGGACCACCGCTGTCCCCCTGCAACGGAGGAGAGAGGAGTCAGGGGTTGCTGGGGGCTATCTCAGAGCCAGAGTTTCTCCTGCTCTCCCCCAGCAGCTCCAGAGCTGTGTTGCCTGCACAGAAAGGCTCTGCTCTGGCGCTGGAGCCAACAGGACGTGGTCAGGGAGGTGTCCATGGCCTGTAAGGGGGGCAGAGGGATGTTCCAGGGCCAGATTGAGAGCTCCTACCTGGCAGGTGTCAATGCCGCCCTGCGGATAGCCCGCACACAGGTTGTGGGGGTGGATGGCCCCGCGGTACCACCCGCTGCTGTTGCAGACCTGGGTGTCAAGGAGGTAGACCTGGGCCTCCTGAAGCACGAAGGGTGTTCCTGCAGCTGTGGGCACAGACAGAAATTAACACGCGGCATCTCCCTGCCACTTCACCTCCTCCCTCTACTGCGCTCGTAGGAGACCCCGCCTGGAGTGCTGTGTCGGGTTCTGCAATCCCCAACATCAGAAGGATGTGCAGCTGTTGGGACAGGTGTAGGGGAGGGCTACGAAGATGATGATCAGAGGGCTGGAGCACCTCTGCAATGAGGACAGGCTGAGACAGTTGGGGTTATTCAAGGGCAGGCTGGATGGGGCCTTGAACAGCCTGGTCTAGTGAGAGGTGTCCCTGCCCGTGGCAGGGGGCCTGCAACTGGATGACCTTTAAGGTCCCTTCCAACCCGTACCATTCTATGATTTCACTGCCTGGGAGAATCCCTTCCCTAGGGCTTGACTTTGCCTCTGGAGACGCACTGTTCCAGTGTGTCCCTTCTGCCTTGCTTTGGGTCAGAGCCATCTCCCCAGAGGCAGATGTCCCCACAGCCTGACTCCGGTTCTGTGCTGTGCTCTCAGGAAGCCTAACCCGTCTGCCCTGGATTCCCAGCTTGCTCGCAGGACACCAATACTTTTTGGGCACTCACATCTGGCAGTGGTGGCCCCCCAGCCGCTGATGTAGCAGTTTTCCATCTCCCAGAGTCGCAGCGAGCGGTCGGGCACGCAGGCGCGCTGCACATAGGGGCTGCACTGCACAGGCTGGTCGAGGTCTATCAGGGCGATGTCGTTCTTCTCGGTGAGCTTATCATAGTCCTGGTGCACGATGATCTGCCTGGCGTAGCGCACTTGGGTCTCAGGGCCCACGTGAGCCAGGCTGTTGACACCAGCCACCACTTTCCAGAAGAGGACATCACTGGAAGGTGGACGGAGAGAGGGGTGAGAGGGGTCACTGCAAGGAACGAGGCTGAGAGTTGCCTGTGGGTGCTGTTGCTGGGCACCTGCTGCTGTTGCGGGGATATCCCTGCTTCCAGCTCCTCCATACCTGGCGTTAACGAAGCAATGGGCTGCAGTGAGCACCCACTGTGGGGTGATGAGGGTCCCTCCACACACGTGGAAAAAGTCTTGTTCCGTGACCTTTTGTATGCTGACTATCCAAGGCCAGGCTCCGGGCTGGGCATCCCAGCCCCCGACGACGCGTGAATTTCCAGTGATAAAGTAAGCCATTGGCCGGAGTCCGCAGGTCCTGTGGAAACCAGAAGCTCTTTACTGTCCTGCTCAAGGCCTTGCTGATGTTAGCACTGCAGCTCAGCTGCCTTCCCTCCGCAGCCGGCATCGCTGCAGGGAGCGCAGGGCCAGGGAACCCCATGGGGCGGGTGGGCGTCCACCCCTGTCTCTGCTTTAGCCCCGTCGAGGAGCTGTGCCAGCAGCCTGGGCTCCGCAGAGGAATTGCATATCCCCCATAGGGTTGGGGAAGCTGTGGCGTGGCCATGGGGGACAAGCGGGAACCATCCAGTGAAGCCCAGCAGAACTGCCCAAACTCCCTCCCAGCGCGTGGGCCGCTCCCTCGCGCCTATCCCATGTGAAGAACAGAACAGCAGCTGACCCACCACAGCCTCCTTTCTGGGAGCTGCCAAGAGGGATGGGTGAGAGGCCCAAAACTGAACCCGGGATTCGAGGTGCGGCCTCCCCAGCACCGAGTCCTGGGGAATGATCCCTTCCCTGCTTCTGCTGGCCCACACTGTGGCTGATGCAAGCCAGGATGCTGTTGCCCTTCTTGGCCACCCTGCTGCCTCCTGGTCAGCCCCTGGCAAGCAGCACCCCCAGGTCCTTTTCTGCCAGGCAGCTTTCCAGCTGCTCTTCCCCGAGCCTGGAGCGTTGCCTGGGGTTGTTGCGAAGAACAGCCTGGAGCACTTACTCGCAGTTTTCCCATGTGCCCTGCGCAGTCCGGCACAGGAACAGCAGGACGAGGAGGACGAGGAGTCTTTTCATCGTGCTAGTGGCACAAAGCTGCTGCTGATCGGAGAGCTGGTGGCCAGCAGGAGCGCAGCCAACAGACTGATCGCAGTGCTCACGCTGCCCGCTGAGCCCTTGACCCTGCGCTGATGTCACAGAGGTGCTGGTCCTGGGTGCTGGGCACCAGTGGCTCGGGGCAGGGGGGACATGGGTTGTTCCAAGAAGGAGGGGAGGGAGGAGTTGGGGTTGCACATCCTTGACAGCCCCCGCCAAGTGCTCTGCTTGTGGGGTGACGACTGTCAGGCCCCTAACCATGGTTCTGGGAAAGACCGGAAGGGAAAACCCTAAATAGCTGTAGAGGCCCTGAGCTGGGCACGGTCTGAATTATGGCCACGCTGGAAGGAGGAAGAGGACTGACCTGATGTTTACATCCCCACATCCCCTTCGTGTGTCTTCTCCAGCTGTGCTCTACTTCTGTAACACCCTGGAGCGTTTGCCCATGATATCCAGGCTCCCTCACATGTGCCACAGATGCTTGAGTCACAGAATTGCAGAGAACCGGAAGTTGCAAAGGACCTTCTAGAGACTGCCCAGTCTGAAATCCAGTTCTCAAGGAGAGTTCACTAGAGCACGCATCTCAGGAACGCCTTTTATCACTCTTCAAGTCAAAAAGAGTTCTAGAACAAATCATGGAACAGTTTGGCTTGGAAGGGAGCTCAAAGCCCATCCAGTTCCAACCCCCCCTGCCTTGGGCAGGGACACCTCCCACTGGATGAGGTCGCTCAAAGCACCATCCAAGCTGGCCTTGAACACCTGTGTCAGTGCCTCACCACCCTCACTGGAAAACATTTCTTCCTACTATCACATCTCAATCTCGCCCCTTGCAGCTTAAAACCATTCCCCCTCGCCCTGTCCCTGCACTCCCTGAGAAAGAGCCCCTCCCCAATTTCTGTAGCCCCTTTCAGTACTGGAAGGCTGCTCTAAGGTCTCCCCAGTGCCTTTTCTTCTCCAGGTTCAAACCCAAGTCGCGAAGCGTGTCCTCATATGGCAGGTTCTCCAACTCTTGGACCATCTCCATGTCCTTCTTTGGACTCGCTCCAACAGATCCACGTCCTTTTTGTGCTGAAGACTCCAGAATCTGATGCAAGTGGGGTCTCACCAGAGCAGAGCAGAGGGGCAGAATCCCCTCCCTGGTCCTGCTGGCCACACTGCTTTGGATGCAGCCCAGGACACGGTTGGCTTTCGGGACTGCAAGTGATCATCGCCGGCTGATGTTGAGCTTTTCACCCAGCAGCACCCCCAAGTCCTTGTCCCCGGGGCTGCTCTCAATCCAACCTCTTCCCAGCATGTAGTCGTGCTTGGGATTGCCCCAACCCAGGGGCAAGCCCTTGTATCCTCACCTGCTCCTCATAAGTTATGACCTCTGGTCCTTTCATCAGCTTTGTTGTGTTCCTTTGGACACATTCTGCTATTCTATAACCTTCCTACATTGTGGAGGTCAGAACTGCACACACTACTTGAGGCACAGTTGAGTACAGTGGGACGACCAGTGAGCTATTCTGTGCCTAATGCACCCCAGAATATGGTTGGTCCTTTTGGCACCAGGACACATTCTTGACTCACGTTGAACTTACCATCAACCAAAACCCCCAGAGGTTTTGGAGTTGGAAGTTCAAGAGGTTTCCTTCCACCTAGATGTAAGGACCAACAGTCACTCAGAGGATGACCAAGTCGTGGAGTAGTGTCTCAAGAGAGACTGTGGGATCTCTGGCGTTAGAGGTTTTTGGGACCTGACTGGTTACCGCCGGGAGCAGGGTTTCCTTACCAAAAGTAGAGCTTTAAACCTTTTATTTTTGGTCATCAAATGCAAACGTTGACACTAATAATGGTTTTGTCATCAACAACTGTTTTAGAGAGAAACCTCGCTTTTTGAAAAAGAATGAATTGAAAACTGAGTTGTTATAATTTTTTGAGCAGGAAAAGGCATAAGGCATAGGAATTTCATGCAAAGTTAAGAAGCAACACAGAAGCTAAGTGAAGCCTGATGCTGTCACACACCTGCTCCTTCATCTGTCGTTTTTTTGTCCCGTCTCTGCCACAGGGAAATTTTACTTTAGAAACTCAAGAGGCAAAGGCAGACGGAGGTAAAGGAGCTCTTCTCCAGCTTCCCGTGCTGTAACGAGGATTGTGGTTCCCAAATTGTGATGGGCAAGTGGTTGAACAGACACACAACCTCCGCGCAGTGACCCGCGTGTCATTCAGCCCTGAAAATCCTCTCAAACTGGCAATGGCTGTCTAAGTGGCCATATTAGAAGGCAAAATTAAAGAGGCAATTTCAAATTCAAGAAAGAAATGAATCGAAATGTTTGCTAATTATGTAGCTTGTGGATATTGCATCAATGTCAATCAAACTTCATGGCATTCTGAGACCGTAAATAATGTCCTCCTTGTCTCAAAACCAAACACAGTCCAGCCCTTTTCTGCCATTCCAGGTGCTCAGGGTTCGATGTGGACTCGTGAAACACACACACACCTTCACCCCGGCATCCATAAGCACAGCACGGCAATAGATTCCAGTGTAGCAGTTAGGTCCATGGAATAGCTGTGCTGGGCCTCAAGCTCCTTTCCCGGTCATTGGCACAAACCTTGGGTCTCTCCAAAGCTGCATCTCGTGGCTCATCAGCTGGTCCAATTCCGGCTTCACTGGCACACTGCGCATACACACACACACAGAGGGATCCCACTGGGCACTGGCCCAAGGCACTTTGTGCTTTCACCTGAGGCCCCCATGACCTCCAGCCCCTCTGATGGCTGTTTCCGTTTTCGGTTGCAACCCTCCTTCCTCTTAGACCAGGCAGGGGTTCACCAGAGCATTAGAGCTTGAATGGCTTTCAATTGGAACGGGGAAGAATTAGATCGGACATTAGGAAGAAATTCGTCACAATGAGGCTGGTGAGACATTGGCACGGGTTGTCCAGGGAAATTGTGGCTGCCCCCTCCCTGCAAGTGTTCAAAGCCAGGCTGGATGGGGCCTTGAACAACCTGGTCTCGTGAGAAGTGTCCCTGCCCGTTGCAGGAGGGATGGAACTGGATGATCTTTAGGGTCCCTTCCAACCAAAACCATTCTAGGATTCTATGACTCTTCCTATTTGCGCCGTTCTCTCTGTCTGAAACCTCATAGTGCAGGGGCTGGGCATGGAGTCCTTGCCTCACCCAGGAGACAGAATGGGACTGAAGCAGGGCTTCCGGGGAAAACCAGGGATTTTATTTCCAGAACAAAGAGAAACACGAGGATAGACAAATGGAATGACAGCCAGAGAAGACACTGATGGGTCGTCTGAGGAGCGTAGGCAGCACCCAGAGTTCTTCAATACTGAGGCTGCCTTTGGAACAGCAGGCATTGCCCCATCAGGACATGATGGTGGGACTCTGCAGCCTGCCCCGCATCCTCTTCCCGCAGCTCCTTAGGTGTTTCCAGCTCTTAGGACCTGCAGGAGCTCCTGCACCCGAGAGAAAATCTCCACCAGTTTCTGCATGGGGTAAAGGCAGGAGTTGAACCGGCTCGGCTCTGGTGGACTTGGCTGGGGTGTCTGACCGGGAGTCAAAGTAAAGAGAAGATGGCTGTTGTCCCCTTCTGTTGTTGTGGCTGCTCCTCCTGAGCGCAGCCCCATCTGGGCCAGGATCCAGTCACCGAAGTGCTGCGTGGAAGTGTATACTCCTGGTCGACGAGCCCTGGCGCAGCCTTTTCCCCAGCTGGTCACTCCCACCAGCCAGAACTGGTCACTGTGGTGATCTTGACAGACCAGAGGACCACCGCTGTCCCCCTGCAACGGAGGAGAGAGGAGTCAGGGGTTGCTGGGGGCTATCTCAGAGCCAGAGTTTCTCCTGCTCTCCCCCAGCAGCTCCAGAGCTGTGTTGCCTGCACAGAAAGGCTCTGCTCTGGCGCTGGAGCCAACAGGACGTGGTCAGGGAGGTGTCCATGGCCTGTAAGGGGGGCAGAGGGATGTTCCAGGGCCAGATTGGGAGCTCCTACCTGGCAGGTGTCAATGCCGCCCTGCGGATAGCCCGCACACAGGTTGTGGGGGTGGATGGCCCCACGGTACCACCCGCTGCTGTTGCAGACCTGGGTGTCAAGGAGGTAGACCTGGGCCTCCTGAAGCACGAAGGGTGTTCCTGCAGCTGTGGGCACAGACAGAAATTAACACGCGGCATCTCCCTGCCACTTCACCTCCTCCCTCTACTGCGCTCGTAGGAGAGCCCGCCTGGAGTGCTGTGTCAGGTTCTGCAATCCCCAACATCAGAAGGATGTGCAGCTGTTGGGACAGGTGTAGGGGAGGGCTACGAAGATGATGATCAGAGGGCTGGAGCACCTCTGCAATGAGGACAGGCTGAGACAGTTGGGGTTATTCAAGGGCAGGCTGGATGGGGCCTTGAACAGCCTGGTCTAGTGAGAGGTGTCCCTGCCCGTGGCAGGGGGCCTGCAACTGGATGACCTTTAAGGTCCCTTCCAACCCGTACCATTCTATGATTTCACTGCCTGGGAGAATCCCTTCCCTAGGGCTTGACTTTGCCTCTGGAGACGCACTGTTCCAGTGTGTCCCTTCTGCCTTGCTTTGGGTCAGAGCCATCTCCCCAGAGGCAGATGTCCCCACAGCCTGACTCCGGTTCTGTGCTGTGCTCTCAGGAAGTCTAACCCGTCTGCCCTGGATTCCCAGCTTGCTCGCAGGACACCAATACTTTTTGGGCACTCACATCTGGCAGTGGTGGCCCCCCAGCCGCTGATGTAGCAGTTTTCCATCTCCCAGAGTCGCAGCGAGCGGTCGGGCACGCAGGCGCGCTGCACATAGGGGCTGCACTGCACAGGCTGGTCGAGGTCTATCAGGGCGATGTCGTTCTTCTCGGTGAGCTTATCATAGTCCTGGTGCACGATGATCTGCCTGGCGTAGCGCACTTGGGTCTCAGGGCCCACGTGAGCCAGGCTGTTGACACCAGCCACCACTTTCCAGAAGAGGACATCACTGGAAGGTGGACGGAGAGAGGGGTGAGAGGGGTCACTGCAAGGAACGAGGCTGAGAGTTGCCTGTGGGTGCTGTTGCTGGGCACCTGCTGCTGTTGCGGGGATATCCCTGCTTCCAGCTCCTCCATACCTGGCGTTAACGAAGCAATGGGCTGCAGTGAGCACCCACTGTGGGGTGATGAGGGTCCCTCCACACACGTGGAAAAAGTCTTGTTCCGTGACCTTTTGTATGCTGACTATCCAAGGCCAGGCTCCGGGCTGGGCATCCCAGCCCCCGACGACGCGTGAATTTCCAGTGATAAAGTAAGCCATTGGCCGGAGTCCGCAGGTCCTGTGGAAACCAGAAGCTCTTTACTGTCCTGCTCAAGGCCTTGCTGATGTTAGCACTGCAGCTCAGCTGCCTTCCCTCCGCAGCCGGCATCGCTGCAGGGAGCGCAGGGCCAGGGAACCCCATGGGGCGGGTGGGCGTCCACCCCTGTCTCTGCTTTAGCCCCGTCGAGGAGCTGTGCCAGCAGCCTGGGCTCCGCAGAGGAATTGCATATCCCCCATAGGGTTGGGGAAGCTGTGGCGTGGCCATGGGGGACAAGCGGGAACCATCCAGTGAAGCCCAGCAGAACTGCCCAAACTCCCTCCCAGCGCGTGGGCCGCTCCCTCGCGCCTATCCCATGTGAAGAACAGAACAGCAGCTGACCCACCACAGCCTCCTTTCTGGGAGCTGCCAAGAGGGATGGGTGAGAGGCCCAAAACTGAACCCGGGATTCGAGGTGCGGCCTCCCCAGCACCGAGTCCTGGGGAATGATCCCTTCCCTGCTTCTGCTGGCCCACACTGTGGCTGATGCAAGCCAGGATGCTGTTGCCCTTCTTGGCCACCCTGCTGCCTCCTGGTCAGCCCCTGGCAAGCAGCACCCCCAGGTCCTTTTCTGCCAGGCAGCTTTCCAGCTGCTCTTCCCCGAGCCTGGAGCGTTGCCTGGGGTTGTTGCGAAGAACAGCCTGGAGCACTTACTCGCAGTTTTCCCATGTGCCCTGCGCAGTCCGGCACAGGAACAGCAGGACGAGGAGGACGAGGAGTCTTTTCATCGTGCTAGTGGCACAAAGCTGCTGCTGATCGGAGAGCTGGTGGCCAGCAGGAGCGCAGCCAACAGACTGATCGCAGTGCTCACGCTGCCCGCTGAGCCCTTGACCCTGCGCTGATGTCACAGAGGTGCTGGTCCTGGGTGCTGTGCACCAGTGGCTCAGGGCAGGGGGGACATGGGTTGTTCCAAGAAGGAGGGGAGGGAGGAGTTGGGGTTGCACATCCTTGACAGCCCCCGCCAAGTCCTCTGCTTGTGGGGTGACGACTGTCAGGCCCCTAACCATGGTTCTGGGAAAGACCGGAAGGGAAAACCCTAAATAGCTGTAGAGGCCCTGAGCTGGGCACGGTCTGAATTATGGCCAGGCTGGAAGGAGGAAGAGGACTGACCTGATGTTTACATCCCCACATCCCCTTCGTGTGTCTTCTCCAGCTGTGCTCTACTTCTGTAACACCCTGGAGCGTTTGCCCATGATATCCAGGCTCCCTCACATGTGCCACAGATGCTTGAGTCACAGAATTGCAGAGAACCGGAAGTTGCAAAGGACCTTCTAGAGACTGCCCAGTCTGAAATCCAGTTCTCAAGGAGAGTTCACTAGAGCACGCATCTCAGGAACGCCTTTTATCACTCTTCAAGTCAAAAAGAGTTCTAGAACAAATCATGGAACAGTTTGGCTTGGAAGGGAGCTCAAAGCCCATCCAGTTCCAACCCCCCCTGCCTTGGGCAGGGACACCTCCCACTGGATGAGGTCGCTCAAAGCACCATCCAAGCTGGCCTTGAACACCTGTGTCAGTGCCTCACCACCCTCACTGGAAAACATTTCTTCCTACTATCACATCTCAATCTCGCCCCTTGCAGCTTAAAACCATTCCCCCTCGCCCTGTCCCTGCACTCCCTGAGAAAGAGCCCCTCCCCAATTTCTGTAGCCCCTTTCAGTACTGGAAGGCTGCTCTAAGGTCTCCCCAGTGCCTTTTCTTCTCCAGGTTCAAACCCAAGTCGCGAAGCGTGTCCTCATATGGCAGGTTCTCCAACTCTTGGACCATCTCCATGTCCTTCTTTGGACTCGCTCCAACAGATCCACGTCCTTTTTGTGCTGAAGACTCCAGAATCTGATGCAAGTGGGGTCTCACCAGAGCAGAGCAGAGGGGAAGAATCCCCTCCCTGGTCCTGCTGGCCACACTGCTTTGGATGCAGCCCAGGACACGGTTGGCTTTCCGGACTGCAAGTGATCATCGCCGGCTGATGTTGAGCTTTTCACCCAGCAGCACCCCCAAGTCCTTGTCCCCGGGGCTGCTCTCAATCCAACCTCTTCCCAGCATGTAGTCGTGCTTGGGATTGCCCCAACCCAGGGGCAAGCCCTTGTATCCTCACCTGCTCCTCATAAGTTATGACCTCTGGTCCTTTCATCAGCTTTGTTGTGTTCCTTTGGACACATTCTGCTATTCTATAACCTTCCTACATTGTGGAGGTCAGAACTGCACACACTACTTGAGGCACAGTTGAGTACAGTGGGACGACCAGTGAGCTATTCTGTGCCTAATGCACCCCAGAATATGGTTGGTCCTTTTGGCACCAGGACACATTCTTGACTCACGTTGAACTTACCATCAACCAAAACCCCCAGAGGTTTTGGAGTTGGAAGTTCAAGAGGTTTCCTTCCACCTAGATGTAAGGACCAACAGTCACTCAGAGGATGACCAAGTCGTGGAGTAGTGTCTCAAGAGAGACTGTGGGATCTCTGGCGTTAGAGGTTTTTGGGACCTGACTGGTTACCGCCGGGAGCAGGGTTTCCTTACCAAAAGTAGAGCTTTAAACCTTTTATTTTTGGTCATCAAATGCAAACGTTGACACTAATAATGGTTTTGTCATCAACAACTGTTTTAGAGAGAAACCTCGCTTTTTGAAAAAGAATGAATTGAAAACTGAGTTGTTATAATTTTTTGAGCAGGAAAAGGCATAAGGCATAGGAATTTCATGCAAAGTTAAGAAGCAACACAGAAGCTAAGTGAAGCCTGATGCTGTCACACACCTGCTCCTTCATCTGTCGTTTTTTTGTCCCGTCTCTGCCACAGGGAAATTTTACTTTAGAAACTCAAGAGGCAAAGGCAGACGGAGGTAAAGGAGCTCTTCTCCAGCTTCCCGTGCTGTAACGAGGATTGTGGTTCCCAAATTGTGATGGGCAAGTGGTTGAACAGACACACAACCTCCGCGCAGTGACCCGCGTGTCATTCAGCCCTGAAAATCCTCTCAAACTGGCAATGGCTGTCTAAGTGGCCATATTAGAAGGCAAAATTAAAGAGGCAATTTCAAATTCAAGAAAGAAATGAATCGAAATGTTTGCTAATTATGTAGCTTGTGGATATTGCATCAATGTCAATCAAACTTCATGGCATTCTGAGACCGTAAATAATGTCCTCCTTGTCTCAAAACCAAACACAGTCCAGCCCTTTTCTGCCATTCCAGGTGCTCAGGGTTCGATGTGGACTCGTGAAACACACACACACCTTCACCCCGGCATCCATAAGCACAGCACGGCAATAGATTCCAGTGTAGCAGTTAGGTCCATGGAATAGCTGTGCTGGGCCTCAAGCTCCTTTCCCGGTCATTGGCACAAACCTTGGGTCTCTCCAAAGCTGCATCTCGTGGCTCATCAGCTGGTCCAATTCCGGCTTCACTGGCACACTGCGCATACACACACACACAGAGGGATCCCACTGGGCACTGGCCCAAGGCACTTTGTGCTTTCACCTGAGGCCCCCATGACCTCCAGCCCCTCTGATGGCTGTTTCCGTTTTCGGTTGCAACCCTCCTTCCTCTTAGACCAGGCAGGGGTTCACCAGAGCATTAGAGCTTGAATGGCTTTCAATTGGAACGGGGAAGAATTAGATCGGACATTAGGAAGAAATTCGTCACAATGAGGCTGGTGAGACATTGGCACGGGTTGTCCAGGGAAATTGTGGCTGCCCCCTCCCTGCAAGTGTTCAAAGCCAGGCTGGATGGGGCCTTGAACAACCTGGTCTCGTGAGAAGTGTCCCTGCCCGTTGCAGGAGGGATGGAACTGGATGATCTTTAGGGTCCCTTCCAACCAAAACCATTCTAGGATTCTATGACTCTTCCTATTTGCGCCGTTCTCTCTGTCTGAAACCTCATAGTGCAGGGGCTGGGCATGGAGTCCTTGCCTCACCCAGAAGACAGAATGGGACTGAAGCAGGGCTTCCGGGGAAAACCAGGGATTTTATTTCCAGAACAAAGAGAAACACGAGGATAGACAAATGGAATGACAGCCAGAGAAGACACTGATGGGTCGTCTGAGGAGCGTAGGCAGCACCCAGAGTTCTTCAATACTGAGGCTGCCTTTGGAACAGCAGGCATAGCCCCATCAGGACATGATGGTGGGACTCTGCAGCCTGCCCCGCATCCTCTTCCCGCAGCTCCTTAGGTGTTTCCAGCTCTTAGGACCTGCAGGAGCTCCTGCACCCGAGAGAAAATCTCCACCAGTTTCTGCATGGGGTAAAGGCAGGAGTTGAACCGGCTCGGCTCTGGTGGACTTGGCTGGGGTGTCTGACCGGGAGTCAAAGTAAAGAGAAGATGGCTGTTGTCCCCTTCTGTTGTTGTGGCTGCTCCTCCTGAGCGCAGCCCCATCTGGGCCAGGATCCAGTCACCGAAGTGCTGCGTGGAAGTGTATACTCCTGGTCGACGAGCCCTGGCGCAGCCTTTTCCCCAGCTGGTCACTCCCACCAGCCAGAACTGGTCACTGTGGTGATCTTGACAGACCAGAGGACCACCGCTGTCCCCCTGCAACGGAGGAGAGAGGAGTCAGGGGTTGCTGGGGGCTATCTCAGAGCCAGAGTTTCTCCTGCTCTCCCCCAGCAGCTCCAGAGCTGTGTTGCCTGCACAGAAAGGCTCTGCTCTGGCGCTGGAGCCAACAGGACGTGGTCAGGGAGGTGTCCATGGCCTGTAAGGGGGGCAGAGGGATGTTCCAGGGCCAGATTGGGAGCTCCTACCTGGCAGGTGTCAATGCCGCCCTGCGGATAGCCCGCACACAGGTTGTGGGGGTGGATGGCCCCGCGGTACCACCCGCTGCTGTTGCAGACCTGGGTGTCAAGGAGGTAGACCTGGGCCTCCTGAAGCACGAAGGGTGTTCCTGCAGCTGTGGGCACAGACAGAAATTAACACGCGGCATCTCCCTGCCACTTCACCTCCTCCCTCTACTGCGCTCGTAGGAGACCCCGCCTGGAGTGCTGTGTCGGGTTCTGCAATCCCCAACATCAGAAGGATGTGCAGCTGTTGGGACAGGTGTAGGGGAGGGCTACGAAGATGATGATCAGAGGGCTGGAGCACCTCTGCAATGAGGACAGGCTGAGACAGTTGGGGTTATTCAAGGGCAGGCTGGATGGGGCCTTGAACAGCCTGGTCTAGTGAGAGGTGTCCCTGCCCGTGGCAGGGGGCCTGCAACTGGATGACCTTTAAGGTCCCTTCCAACCCGTACCATTCTATGATTTCACTGCCTGGGAGAATCCCTTCCCTAGGGCTTGACTTTGCCTCTGGAGACGCACTGTTCCAGTGTGTCCCTTCTGCCTTGCTTTGGGTCAGAGCCATCTCCCCAGAGGCAGATGTCCCCACAGCCTGACTCCGGTTCTGTGCTGTGCTCTCAGGAAGCCTAACCCGTCTGCCCTGGATTCCCAGCTTGCTCGCAGGACACCAATACTTTTTGGGCACTCACATCTGGCAGTGGTGGCCCCCCAGCCGCTGATGTAGCAGTTTTCCATCTCCCAGAGTCGCAGCGAGCGGTCGGGCACGCAGGCGCGCTGCACATAGGGGCTGCACTGCACAGGCTGGTCGAGGTCTATCAGGGCGATGTCGTTCTTCTCGGTGAGCTTATCATAGTCCTGGTGCACGATGATCTGCCTGGCGTAGCGCACTTGGGTCTCAGGGCCCACGTGAGCCAGGCTGTTGACACCAGCCACCACTTTCCAGAAGAGGACATCACTGGAAGGTGGACGGAGAGAGGGGTGAGAGGGGTCACTGCAAGGAACGAGGCTGAGAGTTGCCTGTGGGTGCTGTTGCTGGGCACCTGCTGCTGTTGCGGGGATATCCCTGCTTCCAGCTCCTCCATACCTGGCGTTAACGAAGCAATGGGCTGCAGTGAGCACCCACTGTGGGGTGATGAGGGTCCCTCCACACACGTGGAAAAAGTCTTGTTCAGTGACCTTTTGTATGCTGACTATCCAAGGCCAGGCTCCGGGCTGGGCATCCCAGCCCCCGACGACGCGTGAATTTCCAGAGATAAAGTAAGCCATTGGCCGGAGTCCGCAGGTCCTGTGGAAACCAGAAGCTCTTTACTGTCCTGCTCAAGGCCTTGCTGATGTTAGCACTGCAGCTCAGCTGCCTTCCCTCCGCAGCCGGCATCGCTGCAGGGAGCGCAGGGCCAGGGAACCCCATGGGGCGGGTGGGCGTCCACCCCTGTCTCTGCTTTAGCCCCGTCGAGGAGCTGTGCCAGCAGCCTGGGCTCCGCAGAGGAATTGCATATCCCCCATAGGGTTGGGGAAGCTGTGGCGTGGCCATGGGGGACAAGCGGGAACCATCCAGTGAAGCCCAGCAGAACTGCCCAAACTCCCTCCCAGCGCGTGGGCCGCTCCCTCGCGCCTATCCCATGTGAAGAACAGAACAGCAGCTGACCCACCACAGCCTCCTTTCTGGGAGCTGCCAAGAGGGATGGGTGAGAGGCCCAAAACTGAACCCGGGATTCGAGGTGCGGCCTCCCCAGCACCGAGTCCTGGGGAATGATCCCTTCCCTGCTTCTGCTGGCCCACACTGTGGCTGATGCAAGCCAGGATGCTGTTGCCCTTCTTGGCCACCCTGCTGCCTCCTGGTCAGCCCCTGGCAAGCAGCACCCCCAGGTCCTTTTCTGCCAGGCAGCTTTCCAGCTGCTCTTCCCCGAGCCTGGAGCGTTGCCTGGGGTTGTTGCGAAGAACAGCCTGGAGCACTTACTCGCAGTTTTCCCATGTGCCCTGCGCAGTCCGGCACAGGAACAGCAGGACAAGGAGGACGAGGAGTCTTTTCATCGTGCTAGTGGCACAAAGCTGCTGCTGATCGGAGAGCTGGTGGCCAGCAGGAGCGCAGCCAACAGACTGATCGCAGTGCTCACGCTGCCCGCTGAGCCCTTGACCCTGCGCTGATGTCACAGAGGTGCTGGTCCTGGGTGCTGGGCACCAGTGGCTCGGGGCAGGGGGGACATGGGTTGTTCCAAGAAGGAGGGGAGGGAGGAGTTGGGGTTGCGCATCCTTGAGAGCCCCCGCCAAGTGCTCTGCTTGTGGGGTGACGACTGTCAGGCCCCTTACCATGATTCTGGGAAAGACCGGAAGGGAAAACCCTAAATAGCTCTAGAGGCCCTGAGCTGGGCACGGTCTGAATTATGGCCACGCTGGAAGGAGGAAGAGGACTGACCTGATGTTTACATCCCCACATTCCCTTCGCGTGTCTTCTCCAGCTGTACTCTACTGCTGCAACACCCTGGAGCGTTCGCCCATGATATCCAGGCTCCCTCACATGTGCCACAGATGCTTGAGTCACAGAATTGCAGAGAACCGGAAGTTGCAAAGGACCTTCTAGAGACTGCCCGGTCTGAAATCCAGTTCTGAAGGAGAGTTCACTAGAGCACGCATCTCAGGAACGCCTTTTATCACTCTTCAAGTAAAAAAGAGTTCTAGAACAAATCATGGAACAGTTTGGCTTGGAAGGGAGCTCAAAGCCCATCCAGTTCCAACCCCCCTGCCTTGGTCAGGGACACCTCCCACTGGATGAGGTCGCTCAAAGCACCATCCAAGCTGGCCTTGAACACCTGTGTCAGTGCCTCACCACCCTCACTGGAAAACATTTCTTCCTACTATCACATCTCAATCTCGCTCCTTGCAGTTTAAAACCGTTCCCCCTCGCCCTGTCCCTGCACTCCCTGAGAAAGAGCCCCTCCCCAATTTCTGTAGCCCCTTTCAGTACTGGAAGGCTGCTCTAAGGTCTCCCCAGTGCCTTTTCTTCTCCAGGTTCAAACCCAAGTCGCGAAGCGTGTCCTCATATGGCAGGTTCTCCAACTCTTGGACCATCTCCATGTCCTTCTTTGGACTCGCTCTAACAGATCCACGTCTGTTTGTGCTGAAGACTCCAGAATCTGATGCAAGTGGGGTCTCACCAGAGCAGAGCAGAGGGGCAGAATCCCCTCCCTGGTCCTGCTGGCCACACTGCTTTGGATGCAGCCCAGGACACGGTTGGCTTTCCGGACTGCAAGTGATCATCGCCGGCTGATGTTGAGCTTTTCACCCAGCAGCACCCCCACGTCCTTGTCCCCGGGGCTGCTCTCAATCCAACCTCTTCCCAGCATGTAGTCGTGCTTGGGATCGCCCCAACTCAGGGGCAAGCCCTTGTATCCTCACCTGCTCCTCATAAGTTATGACCTCTGGTCCTTTCATCAGCTTTGTTGTGTTCCTTTGGACACATTCTGCTATTCTATAACCTTCCTACATTGTGGAGGTCAGAACTGCACACACTACTTGAGGCACAGTTGAGTACAGTGGGACGACCAGTGAGCTATTTGTGCCTAATGCACCCCAGAATATGGTTGGTCCTTTTGGCACCAGGACACATTCTTGACTCACGTTGAACTTACCATCAACCAAAGCCCCCAGAGATTTTGGAGTTGGAAGTTCAAGAGGTTTCCTTCCACCTAGATGTAAGGACCAACAGTCACTCAGAGGATGACCAAGTCGTGGAGTAGTGTCTCAAGAGAGACTGTGGGATCTCTGGCGTTAGAGGTTTTTGGGACCTGACTGGTTACCGCCGGGAGCAGGGTTTCCTTACCAAAAGTAGAGCTTTAAACCTTTTATTTTTGGTCATCAAATGCAAACGTTGACACTAATAATGGTTTTATCATCAACAACTGTTTTAGAGAGAAACCTCGCTTTTTGAAAAAGAATGAATTGAAAACTGAGTTGTTATAATTTGTTGAGCAGGAAAAGGCATAGGAATTTCATGCAAAGTTAAGAAGCAACACAGAAGCTAAGTGAAGCCTGATGCTGTCACACACCTTTACCTCCGTCTGCGTTTGCCTCTTTATTTTCTAAAGTAAAATTTCCCTGTGGCAGAGATGGGACAAAGAAATGACAGGTGAAGGAGTAGGTGCGTGACAGCGTCAGGCTTTAATCCTGACCCAGGGCAGTGACCTGGACCTCTGCCTGCCTCCTATATAGTCCAGCCACCACGGCTTTTTGCTCTCTGGCATGATTCTTAGTTTCTCTTATGACATCTCTTACACTTTGTCTAATCAATTAAATAATCCTTAGGTCAGTCAGATATTTTTCTGCCTCCGAATCAGCCAATGTTAAAATGATTTGGACTCAGAGGTTCATTCCTCCAGCCCAAGTGAATACATTTAATACAAGGTTCTTGGGTATTACAATGTTTTTTTTCCTCTACCTTTTCACAAATGAGCTGGCTTCACAGTGCAGAATGCAAGTTGACAACAGACCCCAAATGTCACATGATGAAAAAAATACTTCCTGGCCTCCTGTGTTCAGGTTACTGCACTGAAAAACAAAGAAATATATAATGGGAAATATTTTTTATAGTGTTATTAGGACAACTGTGGTATTTTTTCCTTGAGATAAGCATGAAATCCGATTATCATCACTTACAGCTAGCTGAAGGCTAGTGCTTCTCATAGGAACTGAGTCTGGATCAGTATCGACATCCGTGTGGCTCAGCATCGTGCCCCCTGGCATGTCTGCACAGCTTCATCCGAAATCTAACACAAGGAGACAGGAAAAAAAACAACTTGAGCAATGACCTCAGCAAGAGTGACCTTCCCTCGGTTTTGACCTGGTATAAAGTAATATCCTCAGTATCTATGTAACTGCTAAATCTCTTCTCTAAATATCAATACTTGGATACTAGTGTGAGTTATGTTTATTCCAAGGGCTCTGCACTTATTAGTGATTAAGGCTGAAATATTATCTATTACTGTTACAACGGCTTCCACAGGTCCAAAGTGTCAAAGCCAAGACAAGAACCCTGTTCTGTGACCCACCTTGCAAAGAAACAATAAAAAGATGGTTTTGCCCTAAACAGTTTGCAATCTGTGTATCAGAGAAGAGATGGCGGGCAGATGCGAATCAGAATGAGTGATGCTATGAAACAGAGAGTTTGGTCAGCAGTATCGGCAGCGATTTCAGTTTCCCAGGTGCATTTTCATTGTTTGTTTGGAAGCACCACTACCATACATGCTAGAATCTGAGGGACTGCTGGGAGGAAGAACTGTCTCCGTTACTCACAGAATCAGATGGGGTTTTTTTGTGGACCAAGCATTCCTTTTTACTTGTTGTTTTGAACCAAATCATGTAGTTAAAAAGGAAAACTTGATCTTTGCTCTCACTTTTATTAGGATACATGGTTCCAATCTGTTGTTTGTGACCATTACCTGAAATTCATATATATTGAGCCAACTGCTGTTTGCTTTGGCTCTTGTTTGCTCTTTTTCTGTTACAGTTGCAATGCAGGTTTTATTGACTTCTCCTTTTCACAGTGCTTGGAGAGAGGGGCAGAGAGAAAGCATTTGTCAGCCTATAAACTGGATGCAGGCAGTCACCGTAACATACGGGAGCCAGTCTGCTGATAACAACTTTTGCTGGAAGATTTCTTGCTCTCCTCATCAAGTGTTTTGCTCCTGGAGGGGTGAGCGCTGTGCTGAATATCATCTTCTGCTCAATGACAGTTTATGAACTGGATTTTGAGACCTCATGTGCCTGCTGTTAGTGCTATCATTTTGCATTCACACCAACTTTTGGCCGTGCCACAAAACCAGGTTTTAGCTGCAAGGGTTCATTGTTGCCTCAGTTTTCACCAGCAACTTATCTCTTGCATAGCACTAATCTCCAAATCCTGCTTAGTAATTTCTGCATGGAGTGGGAAATTCTGTTTCAGCTGTAGCAGACCTTTCAGAATAATATCTGGCCATGATTTAAAAACTTCTGTTAATATACAACCCACACAACCCTACACATGTTGTTCCATGACCCACTTTTCCTGTGACCTTTCTAGGCCTTATCTTATTTTTAATGTGAAATTATTTAGTATCAGCTTCCAGCTGGAGCTGATTCTTGTTATGTATTTTTTGGGGGGCTGAAAGAACAACCTAGAGTCCAAAATACGTTTCTTGTACTGGCTGTGAACAAGGTACTTGTAAACAAAGCACCTTTTAACCTTCTTTGAATAAATGGAGAAAGCTGAGTATCTTTTCTCTCTTGCTGAAAGCCATGCTTTTCAGGCTTCTTTACGTTAACTATGTCTGGGTTTTTTTCAATTTCAGATAGGATTTGGGGTCTTAGGTGCCTGCATTTTGGTTCTACCATGTCACAACCTCAGAAAATATCCATCTACAGCTGAGCTGACAGTCTCACTTTATAAATATTCTTTGGATGCAGATACAACTTTTATAGCCGTGAAGAATTGGGGACACCCAGTACTGCAGCTTCCATGCATTGAGCAAAATAGTTATCATCTTGATTGAGGAAGTAATCTCCATGCTGAATCAGAACTAGCTTGAAGTGCTGTGATTTCAGGATCTGTAGAAAGCCACTCCTTTTTTACTTGAGTTCTGTTAATTGTATATGGAGAGATCAATCTCATCAGGCATATCCTTGCTAGAATGTAACTGTACACTTCCATTTTCTTTGACAGATCTGAAGAGGCCTGCAGGATCTCTTTTTTTGCTACAAGCAGCCCATGGTTTGACTTAGACCCATAAAAGAGTTGGGCTCCTTCCTCCAAAATGCAGATTTTTTATAACATGTCAAATTAATACATTCCTCAAGTGAACAAATAGTGAAATAATTCAATGTGCTGACAATGTAAGTTTTCAGAAAAGCATTAAATAGTCAAGAAAAAGAAGCGGGAAATGCGCACTTGCAAAGCCTCTTTATTACTTTTTCTATACCCTGCTAATTTCTGCCCTGACAATCTTTCATGCACAATTGCCTCTGTTTCCTTTACCAGTCACAGGCAATCCTAATCTGACCGAATCCTACCTGCTGGCTGAAGAACAGTGATTTGGTTTCTACTTCCAGGGCATATATCCTGCAAGGGATTTCTACCAAAACACATAAATCTTTTCTTGTGAATACAGAGCAAAGACGGTCATGAGCCCTGGAAGCTGCCTATATGGCAATGCAACATCTTCCCTGAATTTTCAAACTTTTAGGCATTAAAAACCACTTTCCTAGCCAACAATGCCTCTGTGTACTGATGAGACTTAATGACAAGACATCAGCATTCTACTGGCAGCACTACAGGAACATCTTTATCTTTTAGGGAGGTCATTCCATGTTTCATAGAATCATAGAATACCTCAAGTTGGAAGGGACCCATAAGGATCACCAAGTCCAACTCCCTGCTCTTAGCAGGATTACCTAAAACCAAACAATACGACTAAGAGCTGCTTCCCAGTTTCCTCTTTTCCAGTCAGCAGGAACTCTACTGGGCTGCTGTGACTTCTCAAATACGATGGACAGTGGCTTAGCAACTTCATCTGCCAGTTCCCTGAGGACCTGCAGATGCATCTCTCAGGTCCCACGAAGTTGTGCACCTTCAGTTTCCTTAGATGATCTTGAACCTGATCCTCTCCTACAGTGGGTAGCTCTTCATTGTCCCAGTCCCTCCCTTTGCCTTCTGTGACTTGGGTGGTGTGGCTAGAGTACTTGCTGGTGAAAACTGAGATAAAAGTCATTAAGTACCTCAGTCTTCTCCATATCCTGGGTAAGCAGGTCTCCTGCTTCTTTCCACAGGGGCCCACATTTTCCCTAGTCTTCTTTTTATCACTGATGTACCTATAGAAACTTTTCTTGCTGCCCTTGATGTCCTTGGTCAGATTTAATTCTGTCAGGTCTTTAGCTTTTTGGCACTTGCTGTTGTTAAATTTCATACAGTTGATGATTGCCCATCTCTCTAGTCTATCCGGATCTCTGTGTAAGGCCTCTCTACCCTTGAGAGTCCACAGCTTCTCCTAATTTAGTATCATCAGCAAACTTCAGGTACTTTTAACTCCTATGTCTAGATCATCTTTAAAACCATTGAAGAGCACTGGCTGTAAAATTGAGCCCTGGGGAACGCAACTCCATCTTCAACCACATGGATTGGTACTTACTCAAACCAGCCCCACAAAGACAATAAGAGGCCTTGTAACAATGCTGAGTGTGGGGAGCTGCCCTGCTGAATCAGTGTGATGTGGCCTGGGCTAAATTAAGTGACTGAGCCAGTCTGTGAGAGCAGGCTGGGTCAGGCAGGGCTACAAGAGCAGCAGAGCTTCGTTCAGAGGAGAGAAATAGGTTCGGTCTACAGCAGCAGCACAAATTTTTTGAAAAAAATGGCTGGATTGCCACTCTTGCTATTGTCTCTCTATTGCCACGAGATAAAACAGCTTAATTGTCTGGTAAACTCTGAAGTGAACACTCATTTATAGTCCAGGTGTTTATATGCTAGAGTATTAGTCATTTAGAAGGAAATAAAGGGAGAAAGGAAGGGGATGGAAAGAAGGGGAAAGAAAAAGACAGGTTTGTTTTTGAACCTGATCTTTGAGTATGAGCCCCCTCAGTCCTGCAGAAGCCCTGATGCACCTGAAGGGATGATACTGGATAAATGGAAGAAAACTCACTCGCTGCTTGTGTTTAAATTTCTTGGGTGTTTTAATACCATTGGGATATGTTAAAGGGTCAAAATATTGAGAAAATCTCAGTATCTAATCTTCAGAAAAAGGCTGAGGTGAAAAGCCCTGTGATATTTCAGCTCTTTAAAAAAATCAGCCCCAATTAAAAACACAGGTACATGTTTTACAGATGCATTATTTTAATTTTTAATGATGAAATACCCAATATAATCAATATAATTGCAATTTAAATAAGACTACACAGGAACAGGGCAGAAACAGATAAGGTTCTTCAGTATGGTTGCACAAAAAGGTCATTTTCAATGTTGTGTATCTCCACTAACTTAAATAGGATTGCAGCAGAGCTGGCCTCAAGGAAGCTGTAGGTTATCTATAGAGCCAGCACCCCACTGGAGACCTCATCTGCAAAGGACTGAGTCACCCAACTCACATTGTCAATACTCCAATAAGTAGAGATGGTCAGAACTGCTTTTTGAACAGATGCTCACTCTACACAAATTAGCTTTCAGACCAAAGAGATATTTCATGCCTGGCGTGTAGCTATTTCAAGCCTAGTGTTCAGCTTTGTGCTTTATTCCCAGAGGAGAAACCAGCTCAGGCTTTATTTTGCCAAATGGGTGAAAGCTTGCACAGCCGGGAGCCCAGAATGACACATGGAAAGGCCAGAGACAACAATTTAACTCTGCCTGTTCCCAGACTTTGCTAGCATCGATATTCGTGGACATCCAAAAGGAAAGATGATAAAATTAAATGAGGAGCTGAAGACGGAGTTCACTTCCAACCTTTTCTCTCTCACCTATCAAAGCTTTCACTTGCATCTTTATTACCCATATGCTCTGCATACCTTGAGTTTCACTACTTGAGGAAACTCTTTTGAATTGCTGTAGGCAGTTCCAACAAGTGCCTTAAAGAGATTTGATCATTAAAATTTGGAACTGACTATTTCTGTGCAAATTTTGCCAGAAATTTAGCATCCTACAAATTGTAATTGCAAACCATCACCATAAATATTCATCTATTAAAAAGGAAAAGGTGGTATGAATAATTTATTAGATTCTAGGCAGATTTGGAAGCATTCTGCATCCGGCACAAATGACAAGAGTGAGTTTGTCTTCATGAGGCTACAGTCATTTACAGACTGAAATAACCTTAGCATTTCCTGTTTTTTCCCTGAGGCTTTTATAGGAAGGGATTCAGTATATTGGGAAACCTAAAGGTATATTTCACAGGAATTAAAGATGACATTCTTGAGAATACATCTGATCAGCTTATTTGTCTTGACAAGGGTACAGGCTTTTTCAATCCAGGCATCTCGGTTCACTGATAAGCACACCTTGTGTGATTTTTCCTGTACAAACAATCTGCAAAATGGGTATTAACTGAGAGAGTCCCAAATGTACAAATTAAACGGGAAAGACAGAAATAATTGTAATAGGCCTGTTCAGCTCTGATTTGTGATATTTTGCTATGTGAGTATTAAATATTGTAACAACTGGATAGTTCAGAAAGGGGAGGTTTTTGGCTTTCAGAAGCTCATGAGCATGGCATTCATGACTATGACTGAAATGTCTGTATTTGGGGTGAAAAATGGTACTGGAGATGAGATTTGAAGGTAGGAGCTGGACATCTCATTTCCATTGTAATGTAAAGACATGGCCATTTCATCCTCATCATACGCATCATGCACAGGTGAAAGGGAAGGGTTGTCAATATCTTCAAAGGTTTAAAATGTACTTGTATGCACATACTTTTAAAATAACATAGCCTGAATAATCTAAAAGTCATCTGATTTCAATTATCACATAATATAGGCTAACAAATCCTAGGAAAAACCATATGGCATTTGCTTTTCACTGTAAGTCAACTAGAAAATGAATTTAATTTAGCTTTTCCTTAACTGGGTAAAGGAAATAAATTGTATTAACTGATTTTTTCCTTTAAAAGGTTTATTTGTCTCAGAGTTGGATAGGGCACAAATGTTTAATTTTAACCTTTTATTTTCTAGACAACTAAAGAAAAATATATGAAATCTGAATATTAAATTTTTGGGAACCTGGGATTTTAGTAATTTAGAATATGGTCTCAAAGAATCATAAAATAGTTTTAGTTGGAAGGGACCTTTAAAGAGCCAAAGTCTGACTTTTTGAATTTCAGATAAGAAAGACTGATATAGCCAGAATTTACAGAGTTTTCTGAAGGAAAAAAATTGCTTTCAACAATAATAGAGAGGAATTAATTGTTTTACAGAAAGGGGCAGGGACATTGGCAGCTCCTACGTTGCACTGCAGTTTCGGGTATTTTTTACGTATACAGGGAATATGTGAACACATACAAATCTTGCATTTTTTAGTGGATATTTTTAAGGGCCCTTATGTGTCTTGCTGGAAGTTTAAGATAAACAAGGTTACAAGTAATGTGCGTCAAGGCTTGCTCTGGAATACTTTTTGGTATTTTGCAAATTTGTTAGCTTTTTGGTCCATTGCTCTCTTCTTTTTGGGGTACAAAATAATGGATTTTGTTACTATTCTGTCTCTCATTTCCTTATAAATCCTAGGGAACAGCAAACATTTACACCATGATGCAGACCCTAAGAAGTCAAATCTGTCTGTACTGTCAGGAAAGAGCTAGAGAAACAGACAGTCGCAAATGCAGTGGCCCCTCCAGGACCCCCCATGCTCTCAGAGTTTCTGATGCCCTCTTCTGGATCTCTCACTATCCCTGCCTATGAGGACCACTGTCTTCTACCCAATGCAGCTCATGTTTCACAAGCTTTTGAAAGCTTGCTGTGACCTCTGCAACCATCAGAGGAGACCAGGAAGAACTGACCATGTAATACTCAAACTTAAAATCCGTGTTTTTGCTATGAAAAAGCTATTTCTCCTCATCAAAGGGATCAAAGAAATCTACTTGTATCAAACTACATCCCTCCGCTGCTCTCATGAGACCCCACCCGGAGCACGGCCTTCAGCTCCAGGTCCTCAGCATAAGAAAGACATGGACCTCCTAGAGAGAGTCCAGAGGAGGACTATGGTCAGAGGGCTGGAGCACCTTCCCTGCGAGGACTGGCTGAGAGTTTGGTTTGTTCAGCCTAGAGAAGAGAAGGCTCCAGGGAGACCTTATAGCAGCCTTCCAGCACTTAAAGAGGGTTACAGGAAAGATGAGGAGGGGCTCTTTATCAGGGAGTGCAGTAATAGAACAAGGGGTAAAGGTCTTATGCTGAAAGAGGGGAGATTTAGATTAGATATTGGGGAAAATTCTCTACTGTAAGGATGGTGGAACACTGGCACAGGTTGCCCAGAGAAGTCATGGATGCCCCATGCTCAAAGGAGGCTTTGAGCAACTTAATCCAGTAGGAAGTGTCCCTGCTCATGGCAAGGGGCTTGGAACTGGACGATCTTTAAGGTCCCTTCCAACCCAAACCATTCTATGATTCTGTATGCCTGCCCATACTGTATAGATAGTTCCCACCTTGAAGTTCTGTAGAATCTTGGACACCTCCAAAAACAGCACAATCCCTCAACAGAAGGTTACCGTGGGGTCACAATACCAGCCCAAGAGTAACAGCATGTGCTAGTGACGCTCAGGAGAGCTTTAAGCAAAACAAGGTCCTGCTGAGTACTTGCCTAAGGACAATATCTTCTTAGGGCGATTCCTCTTCCTTGCCTTTGCCACAAACCAGTGTAGCCCTGCTAGTGTGACCCTGTCTTGCCCCTTGTTGTAGCTGTCTCAGCCCACTGGTCTCTGAAGTTGCTTCGCTCCTACTTCAGCTCCCTCATGGTGGCCTGCCTTACTTTCCTGCCTCTGATCGAGTCCTGTTTCAGCTTTCTGAGTTAATCCTGAGAATGTCTGATGTCCTGACGCACGACACAGCAATAGCAGATTGCATTCTCCATTCCTCTGGCCGTGTCCTACCATGGTTGAATAAATCCCTGCAAGGTCACAGCAGTGCCTCTGCAGTCAGGCATAGCCATTTATTTTGAAATGCATGAACCTGTATATGAGGTTCTTAATCTTTTTGGGGGGGTTAGAAAGGCATCTTTTTGCCATTAACTTTCTCCTCAGTCTTCATTTTGAGCGGTAATTATTTTGCAGTGTTATTATATTGGAATATTAAATTCCCATTTACTGTCTATAGGAAGAGACTCTGAAATGCTCCTTAAGTAGGTAATTCAAAGTAAAAGCCATTTCTTTTGGTGTGACCCAAATCTAGTGTTTATATCTGCGTACACTCTGAGTACATACCAGGGTTTTCTTCTGTGCTCATAACAAACATCAAATTTGTGGGGAAATCTTTTTTTTATTGTTCTCAGAGAATGAAATATTGTTTTTTTCGTTCTCATTCACCATGGCAAGGATCTGGGAAGCAATTTTTGAGCTGACAACTTTTTGTGATGCTGATCTGGAATAGTAATTCAGAACTCTTAAAGTCACATTAAACATCTGATAGCACTGTTTTGAGTTCAATTATCGTGGATTTCTTAAATAGAAGCAGATGTTGTTTTACTGTGTGAAAACATTGATATTTCTTTCCTTTCAGTTTTGCCTAAGGGGTCACACTTAAGTCCTTCCTTTTAACAATTACTTGAAATTATATATAAGCTGAATTGTCCCATGAAAACGATAGTGGGGTCCCACCCAAAATTAAAGTTCTGCCCATGCAATCAGTGGGCTGTGAAGAGGCTTAAGATCAACGTTTCTGTATTTTTCTCCAGAAAATACTCTATTTTATCAAACACAGGAGGAACATTGCTCCGTCCCCATCAACTTTGCTTCTGCTTGATTTATTCTTTGCCCCAGAATTACAACTCAGTAACTTTGTTAGTCTGCAGGTTTGACTCTGCTTTATTTTGTGAATAAATTTTGTTATTTTAGTCCAAAGTTTCAATGAAGACTATGAGAGCAGTTTATGCTATTTTATTTCCACAGGTGCTCTCTGAGGCAATCCAGGGCAGTTCTGCATTACAGCAGATCTGAGAGTTGATTCTCCTAATGATGTGATTAAAGGCAGAACTTCTTTGGGTGACAAAAGTGGATTCTCAGGGGATGATTTTATGAACACAGCAGGCAGGATTGGTTCTGTAAGCCAGGATTTGTTCTGTCTGGTCTAGATCAAAATGAAAACTGAATACATGCATTTTTCTTTGCTGTATAGAATAAGAAGGATTTCAGGGATGTCAGACTATTACCATGACTGACGTAAAGTGAATCCTGGCCCTCAGTTCTCTCCATTTCTATGAATTTTGCATAGAGGTTAAAAAAGATAATCATCTTCATAAGAGCAGCTCCCAGAATCGCTGCGTGAGGCCAGGAGTTTCAGTGCCTGGAATGTGGATGAGGTATCAACTGCCCTGGAGATTGCTTCCAGACCTGCATTTCTAAGACTAACAAGGGCTCTGCTTTTGGTTATCCTGCGTAATGGTATCATATCAATAGGGTATGTTAGTTTAATATAAATTGTACATGATAGCTTTGCATTTCTGCTGAAAAAGAATTGACTTTTTTTCCTGGACAAAAATCAAAGCACTGTTTTAACTTGTAAGCATTTAAAATTCAGTATTGTTGTGGGGAAAGCTGCAGGTTTTTACAGTTTTGGAGAACGAGGAATTCCACCCAGAGCTGGACCGGGGCAGTTCATCGTCTTCAACAATACCCTGCTGTGACTTGTGAACTCTGGCTTGGAGAAATAATCCCATGTCTGTAAACAATCTTAGTGAAATCAATACGATCACGATATGGGCTCAGTCATTTAAATATATTGTCGGAGCTTTGTGGGTCACATTTGATCCTTATTGTAACAAGTGGAAATATTCTTAGCAGTGTCAGCAATTTTTAATTATCCTCTGAAACTAGCACTCGGTTGGGATGACCCTGAGCAAGTGCACACCTACAGCACAGACACCTGCATTTCAGCAAGCTGCTGAGACCATTCTAGCCACTAGAGGGAAATAGGTATCTATCGAACATCATTCATCCTATTTTAGTACAGATGTCTGCAATAAGCTATGTGAATACAAAAGAGCAGTACATGTCTCTGAAATGTTTGATATGTTGTCTGCTTCACCTTAAAAGCCAGAAAGAGCTTTAATCTATTTTTAGCATATCAGTGGAAAAACATCCTTCGATAACTCAATGCCTAACAATCATCCTGCAATCTTTTTCAATCAAAACTGTGGCTGGTACAAACATTCATATTCTTAGCTCACTCACTAAATACGAGTTATAAACTCAAAGCTACAATTGCATGGAGAACCATGATCTTTTCCCTCAAAACCTTGCTGAATACTACAGCAGCTTTGGTTAACACTTGCTGGTGAGAGTATCCTCTGCATAAACTCAGTTGCCAGCTTTGCGGCAGCTCCACACTTGCCAGCTTTGGGGACTCCTGACACCGCTTCAGGATGTTTGGCACAGCAATCTGGCTTTGCTTTAATATCACTCTTCCTTGGGTGAGGCTCTGCCAAGAATTTTTTTAAATCTTTGAAATTATTAAGGAAGATTTAAGGTAAGAGTAAAATGCAAAATGAGTTATTAGATTTAGATCAAAAGATAAATAATAATATACCTTATAGCTACCTATGTACTGCCAACAGGATGTCTGAAAACTAGCAGTGAATGTCTTACAGATGGAGAAGGTCCTGGTCAGCTGGCATGATACAGGCTCACAGTTCACCACCACAGAAACCTAAGTGTGTTGGGTGGCAAAAAGTGAAATTTGACCTCACAGTAGTTGTGAAGTCTCTTTGTGCTATGTTAATCCTTTGGAATTTGGGGGGGGATTGACCTCATTGTACCTCTGCTACTTCTAGATGACTAGCTTTTCGTTGATAATTCACTTGTGAAGTCCCAGCAACCTGTGTTTGCTAGAGACACGCAAAGGGGTACCCATGGAGAGCAGCCTTTTGGAAAGCTGGCTCTTCGTGTAGGTGCCCATGTAGAGAGGACAGCTTAAAACAGACCAGCAGCAACTGGAGCAGGATGAAGCAACTAATTCACCTTACACAAGTGCCAACAAAACGTCTGTATTTTGCCTCATCATCATCAGCGTTACAAACATGTGGTTGGTTTTCATTGTTTTCTTCCAAGTGGGAGTTGAAACTTTTCCTGTGGTTTCCTGGGGAGAAAAAAAGGAAAGTACTCAGCAGTAGAAGCCAGGTGCATGGACTAGACAGGGAAGTGTTGCATTTGGAATGAAATTATAGTTTACTCATTTGGTATTTTTGACATAGGACTTTTTTGCAGTTTGGCTTCATGAGTTTTTGTCTTCTCTGTTTGTATTGTGCTCAGCAAATTAAAGACCTATTGTCATCAGCCCCAGGCATTAATGGATTACCTATACAACAGCAGCCTGCACATTCAGCCAGCCAGTTCAATACCTGTGTCCGTCTGTGGGATGATGACGTCTGTCTCTGTTCAGCCGCTTGTGACACAGCGCAAAGAGGGTTGAGTCACCTCTGTTATCACTGATATTTAAAGCATCTTCGCCTGCTGGGTCATGTGGAGCATTTGGGGGTCAGCTGGATCACCTCTGTTTGGCTACTTCAGTCACCACAAATATAGATAGATATATATTATATATTACATCTATATATATACTTTAACTAAATATAAATAAATAAATAAATAAATATGTATTTCATTAATACTGAAGTTTAGCAGAAATATCTTGGGAAATATGCAGGATTTGTCCCCGCATGTAGGAAGAGAGTTGTCCAGTTATGGCAAAATTACCTAGTTATTATGATAGGTGAGCTGAGTGCAACCTGTCATCAGCATTTGAAAAGACCTGTGGTGTTTTCATTACCTTGATAAATATCAAGGGTCACTTTAGGTCTCAAAACAGAGATGGCTTCAACAAAGCTTTTAACTTCAGGCTGACATTTTACCTTGCCTCCACAGTAAAGCACGTTTTTAGAGATTCATTCAAACACACTATTCACTTTGCAAGGTTAATTTCAAATTTGTTCAGGCTGATGTCTTGCATGTCTGCAGGTTGCTAATGACGTTAAAGTTTGTAGTTTTTCCATCCAGAGATACTAATGATTCACCTTGCCCTCACCTTCGCTATTTCTTGGAAATATATAGGGATGAGTTACTACATAGCTTCACAAGGGGTTAAAAAAAAATCTTTCCAGTTCTCAGCAAGCAATGAAATACAGGTAAAACAGAGGCACAGTTCTGCCATATTTTCAATATGATAAGCCGATGTATTGGCTGTTTTGGTTCATGCTTGGAGCCCTGTGGAACTTATGCGAGGACCAAGCTCCTCATGGGTCATCCTGTATCTCTCCTTGGGCAGGTCTAGGATGGAATGATTATCCATATTCCAAGGACAAGCAGATAAGAAGGACCTGGGGGTGTTGGCTGACGATCGACTGAATACGAGCCAGCAGTGTGCCCAAGTGGCTAAGAAGGCCAATGGTATCTTGGCCTGTATCAGATACAGCGTGGCCAGCAGTTCAGTTTCGGGTCCCTCAGTATGAGAAAGATGTTGAAGTGTTGGAACGCGTCCAGAGAAGGGCAACAAGGCTGGTGAAAGGGCTGGAGAACAAGTCCTATGAGGAATGGCTGAAGGAACTGGGGTTGTTTAGCCTAGAGAAGAGGAGGCTGAGGGGAGACCTCATCACTGCCTACAACTGCCTGAAAGGAGGTCTCTTCTCTCAAGTGACAGGTGATGGGACAAGAGGAAACGGCCACAAGTTGTGCCAGGGAAGGTTCAGATTGGACATCAGGAAAAATTTCTTCACTGAAAGGGTGGTCAGGCACTGGCAGAGGCTGCCCAGGAAGGTGGTTGAGTCACCATCTCCAGAGGTGTTTAAAAGGCAGGTAGATGAGTTTCTGAGCTACATGGTTTAGTAAGGGGACAGGTACAGTTTAGACTCAATGATCTCAGAGGTCTTTTCCAACTAGATGATTCTATGATTCTAAGTGCTTCAGCATGAGCATGTGTGGTCCTATAGAAGCTTGGTTCAAGGAGATTTGTACTCCAACTTCACTTGTTAGATACTGCACTTTTTTGGCCCTAATCAGCTCACAGATAAACCCCTCCTGTCCTGGTGTAGGTCCTTCTCATCCAAGCATCTCAAAGGCTCAGTAAATGCTAATTTACACGGAAAGAAATTGAAATGCAGAAGGTATAAAGTGGCTTCCCTGAGAGAGCAGAAGCCACAGTTCAGCCTGGGGAGGAAGAGAGATAAAAGCATCATTCATCTCTTGAGTCTATTGAAATCCCACCTTGAGTCTTTCACTAGAGCCTAAATGAGGTATAAGTTTTGGGTTGATGTTCTGCAAAAGAATAATTTTTACCTGGAATGAGCCAGTGGCAGTGATGTGAGTGAAAAACTTGTCCCTGGAGTGCTCCTTTTACCCACCAGACAGCTCTCTTGCAGGGACTAATGCACATCATGCTGCTCTACATCTTTATAACCAGTGGGGCTGGCACACAAGATGAATCTCTATTCAGAATGTGACGTTTAAAATGAACCAAAATGCCACACAGACTTTTAATTCAAAGTGTTATCTTCCAAAGAGTTTTTAGAGAAAGGGGGCATTAGGGGAGACATTGAGGAAATGTGTCTTTGAGTAAGGTAATAGTTAAGCAGCAGTTTAAAGAGGAAGAAATATCTGACACTAACAAAAGTGGTAAAGAGGAAAGCAAATCCATGAGGGAGAAATTAATAAAAGTATCAAAATTACATTTATTACAAATATTCTGCTTAGCTTTGTGCCACTTGAGCACTAGTATGTTAATGTGGTAAGCTATTTATATCACATCTCCCCTTAAATTGCAAATTTACATTTGTGTATTTTGAAGGCTGTGTTATGTTACCAAATTTAAAGGTACTGACAGAGCAAACAGTATTTTGTGGAGCAAATCAAATTGATACTCTATGTCAAAACAACATCATCCTGAGGAAGCTGGAGAAGAAAACGTGAAGCCAAAACTACATTCCCTGTTCAAGTACTGCTGTATTCCCTGCAGCTTATACTTCTAAAGGCGCTGTAATACTCTTTAACCTATAGGACTCAGAACACCTAATTAAGAGACAATTTACCCTGAAAACCACATGTGAAACAACCAAGGTTGTGTCTGAGGCCCCTCCTGGAGGTGGAGACAGGGCTACTACGGTATGCACACATCTGCTCCCTCCTCCTGTGGAAAAACAAGCCCAGCCATGCTCCAGATCTGTGTACCCTTTCCCTGAGATGACTGGTCCTCCCTCTTGGAAAGGGGTGAAAGCTCCCAAGCTGGGAGCTGTTACTCTGCTGCGATTGGCCCCAAACCTCCATCTTTCCCTGAACATTAATAGACACATATAGGTTTAATGAATGAAACAGTGTGGGAGTTTCAGGAGATGAAGGCTGGAAACTCAGCAAGACAGGCAAAGAGTTTATGCAATCTTTATTTTTGAGCACACAGGCATCTGCCTGTGGCACCTGAACGGCTGCAGATATTGCTTTCAGAAATTAAACAGAACCAAGCCCAATGTGCTGGGTAAATACTCGGTGACTCATACAAAGCTGAACTACAGAAAGCCCAAATGGTGACTGTCACAGCTTTAGGACAAAATAACTTCTCAAATACATGATGCATGTGACAGTTAGATGTGCTCATCTAACTGCAATAACCGACAGAGAGAAGAACAGGTCGTTAAGAAAGTTTTGTATTAGCGCAGATATTTGATGGTATTTATTGCTTCCAGGACTGATGAATACAGAGGTGAAAGTCTCCCAGATGCTGACAGACCTGCTAAAAGCACTGTGCATTTTAAGCTTTCCCTGTCATACCTGCAAAACCATCTAACACCACATGCTCTGCTTTAACTTACATAGATCTTACCAACAGGAGCACACTATTGCAGCATTAGGAGTCAGGTGCAATATGCATGTCCATAGCCTCCTTAGAGCTGAAGCCCTACAAATATAGATGGGATGTTACTTGTAGATCAACTTATCAGGGTAGATCAGGCTTCTTGGTCACAGCATCACCTTAGAGTCAGCTCGAAAAGACCTATTTAAGCTGTGTGCTTGTGTAAGGTCAACGCAATTTCATACCTATGTACATGAGATCAGAGTCAGCCTTCTCACATGATGAATTACATCTCTGCCTTCTACTAAAATGGCTTTGTTACAATGTCTGACATTTAGTTGGGTGCTTTTTGTTTGCAAAAACTGGGTTTTGAAAGCTCACAAAGACTCTCCTGGGAGCAGAAAATCAATACTGTTGTTAATACTGAGTTACAGTCGTTTGCTACCATTGCATGTGTCAACACTATCAGCAGTGTCAGCTCAATTAATTTTGCTGCCAACCATAGCAACAATATGGTAATAAAATATGTCATATCTACAAAAGTTCCTGTTTATCAAACAGGTGGGACTTTCAAAGCATTTTAATGTTGGCTTAGTATGGTTCCCATCGATTTCCCCGAGAGCGCCTGGCATTGCTTTCTTTGAATCTTTTGGAGAGTGAAGAGATGTTTTCATTGATCAGGAGAAGCACAGAAGACCCCTGAAAATGCAGCCTTTTAATCACAAAAGCCTTCATCACGATTAAGCTGGTCAATAGAATATAAGACACCATTTTCCTTCCAGGGAACACTATCATAGAATCATAGAATGGTTTGGGCTGGAAGGAACATTTAAAGATCATCTAGTCCAACTATGTGAAAGCTTTGTGACATTTTGATTTTTATTTTTCTGGAGAAGAAAGATGCTTCTGGTGTGGTAGATGGGAGAGGGAGTTCTCTCCACCAACACTGAGGGATGGTGGCCCTTGATAATTGGTGATAGTATGAGGGGCAAATAGTTAGTGGAAGAAGATGGGTCACTTGGGCAGGATTATAGCAATGTGTGGAGGCTGGCTGCCTACTGCTCTTTCCCAGAGCCAAGAATGCGCACCTGCAGGGACCTTGCTAACCCACAGTGGAGATGACCAACCTCAATATGCTCAGCATCACTATAGAAATGAATACAGGATTAGCTCAAATAACCTTTCTTTACTGCAGAAAACTATGTATTGAATGCCATTCATCCTAACTTGGTTCACACACCGAATAAACACAGCCAGAGCATATAGATTTTAGCTTTCTAATAGTTTGCAGTTAGTGTTCTATAAATAGAGCTATGTTACTTTCCAGATTGCTCACCCAAGCGCCCCAGACAGCGTGTTCTCTTTGGACATAACCATGTCACAATGGGCCCCTGAGAGTCATCTAACGAGGCTCGGTTTTGCACGCAAAGTCAAGAGAATCACCATTACTCAACACGCTGTTGCTACCAGATAGCAGATAAATTGGTCTGCTGGGAAAAGGCGTCTGTGGATGTATGGCTAAGAAACTCTAATAGCAACAGTAAAAGGCTTTGGATGCTGATCCTGCCGTCTATCATTAGTTATGTGCTCACCGCTTTATATTCTATGTGCAGGAGGGCAGAAATCAGCCATGCTACCCATTTTAAAAATGGAAAATGAGTATTTTTCCGTTAGCCTGGAATGCAAAGAAGGAGCTGTCAAATCATATGGCTATCTCAAAAAGCAGATACATTCTTGTTTTATGGCTGAATTTCTTGTGATTCAGATTCAAGCAAGGCAGCTTAGCTCTCTAACCTCTCTTCTTCAGGTCTCTAGATTAAAACGGCGCAGGAGTGCTTTGGGTCTTTTATGTCTAACCTTTGCACAGCCAATATTAAATTGAATGTTTTTAAGGAGATCTTCTAGTGCCAAGCCAAGCAAAATTTACAGGAAAATTCAACTAAAGTTGAATGAACAAAGAGATCTCAGCTGGAAGGCTCCCAGAGGTTAAAAGGGAATCTGAAAAATGGTTTGCTAGAAAAGCAAAATACAGGCACTCTAAACATCTCGACAGAGAAGAGGTGAAAATGCAGCATTTAGAAACAGGGTATTAAGAAAGGAGGTAGAGGGATAAATGCTGAATATTATATATAGAGGTGAGAACTATGAAAACGCACTAAAATCTGACCCTGACATTTCTCTAACCAGAAAGCCTTTTCCCAAGGTTTTTGCAGGTGTGAGTTTACATAAGGAGGTTACAGCTATGTGATGAAGCTACATAAGCAGTTAACGGAGAGAAAAGACATTCAGCTCCCCCTAAAACAAGTGGTTAAAAAATGTCTGATGAGAGTTACCATCGCTTTCAGCTCTGGACACTTCCAAGTACTCTTTAAAAAATATATGTGACCTGATAATAACTTCTTTTTTAGGAGACAGTCAATGGTACTCCCAAAGTAAACTAAGCTGTGGGTGACAAAGTGAAGTGAGATGAATCACAGCACCAGGCTCTTTGATGGGATGTGGGAGAACCATAGAGAGCAAGCCCACTGCAAATGTTTTTTCAATGTGCCCCATTTTATCCTAACTATGACTACTTAGTCTCTGTCCTGACACCTCAGCTTTCTCAGCATGGTTCTTCAGACTATCCTAGGATGGACTCACAATGGTCCTTGAATGAATTAAAAGTAAAAGCAGGGCAGAGCTGAATCAGAGGCACAGGTATAAAAGATTTACTATTGCTATGTAATTTGAATTTCCAAAGAAATTGAAGAGTTTTTGAATCCAAAGGTAAGAATGTGTGCAAGAACAAGAGCATATTGAGGCTATCTTGAAGCACACTTAGGAAAGCACTAGAATGACATGACATCTTGCAATACAGTTAATTTTTATCTCAGATGAAGTATACCCTCATGGATAGTGCACAGATCACCAGTTTACATTGGAAAGTATATGGCCCATAAGATAAAAGGGGTTGTCTGTGCAAAACACACTGTGTTAGAACCCATGGATAGATGTGTTAGCAAGTTAAAAGAGTATGTTAACTTTGTGAGAAAATCAGTTACTCCTGTAGAGAGATCAGGTCATTCCAGCATGTGGAGAGTCACCAACATTGTAAAATAGGTCCCAATGAAGAAAATTCATGAAATTGCTTTATATTGATCCCCTTTTCTAAAAGCCACAGTGAAATGAGTTTTCATCAGTGAAATGAGGTTTCATCAGAAGCAGACAGAACTAAAAAGGGTTAATAGTTTCATTTACCCTGTGATGTATTCCCACACAAGCTAATGTCAGCCTACAGGGCTGACTAATCCCGAGTGTAGTTACTAATTGCTGTCATCCAAACAGTAGCTAGCAGCCATTTAATTTTCTCTTTCACTTGGTGTCATTAACATTAGCCACATATGGCTGCTTCCCTGCCTCAGCTAAATGGCTACTGGAGAAACCCAGGGCTTGAGCTCTGCAAACATGAAAGTCCATAATTAACTTTAAGTATCTCACTGATGTCAGAGAGAACTGTTTACAGACCTGGATCCTAAATGCTTCAAAGCTGTTGGGTATTTCTGTGCACAGTTTACAACCACAGTACACTTTTAATAGCATCTTTAACTTGCAACAGACTAATGGAGAAGCACAATGAAACACAAGAAATTCTGGAGATGTAGCTTGAAACCCATCTCACAGTTGTTGCAGTATAAATTCTTACTACTTAGATTTCTTTCTTTTTCTTTTTTACTTCAACATAGTAGAGCCGGGCAATTTTTTTAGCTGATTGCACTATTCTTCTGAATTACTTTTTTATCCTCTTGACTAAATCAAAATATTAGGGCAAGATTTTAGATATAGGTCTCAAAACGTCCAGTGCCACTGACTGCTATCTGCTTTTACTAGATTTAAAAGTCCTTTAACTCTGCTGCCTTATATATAGGGGTTTTTTTAAGAGGGGGGATGGTTGTTAATTACATGATGCTGCACAAATCCAGCACTGCTTCCCTCTATCTCATTTGTTCATGTCTATCTAAGCTGATTAATTTTTTAAACAGTGCACTTTTTTTTTCTGCTTATGCTTACTATACACTACATAATTTTACCATGCTGCCTTCAGGTAAGATTTGCAGATTTTAATATCACAGGCATTTCAGATCCTGCTCAAATAGCACAGCAACTGAAGTGACAACATTGCTTTCAAAGCTCAAGAAATTTCTGGACCTTACGTCATTTGAGAACATAAAGTCAGACAAAGAAATCTCTGATTTTAGTGATTTTTTTTTGGTAGGAAGACAGCAAGTGCCACAGAGGACAGTGAATAACTTTTAGCAACATACAGTGAGCACTGAAGATGAGTAAATAGCCTTTTATTTGTAAATGGAGTTCTTCACCTTCTGAGTTTGAAAATATAATAATTTAGCAAAACAAAAGGTTGACAGAGCAACTGACAAAGCACACACTCCGGTTCTCCCTTTCCTGGTCCATCCCTGTGCCATAGAGGAAGTCTACTCACTTGAACTGACCCCTGCCCTTGCTGTATTTAGTGGCCTCTTTGCCTTCTCAAGAGTCCCTGGGGATAAGTAGTACATTGGGGTAGCACCCCTCGTATTGCAGAGGGGAATTCAGCAAGCAGCCAGGTCTGCTTCCCACCCTGAATTTTTATTTGAGGCTACCAACTGCAGCAAGAAGTGCACTTTTTCTGGAAGTTGGCTTTATATCCACTTTCCTTGTATGAGAGACATGCTGAATCCAACCAATATGATCTTGTTCCATGTATTTTCAGGGTGACTCCCTGCTGCATGCCTAGGAGTGCCTGCAGCTTTGTGTGTATTATTGTAGCAAATGCAAAGAGAACCACTGCTCCAGCTGAAATCAGTGTTCCTCAAATACTGAATTCTATTCCACAGTTAAAAAGTAAAGTGGGCAATGAATCCTTGGGACCAGCTTTGTGATCTACATGGTCAGGGAACACAAAACAAAGCAGCATCCCAGTTTCTATCATGTTCTCCACTTTTTCTGGAAAAATAATTTGACTTTCTTGTGTAACAGTTTACACAAGCTGCTTCATTTGGCACCCTGGTGAGGGATAGGGATCGCTGTGGAAGAACCAATAACTCATTTTCCTTCCTCCAGCTGGAGCTAAAAGCAGAGCAAGGCTTGGTATGAGAACAAAGCGAAATTTCAAACTTGTCTCCTTAGCAGAGTGTCACAGAGCTCCCTCCAGACTGCTCCAGCAAGTTCCTCAAATGACATAAAATGAGCAAATTGAACCATTTTTGTGTTAAGTGTACAGTTGCAGTGATGACACCAGCCAGGGATGGCGAGAGGGGTTACATGACACAGGCAGAAATCTGACTTTACCCTCAGATTCCTCATCTCTTTTCAAGAGATGAGTAAAAGCTGAGCCAAACCTGGATCACGGTGAGCAGGAATTGCAGTAGAATTGCAAAAAAAAAGTCATTCAACAAATCAGAAGTTAAAAAAAAGGGCTATGTATTGGAGTTTGAAAAGGTAGATCAATTGGGACAAGAACATATTGTGCTAGAAATGAGTGCTGTGTCTGTGCTGGGTCTTGCTGATTAGATAAAAGGAGGCAGAAAGGAGGGAAAAGACGGGAGAGTGCAGGGAAGTGACCAGGTTTGGCAGAGATGCCAGGGAGGAACAGGACCATCAGTGCCTGTGGCAGTAAAGCACTTCATTGAGTATGAGTAGCTGGACATTGCTGGGGAAGGGGGAACAAAATCTGGACTGAGGAAGAGGTGTGCATAATTCTGGAGACTTATTTGGGTCAGGCCACGAATAAGCAGTTCTCCACCCCATGGAGCAGGGTAGCGGTCAGGCTCCGGTGAGGAGGCAAGCGGTCCACTGCACATCCCACCTGCCAGAATCCCAGCTTAAGGGGCCATCCTTAGCATCGGAGGAGCAGGGAGATCGGTGCGAGCACCCCGCGTGGCCTCGTGCTGCCGTAAACAAGGCTGGGGAGTGGCGATGCTGGGGGATGAGGGTGGCTGCAGGGCAGCGTCCTGCAGCAGGGCCAGGACAGGGGCATTTCATCCCCTGGTGCCACTCTCACCTTTTGAGGCCGGGGAGGTCCAAACGGGTGATCCTGTCATGCCTCCCGTGCAGGGCTGGAACTCTCGGGGGGTGCCTGTGGGGTTTCACCCCCCGGTGCCGCTCTCACATTTGGAGGTTGGGGAGGTCCAACCAGGGGATGCTGTCGAGCTCCTCAGCCGGGCTAGGTTTGCCGGGCAGAGCCTGAGGGGTTTCACCTCCCGGTGCCGCTCCCATCCCTTTTGGGGAGATGCAACCGTGGGATGCTGTCATGTTCCCCAGCAGCACCAGGACTGCCGGCCGGTTCCTGTGGGGTTTCACCCCCCCAGTGCCGCTCCCATCCCTTTGAGGCTGGGAAGATGCAACCGCGAGGATGCTGTACCGCTCCCACTCGCCACGCCTGGACTGGACGAGGTTCGGCACCTTGCGCCTGCGCTGCCTGGCTCCCTCCCTCCCCCTCCTCCTCCTCCTCCTCTTCCCGGCCCCTCCTCTCGGCTCTGGCGGTGCCGAGTGTCGGGAGCAGGGTTATGCCCGGCTGCAGGCGGAGCGCAGGGCCAGGGGCAGCCCGACCCGCCGGCCGGGGCAGGGAGGTCTCGGGCAGGGGCAGGGGTCGGTGATCTCCCCCCCAACTCCACTCGACCTCAGGTGCGGGGAAGGGGCGAGCGGGCGCTCCGTGGTGGAGGATGATGAGGATGCGGATGCGGCGGTGCGGAGCGGAGCGGGGGTACCCGGGCAGCGCCTGGGTGTGCTGCTGGCTGCTGGGCTGGCAGGCGGCCGCGCTGCAGCTGCCGCCCTGCCAAGAGGTGAGATTGTCCTCCTTCTGTGGGGTTTCCCCTGTCCAGAGGGAGGGTGAGGAGGGATGCACCGGATCGAGTGGAAGGTGAAGTCCCAGGAGGGGGATGTTGCTGGTTGGTGCTGCTCTCCCAGGGCTGTTGGTGGGACAGACGATAGAGGGGCCGGACCCACGGAAAAGGGCAGCTCCCCTCCCCCCATCACGCGTGGATCTGCTCCCGTGGCCGTCGGTCGCTTCTCCCCATCGTTTTTCCTGCTCCCTCCGGTGCAGCAGAGCCTCCTTCGGAACGAGTGGGATTGTGCTGGCGTCGCTGCTTTTCTAAATGCCATGTTAAACCAGTACAAAAGGGGGAAACGAAGGAGGGGGGTGATGGTGGAGCTGTTACGACCCCCCTATGTCAGCTCAGGGTATCCCAGGCTGAGCCGTGTATGTGACATGGGGAGAGAAACTTTCTGCCTCTCTCCTGCTATAAAAACCTGAAAGAAGGAGGGACTCGGTGTCTTTGGAGCAGGGACCACTCTGCAGGGCTGTGCAGGATGCAGGAGCTGAGGCTGCCGGACAGCTCTGGCCCAGCTCTGAGTGGCCCAGGAGGAGCCCTGACGGAGGGGAACAAGACTAACTCTCTGCTCCAGGTTTTTCATCCTCACTCCTACATGCAGGTCTGTCTTTGCTACTTTTTCAAGAGCAACTGGGTCTTTCCTGTGTTTTAAATTTATCTGTAGGGTGAGGAGGCTAGGTATGACCTTCCCAAACAGGTCTTGATGGCTGGGGAACTGCTCTAGCAAGCAGAAGTCTACAAGTGGGTTGACAGTGGCCAGTTCCCTTTCTCCTACCCCTCTGATGATGCTCCAGGAACTGAGCTTTCCCACCTGTCCTACTACAATTGCACTGTTTAGCAAGAAATAACTTTTATATCCTCAGACTGAATTGAGGGTGAGTGACTGCAGCCAGATTGGAGCCCTCGTCTGGCAAAGGGTCCTGATCCATGCTTGGGGGTTATTACAGTGTGGGACCTCCTTGTCTAGAGGTCCAGAAGCCCGTGTCTCATTCCTGTGGTGAAAGATGGCATCCCTGACCCAGGGAATATTCTCTCTTTGCCTGTTAAATCTGCTGTTTGCCTTCCAAGTAGCAGAGTCTCAGTGGGAGAGCTCAGCGTTAGTCTAGCGTGGGAAATCTTGTGTAGGGAGGCATGTGGGATACACAGATTGGTGGCTGTTTCTCCTAAGTGTTGGTCATCCTCAGAATAAAGAGATTTATGTAGCAACCTGCTTTGAATTACCTAGCTCCCTTTTCACCTACTGAAGTGAAATGAACCCTTCTTATATCCTAGTCTTTGCTTAAAACAGTGAACCTCTGCATATGGTTAAAGGTGAAAGCTGAATCTCCGCAGATGTACCAAAGGAGGAGAGCTGATATTTTGAGCATTTCATACTGGGCTTTAGATGGGCAAATTCTCTCCTGAGCCCCACTTATGTGCTTTTTTGGATCTGGACCTGAGTGCTTGTACTTTCTTTCCAGAAGGATGGACAATTTTCTTTTACTTTAGTTTCACTTGAGTACTCTTTGAGACAGAAACGTCTTTCACTCACATGGTTAAAGCTGTACAGATCTTGTGCTGGTCTGTGTGTGCATCCACGCAACCATATGTCACATGGAATATAGTTATAAACATGTCTGGATGGAGGTGGGAAAAAAAAACTTGCAAAGAACCAGGATAGCAGCTCAGCAGTTTTGTGAAAGGGAAAAACAAATGTTAATAGTTCATGTAAAACATGGCTAATTATGTGTTGGCCTCAAAACTTTGCCATTTGCCCTAATTCAGCCTAATTAGAGTGATCTGGGTATATTGCCATTAAAATCACTACAGCTGCCATTGTGATTGACTCTGGCTTGGGCAGACTCAGACAGGGATGAAGTCTCACAATGAGAATGCACAGCCTGTGAGAAGGTATTGCAGTCCTTGGAAGGCTTGGTGAAGGTCTTATTGCTTGAGAAGCACAAGGCTTAATGCACTGGCAAGTAGTTAATTTTCAATCTGTTGGGGATTTTTCCTTTAGCTGCATTCCCCCCTGCCCCTTCCTTGATAACTTGTTTTTCTGTTTCCTTACTGTTATGAGAAATACAAGTATCTGCCAGTTTGAGATTTCTGTGGTGGTACAGCATTTGGAGCAGTGGGATGTCTGGCTATGCCTGAGGCTCCATTCACAGTGCTCTGATAACATAGATAGTAAAAATAATAATGTATAGCAATGTCACTTTCCAAAACCTCTTTGTCATTGGTTTCTTTCATTGGGGGCTGTAGTAGTTCAGCATACTGCATTTAGGAAAGGTGTGTTTGTGCTGCAAACCAAATGTACAAGCAGCTTGAATGAATGTTCCCATGAGTTTTTGGAGTAAATTGATACAGCCATAAGCATCTGGCATAGTAGTGTTTGGTCTGGGCTGTGATATCCATACCCATAATGAACTTTTGCTGAGCTCTGCAGTGCCAGCAGCTGGTTAGAAGCTCATTTAGGTGTGTCTTCAGGAGATGGAGGCAAGCACTGGACTTGGATGGCAGGGATACCCACTGCTGCATCCCATGCTTCTGGTGACTTGGTAACTCGAATTAGGACAGTGGTAGAAGAATAACTCCTTGGTGGACTCTTTTTGCTTATGCCAATGATGAACGGGATACTAATGCAAATGTTTCATGTGTTGCATAAATGATTACTTTGATGGAGTTGATGACACCCATGTTTTTCACTGTAATTAAATGCACATTCAGCTATTATGGTGGAAATGATGGGATATTCGTGCCCACGCCGCTGCAGAGAGAGTTTTTGCCACATCTTATTTTCCAGTGCTTAGTGCTTTCTCTAAACTTCCCAACTGAATAAACCTCTTTCAGCTTCCCCTTAGAGATTCACCGAAATCTGAACAGATTTTGCTTTTAGGACACTTTATCTCACACTCAGCCTAAATGGATCTTTTCTTCATTTCATCATTCCTTTCCCTGTATTGTTTTTGCAATCATAAAAAAAAAAATATCACTGCGTGGCTCTTCTCTTAATTCCCATTCAGCCAAATTGTTTGCAAAGCGAGATGTGGAGTATCCAGGCTGCTGGCAAAAATGTTTTCTTTCATATACCCTGTTTGACTCTCAGTTACTAGACAGATTGAGAACAAACACACATTTTTTGATACAGACAATAAATGTGATTCTGCTATGTTGGATGGTTTACCTGCTGTTTCAGTAAGCAGGTAAACCCAATATAGAATTATAAAGTGACTAAGTGAATGTAAAGGGTAATGCTAAATGCCTTCTGTAAGGGAAACTATTTTTGCACTGGTCTGCTGGAATACTTCTAGAGAAGATAAAAATGATAGCAGAAATTTGTTTGGAAAATGGAATGATCTTTTATAAAATCACTTGTAAGACAACGGTAGGGAAGTCTTAAGGAGGGAGGTGAAGCATGAACTTGAAACTAGGTCAAGTACAGAGGATTAGATATGTTGAAATAATGTCAATTTTCATGATGAGAAAAGGTTAAACAAATGGAGTGTGTCTACATTAAGTGTCAAGTATTCTAACTATATCAGTATATTGAATCAAGATAACTGGGTACTAAGCTAAGCAGCCTGGGAAGCAAGATGAAGTTCTGTCTATTCGTGTGAAGGATGGAAAGGAGATAGTCAGTCTTGGAAGGTTGTTGTGTAACAAAGCTAGGTAAAAGTCAGCATGCTTGTCACCAAATATATGTGATAGCAGTAACAGGGATGTCTGCTGGAAGGAATCTGAGTATCATATACGCTCTTCTGTAGTAAGTGAACTGTATCTGCTTGGGAAAAGAGTTGGGGCCATCGTGAATGGCTCTGTAGAGAAAGCCCATGTGCTCACGGTGAAATAAGTCAGATGGATGATAAAAGAAAAAGAGGATAAAACGTGCAAGAGTGTTTTTGTGCCTTATCATTAGTATGCAGGAACTGTGAATGTTGTATTTGTTCTTTAAGTGCATACATGTTCTTTAATAAGCATACAGAGATCACAACAGAGGGTGATGCTGCCTAAGTAAGAAGGGAGTAACTTGAGGGAAGAAGAGAAAGAAGAATATGTATTAATGCATGGGGTAGAGAAAAATAATGAGATGCAAATCTGTAGGACAAAGTAGAAATAAAAAAGCTCCCCGTGCACTTGAAAGGCTAAATGTTATTACTCTTACAAGGTAATAGTTTTTTCTTTTCATGTTACTGTAAACAACCTCCAGTACTTCTTGATCTCTGGGATTCATTTAGTCTCTGTTGGCCTTAAAAACTCTGAAGGGATTACCTCAATGCTAAATATTTAGGAAGCAATTTTCCTTCTGAGTCTGTTCCCTTACTATGCCTTGTTGGTACCCTTTTCCCTTTCTCTGAAGCACCTGCACTGGCTGTTTTGGCAATAAAACCGGTTCTATATCAGCTGCTGGGGTGATCCAGTGTTTTATTCCCTAATTTCTATACACCCTGAAATATTTTAGACTCTTAATATATGAACAGTTCATAGTCAGCAGAATAGGCTGTGGAAAGATTCCTAGATAGATCCTATTATTTATATCACCTCTGGCTACATAGACTGTGTCTTTGAGGTGGAAAGAGGAAGGTACAGCTTCCATTTGCTACTGTGATGGATGGTCATAAAGGCAAGGAAAGAAGACCAAAAAACCATGCCATAAAACCGCTGACAATAAAGTTGATGGAGTGGGAACAGGTGCACAAAAGGTGAGAAGACAGATGCTGAGGCACAGGTACTGCAGCAGAAAGCATCACCGCTGCAGCACATAGACAGACCAAAGGGGAAGGTGGGGAGAAGCACAGGAGAAACCAGAGAGATGTCAGAATGTAAAACCTGAGAAGGACAGATGCTGGTATAAAATATAGAAAGGGAGCCACAGTTGTAATGTTTCAAGAATAAGAAAATGAGGCACAGTGAAGACTGCTGTAACAGACCATAAACTTGAAAGAGTAGTAGACATTAAGCCTACACAAGATTGCATTTCTTCTGCCATCAAACACAACTTGATCATTCAGGATGAGTATTTATCACCTATAAAAATGCCCATGATTTTATTTTGTTCTTTTTTTTCTCCTTCTTGAAGCTTGTGTAAATTTAGAGAGAGAGAAAGAGGACAGGAGCTCTGCTGGGATTGCTGACACATCCATATGTAGCGCTGATGGGACCATCAGTGAACTGGGTGCTGGGATGGGTGTACACAGTGATTTGGGTTGTCAGCTGCCTCTACCAGGCCACGTTTTCCACCAGGTGTTGGTTGGGTAAGCTTTAGCAGTTCTGTGCATTGCTTTATGCTGGCTGATGACCGGTGTTGGAAATGTTGGAACTTCTTTAAGGGAAAGCCTTGCCTTCAAGAGTGATCCTGTACTCAGTCAAGATGTTAGCAAGGATCCCACCGACTGCAATGACCACAGGACAGAGCCAGGGGTTATTGGGACTTGCAGGGCTCATTCTGTGAGCAATGAGGAGATGCTGTCAGAGCAGGCTTCCCCTAGTCGTATGTGTAAGTTGCTATCAACTCCTGCTGAAGGAAGTGGTAATCACCAGTTAAGTAGAAAAAAATAAAAAAGTGGAGAACAGATAAGGTTTAGTAATAAGAACAGCAGCCTTGAAGTCTTCATGCTCGAGACAGAAAAGAAAATGTTTGGGAGCAGGTCAAGGAGCAGGTCACACGTGTATCCTGGACATTGCCAAGGTCTTTCTAGGAGCTGCTGCTGCAGCTGGTGTCCAGCATGGCTGTGTCTTTGCTAACTCTTACACCTACTTGGAAAAGAGTATCCCTCCCTCTCCCACTTGGTAATATTTTAGCTGTTATGCTGGAGCTGAAACTCTGTTTAGGTTTTGGTTGCTGGTAGGGGAAACATTTCGGTTTTCGGTCTTTTGAAAACGACAATTTCTGGTTTTGAAGAAGAGGAACAGTAAAACGCCCCATTTTTTGACAACCTCCTTTTTTTTTAAATAAAAGGCAACGACTTTCAATTACAAAACATTAGCCAAATCTTATAGTGAGCTTTTTTCACAAGCATCGTGATGTTCACTTTAATGAATAGCGCCAGGCAGTAATCACTGTGCACTTGGGACAAGGGCTCACAGCTGATTTAAGATGATCTAGGATGACATGTGCTGCCAACCTGCCAGCTCCCCCGCGTCAGGGCTGGCGAACCTGTCACTGTGTGCTGAGTCAGAGCAAACGCTGATTTGGCTGAAAACTAACCTGCCAAAAAGAGGAGGAAAAAGTAGGAAAAGGGTGAGTGTTTAGCTGGGTGAATGGCAGAGATGACTCAGTGTTTGGTCTCTGAGAGGCTAGAAGTAGTGCAGAAGGCTTTGAGACCCACCAGGCACAAGGCTGATCCCCTGTTATTTTAGTTCTAGAACACAGAAGTTTGGTCAGATAGAACTGGCTTGGGTTTACACTGAGATAATGGGAAGGGGATTGTATTTCCTGTTATAGGAGGAATAAAATGAGAGGTATGTGTATTTAAGATGTGAAAGAATTGGATTGTTGCTCTGCATTGGAGAGGCCTGTGCTCTGGCTTCAAAGACCTCTCTGCAATGAAGAGGCTGTAAGATATATTTTCAAAGAAAAAAAAAATCAAATAATGTGCTATTCCCAAACAGAAAATTTCTTTGACAGAGAATTTTTACTACTACAAAGAGAGTGCAAGTCACTTATCCCATTTCCCTTGCTGTTATGTCATTAACATCTCTTAGCTATTAGTGCTTTACGATCAAGAAATACAACACATAACAGAGATGGTTTATGGTGATATTTGAAGATTGTTGGAAAGTACCTACAAAAAATGAGAGGAACATTATTATATGGCAATGACAATATGAGCTGGAAGCTCAATTTTTATTTAGATTTCTTTCCACTTTAGAAGTACAAATATTTTCCAGGTGTAATACACAGAAAAGTGCTCAGGGTGTTTGGGATTGGTTGAAAGGATAATACTCATTCTTCTGAGTACAGGCCCATCAGGAGAAGTGATTCATGTGAGCAGTGGGAGACAGTCCACGACACTGAACAGATCCGTGGCCGCCTTCTAGTTATCAGAGTAGTCACAGCCAAAAGAGCTATTTTCTGTATAATAATTGCCAATGTGGGTTACTGATGCTAATCTTCTAATCCAATTTAGTGAAAACCCCATGCTTCAGGGGAAGGGTGAAATTTCCCTCTGAGGTTGGAACTGACCTGAACATGCTTAGAGTGTTTTTGATGTAATGAATAAGGTCAGAAAATTGAAATACATCAGATAACCAGGCTAAAGGAAGAAGCTATGGGGAGTGCAAAACCTGAAGATGCCATTAACATAATTGCTCTTGGCTTGGTAAGGTACAGTATACATTTAATAGTAGAAAAATCGATTTCTAAATTGATCGTACTGTCCCAGAAAACTAAAATGTACTGAGGTGGTGACTTTTAGCAGCAAACTCAAGGGTAAAGGTGATTTAGACCTCAGCTGTTGACTCTTAAAGTGGTATTTTCCTGTAGTGTGTCTTGTGATATGTGAAATCGTTCTGATTTTGTACTTAATCTCTGAAGTTTCTCAAAGGAAGATCTTCACACTGGCCGGCCATGTTTTATACACACCTAAGGGTGGTGCTGCATCTTTTGAGAGATGCATGTCAGAAATGGATGACTTCTGGTTTTTCCCAGGCTTTTATATCCATGGCGCCCTCCTACTGGCAGGTCAACAGTGCTGATCAAATGCTGCTTGTTTCTGGCTATCCGCTTTTTTATCTCCACTTCTGTGATTCCTTAAAGCAAATGAAGAAAAAGAAATATTTCCCAAGACAGTTGTTTTCTTCTCTCTTTTGTTTGATCTTATTTAATCCAATTTTAAAAGGATTCAGACTTTTCTTGAAAGGAAAGAAACGGGGCCCTAACCAGAGTCCTTTAAAGCAGGATTTGTGCTTGCATGGAGGGAATATGAGCTGATGTGCATCTCAGGGATGCTGGGGGAAGGCTGCTCAGTGGAACTGGAGTGGACAAACAAGTCAGCTCTTCACGCCTCACCTTTCTTGGCAAGTATCTGCCCTGCAGACCTGCTGATGAGGAGCTTCTCTTGCCTTGTGATGCACATCAAGTGTTCTGGTTCATAAGGTAATGGCTGTCTCCCCTAGAGCTGCTCAAGTAACAGCTGAACCCGGGCAAACTGTCTCCAGAAGACCAGACAGGGTGACTCTGTCAATTAATGTCTGGTTTTGATGCTGAATATGGAATTCACCATTTTTTTTTGACTGGCAACCTCTGTACTCTGTTTTAGCCTCTGTGTGGTGAGAGGCAAGTGATCCAGAGGTGTTGCTCAATCCTACACCAAAGCAACATGTTCTGTTAACATCAAGGCATCCCTTTAGGGTTGCACAGGTCAGGTATCACAAGCAGTTTGGCGCTAAGCCCTGTACTGCTACTGAAATAGCTGTGATCAATGATCTGATTCCCATTCACTTGAGCCAAGAGAAGCCATAATGTAAAAAAGAATCAATCCCACATCTTTTTATTTTGCGGTGTTTTTAATGGCACTTAAGGCCAATCCTACTTAAATGTTTGCTGGCTTCTCTGAAGAGTCATCACTTTTTAGTTCTAGCTTAAAAAAAAAAAAAAGGAACAGGTCATTGTAGGTCATTGCCCATTGTGGAACTAACTTGCTAATCTTTTGAACTGCTTTGCTAAACAAGGAAAAGATTTCCTTAAAGCCACACCATGTGGTTATGCAGGATCACAGCTTTCATTTAAACAGGGGGGAAAGAAAAGGCAAGTCAGATCCTCGATACTGAGAAAAAGAGTTGGAAAATGTGAACCTTGAAAAGCACAAATCTGGAAAGTTAAATGAACTGGAGCTAAGTCTCCCAGTGCTTTAAGGTCCTATGGCACTTAAATTTAAGTTGTATGAATTTGATGGAGTAGAAGTAATGCTGCTTGACTCAAGGTTTTGGAAGTGCTTTATGTGACTGTTACTGAAAGTACCATTTGATTATCAACCTTTGCCGTTATTTATCTTTAGCATATACACTGTAGTTAGTCTGATGGGGAGACCCAGTGGCACTTCACTGGGCACCATGCATGCTGGAATTAAAATAAATTACTGGGATGATATCCTGCTTTTTTACGCAGTCTCTGACCTGCTAAACATGATAGACTCAGAGATCTCTGGTCCTCAAACTGCCCAGATCACCTCAGAGTTGGTTGGTGTGCTCCCTGACATGGATTTGGCCATGAGGGCTAGCATGGGATGGGACATTGCAGTAGAAGCCGTGGATGAAGTCTCGCAGAAGTCCTCCAGTTAGACAGTAAAGATGGGTGGAAGCAGTTGTTATGGGATAGTATCATAGAATCTCTGTGTTGGAAAAAACCTTTGAGATCGAGTCCAGCCATAACCATCATCCGCTAAACCATGTCCCTCAAAAACTCATCTACCCATTTTTAAACACCTCCAGTGATGGTGACTGAACCACCTCCCTGGGCAGCCTCTGCCAGTGCCTGACCACCCTTTTTGTAAAGAAATTCTTCCTAATATCTAGTCTGAACTTTCCCAGCTCAACTTATGGCCATTTCCCCTTGTCCTATCACCTGTCACTTGAGAGAGGAGATCAACACTTGCTCTGCCACAGCCTCCTTTTAGGCAGTTGCAGGCAGAAATGAGGTCTCCCCTCAGCCTCCGCTTCTCCAAGCTAAACAACCCCAGTTCCCTCAGCCATTCCTTGTACGACTTGTTCTCCAAGTGATGATTATAACTAGGTACAGTTACTTGAATACATACTGTAGGAGGGCACATAGCACAGACATAGTTCTTCAGGACAGTAGAAAATCAGTGAGAACAGAAAACTTGCTCCAGTGATCCATGCATAGTCCAAGCAGGAGATCCTGGTGTTTTGGAAGTAGCTGAGCACTGGGCAGAACCAGCATTTCATGCCATGAAAAGGACTTACTGACCTCATTTTTAACTATACAACTTAAGCATCTAGTCTGAACTGAATGTCTAGTTGTCAAGACAGAAACAGTCACCCTTCAAGACTAATTTTTCCCATCCTGAAAGAGTGGTGTGACTTTTTTGCTGAATGTGCCCATTTTCTTCCAGTGACTACGGACTCTGGCTTATGTCAGGTAGATGCTCAGCTTTTAGTTATCTAAAGTTAAATGAAATTAACCTGGACCCATCAGTGGAATTAATCTCCACTGTAACTCAGTTATATTTGCTGTTACACAAGGTGCAAGTTGCTTTGTGGTGCTCTGCGAGCTGCAGGGGTGAAGGTGTTTTGATAAGGCTGGGACATTGCTGTGGTAGAGGATTCTACAATGACCTACTTACATTGGAGAAGGGACCTCAATCTTTGCCTCTGAACTCCAGGACTGAAATGGAAATGCAGCAGGAGCACAGCCTTGGTCCTTAGTTCTGGAGAGCTATTTGTGAGTAAAGAGTTTTATTGTTTTGCCTTGTAGCAGCTTGCTACCGAAGGAGTGTAATCACACAGCAGAGTCCCTTTCTATCCAGGGAATAATTAACACCAAGCTCATACCAGTGTAAAATTTTGTCTATGATATATGCAGGATTAGACCTAACGTAAACTTGCACGTAGTCATCAGCTTGTTATTTATTACAGCGGTTTGTCAAATGGGCTAGGCCTTGTATTTGAATTTAATTTCCCAGTGCAATGAGGCAGGTGTTCAATTTATGATTGCTTACAATGGGTATGATTACAGGCTGCCTGCCTTACCTGGGCAGGAAAACCAGCTATGAATGCATTTCTCTAATTCATGTTGGAGACTGGATCAAATCTTGTGGGCACATCAATAGCATGGGACAGCTCAGGAACCATGCCTGAGGAAAACTTTGATCTTTTCCTTTCCTGTCTTTTCTCCCCTGGCTCTGAGGGCTGATGAGTCACTGCTGATTGATTGATTTGACTAATACAGCCCTTGAGATAGTGAAGAGGGTGAACCCCTTGAAGAGGGTTTAATGATGCTGCAGCCAAAGCTCTAGCTACTGCTGTCACCCTCCGGCTCACCCAGCCTTGCTCCTATGTGGAAGGGAAGCCTGTGGCTCCAGGCACCATCCAGCTGCTAAAAGTGCTAACAAATTTGGATTTGTAGCTGCCTAAAAGAGCTGTCTTAGCCCTCTGGGTAAATCTGGACTTCAGAAGCAGCATACACTGAGCAGGGCTTGGCTAGATGCTGCTACTGGAGATCGTTTTGACTGGAGTTAGCAGCATGCATACAGAGAAGTCTTAAGTGCTGAATGGAGCTGTTGGCTGTGTTAAATCTAAGATGCATTTTCTACATTGTTTGCTTAGCTCAGGCTGCCTTGGACTGCTAGCTTGTCCTTAGTTTTATCTATTGGTCATTCTTGCAGTGGAAACAGACTCTGTGGGCTTGGAGGTAACCCAAGGGGGCAATATTGGATGAGGCTTTCTCATAAGAATGTACGGTTACAAATTTTTCTTGTCAGGCTGTGTTTAAGGTCTTGCTTCATTAAATGAAGAGGGTTATTGCAGGCATATAAGACAGTTAAGCACTCAGAAAGGGCACTGTCCTATCCTGAGACAAGTCAGGCCAAAGTTCCTGGACTAAACCTCTCCAACATGACCTCTCTCTGATGTTAGGTGTTGTCAGTCTCTTTTTATGGCTTTTTTTCTTTTTTCCCCAATAATGGAATATTCATAAAAACATGCAGCATTCCCGAAGTTGAATATCAATGAAGATTCAGCTAAAAATTGTAAAAAAGTCTTATTTGTTATGGATTGGCTGGGTTTTTTTCCTGTTTGAAAATATTCAGCCATCTGGTCAGCAAACAAAATGCTACACGATACCGGCAGTGAAGCGTACACTGAAAAACAAATAATGAGAGAAGAAAACAGTTCACAGTCTTTCTGTAGTCTCGTGAGTTCTGGTTTTGCAGTTTTTGCCCCATACAGAAGACTCCTGACTTAAATTTGTATTCCTAAAAGGCAGAATCTGGTTGTGATCTTCATATAAATAAATGGAGCTTTGGCAAAGCCTGAAGTCAATAAAAATATTTCTATTTTTTACTTCCCCTCAAGTATTAATTAGGCTCAGTCAAGACCTGAGTCAATTGTGACGAGGAACTGAGGGATGAGCTTTCTGCAGCTGTACTTTGCTCCTGCCATGTGCAAGCCAAATAGCTGTTGGACATTTTCTCATACAGTAACATCTCTCAAGAGAGAAAAGGAAATGTGGAGGAAATGCATTTGATAGGAAATTGTAGAGGAGGTGACAGGACAGAAAACTGACACAGGATCAGATGAGTGAGCATCACTCAGACTTCCCTTTAATAACAGTGTTGTTCCTTTTCTAATATTTTTCTCTGCCTAGTGCTGTATGACAAATGCACACACCTAATGGAAACTGATAACCGACAGTGGAGGGGCAGGAGCGGAAGCTTTGCAAAATGCTTGTGCTTTTGCTGGTTTTAAGCACATTAATAATTCCACTGAAGTTTGAAAACCAATGCCTTATTTAAAATTAAATTCATGCTTAAATGCCGTGCTGGGTTAAGGTCAGGGAATTCTGAGAATTGCAGACACTCAATGCTCTGATATAACAGATATATTATAGAATTTAAACCTTTTTCTTCCAATAAACCAAAACCTTTCCTTTAGGTGCAGTGTTGAAAAAAATACATTAATTTAAAAATATTTTAACTGTTAAGTCAGTTTGGTGCCAGTTTCATGCTGTTTTTTGTGAGTTTTCATGAAAATGTTTTGTTCTGTTAGATTAACCGATGATGTCCTTCTGTATGCTCTTTAAAATTTAATTGATGTAGCAGATTGGACAGGATGCTGCTGTGAGGCTCTGCTACTGGGGAGGAAATGCAAAGAAATGGGCCATACTGATTCCTCGGATGATTAAATCTGGCCATAGTTCAAGTCCTTACTGGATTAAAGTGGACAACTTTTGAACTTGTATTAACTTTTTACTGCTCCACATGAACCTGCAGGGAGCCCTGCAAGGATGAGCCAGGCAGTTTAGCAATGGTTCATGAACTGAATCCTTGAAGATGTATTTTCCTTGTGGGTACTGTAACCGCAGAAGTTAAATTTGGTTCAGAGCAGTGGCTTGGTGAGGTGGTGACCATACAGAAGGAGATGCACAGGCTCTAGGATGCACTTGCACGTGCTCAAAAATGTTTATGTTATGCTGAAATGTTCACTCAGATTGGAGGAACCTTGTAGATAAATAGGCTATAATATTTGCCTTAATATTTGCTCAGTCTATTTCATGTCTACATTTTTCTCAAGTACATAGATGTGTTTTTCCTGCTGAAATTATCAACTCGTTCTCATCTGAGGTAGATAATTTCTCCCTAGTCATCTGATGTAGTTCTAGTTTGTAGAGTTCACACATCTCAGGAACACTCAAAGTGAGGTTTCTGTTGTATTCTTTATTTTGAGGATATAAAAAAGAACCCAAGTCTATCGCCTTGCCTCTGATAAAGGAAGGTCACGACAAGGCATGACAAGAAGTGTGTTCACTTGGCTGGTGCTTAAGGAGCTACTGAAACTGGGCACAGCATTAGTGTAGGGGTTCAGAAGGAAGGCAAGGGGCAGAAATAGAAAGGAAAAAGTTGGTTTGGGGGCTGGAATGCTGAGTGCCCAAGGGAAGCCTGGGGAAGGGTTGTGCACCTGTTGAGCAGAGGCCACCTGGGCCCAAGCTCTGCCCGGTTGCCTTGAAGAGGTTGACTCATCTGGTTGCTATCCATCTGAGGTTGGGAACCTCCTGATGGCCTTGACTACTTCATAAATAAAAGCTCAGCAGTTTTCCATGTGGCTTTAATACTTCTGTTGGGATGCTGCAGGGACCTTAGGTAATTGCCTTCTTGGAATTTTCTTCTGGGCTACTACATAGTTACATGCTAACTCTTTTCTTGTGCAGATTGCCTTCTGAATAGGCAACAGTCAGCCACACCTATACTCAAAAATAGAAACTTCTCTTTTCATTTAAGAGTCTTATGTTCTTAAGCTTTGAATAGCTGGGGATAAAACATCAAGGTTGAAAAGAAGGAGGAATGAATAAAATCCAGAATATTAAAAGTTATAATTAGAACTGTGATGAGCTTTGATACTGTCAGGCCTTTTCAACTGTAATAACTGTGTAGCTCTCAATGAAAAAGCCTAACCGTATTTGCAGTGAAACATGAATCTTGTTCCTGGAGAATGTTTTGGCTTATTACACAGTGGCAGAGTGTGAGAATGCTGTACTGAGATCCTAGGGATGGATTTATCTAGTGTCCATATATACACAATGTTTGTGTAAGATCTACTGTATAGTTTATGTCTGTGAATAGTAGGCACTAAAATAGACTTTCATGAGAACAAAAGCTGTTTTATGTGTGTGGAAGTGGCCTTGTGCAAACAGTTCTATGCTGATGCGTCTGGAGACTGTTCTGTTAGTGTGGTAGAGAGTAGGTGAAGGGCACCTGGCTCACTAGGGACTGTCCATCTTGATGGCACTGCAGCACATGGGCTGTGCCTGAGCACCGGGCATCTTGGAGCACTTTAGGGAACATCTTCTATTGCCACCCAAAGCTTTCCTTGCCATAGGGAAGGCAGATGAGTTTGATTATGTGAGTGGTCTTGGAAGAGCTTTCAGTAGTCAACATGGACATCACCTGCAGCTCTTGCCTGAAGTGGGGTATGGAAACTCCTCACATGTGGAGTCCCTGTGTCATCGATCCCTTTGCAGGGCACGTGGAGTCCCTGTGTCATCGATTCCTTTGCAGGGCACGTGGAGTCCCTTTGTCATCGATCCCTTTGCAGGGCTGCTTATTTGCTTTGTGCTGTGACTGTGGAATACAAAACAATAAAACATGAGGATTTAGTGAATTTTCTTCTTTATGGTATTGCATGTAGAAATTTATGACAGTGGGGGATAAAAAAGTATCAAACAAAAAGTGTGGGGCACTACACCTTTTTTTACCTCTTTATTTATATGAAGGATTGGGTATGGTATGGATTCCTAGTGGTTAACAAAGCAAGTGCATAAGCTATGGATAGGATACTTAATTATTGATAGTTAAAAAGCTGTAGCCCAATATTTCTACTTTTGATGGGCCTGCATGGGATCATGAATATTGGCATTAAACCTGATATTTTTTCCTTAAGCCTAACATATCTGTTAATTCTTTATCTTTCAATCTAGTTGGCTTTAATATTGCAGGTTTAAGCCTTGAAAGCCTACTTCAGCAAGGCATATAAGTGATTGGCTTATGGAGGTGAGGACGTGACCAGTACCACTCTGACCATGTTCTATGCCACAAACTTGCACATGCACTGATCTGAAAACCTGTTGCAAAAAAGAAGAACAAGTTAAAAAAAAAAAAGGCATTTTAAAATACTGTTCCTGACTGTTGAAATGGGGCTTTCTGCTTTGGAAGAGGTAAACTCAGAAAAAGGCATTATCATTGCAAAGACTGGAAACAGTGGCATCTGATAACTCCTGGAACACTTGATTTTTGCTGTGGGGGAGCAAAGTGAGATGAGGGTGAATATTTGTAGGGCAGTGTGGAATAATAACAGATGTGCTGCCACAGATAGTGAAAGTATCACCAAAGTAGTTTAGACAAGTAGCGAGTTGTGCATGTGTTTAATAAACTTACATATTATTACATGTGCATTTAAATGCTCTTAGTGAATGAGAAAAAGGAAAAAAACCCTATAAAAAATCCCCTTCAAGGATAACCCTTAAACTGTAAGATTTTCTTATCATGAATAGTGAAGAACAGTTGTCATGTATAGTTTGCTAGTAATAAGAGCTATTCTGAGTTTGACAAACTATATTTACTTGACTGTAAATGTAAGAGGAAAACTATAAAACATAATAGAAAACTCATTGCAGTTAATGGTAAAATATTCACTTTATGGAACTGGATTAAACCTGTCCAAATATTACTGCTGAGTGACTAAAAGATTGGATTCCTCAATAACATTAGGACAACAAAGATATTCTTTACCACCATGTTCTTCACTTGAATTTTTCCTTTAATCTAACTTTTTTTTCCAGAAGATTTAGGAGCTCACTGAAAAAAATTGTTTCCTTATCACCTGTGTCTAAAATCTTTTTGAGAAACAGTAGAGATTTGCTGATGAATTTATGAGGTTTTGAGAGTGAAGAGTTAAAAACTCCACATCCCGAAAATTGAGTTTCTGGGTTCATCAGAAATGTCCTCCTGATCGCTGGAAGAGCCTGGCAGTCTGGAGGGACACCTAGGTCAAAGGGGAATTCTCCACCTTTCTGCTCACTCTTGCCTTGGTTTAAATCTTAGTTTTTGTGTTAGACCTTTACATCTCTATTACAGGATGTGCAGGAAGCTTGAGTGTCATAGGACGGAAACAAGGAGGAGCAGGAAGCTCTTGAGTTTGCCTTCCAAGTTTTGGAGCCCAGCTGGGTGGATGTGCCTCAACACAACCATGTCTTCTGTAGACTGGACTCGGGTGTGAACATGGATGCAATGTCATGTTCAAACTTGCCCACTTTCTGCATTGTGTTGTAACTTGCTAGTGGGAGCTGTGAAGCTTTTTACAGAATGTTTTTTCAGGATGGTCTTAGGTTTCATTACTTTGGTCAGCAGTCTTGCATCCCTCCTGCTCTTGTGAGAAAGGGACAGGGAAATGGTGTAATAACAGGAGTTGTGGAGTTAACTTCAGCTTGCATAAATGACACCAAAGAACTCCCTGAGAAGAAAGACCGGTCAATTGAGATGAAACCACAATGCTATGGGATAATTAAGGTATGAAGCAAGGTTTCAAAGCAGCGTTAGAAAGGGTCAATCACTTCTGCTTGTTCAGAGTGTAATGGTCAGGTTTTCTGTTAAATAAAACTCCAACCTGAATTCGTATGTGCAAGCTGCACATTTTTTTAGAATTGAATTGTTGGCTTCTTTCAATGTGTGAAGTGCAGTGGGATTCATCTCTCTGAGCAGTGCATCTCCAGTGGGCAACACTACCTTCTGCAACCTTCATCCCTGCAAATCTGCTTGTTGAAGAAGTCCCACTGTGTAGATGGCTGAAATTGGATGAGATGGATTCATCCCTCTTTTGCTGGAGTCTGTCCAGTAATGATAGTGAGCAGTGGCAGAGTTAGAGAGCTGGGGAAGTTGTGTCTTGGAAGTGTATAAAGGGTGTGATATGTGGACACTCTATGAATGCATTCAAGAGCATCCTTTGACTCCTGGAGAACTGAAACTGAGATTTGGTGTGCTGTGAACAGACACGAAGCTTGCCCTCTGGCTCTGTCCTCTCACTGGGAGGTGGAGTTGCCATCTCATGTTGAAGTGAGATGAATTTAACCACATTGAATTCATTTTCATAGAGGTTAATTTTCAAGAGGGAAGGCTCTGAACTCTCCTCTGGGCTCTTTTAATGTTTGTAGAGCTTCATGAGGATGAAAGGCTGTGTGAGTGCTCAGCGTTACAGTTCACAGAGACAGCAGATGACAAGCCACTTCCCTGCAGTAAGCCAATGTGCCACTGACAAGTCGATTAAGAGTACGGTCTGGCTGTGGCTTATTGCATTCAGCATCTCTTTACAAAGGGTGAAGTGTTTTAAAGAATTTTATGGAAAAGCTGTGACAAAATGATTGCACCAATTTCTTTTCTCCACACCAAAGACGATTCTAGTGTCAAAGTAGCTGACCTCCCCCAAAGCAGTTGGTATTTAAGGCCAGAAATGGTAAAATCTGGCCTTGGTGTCAAATCCAGTGTGGTATTTAGAATTCCCTTTGAGAAAGGTCCTTTGGATCAGGAAGAACAAGACCCCAGGTGTTTTAAGCATTACAGCTGTGTGTGTGTGTATCAGAAATGCATAGAGGGGCTGCTGGGAATCCTGAAAGGCAAACTGACAAGTCTCAGGTTAGCAAAGGCTGGAAAGAACAATAATTAAATGTGTTGCAAAACACTTACCTGTAAGAACTGAGTACATCATGTCCTGGCGGAAGCAGGCTCTGTAGAGGAGGAGGAGGTAGGTGTGGGTAATGCAGCCCATTGCAGTGTTTGGATTGCTCCCTCATCCTGGAAACTGGCTGGCTGAAGGTTGGCTGGCTGTTTTGTTTTTTTTTTTTGCATAAATTTTGTGTAAATTATATAATTTTATATTGGAAAACTCAATAATATGTCATATTGTATGTTCTTCTGACTAGACAGCTTCTTATGTTTTCCTGCTCATAAAATTTCTCTGTATTAATCCAACAAATGCTTCTGTGTTTCAAGGCACTAGTTATTGTGACAAGCCTGAGGCTTACTAGCTGAAGCCATAATGGCTGGAATGGGTATCCCCATCATTCTGCCAAGCTCTCTCCAGGCTGAGTTTAAAAATGTATGAGAGCTATGTTGGCTCACTTTTAGTGATGCAGGTGAAAGAGGGATTAGGTGAGCACCAGAATCCTGTGGGTGGGAGAGGGGTGGAGGGGGAGTGAGCTGGGGTGAGTAGCAGGTGTGGAGAATATAAACCTATTTGTTTACCACAGTAGTATTGGAAACACTGTGTGCGATCACGCTATGTTTAGGAGCAGTAAGTCTTTGTCATTTATGCAAAAGGAAGATCCATATCATTGCTGCTGACCAATATTCACTGAGTTGCAACCAAAATTAATTTTAAAAAAGAAATGAATGCTAGTGCTGTCAGAGAAAAACCTTAAATGATTGTACACTATGTGAGAAAGCAGTTCTTGACTGTCTGTAGTACACACATGGGGACCCCATCCTTTGATACACCAGTGCATCACAGTAAGCTAAACATATTCTTTTGCAGTGTTTCTGTAGCAGGGCTGATATCTTCTAGCCTGGTTTTACAGATGAAAAATAATGAGAGTGGACTTAGACTGGCCTCTGAAAGACTTAAAGTGTTGTACTTGTTTTTTCATGTGTTGTTATGGTGTGTCATTGGGGTTTCCAAAATTTTGGTGTGAAAGTCTGCCTCCAGGCTTGAGCGTGGGTTGGAGCCATGAAACCAGGCTTTAGAGGTGGGCTTCTCTGGTGCTGATGTGATTGAACACTGTATTCTCCAATGTGTAGGAACTGCCTGCAGTTGATAGACAGATATAAGCCAAGTGGTACAGGCAAACGTGGTCAATTTTTAGCTTGTAGGTCTAAACCAAGCATCTTAAGGCAAGTTTGCAATTTCACAAGGTGCTTCACTCCTGTTAAAATATTTCTATGTCAGTTTTCGTTTGGACAAAACCCAGAACTACTTCTGTCCTGGTCTTGACAGTTTTTAGGACAAATTCTGAATTCTTTCAGGGGTTATCTATTTTTAATTCGAGTAGATTTTTGTTTTCACCTTCAGAGTGTGGAATATAAACCTGACTGGTGTTCCTGGAGAAATCTTAAACAACGGAAGCTTCTTCACAGCTTTGATTTTCATTACATTTCCCTGCATAGTTGATTTTTAGCTTCAGCCATGCAAATGTCTCCATGATTAACATTAATCTCTGTGCTGGGCCCTGGTGGGTGGCATCTACTCACTGCTCTCTCCACCCGTCGGGGTGCTGTGCCGTTGTTCTTGCTTGTCTATAGATGTGTTGTGCCCTAAGGAACCATCATCACATCTGAGCCACGGAGGAACAGTTTTCTGCCAGTCCCCCTCAGTCCCTGAGGTTTCGGCAGCCCCATCACCTCGTGGGAGTGGTTAAGGAAAGCACGTGAAGATGGTTTGCGTGCTTGGGGGCTACCAAAACATCTTGTTTGGATAGGGAGATGTTTCTAATGTGTACCATTAAAAAATCTTAGTGTTCCCCGAGACTCACAGCTAAGGGTATAGCTAGTAACCTTGTACCTCATCTGTGGGGGATTAATTAGCTCTGCTTTTAAAGATATGTTGACAGTCTTGAGGTCTTTGTCTCTAATTATTATGACTCCACTGTTTTATCTCAAATATTTCATCTCTAAAATCGGGCAATATTTTCCTTCCTTTGGGCAATTTCAATGTCAAGGCTGTTATTTTCACTCAGTATTATGACCTAATATAATTTATTGCTCTAATTCTACAATAGAGGAAAATTGACATCTCAGTTTCTCAGCCTCCTACACAGGGTAGCCTGTTATTTGCCTTTTATTCCCAGAGCAGCAGAGTTAGTTAGCAGTGGTCAAATCTGGTCTTGTTCTCTGTGAAGTAATGAAAATAAAATGCTAGAGGAAATAATTTGCTTGTTTTTTTGTTATTTTGCCTTTAGGGTTAAGTAATGTGCTACTGAAACTGGAGACTTAACGATGGCTCATTCTCTCTCCGTTATTGGATATTGCTTTTTGAATCAATCTATCTCTAGGTCTTAAAGCTAATTAGTTTGAGGAGATTTGATGGTGCATAAATGTTCCCTCCCCCATGCTGGCATGGCCTATGAGGAGGGAAAGGACTTCCACAAAGTCTGATATAAATTCTGACCCTGTCTGAGTAAGTTAAGAAGGAGCTGGAATTACTGATAGAAGTGTTGGGCTCCATAATCAGAACAAGGATGGATATTCAGCTAAGAAATGCTTTGGATACTTAAGTGAATCCATAGTGAAATATTAATTATGCCCTTTTTTTTGACTAAGCCTAAATTGCTGCCTGGGCAACTTTCCAATCAGTAAGGCTGGGTGAAATGATGTTAAATAGTATTAACGTTTTATTACTAACATTTCTTATGAGCAAGGCTACTCTCTGTTAATTTTCCATGAGAAGCACACTGTGTCATTTTCCCGCTTTCCTCCAGCTCCCTCTGATGCTGTTGGAAAGGTGCTTGCCCACCGGAGCAGGTGCTGACTCTGTGCCACAGAGAGGCAGCTGCAGCCATGGTGGGCACATGAGCTGCTGTTATGATGTCAAAAGCAGAAGGGTCAATGCAGACTGTCCAGAGGAACCTGAGCTCCCAGTATAGTCAGAACTGGGGTCTGCATCTGAATTTTGTTCTTATAGAAGTATCGTTTAGGTTTTGCAGCTATTGTCTTCTCTGACTGTATAGGGTGACGGATGGGGATGAAGCTTGCATTATTGTCTGGAATTCAAGCAGCCTATGAATAATTGCACCTTCCTTCTGAGTTTTCCATGTTTCCAACAGTGAGGCATAACACATTGTGCTGCAGCTTTTAACCATTGGCATATTAAGACATTAACAAAGCTGTGTGTGCAGTTATGCTTCCATCTTGCATTACCTGTGGCTTGTGAAAAAAGAGCTTTAAAAGCGTATGCTTTTAGAGTATTAGAGGTGCAGACATATAAGTGGGAGGACCAGTCGTTCTCTAAAAGCTGCACAACAGCTTAAGCTGGTGGCAGAAGGAGGATCAGGAGCTGTAAGCCCTATTCCCAGTGCTTGCTTTAAACACTAATGAACGTGTCTTCTCCTAATGCAAAGCCAAAGCCTGAAGTCTGTGTTGTGAAATATCCAAGAGAGAGAAACTCAGGGTGGTTATAAGCCAGTTATCTTCAGCCCTTCCAGACATTTAATACAAAGTCATAGTCCTGACTCACTCTTCTATACCATTATGAGTAATCAAGCTGGTGAAATGATGGAAATATCCATGATTGTTTATAGCAGTTTCTTGTGGTCAGGGAAAAACATACAACTAATGTACAACTTAGGGTGACTACTGAAACTACCTACAGCCCAAAGAGTAATAGAATTCATTCTTAGGTATACAGTTTCATTGTGCTCATGACAGGACTCCTAAGGAAGAAAAACAAAACCATACTATCGATTAGATGGGCTCTTGGAGAGAAGTGAGTGGAAAATGAGGCATTGACTTTCTAGTTGTTATGGTACCCAGATGTGCATGCTGTGGACAGATCTAGTAGTTTCATTTGGATACAAGCTCATGACTAATTCTCTGTTCCCTTCTGCCGTTTAGAAAAAAGCATCTGCACTCTCATTTATTACTTATGAGCAGTGTTTTTCATTTAGTTAGAAATGTCAAGGTAAAATGATTTTTTCCATGAATAGAAATGGCTCTTTCATGTACAGGGTAATGTGTGCTGGAAAATGTTAATGCATTTTAATTTGTGAATATCATGTTAAAACTATTGTACTGCACTAAACTTTGTAGAAATAATGATAAAATTTGATAAAAACCCCCGCTATTTTTGATCAACCTAAATGATCATTTACTGGTAATTAAAGCAAATTCTTTTTATCTGGTATAATATTATCCCCGTATGTTATAAAACTTTTTGATTGCGGATGCACATCATGTGTAAGGTGTAGGATGAGATGCCTATACTTTGCCCTTACGCCTGTTTCACATGTGGTCACTGCTCAGTTTACTGCGTTATTTTTACCCATAATTAAATTCTCAGCAGCAAATTCAATTTCTGAATGGGAGTGGGATTGAATATGTCCCTCCTGCGTCTTGTGTTGTGGAGAAAAACAAGGCAGTGTGCAAAAAATGTCAAGTGTCCGTAGGAGGAGGAGTCGAGGAGGGAAGCATGGAGGAGGTAAGGATTAATCCTACCTGTCCTACAGACCTTAGCAAAACCAATTCCGTATTCATGGAAAAGGCATCTTTCTTTTTGGAATACAGTTTCCATTCTCTTTCTCCATACAGCATGGCTGTTGGAGGATGGATGATGCTGCGAGTGCCAAATCTTTAGTTCCATGACTGAAGTCCTGGGGCAGGGCAATAACAAAAGGGATGCTATTGTTAGTGTTAAATGCCACCTGGGGACCATATCTCTTACAGAAGGATCTGCCCTTCCATATTAACCTGGAGATGCTTGGACCCACTTGTGCTATAGAGAGGCCTTACCATGTGGCTTCCCGTTCTTTTATATGACCAAAGCAGAGTCCACAACCTTTAGATTGTCAATCTTTGCTATACATCCAAGTTTCACCATCAGTAAATATTTTAACAATTTTAAAAAATGAGCAGCTGTAGTAATACTAATATGTTTGAAAGCATCAGTTGATGAGAAACGGCGTTTTTCGGCAACTTTGGCCCACATGGGTAACTTCTCTGATGTCAGTGGGATGACTTGCATGAGCAGAGGCCATTAGTCATTGCACCTGGCTCTGTATGTTCTTAATAAGGTACTTGCTGCTAAAGGAAGGTTCCTGCTTCCAAGAAAAAGGCACAGATTCAGACTTACTGAGTAGATGGTGGTGTGGGCAATCATTACTGCTCAGTATTTTCACCATGTTGGGAAACAAGGCTCAAATTGTTTCCATAAAAAAATTCCCATTTTATTTTTATTTGGATTAGGTTAGGTGCTATTGGGTAAGTAGGAAGAGAGACACCATTGGCCTAGAAGCTGTGTATGTTCTTGCCATGAATAATGGAATCACAGAATAGAACCATAGAATCATTAAGGCTCGAAAAGACCTCTAATACCATCCATTCCAACTGTCAGCCCACCACCACCGTGCCTACTAAACTATGTCCCAAAGTTCCACTGCTACACATTTTTTTGAATACCTCCAGGGATGGTGACTCCAGCACTTCCCTGGGCATCCTGTTCCAATGCTTCACCACGTTTTCAGTAATGAAATTTTTCCTAATATCCAGTCTAAACCCTCCCTGGTGCAACTTGAGACCATTTCCACTCATCCTATCAGTAGTAATTAATAATCTCTTCTGTATTCATTTGTAAGCCAGTGACTGTGTCTTTCATGGATTTGATAGTCCAACTGCACTGATTTTGATACTCATAATTTCTTTGACAGCTTAAAATAATGCAGACAGACTGGGATATATGTATATAATTGTTACTTACAGGTGTCTAAAAGGAAAACCAGAGCAAAGAAAGCCACTTAGTTCATGTAGTATTAACAGTTCCAAATTTTCCTGGACAGCTGCACGTGAATTTTCTTTATGTTGCAATGCATTTTCCATGGTGAGGTATAGGATGGGAATGGCTGGAGAAGAGTCTACAGCCTGAGTTATGCTGCTTTTATCATTTAATATTTTTTTCTTTGGTGATCTAATTCAATGGACTTTTTGATATGGGGTGTTGCAACATGCAGCTGATGGCACCAAAAGGGTACTTTCCTACAAGCTGTGTATGTAGTAAGACTTGGAGATTCCTCTTGAAAAAAAAATTGACGAGAGCAAAACTGGAATTTAGAATGTGATCCACTGATGATCCTGGTTATGATTTTGGTGGTACCTGAGCCCGATCAGAGTCCTCTGCTGGGCTGGTAGAGGTGCTCTGTGGGCAGTGGCGCCAAGGGCAGAGCATTGGGGATTTCTCTGCAGCATGCCTGTACTCTTATTGGCACTGGGGCTAATGGGGAGTAGCTGAAAAAATCCATTGATGGTAAAGGATGTAAGTTTTTTCTTAACATATTATGGAATAGCTAACTAGAGCTCTTCAGAAGAAGAAATAAAAGGAGTTGGGATAGTAAACAACCAGATAAAGATATAAAGAGACATCTGTGACTAATATGTGAAAAATAGCAAACAAAACCAAGAAATTATATAAATTGTTTAAAATAGGTGATGTTGGCTGGTGATGTTGGCCATAATATAGCAAGGAAATGGAGAGAGCTTTTAGACTCCTAGAGAAGAGAGAGTAATGTTTGCTTTACACTAACTCCATTATCGATAATGTCTTAAGTATTTTATGATGAAGGGATAATAATCTGTGAAATACCTTTATGGAAAATAATTAGAAAGTGTAGAAGAGCTTGTACAATAATTGAAAGGATGATTTGAATCTAGAAAATAAATGTTCAATTAATGTATATAAAGAGTTTGGTATGGAAAATTCTGAGAATAGAAAAATAATGATTGACTGTTTTTCAAAATAAAGACAGTGTTGACTATCACTGGCCCATAAACCTGACTAAAACAGTGTAACAAATAATAGAGGAGAGAAAATCATTATCTAGAAAATAGCAAAATCATGAATTCCACTGGAACAAATGGTGTCAGACAAATTTCATTGCTTTTTCTGACAGATAAATCAGTAGATGAGGGTGATTACAGCTCACGTTATTTATGTTTGTCCTGTGATAAAGTACTTGCTATTGTATAGCATTGAAGCCCACTCATAAAACAAAGTCAGCCTGTGCTTTGAATCCTATCACGTGGATTGATAAGTGGCCGAGGAGTTATAAACAAAGCAATGACATGTTCAGGCAGAGATTCATAGCAGGGTAACCAGTTCACAGAGCAAAAAGCATTTCTATTTAACATCTATTTTGGTAAGGGTAAATTTCCACTGGGCTCAAACTGCGTAGATGATACTAAACTGGTAGGTATAGGAAACATTGAGGAAAAAGGAATAATTCATGGCATGGAGGTAGTGGATTGCTAAGTGTGTAACTTAGTGACAGATCATCCAATAAATTATTTTACATTCTCAGTCTTTGCTTTATTTTTTATTTAGGATTTTAGGTGCACACAAATTAAAACCACATGAAACTCTTCCTTGTTTCCATGCAAGAGAGTTGGCCATGTGCAGTCAAACAACTGGATGTGTTGTAACAGCAGAATTGCATTGCTTTACCCTGGAGACTGACCCAACGTTAACCAAATTTACAGTGAAAACAAATTCTTTCTTACATCCCTTTCTAAGGCTGTTCCTGGGCTTTTTGTTAACATACATGTTTTAATTTTAATAGTTCCCTCTCTCCTGTAAAGGATGCAATAAAAAGTGTACCAGGGCATGCAACTGATAAGAAAGTATACAGATCCTAGCACCTGATCCAACAGCCCCTTACAGATACAAGCTTAGTTGTGATGTTGGACTGGATACCAGAAGAATACTCCATATTTTGGATTTAAATGTGAGATTTAGAAATGTGAACACATACTGGAGTGCACTACCGTGTAACTGCAACTGAGAATGTTCTCCCAAATCACTTAGTTCCTGCATGCTAGCTAATAGCTACCAATAATAAAAAAATGACTTTCTAATGACTTCTTAGAGAAGAAAGTATTATATTAGCCAGAACAAATGTCTTCCAGTGAATAATTCAAATATCCGTAGTGAAAATAATCTAAAAGATGTGTTTGGTGGAAAGCAGAAACCTGCAACTAAGGAATGCCTAAAGAGATCCAGGGATAGAGGGTTACAACAGAGCAGACTACATTTGTCAAGTAGCATAGTGAAAAAGATCAGTTTGGTGACAGAAAGTGCCAGTCTATCTCCTTGTGGTTTTTCCTGAAGAAACAGTAAAATATACTAGTGATGAAGGGTGTTAATAAATAGCTTAAGGAAAAATTTTATTAAAATTAAATTAAAAAATTCAATTAAAATTCAACTAGATTTTAAGTGGTTGTAATGGAGAAGAAAAATACGACGTCAGTTTTATTCTGCTGTTTATGACCTCCTTAGTGCTGAGTTGAAGCTGAACTGCCTGAAATACTGAGAACATGAGATGAGGACATCTGACTTCTAACGGGGTGACCAATTTGAGGTGACCGGGACTGGGTCTGGTTCCTGGACTCCTGGATCCATCCTTTTATCCTGTGGTGGCAATGATGGAGGATTTCCAAGGCTGCTCTTCTCCCCTGGGGAGCAGAGGTGTGACAAAAATATTTTCCTGGGAAGCTGGGGTAGATTTAGGCTTTCTGAATCAAATACAAGTGTCCTGAGGGACACTGCTGATGGAACTGTAAAAACACTTGCAAATGTAGGCAAAATGATTACTGAAACAATCTCGACACAGCATTTAACTCTTTTTCACATTGCCTTATCAAAGCACCTGTACATGCCATGATGGATCCAGGGAGCCTCTAGCCTATCCGGGCCAGCATGAAATGTGCATCCATTTAGGTCGAGCCGTGATGTTACTAAGGCTGCTTGAGGCCTGGAAGCTTTGTCCCCTCCTGACATACAGCTCCCGCCAGTGTCTGAAGCTGGAAAGAGTTTAATGAGTCTACCTCTCACAATAGTGGAGCTGAAGGGCTAATTATAGACAGTGTTTAGATTTCAGGATCATTAAATTAATCAGAAAAATGCATCCTAGTGTCTGTAAGGATGTTGTGTTTTGCAGATGAAGAGACTATTCTACCTGCTGCCTTTGTGTATTGCCCAGAAACAGAAAAAAAAGCTAAAAAAGGCAAAAAATTCTGTTGGAGGAAAAGCAGCTCAATGTAAAATTCAGTATTGAAAGATGAGACCAACCATGAATGTTTTCTGTTCTGTTGACTTCGTATTACCATGTTGCACTATATTCTGCCTGTGCCTAGTTTACTCTGGGAATGTATAACATGATAGCCAATATATTTCTTTAACTATAAGGAATACATTAAAAAAAACCCACTGCCTCTTCTTTGGCAGTGATGACCTTGCCTTCTACCTCCATCTTAGTTCTTATTTCTTTCTTCTCCTTGTAATCCTTCCATTTATCTCCTTTCTTTATTATCCTTGTGCTTCCTCCCCTACTATAGTACAGTCGAGTTTAGAAATGAACTGAACTTTACAGAGATAAAGAGCCAACTCCTGCAAGTCATCTGTACATGAAAGACCAATTAGCCTTGAGAATCAATTCTAAAGGAAGCTGGGGAAGATTTCTACTATTCACAAGTCTATGGATTTTTTTCCTCTCATTTCTTTGAAGTTTGCCATTGGATCAAGCTGTAAGGAAACTCTGTTGACTTCAGTGGTGCAAATGAAATTGCATTTTGATACTGTTTGACACAGTAGCTTGCTCTGAAGAATGTATATGCTAGGAAAAAAAGCACTGTGATGAGTTGTAGCTTCAGTAAAGATGTAGCAGGGTGACTTTGGACCAAAGAAATTTCTTGATTTTAATCGAGAGAGTTTTACAAATCTTTGTGATTTAACATTTTTCACTGCTTGCTTTTTGGAGCAGAAATTGAGTTTTGTGAAGTTGGATGTAAATGCACCCGGGGTCATTTTAGAGGCCGTTACTGTAGATAGAAGCTATCAAAATAGAGCGAGTAATTTGTTTAAAGGACAAGAATACAGGCAACAAAGATAAAGACAAATATTGGCATCCAAATTCTGTTCTGTTGGAAGGATAACGTGGTGATAACACCAAAGATTTAAATGAAAAGTTATTTCTAGATGTGAAGCCTTTATATTTGTACTCATACTCAAGCTATGAAATGTATTGGAAGCTGGCACTGCTGTCTTAGAGCATTATGTTTACAGAGCATTTACATTGTTTTTAATGTGCAAATGTGCTATATATAGATATCCTTGATTTCAGTAAACAATTGACTTGTTTTAGAAAACACTTTCACCAGCCTAAATAAGATCTTGAGTCTGACATGCTACGAGTTGGGAATTGTACTGAATTTATAATTTTCTCTCTCTTTAATATTGACAAGACTTTGATAAAGTCATGCTAAAGGAGCAGAATTATCATTTGCTTATTGAATCATACTTTGGAGTTAAAAAAAGTCATGTTGTAGAAATCCAAGGAAGGAAACTTTTGCTACTAACAGGAAACTGATAAGAAAACACAAGTGAAGCCAGTTTGGACTGGGAGCCTGGAAATTCATAGATATTTGCAAATTGCAGTGTGGCAATACCGAAAAGCATTGAAGTTGTCCTTGAAGTCAATAGGAAATGAGGAAATTTCTCTCCTCAGCTAGACTCCAGGGCAGTTTTGGGATTTGAAGCAAATATTTTTAGTTATTTATTAAAAAAAAAAGTCTGAAATGCAAATCATCCTCAACTTTTACTGCAGGAGGATGGATTCAAAGTGTTCTGAATACAGAGAAAGTTTTTCCACTGGATTCAGGGGTTTCTGGAGTTGCTCCATGTCCTACCCACCCTCCATCTCTCACTTAACAGCCTGTGCTCTCATTTTTGTAGCTGTGTCCTAGCTTCTTCATGATGAAAACACGAGAACTGCTCTTTTTATAGCTGGCTTTGCACAGTGTCATAAGATACTGTAAAACTGAAATACATTAAAATTATGAGGATGTATGAGCAGTTCCAGGCTATAATAAACACCGTCTTCAGTCTGTCCTTGTATGTCTAGTCATGCTGTATATTCCCAGCTAGATGAAGGAGTAAGATGGGTGACAGACCTGAAGACTTTTATAGTTTGTATAAATATGTATAGAAATATACATATTTCACATGTACTGTGAAATAAATGAAGATCATGTTGCTATTAAAACTTTTCACCAGGGCATTTCAGGAATGGTGAATGGAGATGGAGCTTTCTCTCCTCCTCTTCGCCTCTCTTGCTTTAGTTGTGTGATTCCCCTTGGAGCTGGTTCCTACCCCAGAGGGATATCATCTTATGGGGTATGGTGGGGAGAAACGGATTCCACTGGTCCCTTTTCTCTTTCCCTCCAGAGAAGTGGACACTCATGTCCCAGACACTGTAATGATGATCTCTTGGGGCTCATATTCCTCTTGTCCATTACTAATGCCATGTCTTTGCTCTAGGTTTCAGTGGAAAGGGGGTTGCTGTAGACTATGGCAAGGAGAGGAGTCTGTGGCGTGGCCGGCCTTCCAGTTTCTTGGTGGATGCAGGGCACGCTTAGTATCTCACAGAATTACAGATGAAACAACCCTTTCCCTTTTGCACTTGAAGGTGGTTCCTTAGGTTTGCTAATGCTGAGATGTTGCTGTAAATGTTTGGGCAACCATCTCTGTACTTGTCACTTTATGGCTGATGATCATTGTGGCTACATTTTCGTTGCAATATTTTTACATAAACCTCTTTTGACATTAATTGCAATATATGTTGACTGAGGGGCTCATCAAGAATGACATTGTCACGGCATGTGAGTGGTCACAGTAGGTACAAGTAGGTGGGATGCTGTAACCTTTGTCTCTGCTCCAGGTTGCTGGGATACAGAGCACTGAAGTGTCAGATACAGGAAGTTATTAGTTACTAATTTCTCTATCAGCAGACAAGAACTGCCAGTTTTCAGTGCAATGTGCTCTGCTTTTCTTTGTGGCTCCATCTCTGTCAAAAGCCCAGATGAAATCTGGGCTGGGTGGTTTGTCCTCTTCAGATCTACTTTTAAAATATCTTTTTTTACTGTGTAGAGAACTTTCCTTTGAAAAGAGATTTTCCTTCTCTCATTTAATTTTGTTTTCCACGCTAGATTTATAGGTTCACAGAGTGGGGGTACTGCTGTCAACTTTGCTCTGCTCACTTTGGCTTATGTAGGACTGGCAAATGCAGTCAGACAGAAAATAGCAAAGCCTGAGCTGCTTCTTCAGCAAAGCAGAGGATTCTTCCAGCCACCTGAGGAACAGATAACACAGGTTTTACCAAACACTGTTTTTCTGTTTTTCTTGCTGGGAATGCCAAATCCCTACTGGCAGGAAGAACCTGCAGATCAAATCGCAGATGCCCTTTCAGAGCTTCATCCTTTAAAGCATCCGTGCAAGTGGTGTATTATATGGTTTGGTCGTGAGTGAGATTTTTTTTTGGTCGGCCTGCTTAAAATTTGTTGAAAGGTAGTTACTGACTTAGTGGGTTTGAATGGTGTTTTCTGAGTCAATTAAAAGCTGAACTTCTCTGAAGCCAGCTGTTTCCCTGCTCAGCAAAAGCACTGGAAGCTCATAAGAATTGTGCTCCAGTTTGTTATGGAAGCTGAGCTTCATTTTTTAACTACAATGTTAAAAAGAAGTCTGGAAAAGACAAGAATGGGTATTAAGTATTTGTCTTCTTGTAGGTTAAAATATTCTTTACTGTTTAAGTGAAAAATTGGATAATTGAAAAACAAAAAGGTTAACAAGAACATGTGGACATTATCAGTTTTCTAAAACAGCTCATTTTGAGAAGTTTACCAAAATTCGTTCATTTCCCACAAAATGTCCAGGAAACTGACACTTTTCCAAATAGCAATTTTTCATACAGAAATTCCAAGCCAGTTCCTGTTCGTATCTATTACCTTCTTGAAACAGAGCTGTGTAAGGCCAAATGAGGTTCTCCTGGATGAGAAACTTGCCCCACTGTTGTCTGGAGCATCTCAGCAGCAGCAGGAGCCCAGAGGGATTGCCTGTCCGCAAGCCCTGCCATTACTGTAGTCCCCATTTTGATAGGATGTATTTATGGAGTAAGAGGATGTTCTATGAGGGGTGATCATTGTCTCTGATAAATACTAAGCACCTCCTCTCCTGAGTTTAAAAATTATTGGTTTTTTCTCCTATAGTTCTTCCCCTGCTCCTGTTCCCAGAACAATTTATTTTCTGCCTTTTCATGTGTAGCCTCTTATCATTAAGCTTACAAATGTGCTGTGTTTGTACTGAATATAATCTATTTAACAGAAAATGATTGCCTGAGGCTACAGATCTTAACCGAGCATTAATAAGACCTAATTCAGCCACGGTGCCTGTTGGCCTGGGAAAGCCAGGGGTTTGCTTTTTTTTCCCCTCCTCCTTTCCCGGCTGCATAAATCTTCAGAGGATCCTTAGTCATGTGTTAAAGCTTGTTTGGCCTGAGGAGTTAATCCTTTCAAAGACAAGTCTTTTCTCTCTCACATGCATGGGTATTCCTGAAAGCACAGTCTAAATCCAGGAAACTTTTCTTTAGAAACTGATGGCCTTCTACTAAGGAAAGTATATTATTCACCTGAAGAAGAGATCACCAAAGCTGCTGTCTTTAACATCTTCCTCATATATCATATTCTTAATTTAGACTTGTCTCTGTCTTTGCTTCGGAAAATTAAAGTGTTTAATTGCTGGAAATTTGATTCATTCTCTAAAACAGGGAGCAAAGACTCCACTGCCTAATCTTCCTGCATCTACTCCCCCTGGGCTCCAGTGGGTAAGAACTATTATACATTTCCCGACTTTCAGTAGGGTTTCATATGCCAATAAGTCTGTGCTTCTTTGTCTTTCCTGCCTAAATTTATGCTCATGAAAAATAAACGTTTTAGCTCTTTAGGTTTACATCGTTTCCATGAATTCATCCCACTTCATCAGAACTTCAGGGGAACGCTGGTTAAATGTTACTGAATGTGCTTATAAAAGAACATTTTTTTTTCTTAGGATGAAAGGATTATGGGTGTATGAACTGGAATATTGAATAATGAAACCATTTGTAACAGAAAGACTTATAGTGAGATCCTTCTAGGTAAAAGGACAAACTTTGTTTGTATGCAAGTATTGGAAAACCTTTGTATTTTTAAGATTACTAAATTAGGTCAGAATTTTTCCTGTCTGAGCCCCCCAGTTAGGGTTATGTTAAATCCATGAGCTCCAGACACAAATAATTCCATGGCAAACACCCTGATTGTGTGACCAAATGTGAGAGCACTCTTCCCCTAGGGAGCCCATATAGCTCTGCAGTCATTTCCGTTATCCTAAATAAAGCTCTGCGGACAAATTCTTCTCCTTCAGCTATGTTCACAGCCTCACAGTTCACCTTCCCCAGCCCCACATGTGTCTGCCTCCAAACCTGCAAACCATCCTACCCTCTGCACCAAGGCACAGCCCACAATATCATTTTTTCTGCTTTTCCTAAGCCTGTTGGTCTCTGTTTGTTGCAGAGATTTATGTGTTAAGAGCAGTGTTCAAGGCTGGGTTGGATGAGGCTTTGCAACTTGATCTAGTGGAAGGTGTTTCAGAGTATTTGGAACTAGATGATGATGAAGGTCTCTTCCAACACAAACTATTCTATGATTCTATTATAGTTCACATTCTGGACTGCACAGGGTGTCTTTGGATGGTTTACCTGTGTGGGATCTCTGTTACAAGTTACAACCCAGAACTCAGGTGGGAGAAGCATCTATGAGTGGAAATACCCTAAATCAGCTGAGTGATCATCTGTGCCTCCCATGCTGTGGATTTCTAACCACTAACCTGAAGGCAGGACCTTGTGCTAAGTGATGAGTTTCCTACAGGTGAAGAAACATACCGGAAAACAGCTTTCTGCTTCTGTCTACCATTATCTAACATGATATAGCTTAATGATTTGCTTAGCATGTAGTTGGAGGAGAAGAACATGATCAGAAATTGATTACATGTCTGGTAGCATCATTCACACCATTTTTCCTGCCTCGAAAACTGCACTGAGTGTGTAAGTGCAATGGCCCTGTATAAACAGCTGTTAGTCTGCTGTGTTATTATTCAAAATATAGAGGCTTGTTTGCTGTGCAGGATGTAGGAATGGCAGTTTATGGTCCAATTACACCCACCTCTGTTTACAAAATTTAGGTCTTGCCTGTTCAGAGCGTTTCCCTGTTTGGGACCACTTACAGTGGGAGCTGGTGTGTGAGTGTGTGGCAGGACCGAGTCAGTGGCACCTCTGAGTTGTTTCTGAGCAGGGGATTATGAAGATGAGAATTGGCTGTCTGTGCACAGCTTGCTGAGTGTCATTGCACAGCCGTGGCAACTGGAGGAGGAGGGGGGTCAAGGTGTGCACTGTTAACCCTCCAGCATGCCGGTATCTCCACCCTCTGGTAAGGATGAACATTTTCGCTGTCCTGTCTGTGAGTGAGACAAGGGCATCTGCTGCTGCATTGCAGTGATAAGGTTTGGAAAGGCACCTCCCAAAATCATGAGGGCAGTGGTTTTGGTTGCACCTCCATCACATTCTCTGTCAGTATGTGGCTCTTCACCAGGCATCTTCTTCAAAGCAGTTCCTTGCTTTAAACCCTGATATAATCCTGGAATTACACCCTCTCCCTCCACCTTACAGGGCATCTGTCACCCACCATTGCTACCACAAAGCCCTGTGGTCTCCAGGAGGAGGAAGGGGCCCTTAATGTGGACAGGACCAGGCAATCCCCAGGGGACACCATGCTTCTCCACGCCTAAACCAGCTGCATCCCTCGATAACTCTGCCCCCTTAACTGTGGCTTTCATACCAAGAAAACTGCTGTGTTGGTTTGCCAGCACCAGGAAAACATCTTAACTTCTCCTCTACTCTCTGCTGGCCTGGCTTCTATGCGTGCCACTGCTTGCTGATAGCCCTGCCATTCCTCATATGTGTTTTTATCCATAAGGGTCAATTAAATCACTAATGCCATCATCTGTCTGTCCGGGATGACTCCCGAGCACCTAACATTTTGCTGTGTAATAACACAGAGGCACTTATTTCTTCAAGGCTGTCTCTGTGAGTCACTGTAATGTATTTGCAGAGCAAAAGGGATTTGGAGTTAATGCAACCCAAATCATGGCTATTGATATAGCCCTCCTTTTCTTTTTGACAGTGTTTATGTTTTTTAATGAGGACACGTCAGCTACACAGTTCATATTTTGCTGAATTATTGTACATATATCACCAGGTTGTGGGGTTTTTTTATGTTCAAAGGGCTGGGAATAGTGGTGCTCCGAGGCAGCTCAGCCCCAAAGGGATCGGTCACTCCGGAGTTTTAGTTTTAGTTGTAATTTACTGCAACATCATGCAATTAAAAAAAAAAAACAAACCACAAAGCAAAGCCCCAAGCTTGGACAGATGGCTTGTGGGCTTGTGCTGGTAATCCTTCATCGTAATGGCTCCTGACAGAGCAGCTGTAGTTCAGTGCTAGTGAGGATTTTCCATCAGAGACAACAGTTTTCCAGTGTATGAAAATTGACTGTAGCAGTTTGTTTCGCTCAAGCATCTCTCACCCAAAAGAACAAAACAAAGGATGGAATTACCCTTTTGGAAAGGGAAACAACCTCATTCTTGTTGAGATAATCTGCCAGCATGTACCTTTTGCTCTCCCCCGTGTTTATATATTTTAAAGAAATGTCTCAGCCTTTAAATTGTTATGTTGGAAAACTTTTGTAGGGGCTGAAGGTGGAAGGCTACAAAAGCAAACCAGCTTCACATGGTCACCGATATTCAAGAGACCGATATTCAAGATTGGAAGCTACAGAGAATTAGGGAGTGGTAAAACCAGAGATGCTGGTGGAGAATTTGATTTAGTGGTTTATTCCTTCTCTTTGTGAATCCTGTGGATGTAAAACCCCAGGAGCTTCACTGACTTTGTCATTTCTTGTGTCGGATTTTGCAGTCCTGCCTGAGGTCAGGCAGGAAGAAAGGTTATAATTGAGATTTACTGTCCTTGGTTCTGTGCCTGCATGTATGTGGCAAAATACTTAGCCAATGGTAGAGGATTCATAACTATTTCCCTCTCTCTGTGCCTGGTGGTGCATAGTTGTATATTGATTCACTGTAGTCGAGATGAGCAGACTAATTACAACGATTCATTACGAACACTGAATTATGGCATTAGGCAGACAGTTGTTCGATGTGTGACAAATTGTGAATAAATAGGATAGGGCATTGCACAGAGAAAGGTGTGTGGAACGTAGCAGGTTGGAAAAGCATGAGGTGTCTTTGGCTGACTTGACAGGCCTGCTCCATCCCTGGAATCCTCCTGAATGCTGCAAGAGACCCATAAATCATGTTGATTTGGATTATCTGTGCATTGAGTGTTCTGACAAATTAGTATTGATGATGTGTTGGATGGAGACACCAAAGCTTTGGCTGGGGTCTCTCTGGCTCACGTTGAAGTGTAGCTGCCATAGGGGTTGTCCTGTGGTCATATTCTGGGTCCTGACAAAATTTTCAATTTGCAGAATTTTAAATAAGTAAAAGGAGAGAGAAATATCCGCTGGATTTGTTTTATCACAGTATCACAAGGTTGGAAAGGACCTCTGAGATCATCAAGTCCAACCTATAACCCAACACAACACCAACCCATCATCTAAAACATGGCACTCAGTGCCTCATGCAGTCTCCCCTTAAATACCTCCATGGTCGGCGACTCCACCACCTCCCTGGGCAGTGCATTCCAATGGCCGATCACCCTTTCAGTGAAGAACTTATTCCTAAGATCAAGTCTAAACTTTCCCTGACGAAGCTTGAGTCCATGCCCTCTAGTTCTGTCACTGGTCACCTGAGAGAAGAGACCAACCCCTGCCTGACTACAACCTCCTTTTAGGTAGTTGTAGAGAGCAATTAGGTCTCCCCTGAGCCTCCTCTTCTTCAGACTAAACAGCCCCAGCTCCCTCAGTTGCTCCTCGTAGGGCTTGTGCTCCAGCCCCTTCACCATCTTCGTTGCCCGTCTCTGGACACACTCCAGCATCCTGACATCTTTCCCAAACTGAGGGGCCCAGAACTGCACACAGTATTCAAGGTGAGGCCTGACCAGTGCCGAGTACAGGGGGATGATAACTTCTCTGGTCCTGCTCACCACATTATTCCTGATGCAGACCAGAATGCCGTTGGCCTTCTTGGCCACCTGGGCACACTGCTGGCTCATGTTGAGCTTCCTGTCAACCAGCGCTCCCAGGTCCCTTTCTGCCTGACTACTCTCCAGCCACTCTGTCCCCAGTCTATAGCTATGCATGGGATTGTTGTTTTGTGTTTTGTTTTTCTTTGATGAAACTGTTTTGATGGGTGGAATTTGACGTCTTCCAAATTAAAAGGAATATTGCCCCTGGAGGTGTTTAAAACCAGATTGGATGAGGTGCTTAGTGCCATGGTTTAAATGACGACTGGGTGCTAGTATTAGGTCATAGGCTGGACTAGATGATCTCAGAGGTCTTTCCAACCTTGTGATACTGTAACGGAGACTGACTAAGGCATGTCTTTCCTTGTACCTGTGCCTCAGGTGATGCTCCAGTTTTGGGGAAAGGCATAGCTTTGCTTTGTGCTTATAATTTCAGACTTACTCTGAATTTTGCATTTGGTGCTTTTTCGGTATATTCCTGTACGTTTCAGTGTTAGGATGTTAGCTGCACCTCTTTCCTCGGCTGCATGGCAAAGACACGGAGCCTGACTATCTGTGGCTGGTGACCATGGAACAGCGAGTGAGCCTGAGCCTTCAGTTGTATAAATTCCTGTTTAATAAGGAGTTTCTTGTGCTTTTGACTCAGAATTAATAATGCTTATTTACTTCCTTATGCAAGGAAAATGCCCGATAAACTCAGTTGGAGTCGTATGCAAATTCTGCAGCCCCAGGATCAAATATTACACTTCTTTTCGCTTTGCATGCAATCAAGCCCATGCAACTCTTTCTGTGCTTCGTTGTGACCACAGTGTGATCCTGTTTCTGTTTTGAGCCTTGACTGATTGAACTTTTGTTTGCTGGGTTTTGGCTCCGTTGCTCCATGCTACCTGAAGAACAGCTGAAGGAACAAACGGCTTTCTGAGCTATTGTTACTGCCTGGGGCAGATCTGAGCAGCTTGGCCATCCCACACAGGCGTGATCAGCGATCCTGAGGGGTGACCAAAGGGTCAGGGTCAAGATGGGAATCTGGCATCTGCTGTTCGCTGGAGTGCAGAGGCTGGTCTGTCTTGGCAAGGGCACAAGGTTAGGAAAAATCTCATTGGTATCTCCAGTGTTGAGAGGGAGGGAAGAGAGTTGTCACTGTCCCAGTTTTTTCTACTCCACTTGCTGAAGGCTATCTCTGTCCAAATCTTTTGTGACCATTTCCCATGGGAGTTTTGCACAGAAATAATGAAAGGAGGAAATGTGATTATATGGAGCTTGAGAGGAAATATTACTGCAGTTGTTTTAGCTGGAGCTTTAGGCCCCAGTTGTTAAGCAAAAGGGAAGAAAATTTGTTTGCTCTGGCTTCCTTCATTCCTGATCTGAGTGCCTTTCTTCTTTGTACTGAATTATATTTCTGCCCTCCTGTATTTCTGGGGTGCCTGTGTCCTTTCAGCCTTCCGAAGACTTGCACTTGTCTCAGGCCAGGTTAAGGTGTCATTCTGCTGGCAACCATCTGAATTCAGAGCAGGTTGTATTTCACTTGAAGCAAGTCTTTATCGTACTGGGGTCACAGGTTTGGCTCCAGGTAGCTGACATGAAGACCATGCTGAAGCACTCAGGGTGCTGTGAAAGGGCAGTTGTTTTGCCCCCGTGATCCATTTCCCTCTCAAAATCCATCAGAATATTTTCTATCCAGCTCTATAGACTTCAGGAGCTCAGATACTCGTTTCCTTGCTATTAGCAATCCCTTGTTAGGCTGATCTGAATCCCTCTGCAGAGGTAACCGGCTTCAAGTTTGTGTTTGTACATATTTGTTGGACTACCACAGAGACAGGCTGCAGGAGAAAGCACAAGGCTGGAGTTAGCGCAAGGCGAGGAGAAGAGATTTGTAATCGATAGAAAGGGACAGATGGGTTTCATTGTAATGCCTATATTTATATTTAGTGTTAATATTCCTTCTGGAGCACTAGCACTTCAGTCATATGTAACACTCCATAAAAGCATCTGAGAGAGAGGGGATAAGGGGAATGGGTTTGTTAGATCCTGGTAGTAAAACCAGCCATGGACCATGCTGTGGGGTTTCAGTGGGTGTGAGCAAGCAGAGAATGCAGAAGTTAGCTACAACCTTCTTTCAGAGCTCTGTGAGCATTGCCTTCACATGCTTATGCCATAGAACCCGAGAAGCTGTGATGGCACCCTGTAAACGAAACAGTATTTGTGCCCAGTGCCCTGACTGCAGCGAGATGCAGCATTGTGAAAGGAGCACTTTCTCAGATAATTTTTTTTGTTCCATTATAGGGAAAAACATCAAGCTCCTGCTCTGTTGGTTTTGCCCTGTCTTGGCAAGGTCAGTCCCATCCTATCTGGCTCCTTATAGAGTCTCCTCATGCTGGTGCATGGCAAGATTTACTGGCATGCTTGAAATTGCTTTCTGATTTGTTCCATGAATGCAATTAGTCACCACCGGCACACCGGTGGAAGACAAAAGTTAATTCTGTGTCTCCTAATTAGCTGTCATTGCTGGAAGGGTTTCAAAGCAGAGACAAAAAGTTGCAGTTCTAGCTGCAAGATCTGGGGGTCTCATGGAGCAGCAATGAGATACGTCGTACTTCATCTGAGACCTGCGTGTTACCCTATAGTGACCTCTTGTCTTTCTGTTAAAAGATAAACAAGAAGCCTGGCTCTCCATTGGTGTAAATCAGTGTAGCTCTTTTGGACACAGTGGTGCTCTACCGAGTTTTATCAGTCGAGGAGGGTTAAACGATGACAGGATTATCTTTGTGTGAGCTTTTGTGTGTGTGTATGAAAATGCATGTGTGGATGCATATGTGCTCATGACTGCTTTTTTGTTTGTTTACATTTAGTGCACCTTGGAGGCCCTACATAGACAACAGTCATAAATGAAATGTCATCTGATCATTAATGTGTCTCCAGCTTGTTAACAAAATTATCGCATGATTTGTAGCCAGTTGAAAGATTCGCTGAGTGATATTCCTTTCAATCCCCTGACATGTGCATATATTAGAAATCCATCTGATACAAAGCAGGAGACAAAAATGATCGATAGCAGGTTACACTGGTCTTTATTACAATGAATTAGTTGATCATGTCCAGCAAATTTTCCTCCCAGCGGAAGCTCTAGGTATTGAATACGTCTCTCATTCTTCTTTTATCCTTGCTGTTGGAAACATACCAGGCAGTTTCACACCATCATTTAAATGTATTTGTGACCTCAGAAACTTCTGTTGCCCTTGAGATGGTTAACTTTCAGGTAAGAAGTTTGGTGACATTGTAGGGGATACAGGGGTGGATACTATGAAAAGTTTTCTGATGAGAGGTGAAACTCCTCAATCCAGTTCTGTGTCAGCAGGTCCCACCTGAGAGGTGTCTTGAAGTGTTTTTCCTAATCCTTGAACCACTCTTATTTGACTGGCATCCTGTTATAAAACCACCAGAGGTATTAACTACCATTGTCTTTCACAGTCCTGGGCAGTGGAGCCCAAAACCAAATGATGGCAGAAATTTCTCTTCAACCCAGAGAGAAGAATTCTTGTATCAGATGATGACAAAGATGTGTTGGTGGAGAACGAGAGGGAAACATTCGCTGCTCTCTGTGCCATACTTTTTGACAGCTTATGCCCTCTTTCTGGTGCGTGTTTTGTGAGCTCTCATGTGCAGCAACCCATCAGATTCACAGTAACAGGTTGTTAACCTGTTATTTTTACAAGCTCTATCCTGACAGAAGTGTCCTCTTGTAAGCCCCTGTAGCTGGCCTATTAGAATCTTAAATGTAAAGAAAATAAGTGCTCCAAGCCTTTCATTCTTCTGAAACTATGCAGACAGTGGGTAAAATGCTGTGTAATTATTGGTTAATTTAGGTATGATGTGGTTTTGCCCTTTGCCAGCAGAGTAAGAAATATTATCTGTTCAAAAATTCAGCTTCTGGATTCCACTTCTGACATGTCTCATAATTTGACTTTAGGTAAGATAGTAAAAAAAAGTCTAATTGCCAAAATAATCTGCAGAGAACATAATCTCCTGACATGCAAAATAAGATTATACTTGTGAGGCAGATGAATGGAGACTTCTTTGAGACTCCATAGCAAGCCATCTGCTGACCAAGGAAGAGGACTTGTGCCTCTCATCCAAACTAAACTGCCTATGCACTATAAAAGAGTCCTGATCCCCCATTTGCTAAGGGATTTGAGATCTCCCCTTTTTTACGAAGTGCTATTTACTATTTCTATCTCATGTGCTTTATCTGAAATGCATCTACAACTCTCACTCTTGCATCTCCAAATTACACAAGTCAAACTATGGGGAGGCACTGGAGCAGGATGGGAGGGTTTAACTCCTACTTTGTCCTTTAGGAAAAAAGTATTTTAGGACTTCAACATACCATGTCAGCACATATCATCATGTTTGAGTGATGGACTTTCCTGCGCTTTGCTTTATGTAAAGCAGGGCAGGGGGAGGGGCGAAGTATTAAAACGGGAGTCAGTGTTTCACTAAAGATGCACTTAAAGCACAAAGTTTATTTTTTAAGTCTATTTTTATGGCCTGATTGGCATTAAAAAAGTCTCACTTTGATGAAGATTTGTAAGATTTTGTTCTTATGAACCAGAATATGCATTTAGAAATTCTGTGTCGAGTGGCTGTTTTAATTTCCATATTCATTAAATTGTTCTGTGGTATCTGAGAGAGACCCAAACCCTTGAATAAGACAGCTGTGAAAGCTGGGAGAGAGGGCATCAGGATCAAGGTGCGCTTTCACCATCAGTTTAACCCAGCCTAAGTCTCCACAGCCAATAGGTCAGTCCTATTCCCTGCTGCTCTTCACCTCTCCACCTTTCCACCTTGGCCACTGTGGTCACTTTCTCCTCTGTGTCCGCAGCAGCACTCACACAGCATGAGATGAATTGGGTCAGGGAGATGTTCTGGCTGAAAACTAGTGCAAAACCTTCTGATGGAATGGTTTATTCTAAGCTGTAGTGCTGACATAAGGGAAGAGGAAAAACGTGGACTGGGGCAGGCAAACTGTCCAATGTCCTTTATTAATTTATTAAATTATTACTGGAGATGCATTCACACATATAGTTTGTTAGGCTGAAAATAATCTTTTCAAGGGCTTTTTTACACCATCCTGTAGAATTCTGTATTTGTTATCTCCAGCCATGAAATTCAATGGGATGATCTTAAAGGGCAGAAAGGTCTTTGCTTCCTCTAGACTTTCACTTACAAGGATGTCAATGACCATTGCCTGTTATTTAATACTTACGGTGATGAGTACATGAACTGGTTGTTCTGTGGCTCATCCTGTTGTCCTTTGAAGTCAATGATTATCTTTTATTGACTTAGCTGGGCAACAGATGAAGCCCTAGATGAAAGAGTCGCTGTTTTACTAAAGACTACTTGCCTTGGTAGGTTGCAAAAATAAATACTCCCAGACGCTTCCAAAGATGGCTGTGCTAGGGCTGCACATATTTTGTTTGTGAAGTTTTGCTTAAAAGAACAATAAGTTTCTCACAGTCAAAGGGCTGCTGGCTGACCTGACCTTTTCAGATCAGAAATGGTCACTGAAAGGATAAATAAGATGATGATAAAAACTCCCCTGCTCATTAGTGGACTGCTGCTGAAAGGGATTTGGCAAAGGCTGAAGAAATGTCAAAGTGAAAAAGTGCACCATCTCTGCTGAAAGATGATTGTGTCTGACCCCGTCCTGTACCTGGTGAGACTGGTGAAATCTCCACTGATTTCAGACTGAGTGAAGGTGGCTGAGGGCCAAGAGAAGACACTGTTAACAGCACAGTCCTAAAGTTTCACGCAGGTTATGTGTTGAATGGGAATGTACTGTCCTTAACGAACCATGTAAATGTAAATGTGTAATATAATAAATGCAGTTTCTTGGAAGGAGGCAGCCAGCCTCTGGTGCCAGCCTGCTCTCTGAATCTGCTTATGTGTTGAAATGGGCTGTGCTTTTCAACAAATAAACCCTTCACTGCCACATATTTTTCCAAACTCTTGTGCTCAGCTTCCTTGATAATGATAACTGTTTCATTAGATGTTGGATGAATGGCCCTTGCACATTAGCATCATTTTATCTAGCTGATAGCTATGAGTTTTACCCTGGGAAGCTATGTGACATCCATCACTGGGGGTTTTCTAAGAGAACAGGCAAACCTCTGTCAGGAATGGTTTAGGTGTAGGGAGACAAGAAGATGGACTAAATGGCTTCTGAATTGCCCTTCTAGTCTTGCTATCTCTTACTTTAAAGCTCTGTTGTAATAATTACACCTTATTTCTATGACAAGCATCTCTAGGTGTACTCAGTTAAGAGGTGGATGCCTCTTGGGCTAGGAGCTGTTCAGAGGTTGCCCCAATACATTCAGAATTGTAATGGCAGCCCAGCACGTCACAGCTGGGTGAAGACGTACAGAGGGAAGGACTTGGCCCGCCTCATTTCAGCTGCCTGCATGGAAACATACGTGTCCAAGCTAGCTCTTCCAGCTCTGGAAGAAGAAATGAGTGCAGTTCACGTACCGACATGTGAGATGTGCTGGAAACAACTCTTTCTGCTGACCATCATCCCATGTTGCAGTATGCTGACCAAGGTTGGTATGGGAACTCAGTACCTTCCTCATTTCCACTGGGATGCGATATTAATCTGAACACTTTTCTATCAGCAATTTGTTTCTAAACATTAATAAAGGCTATTGCTGTCCTCCTCCTGCCGACAGAGTTGCTCATGGCTCTCTGAACTTAACCCATCATTCTGCAGAGATCTTCCACTGCAGGTCACTCTGCTCGCTGGCCTAGGACGTAGAAGCTGTTGAAGGGTCTGGAGCACAAGGGTTATGAGGAGTGGCTGGGTGAACTGGGGTTGTTACCCTGGAGAAGAGGAGGGTGAGGGGTGACCTTATTGCCCTCTACAAAGGTGTGAAAGGAGGTTGTAGTGAGATGGGTCCTGATCTCGTCTCCCAAATAACAAGTGATAGGATGAGAGAAAATCGCCTTAAGTTTTGCCAGCGGAGATTTAGAGTGGATATTAGAAAAAATTTCTTGACTGAAAGAGTGGTGAAGCATTGGAACAGGCTGCCCAGGGAAGTGATGGGAGTCTCCAACCCTGGAGATGTTAAAAAAGTGTGTAGACATGGCACTTTGGGACGTGGCACTTAATAGACATGGTGATGTTGGACTGACAGTTGGACTGGGTGATCTTAGAGGTCTTTTCCAACCTTGATGATTATATGATTCTTTGATTTATATAAACATATTTGGGAAAGTATCCTGAAAATTATGTTTAAACATGTTATATGAAAACTTACCTAAACTTGTAATTTATTCTGATTCCTCACAAATATTTATGATATATTGTTGCTGAATTTTGGATTTCATTCAGTAAACCTCTTCAGTTCATCTTTAATTTGCAGATGGCTTTGGCAGTGTTTCAACCTCAGCTTCTGGTGGTTGAAACCTGGTGCTTGAATTAGGCTCAAGATGCAAATAGCCTGATTATCAGAAAGTCTGAATATATACAGCTGCCTTGTGGGGTTCAAAGTAATGCAATTAGGGCTGGCTTTCTCACTGCTAAAAAAGGCAAATGAATTAGGAGTCTGGAAAGAGAAATGTGACAGAATACACATAAATGTCTTTAGGAATTTGGGGATTTACGAGTAGGGATGGAAATAATTGAATCTTGGCTCAAGTTTTCAGCTGAAAAGCACGGATATAAGTAGTTTCGAAGGAGATTAAAGAGGAACATGTTTATGTTGAGGAGAAGCGTGGAGCTGAGCATTAGGTCTGGATGAGTGATGTGATGGAGGCCTGCTGACAGACAGGTCTGCTGCTCACTCATGGGCTGGGGGTGATAGGAGCACAGAAGGGAAGCAGGAATATTTTCTGATGCCAGAGGATATAATTAGAAATAATGAGAGTAGTAAAAGAGGAGGATGGGATGGAAGCCTGAAATAAGAATTAAGAACTTGTCTTTCAAAGCCTGGATTAGGAGAAATGATTGATAGGCAAGCCTTGAGAGCACTGGGGTAGACTTAAAGCGTTGAAACCATAGTCCATGAGTGTGTTAATGCTACAGAGACAAGACATAGGGGAACACAGCCACACAAGAGAGACCGTTGTGTTTCTACATTTGCCATCTTTCAGGATATGTCTTGGCATACCAGGGAAGTGAAAGCATTGTCTCCTTTTCAGTGTGATTAGTCTGGGGAGATGGCAAGAGTGCTCAGTGGGGTTGAACTCCTTTCTTATCTCTTCCTGTTTTCATTCTTTTCTTAAAAAGGCTTTTTTGTTTTTGGTATGTGGGTCTTTTTTTTTAATACATACACAGCTAAATCCTTATTGCACATGTAAATATAGATAGCACATGGGTCTGTAAGGATTATAGATGCCCCTTTTGGCAAACAATCTCTTTTAATAGCATTGCGCGTAGTTAATCATGTTAAGCAAAAGTATCAGTGCAACAAGCAGTGCAAGTTCAGGGAAGGATTAAATGGCACACTTCTGGAGAGTAGTTTAGTGATATTGTGGCAGGTAGAGTAGAAGCTTTTTCTGGTGATATCTGTTGTTGGAAAACAATATAAGCAGAACAAGCTGTTAAATTACAAGAGACTCTTGCTATTATATTTCATAACAGATATGGGAAATGTTTATTGGTCCTGGACTACTTCCATTGTTTTCTTCCTAGATCAAATGTTCAGTGCATTGGGAACTGGTTGTAAGGGCTTCTGCTCCCTCTGTCCTTCAGTTCTAGTTAAGTGGGAAGGGCTACAGGGCATCTCTCATCTAGGTGAAGGGAAGGAATGAAAAGATTGGTGCAGAAAAATAGGAAAGGCTTTGAAGTGGATGTCGTCCTTTGTCATGGAGAATGCTCAGTTCTACAGGGAGTTGCCTAGGAAAAGACTCTTCAGTCAATGGAGAAGAAACTTATACTTTTAGAGTTTAAAAAATGCCTTAAATTGCATTTTCTTTAAGGCAAGAGGAACTACAACCTGGAAATGTCTGTGTCTGTTAACTATTGTAAAGGACTGTGAGATGACTCATACAGATGTAGAGGTCTGCACTGGAGCCATCTAATACTACATGCACTGGGTCCGGGGACCTCGGCAAGGAGAAGAGGGACAGTGGAGTTGGAGGATGCATTGTGGTAGTCATGCTCGTTCAATCAGCTTATAGTGGGCTGCAGAGCAGGAGGTGTGGGTGCCCCGCCAGAACCAAGAGATGTATATTGGAGTTTTGCGCAGATCACGTGCAAGGCCCACACCATTGATCCTGTATTGATGCTTTTTGAACATAGGATGTTGGACAAATTCTGTCATTTCTTTCTGCCCCTGGCAGAACTGTGACCTGTGTATAATCCCTTTGACGTCACATGCATGCACGAGGGCATCTTTTTTGTACATGGTGTTCTTCAAAGACAGCATGTGTATGTCAGAGAGTTTCTTGTAACAGCTTTGCATGGTGATGTGTATGTGATTTCACTAATTCTCCAAGAACACTAAAGCAAAATTCAGCACAGGGTAAAACAAACACACTTGCCTATTTTTAGTAGTGTTTTTCAGGTTACTATTAATATTTCATTTGAAATATAGTGCTGAGGACTACACATATATTCTGAGCTTTTCTTGGAACAGCATCAATTTTCTATTTAGAAAATCACATTTTTTTTCGGCTTAACCCTATATGGGGTATTGTTCATTTTTTGGTGAGACATTTTCCTATGGAAACCTGCTTTTTGGATCTGAAATTCAAACTAGTTTTGCTAAAGCCTAAGAATTATGAGTAATGAAATAGGAAATGTTATGGGGAATAACAGCTGACTGGGAGAGGGACATGTTTAGAACATGAAGGCCAAGCCCAGAAAAGTAATAAAACAAAGTCAGAATTACAGTTAAATTAAAGCAGACCCATGGCCAAATATAAATATGATACTTTATGTCTGGATGATAGTGGAGAAAAAAAAACACTAAAGGCAAAACCAGAGTAATAGCTGGCAATGGATAGCATCCAGAAATGGGTCTGCTATGAAATTAATTTCAGAGAACAGGTGGGTGAAGAATCTTCTCCATCAGGGAGGGGAAAAATCCCGACATAATGGAATGGTATTTTTCAGTGAGGTGCAAAGTTGTTGTAAGCATCTCATGATGCTGACTACGCTCTTCTATCAGCCTTCTATTTTTGGACATTCAAATTGCTGAGGCAGATTAGAAGCGCTGAGCCCAGTAAGCCAGCGTTAATGGGCGATTTCCAGTGCTTGTATACATCATGAGTGGTCTGAGGGGGCTGGTGCTGCAGTCAAGACATGCTTCCAGCTCATAGGGGTGGACCTGAACTATGCTGGGTGCTGAGGACAGCATCACCACGGCTGCTAAATCAGCTTGAGATGCTGGATCATTTATCTAAACTCCATGCAGTTGGGATGCAACCCAGATATAACTGGGCCCTCAGTGGTTGTTTTTAGGTAAAACTATAGTATAGGGGGGAAGATAGTATGGATGGTAGCTGGAAGAGGTTTTGGAGCTACACGTGTGTAACCAAGGACAGAAATTAATTTGCAGAGGCTTTATTACAGTAAATTACCACAGTAAGAACCAAGCCTGTGAAGAGGTTTTCAGATATAAAGTTAAGTTGGAAGTCAGATGGAAAAAAAACAAACAAAAATTCCCCTCTTCCATGAGGGAACTGATCACAGTAGAGGAAAAAGCAATGGAAAAAGCTAATGTAAGAACTCAGTTCTGCTGTGCAACCTTGCTAGTGTATCTTCAGACACCTTGGTGAACATAGCTAGCTGCACACAGGGGTGGGGTGGTCAGAGGGAAGGACGTGTTAGGGCCATTTCCCCTGGGAACCTTGTCTAGCTGGTTAAAGCTGAAGAGATTTCCATGGAGGAATGGAATATAAGAGACTGAGACCTGACTCTTCTGCCTGGTTTTAGAATGAGAGCAGAAGGCCTTTTTTCTTTATCATTTTAGTTACTGTCCTGAGTTTTGAAACTCCAGCGATAGCTGACAGTCAGACACCATTAGAGAGGATTTTTCTGCACCGCATGGTGTGTACCTCCCAGCTACACTACTTCTGAAACCCCCTCTGGCTCCTTCTTGGCTGCGGAGGGATTGCTGGCTAGACATCACTGAAGTGTATTTTGAGAGGGTGGATGTGAGAACAACCTGGATTGTTGACACCAAACTGCTCTCTGTAATTTTTTGACCTGATATGAAATAGAAGAGAGATTCGAACATGAGTCGGATTCAGAGCATTTCAATATCCCTTTCTTAGCTTCACTCCAGGCTTGCATATTTAACTTAACAGATCATTTTTTTTTCTTATATGATAAGTGCTATGAGGTGAATCTGTTACAGGTATGTTATTTATATACTTTGGTCGGTTTATAGGCAGATTTCATATAAGGTGATTAAGGACTTGTTTTTTCCTGTTCCTTGGAGTTTGTGAATGAGGTGAAAGGGGAAAATGTGTACTTTAATTGAGTATATTCATAGAGTTGAGAGTCTAGTATATCGTATTTCATGTGTAGCTCTGGTTTGATAATATCTTCTTATGCTTTGATTTATTTTTGGGACAAACAATTTTCCTTTCCACTGTGCTGTTTGTTAGGTTTCTAAAAAATAGGTTGAACCACAAAGACATTTATTGAACAGTGAAAATATTAATTTCAGAGAAACCATATTATTATTTGCACTTGGATGCAAAATACAACGGGCTTTAATGATGTGTAGGTAGACCTTTATTAACATCTGAATTTCTCTAGAGAGCTAAGCAATACTAGGAAAAGTATTAAACTCACTATTTGATTTTTTTATATGTAAATGAAGAGAATTGCAAGTCTTCTTGTGACTCAGCTGAAAATTTGCAAGGATTAACTGGTCTCTACCACAGTGAGCATGGACCGACCCTTATCCACCTGACTCCCCTGTTTTACTCCATCATATGGGATGTTGGCACTGCAAGAGGTCCATAGAAGGAGTTGGAATAGATGGCCCCCAAAATAATCCTTGGGTGCAGAGAGTACCTCCTCTTAGGGTAGCATCGCATTGGGACTGATGTCCGCAGTCGTGGTGTCACAGATCTTTAGGAAGACAGGTTTATGCTGCCTTATGGGTAGGTGGGTTTCAAGTGCTTTTCACATCCCATCCTCTGCTTTAACATTTGTGCTGTACAGCATCTGATGTGCTGTGTGCTTGCTCTGTGATCATGCATGGTGATCATCAAAGCAGTGAGAGTGCTGCACAGTATGTTCCATGCCAGCTACTTCCTTTCTGGTTTAATTATAATCGAGTTTGCTAATCCCAGTCTTGATTAATGAGCTTAATATGCAAATGTTACGATGAAACTGAAACTCTTTGTAATTGCTTGCAGACGGATTACCACTTCGAGTACACAGAATGTGACAGCAGTGGCTCCAGATGGAGGGTGGCCGTCCCGAATCCCTCGGTGGAGTGCTCTGGACTACCTGACCCGGTGAAAGGGAAGGAATGCAGTATGTCGGCACTTTTAATTTTACAGAATGTTACTTGCTTTTTGTGCTATTTACCCTTGTGTGGCTTCTTAGCTTTGTCACTGATGTCTTGAGAGTTAGTCCTTCCTCTCCAGTCCTTCTTCTTGTCTTTTGGAGCTATGGAGCAGGAATTGTCTTGCAGCATGATTGTATAACTCAGTTACCCGCTACAGGTACTGTCGCGTGCTAATTCACAGGCAAGTCACATCTATTACAACACTCTTTTAAGAGATGCAGTTACTTGTCTTGAGCTATCATACTCTTAAGTTCTGCAGCTCTCCAGTTAATTTGTAGCTGCATTGGCATTGGCCAAAACAGTGACAAGGAGTCACCAAATTACACTTGCATAATGTCCACATTCTTATTACTTGCATTATATAGCTAATTAATAAGGTGACTGCATAAGTAATGGTAAATGTCTTATTTGCTTGAGTTTTTTTCATGAGGAAGCTTTTGCATTTTATTTATTTATGTATTTAATTTTGACAACTTGAAGTGTTCTCGTATCACTTGGTCCTGCAGGTTTTTTTGATGTTAAAACTCTTTTTTGTGTCTGGAGACATAAGCAAAGTGCTACTCTGCAAACACATTTGAACTATTCCCTCTCTGTTCTGTAGCTTTCCAAGCTGAATGCTCTTTCCCATCACACTTCCTTTCTCTAGCAATTCTTTTCACAAAAGATCCTAGCAGTGCCTTACTTTCTTACAAAAACGTACTGGGGGTATAAATAATTGTATCTGACAAGCGGGATGAACAATGGCAATGTCCTTTCAGTTCTAGCATATGAGAGGTGAGATTTTATTTGCTTCTGACTCTTCTCCTGCAAAGGTTTATTGTTCATTATTTTATGGCATATGTTCCAATGTGAGGCACATAAATGTTTTCTCTAGGAGTGTTGATCACTGGAAGATTTCTGACTGCTTGCAAGCACCATTTGAGAAGCTTCCTGTGTCATTCCTGGCATTTAGGCTTTGTTTCGGAAGTTTTAAATGTGGAATCTCTGTATATCCTTAGGATGTGTTTTTCAATTACTGAAATACAGAATGGGGAAGCACCTCAGGTCATCCCATAATTCATCCCCCAGCCCAAATAGCTACAGTAGCAATGACTGTCGTTATGGTTGATGTTAGGCTGGACTGTTTTTAGGAACCTTCGGTGATGAAGAGCCCACAGGGTCCCCAGATATTTACTCGACTATTTTGTTCTGTTCATTTCCCCTTCTGTTACAGGTTTTGCTGCTTTTGAATCTCCCTTGTACTTAAAGCCTGTTACTTTTTGCTGTCTGCACTATAATAAAAGAGAAGATATTGTTATCCCTTCTGCTGCACAACCACTTTTGGTGTACTCTGGAATACATGGGTATAACTCATTTTTTACTGATATACACTTTCTTTTAAAATCTTGTGATAAATTGTTTAAGGTCCAGCAACATTACGCTGTCTTCGACTTTCTGCTACAGATTTCGACAAATGGTACACTTGCCTCTTCATCTCCTCTTATTTGTGTGTCTTTCTGGTCTTAAATCAGTTCCAATGAAAATTCAACTGTTTTGTAACAATAGATGCATCTCTGTCTTCTCCATATCTGGCTTCCCGCTAGACAAGGAGGAAACTTTGCCCAGTAGATTGGATGCAATATTATACACTGAAGTACTGGATTCTGTTAAATACACTAGAAAACTTACCTCAGTTGATGTCTCTCCTCCTTGTTGTGTTGCTGTTAAGTCCTTTGGCAATTCAGCTGGTTTGAGAAGCAATTGGATATTTGACTTCTTTCACTGAGCCCTTCAGATCTCATCTCTCTGGGCTCTTGGGAGCACAGTGCTGTTAATGTAGTTCTGTCTTTTTTGTGTCTAGTAGATTATCTGGCTTCAGGAGATGTCTGGCTACATTCTGAGGGCAAAAGTCATTTTAGGTGTCTCATCCTGTAATTGTCCACTTGTGCTTTAAGAACAACCAATCTTTCAGGCTAAAAACATGTATTGGTCAACAGCAGTCATCCACTGCAGGAATGTGTAGGGAACACCCCTCCCATTTGGCTTGGCTAACGTGGTGGGGGTTACTGCAAAATATTTGAACCAGTGTAGAGTTTGGCTGAGAGTCCATTCTTCAATAGGTGGGATGTACTGGGAGAGCCAGCTTCTGAAAATTATGTGCCCTCCAGCTCTTCAGAGTTGGATACGAGGGTCTGTTGTTGATGATGAGTCATCCTGAAAATGCTGATAGATAGACATCTCCTTTCTGACTTTTCGTGTTCTCTGAGCTGGTGGTTCCTGTCCCATCTGACAATACAGGACCTGGACTAAGGATGTCTTGCACTAAAAGCACAAATTGCTGTTGTCTAAGGAAAAAATAAAGTATTTAGAGCTGCTACAATGCAAGTTATCAGTGTATCATGTACAGAGTGAGATTTGCCCTCCAGACTTAACTGAGGACTGCATAAACATCTCATAGGTCTTTTTCTCATAGGTCTACAGTTATCCTGAAACCTATCAAGAAATACTATAAGTATTGCAAGTTTTTTGAGATAAGTCTTCCTGGTCATTCTACAAACATATTCAGATTCTGCTACATCATGTAGATCCTACTGTACACCAAAGCGTCCTGATACTGGGGCTCACCTTGACATTTGGCAGAGTCCTAGACTCCCTTAGGTGTCTCTCTGAGTCCCTCAGGCTACAGAACTGTGGACCACAGTACAATCACCACTGACAGGACAATTTCCAACTTTGGAGGTCTTCAAAAGTTTTGGTTGGTATCTACTAGTCCTGAGATACAGCTGAACCAACTGTGTCTCTGCTCCTAAAAAAGAGTTTCAGTTTTACAACAGCATGAGCTCTTAGGGTTTTTTTGTCTCCTTTTAGACTGGCAGAGCTGTCAGTGGTCCTTGGTGGCAGTTAGGACACTGGATGTAGAGGAATCTGGGTGAGAACGTGGATATTTTTGGAACATATCTGCCACCACTGCTGACTTCCTGCTGTACTGTTTGCAGTTGTTTTCATCTATTCAGAAATGCCTGCCACTTGAGAATATCTGCTATTGATCTTTACTGCTGTCTGAAAACAGAAGTTACTTTCTGTCTGTCATTAATTTTGGATCCTGAGAATACTGTGCCGACCTCTTCCATGTCAAAATGCTCAACAATCTTTCTCTTTAAATTGTCCCTGAACTAGGAATTTGGAAGATGGTATAACAATAAGTTAAATGTCATATTTATCATCTCTGTAAATATGTCTAGACTGTGGTCTGCAATGGAGTGAAAAGACACTTGAAACTGCTAAAAATGTATTAGCTTAGGTACTTCACATATCTGGAGCAATCTAACTGTGGCACTGGAGCTCAGTAGATGTCTCAAGATGTGCTCAATTTCAGGTGGTTGTGTTCCACTGCTTTTCATTTGAATGAACCCGTTTAAAATTAGGTTGAGTATCTCTGTGCTCTGCTGCATTTTGAAGCACACGCCGACCTGCAAAGCACAGCTGACTGTGACCCGCTAAGAATAGCTGCCAGCATTCCCTGAAATAGCTGTAGTCTCTGAAACATGTAAGGATTCATCCCTTTTGGGGCTTCAAAAACTTAATCAACAAAATTTACTCGCAGAGAAGATAGGATCATGGGGTTCAGTGTAGAAAGGAATGTCGTATTGTGACTGCTTCATGACCTGGGTATTAGATGAAGGGTGGTTTTTTTACTTTATCTTGCCCTGAGCACGGAGCAGTGTGATGAAACCACCTTTCCCTCCTGCAGCCCTTCCCACAACATCTTTACCATCAAGATGGGAGGTAGGTAGAAAGAAGGAACCTCACATCTTAGATGTTTGTGATGCTGCAAGAGGTCCTGCTATGCAGTGACTCCAGATATGGGGAGGGAAGGTGCTGGAGCAGCTCTGCAGTACAGTAACTCATTTGCAGTGCACTGGGACAACACGCCTCTTTCTGTATTTCACTCATGTTTTTTTTTTCCTGATCTGCTTGCTCTGTGAGGCTGTGGCCATCACTGCTTTTAGACCCCTCATGAGTGCATCAGCCCGCATTTTGTCGTTGGGTGCAGTATGGTACCTTAAGGCTTCCTGTGAACGGGCCACAGCAGGGCGGTGCTAGACTACTCAGCTGTTTCTCTTCTGCTTGTGTTTGTTCAGAGATGAGTCATATTTTTGACACCAACACATCACAGTTACAAGGGATCCTGCAAAGAGATATGTTAAAAGTGCAGCAAGGATCTTGGCTAGGAAAAAGGCAATATTTATTACTCCTAGGGCTACTCTGTGTGGCTCTCCTCTGCTTCACATTTAAGACATCCCCTCTAGGCATCTTCTCGGTACTGTTTTGGAGTTAGGGTACATACATGGAGGCAAGGAGCATTGCACTGGGGGACTGGTAGACAGAGAACCTCCCTCTGTGAAATCCAGACCTCTGAATCACTCCTTTGCAACTTGAATGTGCTTAACTAATTTGGTCTCATTCAGTTTTAATTACCACAGATCTCACTCTGATCTCCACATGCATCTAATAGCAGGAAAGGAATTTAGCCGATACGGATCACTGCCATCAGGGCAGTGTGCTTGGTTTATTAAACAGAAAATGTTTGTGGCAGTCTGTGGGAGCAGTTTGCATTTGGGGCTAAGCCCTTGCCTGCACCCCTGTATGGCTGCTATCTCTGAAAAGCCTTTGCTTTGGTACGGGGGCTGTATATGCAACGTCTGAGGGGGACTTTTGGGGGCCTGGAAGTGGAAGCAGGACTTGGCATCATGCTGCTGCTGACATTACTCTGCAGTCTGTTTTGGTGGCCACCGTCAGGCTTTTTTGCCAACCTGACCATATGCTGCATGTTTTACACTCAAATTAGAAGTCTAATTAGGAGCCTGCCTTCCTTCCTTTCATGTCTCCTTTCCCTCCGTTCTTCTTTGTCGCCCTTCACTCAATTGCAACCCAAATATTTGAGTTCAGATTGTGCCCTTATTGTTCCCAGATGCAATGATACATTCCTCTGAGCAGTTTGTGACCAAAAAGAGCTTAAAGGTTTAACATCTTGTCCTCAAATCCTTCTTTTTAGTAATAACTCTCCTGTTCCTCTGAATATGAGATATTTTTTCCATCCTAACCAATAATATGTTGCATCTTAGCTCATCAGTATCTGCTGATTCTAGTGGCACCATGTACATAATAAAGAAACTGTAGTGAAAGTAGTAAAATATTTTGAAAAGGGGTTGAATTTGCTATGTTCAAGGAGGTCACTTATGGGGGTCAGCATCCAAATGCCAGTTGTAAATATGACCAGCAAGATTTCTTAAGAAAGGAAATACCAAAAGTATTGATAATATGGATGAATGTGATCGAGTATGGTGCCTTGGAGTTATTAATGACTCTGCTTAGCAAACTCTACCTTTACCTGGTGCCACTAAGGTAGAAATAACTTCTTTCAGGTCAGAAATGTGCTTGAGTTTTGAGGCGAGGCTTGTGAGGGTGTGCCAAAAGCGTGTGAAAAGCTCCACTGACTTCAGAAAATAGGCTGTCCTTAATTACAACGGACTTTTCTGAGACCCAAGACCAGAATTTGTCGTAATTTAATGCTATTGAGGTGTGTTTGTTGAGTTTATTCTAAGCTGTGTAATCTGCTCCTAGGATACCACAGGAGGAGATATGGATCTTCCTGCTAATTACAGTGTGCTTTAGACACAATTAGGGCAAATGACCTTTTAAAAGCTTGCAGATTTTATAACACTTTAAAGCAATTTAACTGATCTGTAGGAGTTTTAACATTCTGCTTTTGTAACAGAAAACTTACATAGAAGGGTTTGAGTGTGATGTCCTCTTGGTCACTGGTAAGCTTGAGTATCCCAAGCAGGTAAGAACTGGGTCTGCTCCTAATTCCCTTGAAGTCAGTGGGCATCCACAAGTTTTATAACATATGGGATATATACATACATACAGCAGAATAGTTTGCACTACAGACCCACGGAGTTAAATTCCTAGAGAAGAGTTTTTGGGAGCTGCATGCTGATGTGTGTACTGAGATTTCCAAGAGAAAGGTTGGCCTTAGTGTCTTTTGATCATTTCTTCACACTATTTGTGTACTTCCTCTGAGTCACTGATTTCACTTTCAACAGGAACGAAGCTGGCAAGCCCTTGAGATTTGATATGGATTGGTAGAGGGATGAGAGGCAAGCACTGTGTGTGTGTCTGTGCTGTGTATGCAGAGGACATTCAGATGGCACTAGAAGCCATTTGACCCAATCACTTTGGTTGGTGAGCAATCAAAATAAGCCTGGTGGAGTCACTGGGGCCTGGCGAGCTGCTCGCTCACCTCGAGGTATGTTTCCTGCCGTGTCCAGTACTGAACCAATAGGATGGCTGCTGTAACTCTGGCAGCAAATGTACTTGCTAACCTCTCGGTGATGACAGCCTTCCTCCACTCTACACTACACTTTCAAGAATTTATTATTTCCATTCCAAAACCACACCTTTCATTGTCCAAATGATGAAATGGAAGTGATAATAAAGCTGTCCTATGTGCCAGGCCAGCTGGGGAAGATGGAACAGTTCCCGTCAAAGACGTGAAATGGAAAAAAGAGCTCTTCTATTTTGTAAATTCTTGGATAAAAAGAAAAGATATTTACTCTTAATAAAAGGTGTCTTTTCTACAGAAGGTACTCTTCAACTTTCAATGTAATCACATTTCAAGGCTAAGCAGCTTTGACAGACTTTTTTTCTTAAATTAAGATTCAGTCTGGTTCCTGGTAACACATTAGGATATAATGACTGAAGAAAACGAGCATCAATTATTCATAGTCTATTGGAGAAGCCTCATACAAATTATTCATGGAAGGCATTCTGAAGCTGGATGAGATTATAGGAAACATTAATAATGAAGCAATGATTTATTCTCATCCTTTGGCTTTCTCTTTCTTCTCCTCATCCCATATTTTGGTTGGTCCTTGGTTCCATGTTGTGTGGACCCCAGTGTCCCAGGGTATCACTGAACAGATGCCTCTGTGTACTTGTTCTTGGACACATCTTCCCTTCTGGGTTTGTTGCATGTGTCTGCTGAAGCCAGCAGCTGTTCAGAGGAACAACTGTGGAATGCTGCCTGCCTCATGTTTACTTTCTGAACTACGGTTTTCACCTCTACCCTTGGGAGTCTGAGAGAATTGAGACAACATTGCCTGCAGGGGATGGCAGCACCTAATCTGAATCCCATGCAGTGGGGCTTTGGATGAAAAACGTGGAGATGGGAGAGATGGAAAGCCAGTGTTGGAGATTATTTTTCCTGTGTGTTTTCATTGGTTTGCGTAGAATTACTCCTTTGCTGCCCACTTCTAAAGTTGTTATAATCAGGCAAAATCCAGTCCTCTGTCTTTTTTTAAATTGTATTGTATTGAGACGAAGGGGGACACAAAGATACATGTGCACATTGGCAACAGAATAAGGAGAAAAGCTGAAATAGTTTTAGTAATTGTGAGTTAGTAATCAGTTTAGTGTTTTAAGTAAGAAATGGCTGGAGAGAAATGTCTGCTGAGAAGAGCGATAGAGGTGTAAGTAGTGGGTCCAAGTGGTGTGGGTTGGGAAGCTGGCTGGGGGGAGCTGTGAGACTAAGTGACCATGGCTGCATAAAGTGGGAAAGCAATTGAATATATTACAGGTTTGGTGTTGGAGGGTGCAGGATATTGAAGCAGCTTTGATTAATCTTCTGGGGAAATCACAGATATTCTGATCCCTCTCACAGCATGGCAAAGTCTGGGAGATATTTGACATAAGAAGGCACTCATAGAGGCAGGTTTCAAACATCTGAAGTAGTTTAGTAGTAATATACGTGTGAGGATCTACTCTGTCAGACTAGTTGTGTTCATGATAAGCCTATCCTGATGCCCAGCATCAGAAAGTTAAGCAAGGTGTGATGGTTAGGACCAGTTACTAAAAAAGAAATGTGCCAGCAAACACTGAAAACACTAAAGAAGGCTACAGCTGTACTAGAAGGCAGAATGTGGAATGTGACTCTGGAGCCTTGCAGTCAAAGGCCAGTGAGACAAACCTGTGCATGGTTTGTTTTGCCCTCTGGGGAGCTGCTTCCATGTCTGCAAAGTGATTGTAAAGTGCTATCAGATCTGCAAAGTAATCTATTGCAATCACTCCTTGGAAGTGGTTACTCCGTGGGCAAGGCTCCTGCTTCAGTATGCCCTACATCTGTATTGTGTCCCTAGAGGAGGTAAAATATCCTTGCTCTTTACTCACAGAGGTTAAGGGGAGCATTAACTAGGTTTGCTAGTTGAACTCACAGGCCATTAAAAGGCATCCAGTTGGGCTGATGCTGAGGCTGATAAAAGATATTTGTCATGAGCTTTTCTTCCATACGGTGTCCAGTAATGGTATGAAGCACTTGAGAGGCAAAGGGTCCATCACATGCCATGATAGATTGTTCCAGAAATCAGTCATTCTTCCTATTAAAATAATTGTACTTTTTCCCGGTTTGAATTTGTCTGGGTTCAGATTCCAAAAGGTAGTTCTTATGCAGTTTTCTGCTTGATAAAGAGTCTAGTGGAATCTTGTGTTTTCTCCCCATGAGATGCTTAAATATGGATCAAGTTGACTCTCAGTCTTCTTTTGATAAACAAAATAGACTAAGCACTTCAGATCTCTCACTTGAAGACACTACTTCTAATTTTAAAAGCCTTTAACAGTGCGTTTGTTTTGCATTGGCCTCTTAAAAATGCCAGATCTCAACGGTATTCAGTACCAGAATGATCTTGCCAGCAATACACGATTCATCCTACACATCTCTACCTCCACCTCTAAATATATCCACTGATCTCACTAGCACAATTTTGCATGTCTTGACAGTGGAAGCTCTTGCTGAAGGGTGGGTCCAGTCCCATCCTCAGGGTTATCATAGAATCCTAGAATTGTTTTGTTGGAAAATACCTCTGAGATCATAGAGTCTGACTGTACCTGTCCACTACTAAACTGTATTCCTGAGCACTTCATATATTCATCTTTGAAATGCCTCCAGGGACGGTGACTTAACCACTTTGCTGGGCAACCTGTTCCAGTGCTTGATAACCTTTTCAGTAAGAAATTTTTCCTGATGTCTAATCTGAACCTCCCCTGGCACAACTTGAGGCCACTTCCTCTCGTCGTTTCACTTGTTACTTGGAAGAAGAGACCAACACCCACCTTGCTACAACTTCCTTTCAGATAGTTGTAGACAGTGATAAGGTTTCCCCTCAGCCTCCTTTTCTCTAGGCTAAACAACCCCAGTTCCCTCCAGGATACCTTTCAGCCTTCTGCTAGCAGGGCTGACAGTTCTTGCCTTCAGCAGCTTGTCTTTACCTTTGAGTGTTAAAACACACTGACTTCGAATGCTCTCAGGATTGACAACAGTATCTCAGCCACCAATTTTAATACCGTTCCTTCTATATTTGCCTGTAGGTCGCTGATAAAAATGTGGATGGCCATCAGAGTCAATCCTGGGGCAGGCAGAACTGTGCTCTTCCTCCCTGTTCAGTGTTGGCTTCCCACTAATAGCCCTGTCTGAGATCTGTTACTCAGGCAGTTCTTAATCCATTTAAGATGTGCCTTACTGGTATTCATGGTAATACCTACTTCATCAGAATGACATGCAGAACTAAGTTAACTGTATTAGAAAACATAAGTCTATTACATCCATTCAGTCACCTTTATCAAGTGACTTGTAATCCTTTTAAAGAATGGAATGAGGTCTGTTTGACAAGACTTATACAATGGTGTTCGTGGGTGTTAGTAGTGTAGCTCTTGTTATTTTTTTTTTATGAAGCCAATCTGGTGTCAACTTTATTGCATGAATGTATGAATGTATGTGGCTGCCTGTGGCAGTGTCTATCTAACTGTACTTTACAGCACCTCTTGTGACCCAGACTGGTTGCCTGTACAAACCACATCACCTTTTTTTACTTTAGTATTTATTGTAAAAAAGCTACAGCTGAAGATAACCTTCACTGGACCTATTAAATGCATCAATGTATCCAGCACCACAATATGTCAAGGTGTTTCTAACTGCAGCTGAAAATGTTCTCCCAGTTTTACAAATGTCCATGATGGGCCAAGTCATGAAACCTTTCAATGCATTTCACAGGTTTTTTTTCATAGAAAAAAAGATCAAATTCAGTCTTTACGTTATGTGTTGCTCTGTCTAAGTTGGTGAGTAGCACCCAAATTAATATTTGAAAGGTGTAATAGTGAAATTTGCAGACAAGAGGGAGAGGAATAGTGATGTTCAAACAGAATCAGTAATGCTGATTCTAGAAAAGATTTTCAGAATTGCCTACATGATTTATCAGCCTTAATTGTGTTTTCTGAAACGGCATGTACATATAAGGAGTTATTCAATAGAGATGTTTTCTCCAAAAATTAAGTAGCAAATGCTTAAACAAATGCGCTCTGAGGCTGAAGTGTGAAGCAAGAGGGAGGGTTTAGTGGATGAATCAGAGAACACACCTAAAATGTATGATATAGATTCCTGAAACTTCACATTGCGCCTTAAACGCTTATTTGGTGATGCTCTTCTTCCGTTGACAGTATCTTGCGTGTGTCACCACTACAAACACAGCAGTGCTGTGATAGTATCAACCGTTTCTGCGTACAAGCAGGCACTGGTCAGCGCTGGTTCTGTGCTCAGCTATGTCTTAGTGAGATGGAGCAGCCACGAGCAAGGTGACGTCCCAGTGCCCTGGGACAGAACATCTGTCTATGCCCTGTCCCATCGCGGGGGACATCTGCTCTGCAGGATCCCTCTGGGCACCACCACAACCTGCCTGTTTCCAACTGGGATGGATTTCTGAATTGATGCTGCTCATATTAAAGAGGGTTTGGCCTGGCTTTTGTTCTCCCTCCTTGCTGGAAGAGCAAGTTGTAGTTGTGTGACACTGCGAGAGGAGACCATCTCCATGCTTGTCACAGGCCATGGTGCCTCCCCATCCCCCTCCAACTGCTCATGACCACCTGGAACGAGACCAAATGAGGCATCTGTTTCAATGTCGAAAATGGTTCCTGTTGCCATTAGCCACGTTCAGCCCGAAATTGAACCTGGCAAGCAGCTGGCGTGCTCAGAGCTGGTTCACTTGTAGTCGTTATGTGTTTTGATGAGAAATGCTTCTGCCTTTGAAATACGATTCTTAGAAAAGGAAAAGCAAGTAATTCCCCACCTAAATAAGAAAAATGGTCTCCTGGAAGGTGAGCAATGGATGGCAGCCTGCCTGATCTCTTATACTCTTTATTTCTCCAAAATGATCAGGTTGCAAGGAGTTAAAATACGTTATTTCTGTTAGAGCAGTAATCTCCACTCAGCCTCACTGCAATTGGAGAGGAGGCTCTGCTGCCTTCTGTATCTTCATTATGGCAATGAATTGCTCGCAGTTACTGACTCCTTATTTGAAATTCACAGATCTGGAATGCGTGGTTAAGCAGCATTCTCCGTTTCTTGCTATTTAACTTTCTTTAAAAAATGTTGCAACTGTTAAAGGGTTTGAATATATCATGACAAAGCTTGCTTTTTTAACTCTGTCTCCTGATGGCTTTTCTGTGCACCCTTCAAAAGAACAAAAATAAAGCATGATTTATTAATAATACTAAAGCAGTGAGTTTGGACACCTTTACTCATTTAAGGTGAGAAGCTGTACAGTGTGCGGTCTCCCCTCAGGCTCACAGAGAAATGCTTGCTGCCTTTTTCTGGATCTCAGGCGAAAGCTGTGCTTCTGACTCCAGCTGCAGGTATATCTTATAGCTTGAGCTGAGGTTTTAGAGGTAGCCAGATGGGATGTTAGCTGTGCCACTCTATCGTGTGCCACTGCCTGCAGAAAACCACTTGCCCTTACTGAGGGTGGATATTTTGTCTGTCTGACAGCCTTTCACATAAATCTATTGTAGCAGGATTTCCTTGCATATCCTTACCGCAGCACTTGTCCCTGATAGGCTCCTGCCCACTTTCCTTCTTGGTTCATCTCCAGCAAGCGGTGGGGTTGGAAAAATGGGTTTGTTGGCTTGAAGTCTACTGGTTCAACTTCTGAGTATATTGATACGACCAAGAGGGGAAAATTATCCATTGGCAGATCTTTCCATCAAAATGGACCTTTTATCTGTATTCCAGTGCTGCTATCAAGGAAAATTACACAAGAAAATGCTGAGAGAGCTGGGAGAGAAATTGGAGCCTGAGCTGCAGCTGGATTCAGAGGGAAATTGGTGTTATGCAGCCATGACTTTATTGAAGTACTCATAGTTAAACAAGTTTTTCTGCAGTTAGATAAATATCAGCGCATCTATGGAACCACATATGCTGGGACTTAAGCTGGCTTTGGTCGTTGTGGGCTGGTTTCACCACTTTGGCTAGCAGTCTGGTCTCAAAGGGACTCTATGAACTACCTGTCACTGCATGATGTAGCATGCATGAAACGGTATAAAAATCCCACTGTTTATTGAGATGTGAGTTCTGTGCATTCCTTTGAATCCTGCTTTGATTATATTGGTACAGTCAAGTTTGAAAATCTGCAAGAAACGTAGGAAACATTACATACTGCAAAAAAACACTCATTTGTTTTGTATCCAGGATGTTCAATCTCAGAGAGGATGTGCTGCAGCATGGTGCTGGGGAAAAGTTGGTTGTCTGCCCTTGAAATGGGTGTCTTGGACAGGAATTAATCACAGTATCACAGTATCACAGTATCACAGTATCATAAGGTTGGAAAGGACCTCTGAGATCGAGTCCAACCTATATCCCAACACTAACACCAACACTAACACCATCATCTAAACCATGGCACTCGGTGCCTCATCCAGTCTCCCCTTAAACACCTCGAGGGTTGGCGACTCCACCACCTCCCTGGGCAGCACGTTCCAATGGCCAATCACCCTTTCAGTGAAGAACTTTTTCCTAACATCAAGTCTAAACTTTCCCTGACGAAGCTTGAGTCCATGCCCTCTAGTTCTGTCACTGGTCACCTGAGAGAAGAGACCAACCCCTGCCTGACTACAGCCTCCTTTTAGGTAGTTGTAGAGAGCAATGAGGTCTCCCCTGAGCCTCCTCTTCTTCAGACTAAAATGATTCCCAGCATAGACATGAGGGTGAGTAGGCATATAGGACTTCAGCTGTTGTCCAGGTTTCCTCTGTATAATGGGAAGAGTCTTCCCTTAGAGACATGATCAGATTGGAAAAAGGGATGTATAGTTGCTTGGAGTGATTTTAGAGACTTCAGTAAAAAAAAGCACTTTGTGAACATGCCTCCTAATTATACTTCCCCTAGTTACATATGTTTAAGTACTGCCACTGCACAGCAAAGCTGTGCTGACAACCAGTATTTATATTCTCAGCACGCTAATATCACCCCAGTCAAAGATCCTTATTTGCAAGACACAGTCCTGTTAGTAATCTTTCCCAAGACCACCTGGTCTATCAGGCAAGATGTTCAAGGCTTTTTAGGAAGCCCACGTGAAGAGAAATGTGGAAAAAACCTTTGAATTAGGTCTGCAACTCTCAGCTGTGGTTTGTAGTGTTATATTACTGTCAGCGCGCTGTTGTGTACTCTTCTTAGCTACTGTGTGGGTGGGTGATACGAGCCTGCTCTGCCACTCAGGTGCTGGTAATTTTGAGTTCAATGTGTAATTGGTGGGTGAGCAAGGGTGAGAAGAACTGTATTACAAGTCCTCATTTTCACAAATTACTTTTGGACACAGTCTGCGGGCAGAGAGATTTCATTTCTAAATCTTGTTTTGCCAGTGGAGACAAGATGCAAATCAGGAGCCGTGATCTGAGATTTCATTTCAGTGCTGCCGTGTCAGTGAAAAAACGGGCACTGGTGAACATCTCAGTTTTGCAGTCAGTGTTGGGAGTTCAACTTTTGTGTTCCTGGGGCTGGGGTATTCCCATTTGGTTCACTTTAGTGAGAGTTCGCTTTTAATGAAGTGGCAAAAAATTTATGGAAATCAATTGTGATTAATTTCTGCATTTGTGTGTTGGAAATGATTACCTCCCCAGCTTTCTCCTGTGCCTCTGGCGAGTACCTGGAGATGAAGAACCAGGCGTGCAGCAAATGTGCAGAAGGGACCTACTCTCTGGGCAGCGGGATAAAATTTGACGAGTGGGATGAGCTGCCAGCAGGATTCTCCAATGTGGCAACTTTCATGGACACAGCGGTTGGCTCGTCTGAGAATAAAGCTGACAGCTGCAACAAGTAAGTTCTGTTTGCATCTGTGTTATGCATCCATGGGTGAGCCTGAGACAGCTCATCAACACAAAGACAGTTTAATGACTTACCTAAGCTCTTCAGAGGGTAACCAACCCAAGTAATGGGAAACAATGGTGGCTGGGAAGTAAAATTTTTGGCCATCTCTTTGTTGTCAACCTGGTTTCCTTGAGCTCATCAGTATCTATTAAGTCTGAGACCAGCCTGAAGCTGCTGTTATTTGTTGCTGAAAAGCTCCAGGGTGATGATATAGTAAATGTAGCTAAAAGGTTCTTTCACAGCCTACTTAGAGACCCATGGTGGTTGCTGAAGGCTGTTTCAGAGTGTAATTGAAAGTACTTTTAAGGGTAATAAACCTTTCCTGTGTAGGCAGGGTCCTAAATTTCTAGTACTGTATCTTTTCCCATGCATGGTTTTATTGAGAAGTGTTATATTTACTTGAAAAATAAATGGGAATCCAGTAATAAACTTAGAGATTCACTGCAATTAGCTATTGTGGGATTCTGGGTTCTTTGTTAAGTACCATGTTTTTGTATAGAGTGTAAGAGAAGTCTCCTCAGTGCCTGTGATCTCAGCTGAGGCTTCTTTTGTTTATGTTCATCAGCTCTTCGTGGACACCTCGAGGGAATTACATAGAGTCAAACAGGGATGATTGTACAGTTTCTCTCATCTACGCTGTGCACCTGAAGAAATCAGGTTCTGTCTTCTTCGAATACCAATATATTGACAACAACATCTTCTTCGAATTTTTTGTAAGACCTTTTCTATGATGAATCCAATCTTATATTGTAAGAATTCAATCCAGATAGAGCTCCAGAGATAGCTTTTTCTTCCTTGTACGTTCTCCATACATCCATAGCTTATTACTGTTAAAAAATACCTATTTTTTTCTGCCACTTATGCTACCTTTTTCACCTTCAAAACTCAGGCTAAACTGATCCTATCTGGCATGCACTGAGATTTTCCCATTAGGGACTCTGCCCCTGTTAGTCTGTCCTTTTACTAGGCAACTCTTGGTGGTAGAGGCTCCATCTGAGGGTGTTTAACTTGGGATGCCTTTGAGTGTTTGAAATTTAAGAAGACTTCTTCCAAGGTAGACATCCAGAACCTGGGATACTCCAAGACATTAATATGTGGAAACCTTAGCTATAGTTTTAGGTCAATTTGAGTTGTAGCAACTCAGATGAAAAGAAAAGCAGGAGAAAAGACAAAAGACTGATCCTTAAGCAAATGCCAGAAGCAACAGTTCTCCAAAGAGTTTTATGCTTAAAAATTCAGATGACATTCAGTAGGAATTAGGCTCTGAGGACATGTGTACACTGAAAGGGAGGGGTTGGGGGTTATTAGCTCTGAAATGAGAGCAGCCTGGCTGCACACATGGGCTGTTTGGGGCCTGGAGAGCCAGTGGGTTCCCAGCACCAGTCTCTGCAATGCAGTGTAGATGCCCCATGCCACTGAATTCCTTTGGAAGTTTCTGCCAACACATACATTGCTTTCCTTGGAATGTTGTACCTGTCATTTGAGATATAAAACAAATTTAATGGAAGGGCAGCTCGGAGCAGGAGATGACTGAAAATTTTCAGTCTCCTCTGTTACTGCCCCTCTCCACGTCTTGTGAGCTCTGTTTTTCATCAAAAAAACACAGCTCATGGTATCTCACAGGAGTGTGAAGCCTTCGCTGGTGTAGATCCCTAATCATGCAAAAAACATTGGTTAATGTTTCTTGAGGCTTGGATAAAAGTGCAAAGTATCCTTATCCCTAGTAAAGACAGGAAAGGAAGACAAAAATAACTTGCTGGAGGCGCCCTTCTGCTGCTACATCAGTGCAATCTATTGCACTTCTATAACAGACAATGCAGGCAATATTATTTAGCCATTTCAGTTTTATATTAGACTATTCTGCCTTCTTCATGGGGAGAAAGCAGCAAGTAGACGTTCTTCTGTCAGATGAATGTATCAGGATTATGAATCCTATCTCCAGTAGCTTGACTGACTAATATGCTCCTGCAATGGAGCAAATATATAGTTTCTATGAGCACTGGCTTTGAAAATGGCTTTTTCATTATTGCTTTTATCTCACTCATATTGCTTTTAACTCACTCACCTCCTTAAAGTTATCATTCCCTGTTCAAGAAGCTGTGAGTGGTGCAGTCCTTTATAAAATGTCCATGTAAATAATTCCTAGTCAGATTCATTATTTCAGGGAAACCATATTTAAGAGTCCTCTTAAAGTCCATTTTTTCCCCCAGAATGTCTCCGTGCTTAAATATATTTAACAATGATGCGTTAGCCCTGAACAGTGGCATTTCAGTAGCAGCGGTTTGCAAGTTTCCATGAAATTATGAAGTTTTGGGGCTTGCCAGGCACAGGTAGCTGCCCTGTCGGTCTGAGGGTAAGCTTCTTGTTCAATACCAAGTGCTTCTGTAACCTGCCCTTTGCAGGCTCTTTTTACATATCGTAGTCCTTTACACCTTGTGGGAAGAGACTATATATTCTTATCTCCATTTTGCATATGGGAACTGAGGCACCAAGATGCTGCAGCTCGGATTACACAAGATCTTTAGGGACCTAACTTCTACTTAGGTGCTTCTTCTTACCTCTTTTCCTCAGTGCTGTTGATCTAGGTGTGCAGATGCTTTGGAGCGTGTGGGATTTTGTGACTTATTTCAGACTTGATGTGGAGCAACTTTAAGGAGGGTGCTTGACCCCAGGTCTTCGGAAAGTTTTGAACTGGCCTTTTTCCCTGGTGAAAGAAAACTTGTAAGGCAGTTATGAGAAGAGAGGAGTGTAATGCTGTGGGACTGCGCACCAAACCCTGCTGCAAGGAAAGGCTGTTGAGTTGCGCTGAACTTGAGCAAGGGACAATCATCCTCACACCTCTGCCAGGGCGGACTCTCCATGGCATGTTGCCTCTCCCTTGATAGTGCTACTGTCATCCCTAGTGAGGTCAAGTGGCCGGGAACCAAAGATATAGCAGATATTGGCTGCACAGAAAGAAAGCTTTCTGTCCTCTAGCTTTGGCCTGCCCACTCCTGTCCCCTCTGACTTAAAAAGCCTGTGGCCTCTGGATTTTGGAGAATTGGGTCATGATGGGCTGAAGAGGAGGCAGCCGAGATAAAATGCTCAGCATCCTAGTCTAACTAGATAGTGACAGGACAAGACTGAGATCTTCTCCTTCTGCTCCTTTTTTCCATCTGTGTCAGAGGTGGTCATTGGAGGCACTGTTAAGATGCTAGCAGGTTTTGAAAGTTGGAAATTTATTTTGCCCCAAATAAGGCAGCTGCTGTCCTAAATGTGTAGGCAACAGGAATAAAGCTGAATCGTATAATTCTCTGCCGGTAGTCTTGATGCTAGCAGAGAGATGTATCTGCTTGTGGTTACTGATCTTGTGTTTTTAATTAACAGATACAAAATGATCAGTGCAAAGAGATGGAGTCCACGGCAGACAAGTGGGTGAAGCTAACAGACAATGGGGAATGGGGCTCTCATTCTGTAAGTGTTCAAAAATATCGTTCATGAAGCTTTTTTGCTTTTATAAATGTCTATGATTTCCTCTGAGCAGAAGGCAAACAAGGGCCAGATCTGAAGAAGCAAAGCTTCCCTAGTACTGTGAGCAACACTACTGAGATGTCTAAGGGGTTGATCCCAAAGCAAACGATATAGATGCGAGACTTTGTATTGATATCCCTGGGCTTTGAATCAAGTGCTTTGTGAGTTTAAATAGATTTGTGCAAATCTGCATGCCACAGTCACCCTGCATGATTGTAATTGAAATCTTCTACAACAGTTGTTTGCTTATGAAAGCATGAGATTATTCCTTGTTGCTCAGCAGAGCAGTGTGGGCAGTGTGTGTATGTGTAGACAGGCAGGATGAGCATTTTATTCTTAAGTGTGTACTGAAGAGCTGGACTGTATCCAGCTGTACCCAGCTCTGTGGAGACTTACCTTGTAAAAAAGCAGGATGCAGCACCAGGGTGGCTGCTGTAGTGCTGATACGAGTGTGTTCACATTGGGAACAGAAGCCTTTTGGCTGGCCTGTGGCTCTGCTGGCTGGGTTTGCTTGGTGCACAGACTTCAGGCAGACCAACTAATTAGCTCATGATGATGCCCATTTTTTACTATACTGTCATAATCTATTTTCCAGAGCCATACCAGCAAAGGCCCAGCAGAGGTGACATTATGCCTGAAAAAGTAGCTTTTAATTGGCATAGATAGCAGACCATTCTCTCTTTTCCATAATATGCTTATCCTCCTGGAGCAGAAACCATGTTCCCAAGCCAGCTCCAGCTGGCAATGCCTTTTAGCTCAGGTGAAAGCTCCATGTGAGTTACATAGGGATACAGAAGAGCTGGGTGAGGAGAGGTGGGTAGCATGGACTGAGAGGTAGATCCAAGTCCAGGACATCAATTTGGGTGAGCTGAGAGATGTAGACAGTGTCTGCATGGGAAATGGTGGCACCTGAGCTCATTAGCCGGGATGTGCAAGTATCTCCACTGAGTATGAGAGTTGCTGAAGTGCTGACATGCGCACTAGGTGAGATGACTGTTCAGGCTCTCCTCGAGGCTTTTGTCTGCATAGCAAAGTCCGTCATGGCGTCTTCTCCGAGCCCAGTTTTCTGGTTACTGCAGCCTCTAATTTCAGCATGCTAGACCTGCTGCACCAGAGCTGATGTTGGGTATCGTGCACCATACAATCTGTTGTTTAATTCAATATGGTCCCAGTTCTGCTGTTACCTGTGGTCACCCAGGTCGAATAAAAACTGTGATTCATCCAGGCCTGCACAGCACTGCTGTAAATCTGATTATCCTGGACACTTATGCTGATAGAGTTTATCCCTCTTCTTGTTTGGAAATGTAGCGCCTTCAGGCTAGTGTTACGTGTTGGCAGTAGGCACCTTGTGCTGGGCTAGTAAGTATGGTGCAGCTTTGCACGCCTGGCAGGGTCTGCTGCTTTTAGTTAGTAGAGTGATACCATAGTTACGTGGGTGAGTTGAAGGCAGCAGGCACCAACACTGCTGCTGAAAGAAGTAGTCCTGTCTTCCTCATACCCCTTATCCTAGCCATGGTGCCACCAACCCACAACCCTTCCTGTGCCAGCACAGGGGTTGCGCAGCCACTGAAGACAAGTAGGTCAAAGCAGCTGGAAACTGGGTTGTTTTCTGCATTCTTATCTGCTGTTCAGGGTCGGAAGTGAGCAGGAGAGATGGAACTGCTGCTGAGGACATTCATCGTTTGTGCCTGGCTTACTGATTATGATGCTATAGTGTTAGATGTGGACAGAGCTTGGTTTTTAAAACTTGTAAACAAAACTTGATTGTGAGCTTGGATTTTTGAACTCTGGGTGATGTTGGATTTCTTTATGAAAGTGTATCTCAGGGCTTTAAAAACAAACTGATTGACTATATGTGAACAAAGAGATAGAGGTAAAAGCTCCTGAGTGCCAGGGGTAGCTGGATAAAGGCAGGAACAGCTTTTTTCCCCAATTCTGATTACAAGGTCAGAAACAGCTCTTGATGTTTTTTTTCATAAAACTGAGATGTTGAGAAGCTTTTTATAAAGCACACTTTGGCACTCCATAGAGATGCCTCTAACGTCTGTCTAACTGTCTCCCCATTACTTCTTGACTCACTAAGCAGCTTAAGAAAAGCCAGGATTGCTGCTAGGATGCAAGAAATCTGAGTAATGGAAGTAAGAAATAAAACAATTTCTTGGTGAGAAGATACCTGCTAATTGTCATGCTTATTTCTGCAGGTAACTCTGAAATCAGGTAGCAATATATTATACTGGAGAACAACAGGGATTCTCATGGGGTCCAAAGTGGTAAAACCAGTTCTAGTGAAAAACATCACAATTGAAGGTAAGTGATAGGTGACTTTCTTATCTTATCTCACTGTGTTGTCACAGTGTTCCCGAAATGCCTTTTCTACTGTTGTGCCCTCAGCACTGAAGTGTCTTTTTTAGCCCCCTTGTTCCCTGTCTCCTCCTCTAAATTGAAGAAAAAGAGCAGAAAAACTTAGCACTGTCAGGAAGACGCTGAAACCAATAATTTAGCTGGTAAGTAATGCCATCTACTGGAGAAGACTGGCTTAGCAAATAAAGAAAGAAAAAAGGTATAAATAGATTTTAGTGTAGTGTAGAAAGACCATGCTCATTGTTAAGCCTCCCAACAGTGATAAATGGATGAATATATCATAAAAGTGATAGTTAAATTACTCTTTAAATGATTTAATTAATCTGGAATTGCTCTTTTGGTCCTGTTCTAAATGTAATCAAACTTAGAGTGTTATAGAAGTTTCTTACATAGGCTGAACTGGCATTGAGGAGCAAAGATTAAAATCAGGAGTCAACAAAGCCGAAGTGTCTAAAGTGAGTGGTGAAAGTCTGGGATTTTTAAGCTGCGTTACCCAGCTGGCTTGCTTTACCCCATAAACAGGTAGGCGGTAGTTAGGGAACATTCCTCTCTTTATTTCTGTGCTTTACCTGTAATTTACCTTACAGGAGTTGCATATACATCTGAATGCTTCCCATGCAAGCCTGGTACCTTCAGTGACAAACCAGGTTCATCTGGCTGCCGGATGTGTCCAAGAAATACTTATTCTGAGAAAGGAGCTAAAGAATGCACCAAATGTAAAGAAGAAATGTATTATGCAGGTACATAAATCAAATGAGTAGAGTAAATCCAGAAGTCTGAGTACGTAAGTTCATTAGCTATGTGCAAATTTAAGTATGTTTCCATCCAACAATTGTTTAGTCTTTAGTTTTCCTTTAGAGGGCACTTACAGTCATAATGGGCCACACTTTATCTTAGCTAGGATCACCTACCCTAATGTAAAGTGATGGAGAGATTTTGTGACCTCGAAGGATAATAGCAGTCATGCTGTGCCCTCTCGTGGTAAGTTGTGTTATCAGTTGGCAGTGGCCTGAAATGGATTCATCACTGCCTTCAGACTTGTCGTACTTCTAGGAATCTCCTTTCCAAATCCTCTCCTAGCCCATCCCTGCATCTGTTATGGTTGGAAGATGTGGTGAATTAGTTGCAAACCCTAGTTCGCAGTGTCTTCTGCATTCCCAGCTGTGATTAGCTGATGATCATGAAATAACACAGGCACAATCCATTCTTCATGATTAAAATGTCTTCTGTTTTCTTCCTTGTAATTGATTTATAAGAAAGTTTTTGAAGAATCAACTGTAACACCTGCTATTACAGGTTATGGCAAATGGTTAGGGAACTATGCCTGTGCTCCTGAAGGGGATGGGAATTGGAATTTTGCAAAAATATCTGAGGAGAGGAAAAATTTGGCTAGTGTTGTAAGGAGGTTTCTGATGGGTTGGAGTGGTTTTGTCCCTTATCAAGTGAAAACATATTTCCATGCTTGGCAAATTACGCAAATTACTGCTTGAAGATGAAGGTGTGGCATGAGGGTTTGGGTGACTTCCTGATTATACTGAATCAATGAATTTCAAGCATAGCTGGTATTTTCACTGTTCCCTCCTCTTCTGTTGAGAGGAAGATTGATTTAGACACCATTAAGGGTTTGTTTTTTCTTTCTCATTTTGTATTTTTCAGCTGTCTCACTTTCCTCTCCAGATTTTAAGTTCATCCTGGTTGTTTCCAGGGACCGTTTCATAGTTTAACATCCTGTTCCTCACTTTTTCTTTTTAGATGATGGATCCAGTGCATGTATAGAGCGTCCTCCATGCACCAACAAAGACTTTTTCCAGATCCATACCCCGTGTGATAAGGAAGGAAAAGTAAGTAGAAGGCGTGATACTGTTTTTAACCTCACTGAGCTTGCTGTCATCTCTTAATTTGAAAACAAGTTAGGAATTCTAGCAGTTCCTTTCCTGATTTTGCTTCCAGAATTGAATCTCTCTGAGGCTTTGGATTTGTCCTTTAGCTGCTTTTTCTCCAACATTTATCCATCTGTAATAATCTGCCTGTCTTGGGTCTACTTAAGGGATCTGTTGTGAAATACTAAGCTCCTTGCAAGCACTTATGATTGGTTTGAATGGGTCACTGGAGCTACCTCCATGATCATAAAAAAGAGGGTTGGAGCACAGACTGAAGTACTGTTCCATAATAGACCTAGCTATTTAGTTGTTAGCAGTCTTCCCTGGCTTACTTTTAGCTTGTGCCAAACTTGCCCTGTCCCAGTGATGCCCAGCATGATTAGGATGTTACCATGGCACAAGAGCATCGGATATAACCATACCTATTTCAGGTGTAAGAGTGTTTGGCTGCATAGGTGTGTTATATCCCTTGATTTTAGTGTTAAGGTCCATGATCCGTTTGAAAAACACTATGTACGTTGCCTCTTCATGTGCAGCAGCAGAGCTTATCTACTATTAATGTGCTCGCCTCTTGGGATTCCTTAAAATACCTGGACTCTAAGTAGACTTTTTCATCCAGAGGTCTTAGATCCACTGGATCCGTCATAGGGAAACCTGCTGGTGGGGCAGACTGGCTTTGGAGCACCTCCACCCTTTGTTCCAGCAGTCATGTGGGGATTTTGGTGGGGTTTGGAGAAGAGAGTCCTATTTACTTAGGATACAGGGTCCACAGAGGTGTGGACACATGGTCAGGCCTTTTTTATTCTTTTCTTCCCTTTCTCATCTCTCTGAGATCCAGATGAGACGGAAAATAGTCAAAATCCGTAGCACTTGCAGGTTGCTGGCCTAATATTTGCTGGAATTTTGGAGTATTTTTGAGTCTCCTGGTCAACCAGTTCCAAAACACAGCTGAGAGTTTGTGTGCTTTAATAACAAAGCGTCAGTGAGTTTGGCCCCAGAGCTGGCACATTTATAACCTGATCTTGACTCACTGCTTCTTGCTCTGTTAACTGCCCATAATGACTTGAGAAATTAGCAGCAGTGTTCATTGCTACACCCCCAGGTACTGCTTTAATTTCAAGCTCCTATGGATTGTCCTGTCACTGCTCTGTGCAATTCAGGGTTCCCTGGCATTGAATAAGCTCCCACTGTTGAACCATTTCCTGCCTCTTCAATGGCCTTTCCCTACACTGATGGACAAAGTGGGTCTTTTTGCAGGCACCCGTCATCTTCCAGTTACAACAGCAACATGTGTTGTAGATGCACAGATACTGGCTGGGATTTCAGGACTGCTTTCACTATTTAGTGCTCTTCGTCTCTGGAAATCAGTACAGGTTTGTTGTACTCCATGTGATGTAGTTCAGTGAGAGGGCCTGACTGCAGCCCATCTTCAGGTGAACGGTGACTGGAAAGCACCACGCTAAAGGCCTATTGATCCTTGGCTTCCTAAGATTAGCCAGGGTTTTCACTGGACACGAGATTATTGTCTTCCTCCTGCTGTCTCCACTTCATGTGTAGAAGAGGCCTCAGGAGATTTAGGCACTTGACTCCTATTGACTTTTTATCTATCAAATGCTTTAAAAATCTGAAGCTGATTGCTTCAGCCCTGGTCTTAGAGCCTTCATCTGCGTGGCTGAGGGAACTCTCTGATCTCTTTCTCTCTGTTCAAATGCAGTAGGTTTGCTTTAGTGTGTACAGTGTGTCTGGGCTCTGGGCAACCATACAGATACTTTACCTGCTCCAGAGCTTTTTTATTTTCAATGCTGTGCACCCCGATGCTGCACAACCTGATGCTGCTGAAGTGTTTCCGGAACAATGCTGATGAATGCTTCTTGAACAGCTCGGTGTTGTCAGGGATATAACCTTAAGCACAAGCAACTCAGTGGACAGGATGGCAGGGGCACGTGTTCAGGGACCTGAACAAAATTCATAAGGTGAAATCTCCCCTGTCAGCTTCTGTACCCATGGCTTCAGGGATCCCTGATTGCACTGCTGGTACCAAGGGATGGAAGTACCTGGAGGGAGAGCTCTGGCCAAGTTGAAGTCTTGCTAGTTGGGTTTCTCAGCTCTGCAAGTCAACTAAATTTTTTCTTGAGATATTACACCCTTTCAGGGATAGACTCAAAGACAGATGAAATTTGAATCACGACACCAAGGGTGATACATTTCACCTAAGGCTTTTCCTGAACTCAGAAACTTGTGTCTGCTCGAAGACAGGTGATGTCAGGGAGGTGATGCCATTGTATGTAGTAACACCAAGGACTGACTCATGTTGGTATTCAAAGGCTCCTTATCTAATGTGGAGAGACTGGAGAGGGGTTACAAGAGTTCCTATGTGGTTTTGACATTTGCTCAGTAGATGAATATATCTGGAGAGAATTTGAGGACTTTCCAAGGAACAGGACAGTATGGAGAAAATACAGAACTTGTGATGACCTCTGAGAACAGATGCCTTCCTGATAAAGGGATTTTATAATGCAGAAGTTATATTTTGAGTTACTACAGTTAAAATGTAGAGACTGCTTATGCAGTTGTTAGAATTATTTATTTGACATTCATTAGGAACTTTTTCATGGGAAAATTGTTAGATAAATGGAAATGAACATTAGTAATTGTTCTAAGCTTTACGTTTTTTAAGGCCTGAAATCTTGGAATTACCTGTGAACTGAGTCAGTTCAGTTTTCCTTCTCTTCCCTTCCCTTTATTGTCCTGGATATGCAAGGACTGTTTTCGGCCTGAAACACTGGAAACACCCTAATTTAATTTACTAGGGAGGCTTTGATTGGTGCATCTAGTCCTAAAGTTTCCAAATATGCCAACTGAGCTCAGTGTCTTCTCCTTCCAGACACAGATCATGTACAAATGGATTGAACCCAAGATCTGCAGAGAGGATCTCCCTGATGCATTGACCCTGCCTCCTTCTGGAGAGAGGAAGGATTGTCCACCCTGTAATCCTGGCTTTTACAACAACGCCTCATCCTCCTGTACTCCTTGTCCACCAGGCACATTTTCAGATGGGACAAAGGGTAATATTCCACAAAAAAATTGCTTGTGTCCCCAAAAGCAGTTGTCTGCCTGTGTATGACTTAGTTTAATGGCACATCATCATCAGCCAGAGATCATTTTGCTTAAAATAGTTATTAAATAATGTCCGAGAGAGAGAACTGGATATCTGTTTTCTCTCTGAAGTCCTTATCAGGGATCGCTGCTCTAAGTTGACCTGATGTGTTCTGGATGCATTTTTCGGCTGATATAAACATCCTGAGGGTTATTTTAAGGGATTCTGAGAAGAGACTCAGAACTTTTGCAGTCAGTAATTCCTCCTCACATGTTCTGTTCTCCATGTCAAGTTCTTCCCTGTAAGGAATCTCGTTTTAAGCACTGTCGGATGAGTATGACGCCAACATGGTCTAACCTAAACTCTAGCTTATTAATTCTGAGATGTGTTTGCCCAGTGGTCACCTACAGCATTTTATGAGAACTCGTGTTTTCCGGTATGATCCAACCTTCTGCTGAAGCAATTAAAAAGATGGTTTGGGAGATTACACTTACCATAAAATGTTGGTCTCATTTAAACACTTCTGGTCCTGATAACTCATTGACTGTTTGATTATAAAGAAGGAAATTATTTTCTTTGCTCATTACTTGTCCCAAAGAGTGAAAAAGTAATGTCTGTGTTCTTTAAAACCCTGTTTGAGATGCATTTGGGCTGTGTGATTTCCTTTTCTGCCCTCTCACCCTGTAGAGTGCAAAGCCTGCCCTGCTGGGACTGAACCAGCTCTTGGATTTGAGTACAAATGGTGGAACATCCTGCCAAGCAACATGAAGACGTCTTGCTTTAATGTTGGCAACTCAAAGTGTGATGGAATGAACGGTGAGCTGAACTCTATGTGTTGTTACCTGCCTGTCTTTCTGCTGCACTGATCGCTGTTTTAACAGAGCACCCATCAAAATGAGTGTGCTCTTTACCGTGTGAGTCACTACACAGAGTTTCCCTCCTTCTCTTTAATTGCACTGGCCTTGAAAATTCCTGTAAAAAATAATGTCACTAAATATATATAAAAAAAAGGAAATAGAAAACCCCTCTTGTATACCAGAAGAGGGCAGGAGCTGGCAGCGTATGTGAAGGCCCTTCAGCCAAGGACCCATCCCACCATAGACTTGATGCTGCTGAATATCCCTGTAGAAAAAAACCCAACTATGTGAGTTCTCTCTAGTTCATCTCCTTTCGTCTTTTGTGATAACTATGCCCTTTGAAATCACACATAATTCTGAATCCGTCTGTGATCTTTCTTGATTTAGCACTCAGAGCTTTCTCACTGCACATGTGCTAAAACTGCAGCAGAGAGCTGATGAAATTGATCCTGTTCAGGTCTTCTCCCACCTCCAGCCTTCGAGAGATTTTCCTCAGCCTGATCCACCCTGTGAGGCTATTGTAACTCAAACTTTGAAGTATGCATGTTGAGCAGAAGGGCACTGGAGTATATGCTTAATGTTTAGCACTTAGATTCTTTGATTCATACGTTTTAAGGCTGGAAGAGATCAGATAGATCGTCGCCTTTGGCTGCACAACACAGGTCAGGGAATTTCAATTGCTTGCTGATTTCAAGGTGGCATTTGCCTATAAAATTAGCAGTTCATACAGTTAGTTTTTTTTTTTTCATTCAAAAGCATTATTGTGTTGCTCTGTAGTTTATAACAGACATCTTTAAAATGTACTAAATTACTGGATTGCTTAAAAAGTGTGGTAACGTGGAAAGTTTTTTGACATATGACCCAGAAATCATCACTTTCTTTATTTATATTTTTTTTTTCTTTGTCCTGTGAAGGCTGGGAGGTGGCTGGTGATCACATCCAGAGTGGGGCAGGAGGCTCTGACAACGACTATCTTATCTTGAACCTCCACATCCCGGGGTTTAAGTAAGGAACATGAATTTTCTTTCATGTATTCTTCCTTTATTTCTGCCTCTTACACCTATCTCACTTTATCCTTGAAGAGAATAGAACTTTTCTTTCTGAGGTGCAATGATGTCATAAATGAGAGACAAGGGAAAATTCCTAGCTCAGACCAGATGCCAGTTATTAAGACCTTTAAGATATTGCAAAATGAACCTCAGCCGCCCTTTGCTGTATCTTAGCTGAGAGGCCTTGTGACTTCTTATGCCCAGGAAGCAAACCCTGATTTTTATTTTACAGTATGGGCAAACAATAATGAAAATAAACAAAGCAAGAAACTTATCCATGGAAAAGTTTGGTGTGTTGCAGTTTACTGTTTACTACTTCACAGGGGACCTCCCTGAATACTTCTGGTTTGCATGAAACTCCCAAAAGTATCTTCCACCAGTGGAGGGTAGATGCAATGAAATCGGTACAAATCAAGAAGCATTTAAGTTATAAGATTCCCTATCAATATGGTCAAATTTGAGCGTTGATTCTAAGGTGGTAAGTGTACCATGAAGAAGTAAGACACTTAAAAAATAAACCTGCTGTGCCCCATACCCAATGCAGAACCGCTGTGCAAACTGGCCTCCGCAGTTCTGCAAGGGCAGGTTGTATGTGACAGGAGTTTGATGGTTTCCCCGCTGTAAAAAAAGGATTGACTGCTGCCTGTCTGGAGAGCATCTTGTAAATGTTTCATTCTGTCTCTGTTAAACAGACCTCCGACGTCGGTGACAGGGGCAACTGGGTCAGAATTAGGACGGATTACTTTCATTTTTGAGACCATCTGTTCAGCAGATTGTGTGCTGTACTTTATGGCGGTGAGTGAGACCTCTCTCCATGGCTAAGGACTGAGCATGGTATTCCACGTGTCACTTCAAATTCTCTGCATAGGCATGATTAGTTGCACTTGGTTTATTATGACTAAGAGTAAATATGGCATTAGTTTAATATCTGCCGTGCCCTTGCAGGAAGAATTTAATGAATTAGCTAGCAAAATTCCTCCACGAGGTGAGTTGTGAACTGTTCTTAAATATCTGTTTATTTTAAAATAAATCATTGGGCACTAAAGAGCCACTTTTTCCCCTGTTAAACCAATTGATAAAATTTTCAGTGTCTCTTGTGCACTCAAGTTAGCCTCCATAAATTTAATAGAAGCACAAGTCAAGATATGGGACAGAAAATGCAAAATTTGGAAATTTAGATGTGATTCTGTCAGTGACCTAGGGACAGCAGACAGGCCTTTGTTTGTGAAAGCAAAGTGCTGTATTTTTTACTTTCATCACCTGATTATTGAAAGCCCATCAGTTGATGACGGCAATTGGATCTGCATTGGTCCTCTCACCCCTTCCATTGCAAAGGGAAGCTGGTCGTTTGTTGTATTTAGTGGTACTTTGAGGAGATTTGCTCTTATTTTAAAGAAAATTAAGTGGAAATTAAGTGGTAATTTAAAGAAATCTGCATTCAGTGGTAATTTAAAGGAAACTATTTTAAAGGAAAAGCATCTTTCACTTGAACATTTACAGGTGATGGAGAATAAGAAACAGAAACATAGATTGAACAGGGTTTTCTCATGTAAACTTTGACACTGATTTATTGTTCTCAGTTCTTTTTCACTAGAGACATCAACAAAGTGGGTATCCAGAGATGGTGGAAGCTACAATTTTTCTTTGAACTTTGACCTTCCCTTTCTGTGCTCTGGTACCCACATATTTTATACATAAGCAGAATTTCAGATATGAAAGAACCACTGTGCTGAATCTGTCCTCATAACATTTATAAACTGCTATAGGACTTTGAACTTAACTGTTTTGTGAACTAGAGCATTTTTTTGGACTAGACACCCATTCTCAGTTAAAAAATTGCCTGTGATGGAAAACAACATATATGTTTGCTCCTTTATTAAACATTGTAAAGTCCTTTATATGTACAAAACTTTGTATTATAAACCACTGGTGTTTAGTATCATATGATCACGCTTTTTGTTTTCTTTAAAAAAAGCCTGTATGTTCATTTTATAGGATGTTAATCGAAAAAATACCAATGTGGTGGAATCGTGGGAAAGAAGTAAAGAGAAACAATCCTACACTCACATCATCTCCAAAAACGCTTCCTTCACATTCACTTGGGCCTTTCAGAGAATAAATGAAGGCCAAGATGTAAGTACTTCTTTATGTGCAGGGCTTTACAGCACAGCATTCCTTGGACTATCACTGCCAGAGTTTTTGCCCTCCGTGGAAGCTCACAGACTTCTTGTAAGGGGCAAGTGGCTGTCACCATATAACAGCCCTTGGGAGGCAGCTGTGGATAAACCATCCATGTTGATGTATGCATAAGTTGATCCCTGAACTGATGCACTGGTGCACAGAGCTGTGGTTAGTGTCCAGATGCAATGGCATGATGACACTGTGGTGGTTTCCTTGGCTCTCGTTCCAGAGCAGACAGTTCATCAATGACATGGCGAAGATCTACTCCATCACTGTGACCAATGCAGTGGATGGAGTCGCCGCTTCTTGCCGGGCCTGTGCACTGGGCTCCGAGCAATCTGGCTCATCCTGTGTGCCCTGCCCAGCAGGACACTACATTGAGAAGGAGACCAGCCAGTGCAAGGAGTGTCCAGCCAACACCTTCCTGTCCATCCACCAGGTCTATGGCAGGGAGGCCTGCATCCCCTGTGGGCCTGGCAGCAAGAGCACCAAGGTATGGAAACCAGATGCCTCTGAGTGATGGGCTGATAGGGTTTATTGGGATATAAACACTCAAAGGGATGGTTTTAGTGCTTTCATATAGGTATGTACCTTGTGAGCATAGGAATATAATTATAACGAATGATCCCACTCTTCCAGATATGTCCATAGACTAATTTCTGTTTATAAATATGCAATGAAAAGATAAAATCGACCATACCATCCCAAAAAAAGATTAATTTCAAGGAACTGTATTGAGGACAGCGTGAGAACAGGGCAAACATATGTTACTTGCACCTAAAACTGACCTAGACTCCTGCTCTTTTACACTCAGGGACTTCCTCAGCTGAATGATTTTTATGTGCCTTTAGAAACCTTTAACAAGTTCCTCTTATATGAGGTTGCCCTTAAACCTAGACAAACATTTATCATGTGTAGCATCCTTGGTCAATGAGCTGCACAGGAACTTGAAGAACTGCTCCAATTTGTATTCTGCCTGTCTTCAGCTGGGTTCATATCCTGTCCCTATATCTTGATCTGTTTCTTGTGTTTCTACTGCAAGATGCAAGTGTAACTGAGGCCATGTTCTGGTCTATCTATAAGGCTTTAAACTGGGACATTGGGATGCTAAAAGCACTCACAACAAAACAAAGCAAGAAACTGCATTTTCTTGGGTTATGCTGCAAATAGCAGAAAGACAGACTTAGGGAACATTAGAGTCCTGATGTGTGATTGCAAGGGACTGAAACAGGAATGGGAATTCTCTCAAGGGAAAAGTGAATTGCAGGAATAGGACCAAGTTCCCCTCCATTTTTCACAAGGAAGGCAGTCCTGTCTGCACCTGCTTGCTTTAACTCCCAGGTGAATGGTTTGCTGCTTGCTGGTCTGTATGCTCTTTAATGGATGCCTCTTCCTCTCTGAAGGACCATTCTGCCTGCTTCAGTGACTGCCTGGTGTCGTACATCAAGGATAACCAGAGCCTGAGTTATGATTTCAGCAACCTCAGCCAGGTGGGCTCATTGATGAGTGGACCCAGCTTCACCTCCCGAGGGACAAAGTTCTTCCACTTCTTTAACATCAGTCTGTGTGGGAATCAGGTGAGCTCAGCTGATGTTCAGGGTCAGGAGGATTAATCAATTTGATGCCATTGTTGATGGGGTCACACTGAGACAGGAAGAGGACTCCCCTGCAGCTGAGCTGTCACTGACACCGTGCAGACACTTACCTCTGGATCTTCCTTGGCAGGGCAAGAGGAGTTTTGAATAGCCAACTAATTTTGCAGAGCAGAGATGACAGTGTGCTAGGCATAAGTAACACTCAGAAGAAAAACCCTGTCACATTTCTTAGTTCTGGTGCTTTCAAGTCACTTGGGTCACAACACTGACCTTTTCGTGCTGCCACCAAGGCACTCAGGTGAAGACTCCGAGTCTTTCAGTTGCCAGCTTCTTTTCATACATTTCCCTCGTGACTTGACTGGTGATGTTGCTGTCAGCAGAGCCCTTGGTTACCATGCTCTCAGCCGGCAGCTGAGGTGTCCGTTGTTGAATTTGATGGCAGCTTTTTAAACTGGTGGAAAAATGCGTTTAGTCCATAAGTGCAAACAGTCTGTGCCCCAGAGTCAAGATTTTTTTGTCTGATGCTTGACTGCACCAGAGCATGTTGCGACATTCATAAATTGAAGTTTTGGAGCAATACCAGTGGTCTGTATTCTCCCGTGAAAAACATTGCGTGTATTTTACATAAATATTCAACCCTGTAAGTTTCTTTCCCATGTATTTCCATGAGTTGAGACAAATCAGTAGTCACATTTCTTTATTGTGTTTTGTGTACATTTAAGCTTAAATGTATGTTTAAGTACCACCTGGATTAGAGCTGCGGTCATATAGATCCACAAAGGTACAGATACGCTCACTCTCCTGTGGATCTGGTCTTCATTTTCCCAAGTTACTCTGATGGTACTCCAGTACCATCTTAGGTCATGAGTGCATGGCATTTTGTCAGGACAATTGATTTTGGTGATTTGTCATTCATTGCTGTTGCTCTGAGATCCCAGCACTGGTCTTGACATGTGACATTAATGCAGCCTTGAAGTTTATATATCTGTTTAGGGAGTTCATGTATTTGGGCTTTGAGTATATTTTATCTGGATTAAATCCCAAATAAAGAGCTATTCTACAGGGTATTATTTAAAGGCAAGGGAAATGTGGTTTTCCCTTGGAAATTATGCTCTGCAAGTAAACAGTGTGCTGTCAAGATAAACAGAGTGCTTTGTAGCACAGGTTTCTGATAAGACACATACCAGAGGTGACATCGTGTTTCTGGATCTGTACAAGGCTTTAATCAGAGCTTTCACAATGGCATAGTTTGTGGTTTTAATTTGTCCCTCTTGTGATGGAAAGATCGAGTTATTTCTAAGGTGCAGTAATGAAACTCATCCAGTTTGCAGTCAGGAAGTTTGCAATCTCTCCTTTCACAAACTTTTTCATGTCTTGTCAACAACCAACAGCTTTCTGGTTTTTTTCCTGGTTGTCCACAGGGAAAGAAGATGGCTATTTGCACTGATAACATTACAGATGTTACTCTGAAGGACATGGTTGCAGAATCAGAAGATTTTTCCAGTTTTGTGGGAGCATTTGTCTGTCAATCCACCATCATCCCGTCGGACAGCAAGGGTTTCCGAACAGCCCTGGCTCTGCAGTCCAACAGCCTTGCTGACAGGTTCTTAGGTACATAGTTTGTTGTCTGCTTATTGTTATGATGGATGTACTCTCGTGTATTTAGGGCTGCAGAATAAATCCTTCTCAGCTCAGCTCAGCAGTGCTGGGGGAAGAGTGAAGGGGCAGCCCGAGATTCAGCCTCACTTCATTCTTGAGCTGTCAAGGAGTTCTGGACAGATGCTGTTGCTTTTTGCTGCTTTTTCAGTTCAGGTGGTGGCTGTAGGAGGAGAGCAAGAGCCACCCCTGTTCTTTGTTTCCTATACCAATGTATCACTTCCCTATGTTTGATCTGGTGGGTCCCATGATGCATAGAATTTCAGAACAAAAATCTGGAGAACGTCATTAAAAAGCACTAGTTTTCTTTCATGTTTCCTACCCCTCTCATGCAAGGCAAGACTAATCACTATAGTAGTGACGCTAGTTCAAGTGTTTCTGGACAATTTGAGAAGAAGAAGCTGGTGCTGGGACATAATTAGGGGAGGAAAGAGGAGGCTTATGGCAGCATGGGGCTGTGCACATCATTAAGTCTTGCATTGTTCTGGCTCGCAGGTTCCCAGAATCTGAGGCCAGATTAGACAATGAAGTCATTTAGTCTGCTCACCTATCCATTACAGGCACTGTTTGTTCTTCCTCTCTGGCACTAAGCCCAGAAACTCATGTTTGACAAAAGCACATCTTTAGAAAAGTATTCAACCTGAACTTTTAAGGCTGCCAGAAATAAAAGCTTTGTCACAGACACTGGTATTTTTTTCCACTGGTCAAACACCTTCTCTGTATTTTGTTTTAAAGCAGAACTTGTTTTCTATTTGCGTTTGCCTGGCTTCAGTTTTTTCAGCTCTTCCTTCTTGTTATTCTTTCTCCATTTTGCACCCACATTTTCCTCCTTGGGGAAATACTTTGTGTACTGGAATCACCAGACCTTCACAAGTTTGCTTTTTTGATAAATTAAGCAGGCCAAGTTCTTCTAGCTCTCTTGCTATCATGTATTTCAAGCATTTGAATCATGTTTGAGGCTCTTTCTGCAGCCTCTGTAACTTGTTATTATATTTTCTTAAAGTATGGGCATCAGAATAAAATTGTATTCCAGTATTTAGTTCACTATAATGGCAGCGAATTCACTTCCTTTTTTGTATTTACATGCAAGGATGAAACCCTTCAGTCCTTCTTTCTCCATGGAATTTCATGATGGTCTCTTGTATGTGCTGTCCTCTCTAGGTCTTTTTCCGAGTTACAATTTCCAAGGGAAACCTCTCTTCCTTAGGACTAGCCTTCATCCCTTGCTGCATTTGTCTACACTAAAATGTTTAATTTCATTTGAAGCTGCTTACCAAGTTAACCAAGTTGCTCTGTATTTTATTCCCGTTCCTCTTAATCTTGTCTCATCTACACACTTTACCAACAGTGATTATATTGTTATTTGGAGATCCCTGATGATAATCTTGCATTTTGTGACTCCATTACCAATGCCTAGAGAAGCCTGGAGACACACCACATTTGATGACAATATGCCATGGCTAGATAATTTTATAATTGGTTAGTTAAATAATTTGTAATCCAGAGTATGTACTTAATTGATATTGCACTGCTAACTTTTTAATTAGTGGTAATTAGTGAAATACTTGATAAATTTACATACTTTTCTTTAGCAATAAAATTCATCAGAACTGAAGGAATGAAATCAGATTTATTGAACAAGAGCTGTTCTCCATTAATTCGTGTTGACTGTCTCTCATTATGTACCAACCCATTAACTGAAACCTACCTTCCCCTTACTATTCATGTTATTTTGCCTCTTCTTGGTAGCCACATTGTAATTTGGCCTACCATATCCCTTCTCCATCAGTCCTTTGACATTTTTCTATTGTTAAAAACTCTATTAAAGGCCAATCTTATGTGTGGGTTTGCCAGTTTATAAGTGTGCATGGCAAGTAGATGCCAATATCTTCTCCTACCACTGAAGGAATGAGTTTTTCAGTCATTGTCTTGCAAAGATATTGAGCTCTTCTACTGCCTTTTCTTTGTCAAGGTTGTGACATTTTAAATGGTTAACATTTGCCTTTCTTATCCATAATGTGTACTTTTATTTCTAGTATTTCTAAAAAAGCTTCAAATCTACAACTTTTCTAGTGCTGCCAAACACAGGCTTTTCCCTAAAGTCTTTAGCATCCATTATCATTTTTCTGTAACTCTTATCTTTTGATTTTATTGGATTCTCTATTCTCCCTCCATTAAGATTGTGCCAATGTTTTTATTTCAATTGGTCTTTTATCATTGTTCTGATCCAAGGTGGACTCGTACTCAAAGCCATTGTCATTCTTGAGAGAGTCATTTTGGCTTTTTAGCCATATTATTAATATCCTCCGAAGAGTGACTTTTTTCCTCCACACTTGATTTTGCTTCTGTTTTCAAGAAACTGCTCTTTGAGATGACATCTCTACAGTTCTACATATTGGATAGGAGTGCTCTCTCATTGCCTCTGTTGACTGTGATAAGGTCCCTAGGAGCTATCATCTTCCTTTCTAGTAACTGATCTCTATCTATTATGTTTCAATCCAAATTTAAGTTACCTTGTGTTTGATGCAATGTCTTTGAAAGGAAATGATAATCCTTGCTAATGCCAGTGTATATTCTCAGGATGGAGGCCCCTCCACTCTAACCTGATATCTTTCTGCACATGTTTCTGCTAGTTGCTAAAGCACAGCTAATTTTGTTCTGTCTGTTGGTGTGATGCTCTGTAGCTATCCCTCACCTGCAAGCCTGAGTACATTGATTCATGTGCTTTCACAAGGCTCTGACTTGTCCTACACCAGGTAGTAGTGTCTAGTGCAAACTGTCACCTTTGTCATCTACTACGTTTACTTAAGAAAGTTATAACCAGATGTGGATTTTCCAACTGTGTGACTCATCCTCCCAAATGTAGTGCCAGTCAAGTTGAAGTCCTAAGAACAAGTGGAAAACTCCTTTTGTTCAGTCTTTTCCATCTTCCCACCAGCTGCTGGCTGCTACCACTTTTTCTTGTTGTTCCAGCAATTTTTCATCTCACTAGAAAGATGCAGCCTGTCCCATTTGTACATTTTCCTCTTCTTGTGAAATGGTGCAGTGCAGCGCAAATATTTTGTGCCTTCTTCAGTTCACAAGGTTGGGACGTTCTCTAAGAACTTTGGTTACTTAAATTTTACTCTTTTTCAACTCTTCTCCTCAATCCATGCAGACCTGTTCCACACACCAGCCTGTCATTTGTTCCAAAATGTGCTATCAAGGCTTGCCTACGACTCCATAATCGTGCTGAATCTTGTCATTGCATCTTCCAGTTTTTCTCCCACAGATTATTCAAAGTGTTACATGATTATGATGTGTTAGGATTATACAATCAAAGCACAGGCTTTGAGCAGTTAATTGGATCAGATATGTTTAGCAGCCCTTTTCCTAGCCTAAATTAATTTATTATTCTGTAATATGCTGTGATTGCTTTAAATTCATACGGAAGACTGGTGTTGTTTTATTAATTTTTAGTTTATTGTGTCTATATGAGTAACATACAAATCTCTAAAGTTTAGTTAGAATACAAGAAAGTGTACACTGTATAGTAATGTAATAAAATGCTATTAAGTGAGACCCGTGCCTTTCAGACTGAGAAAATGTTATATGTGAACCCCTCAGATAATCATTCTTAGCTTCTTTCTTTTTTTTTTTTCTTCCATCTCAAATTTTAGGAGCTACTCTTGAAACAGCACTGGACAATATCAGCATCAACACAGATATATATCCTCCCTCTCCAAGCAAACTACCTGATGTGCATTTCTTTTACAAGTAGGTAAAAAGTGCTGTTTATTGGTACATCTAATTTCTTCATTTATTTAAAGGAAATTAAAACTGTAATGGGAGATCTTTAATGCACCTTTATTCCTAATCACTTTTATCAGTATTGGGCTGATATTGATTGACATATCGAAGAACATCTTACGAAATGAGAAAACACTGTTTACTCAAATCTAAATTACACTTGATCTATTGAGAGTGATACCAGAGCTTTGATTCATCCAGGTGCCGCTTCCAGTGTCATGTTCTTTTCCATAATTTCTCCTATAATGCTTTGATATGTTCACTCTCTGCTACATATTTTCTTTCACATTCATTTGTGTTTGCTTTGATGTTACAAACCCAAACTGATCGAGGTTAAAAATAATCGTTCTAACATGCACAATTACTGGTGTGCTTTTCTTTTCATTTTTCTCCTTAAAAAGAACACCTCATCTTGGGGAAGAATTAGCTCAAAAATCATCTTAATTAAGACGTCTACATGCTTGTGTATTCATGTGAATTTGGTTTCTAAGCTTTGATTCAGGAGGCTGTGGGGTTGTTCAGCTTATCTTAGGGCATGTATCTGTATTTGTTCTACTGATTGGTTCTCTGGATTGTGTTAGTTTTAGTGATAGATCTTCATTGGCTATAGCACTTTGGATATCAATACTTCATGCAGATGTGAATATTGTGTGTCTGATTCTGCAAACTGAACCCCACACCAGTGACCTTACTATGAGTAGATTATGAACTTGGCTTACAGTGTCTATTGTGTTGGAATAAGGCCTATTTTTGGACTCCCCTTTGAACACTGTGGTTCTCAGATTACTAGGCAAGGAGAGAGTCATCGTAAACTCTCCAGCAGAGTTACATGCTGACCACACCACCTGCAATTCTCTTTTTTAAATAATTCTATTCTGTTTTGCTGACAAGTTTATTCCTTGACTCAGCAGAATTAAAACTAGCTAGAGAAACAGAGCAGCTCCCTGAGTGGCATCTCAGAGACCTTTGAGATTCAAATGAAGTGGTGAAACCTAGCCTGCTCTGTCACTCATTTTCTCTCTTCTAGCTGGCAAAAGCAAGAGTGCTGTGGTAAAGGATAGTTAGTATTACAGTTGCACGAATGGTTAGAGACCAAAGAAAGATCAACACGTATTTACTGTAGTGGAAACATATTACATCTCTTGTCTGACATTAGGTCTTCAACAGTGACAACCTCCTGTGAAAATGGCCGTGCAACTGTTGTGACAATGAGATGCAACCCCAACAAACCAGACCAAGGAGAGCTTTCTGTTCCCAGGTATTTAAGTATTTGTATCCTAGTAGTGCCAAAAGCCATTTCTATTCATGTAATCTTTACAAAAGTCATTAGTAACTTTATCCTTAACAGCAATGAGAAGTGCTGTCTCCTTCAACAGCCACCCAGGAGGTCACACTCACTTCCCCTAGGTTAAGGATGTGTGTGTCTATCACTTCTCAGCAGACCAACTGCTCTGTGTTTAGGCTGTGTGGTAAGAGATATTAGAGCTTGGGCAGGTTGTTCCAACCTTAAAGTCAAAAGAAAATATATTGATATTTTCTTGTCTCCACTGCTCCTTTATTTCAGTTCCCTATTTTGATATTTGGCCTCCTACGAAATGATTTTTTGAAAAAGAGCACCTGTCCTAGGAGCTATGAAATCTGCTATTGCAATGCTTATGTGAGCCCTGACTCTGTCTATTTCAGATTCTATATGTATTTATTTATGTGTCTCATCACTACAGTAGGTATCCAGGGCCCCTTGTACCAGTTGTGTTTAATTTACCTGACCTTTCTTTTTGCCTTTCACTCTGATTCAAGTAACTCCAAAAAGCTGCTTTCTTCCAAAGTCCTGTTTATACCTGCATCTGAAAAGTTGCAGAGAAAAAAAAAACAGTAAAAGAATTAATTCTATTACTCTTTAGCAACACCCTATGATTTTTCAAAAGTTGCTGTCAACTCTGATAGCCCTTCTTTTTGTCAAGACCCATTTTAGTCTATCTGGATATTACTATGTATCTGCTGATAGCCCTCTCACTCATCCTCCTTCTCAAAAGTTAAGTCCTCTTCTCGAAAGCTAACAGTGTGAGAAGTGTGCAATCCTTTTTGATCCCTGTTCCTCTTGGGATGGGAGAAACGTTCTCACGTGAGTGAAGGCAAAGCGACATCTGTTTCAGAGGTGATAGATGAGTGATTGATGTTTGAATACCTCTGGACATACTTACTCCAGTTTCTTGGAACCTGACACACTACAAATCACGCTGAACAACAAACCGCTATCAGTCACCGTGTGAAAATCCTCCAGGTGTCCTTCGAGTGTTCTAGGTTAAACATGATGTGAGCTAGGATAACTCACCAGGAGGGACTGAGGAGTAACTTGCCTTGCTTTTAGAAGTGTGAGCATGGGCAGAAACGGCACACAGCTGACATGATGTACCTTATCTCAGTTATTGTTGACTCCTCCATTCCTAAACCCCCTTTGATTAGCTCAGCAGTCGCTCAGCTACATTCAAAGATATGTGTCAAATAATGCCGCACGTAACTCCTTGATCCTCCAGACATGGTGTTTAGTATCACATGAATTTACAGCATATGATGAAAGAGGTTGAGGAGAAAGGTCTGTCAATGCTCTTAACATGTACATTGAAAAAATGATCCATGATCCAAAGATGACAGTTGTCAGTCATTCAAGTCAGAATAAACCAGAATGGGCTTTTAGGGCTGTGGATTTTTCAGTCCTTCAGATTAGCATAACAGATTTCCATGGACTTTTGGTCACTGCTGCTGTTAGACCTGGGGTAATTGTCAGTAACAAAAGCTGCCTGAATGTCCTGCCATTGCCAGTTCAACTTTCTTTTGCAGGCTGAATACAAAGTAGGATCATTAGCCTTGCTTAGACTAAGAGAAGCTGTTATCTCTTCATTAACTAGTGAACATCCTTCTAGTAATTAACTGTGACAGGACAAGTCCATTCCATATGGACAAAATCACCCAGGCATCATTAGAACAACAGCAGGAATCAGATCATGTGGAACAGTCACCCAGTGCAGGAGAGCAGCAGTAGAGGTGTGTGCTGGGCTAACCAAGCTGCTGAAACCCTGGAGTAGTTCCGCTGGTCTCCAGGGCTTGCTTCTTTCTTTTCATCATAGGTGCACTTACTGCAAGGAACTGTTATTTTAGACCTTTGACAGCCCAACATCTATTTTCACTTGAGAAAGCATTTTGCAAACTGGGAAAAATTCTTCCCCTAGGTTTTTCCATCAGCTGACTTGATCAATGTTTACCCATTTGTTGTACATACAATTACCAATCTTCAGCAGCAGAATGTGGAGTGAGAATGCCCAGAGTGTTTCATAAGTGATAACTAAGCTTTACTTTCCTCCTAGCTTATGCCCTGCGGGCACCTGCGATGGGTGCACTTTCTACTTTGTGTGGGAAAGCGCAGAAGCTTGCCCTCTGTGCATGGAGCAAGACTACCACGAGATTGAGGGAGCCTGCAAAAAAGGATTTCAGGTACAGGACCCGTGTCTGGGTCAGATGGGTTCATTTGGGTACAACTTGGACTCTGTTGAAATTTGGTGTGCAAATCGGTAAACAGGTGCAGGTAGAGTTTGGAAATCTCAGTCCAGACTCTGAGCTGGCCAGATGCAAGTCTTATTGTTGAGGTTCAGCGATATTTGTGCTGCTGGCAGCATGGTTCCTGGAGGAGAGATGGTTTGTGACGACCCGTTGTGTGGATAGGGACATGAATTCTCTTTGCAGAAAGTGTGTAACATCCTGCATAACATGCAGGCAAGTTATTTGTGAAGGATGGGGTGCCCAAAGGACTTCAGTCCTTTAATAGACATAAACTCTAGGAAAAGATTCAACATTTCAGTTCCCTGCTTGCCTTTTGCAGCTGACTTCTGTAGTCAAATATTAGAAAGTAATTTTGCAAGTTCAGAACCGACCTGTTGATCAACAACTCCAGTGCAGGCACAACACATTCATAATCGCTGTTCAGCACATATTGTACCAGGTAAGAGCAATATGGAAGAGGAAATACTTTTGCCATGTCTGAACCTGCAGCACAATCAAGGGGACAATTGAGTAGACAATATTACTTCATCTAGAACCTGAAAACTTGAAGTATGTGTTTTGGTTTGCTTTCATTGAAAAGTTATCTAACATTTCTACCTCAAAAGAAGCTTGTTTTCTTCTACTTTGAATAGTTTCTCTTTTCCTACAAGCAGCTCACTTTTTGGTGTTTTCTGTTTTCTGTTTGAAAGGAAACCTTGTATGTATGGAATGAGCCAAAGTATTGCATTAGAGGGGTTCCATTGCCAGAAAAAAGGACCAGCACTTGTGAAACAGTGGATTTTTGGCTAAAAGTTGGAGCTGGTGTTGGTGCTTTCACAGCTGTTTTGCTCATAGCCTTGACTTGCTATTTTTGGAAGAAGAACCAGAGGTAAGTACAACAAATTGTGTTCCATATCAAAGCAAGTTAAAACCTTGATTTAGTGAACAGAAAGACATTCTATTGGTCTGACGTTATGACAATATTGATGAGAAATAACATGTTGACTCAGTCTGCTAATCCACCAAGTTGAAGTTTCTTCTGCCAACAGTGGCTATCGAAAATGTTGGTGAGGAAAGTATAGAAAATCCACAGCAATTTTTTATAACATAATTTTCCAACAAGAACTGGTTTTTTAACCCCTGAGAGTTTTAAGTTGACCTTAGGTCCTGGACCAACACAGCTTTTTCAAGGTCTGAAGACCAAAAGGGTATCTCCTCAGTCTAATAAGTCCCTTTCAGCTGGGGTAAAATAAGGTCTCGACTGTATATTGCTTAGGTCTGTTTTGGCAGACATGTCTAGTACACACCCAAAAGATCCCTGCTTCTCAGACTGAACATACCAACTGTTCTCTATCCCCATTGTTCTCTGCTTCCAAAATCTCATGGCATAAACTTTCAAAATGTGATTCCACTTTCATGGGATTTCATTGCCCTGTAGCATTCACCAACTCCAGATTTCAGTATCATGGTCCCTACCTCTTGCTGCCTCCTACCACACATGGTTACACATCTCTCCTCTGCCCTGTAGCCTTCTTGAACAGGAAAATGATGCAGATACTGATACAGGCTGAAGTCAGACGTGCTGTTGCCCCAACTGGCACACAGGTCATACTTCTGCATGCAGGAAATCCTCTTAATTTGCTTGTGGTCTTTTGGGAAGACATGACTCTTTTATAAGGATGAAGGATTAATCTGGAGAGCAGGAGCCTGATGTATTGTTAATACTGTTTTTGTTATGTGCTTTTAATTATTGATAAGTTTCTAATTTCCAGTAAATACCCCAGAAGTAACCATGTGGAAGGTCAGCAGATAGTCTAAATTATAAAAAAACTTGAATATGGGACGTTTGTAAAAAAAAAATCTGTACCTGTCTGGATTTATGTCTTCAGACTGGAGTATAAATATTCCAAATTAGTGATGACAGCGAACTCAAAAGAGTGCGAGCTGCCAGCTGCTGACAGCTGTGCTATAATGGAAGGAGAAGATAATGAAGAAGAAATAGTATATTCAAATAAACAGTCACTGCTGGGGAAGCTCAAGTCTTTGGCAACGAAGGTGAGTAATAATTACTGCTATTAATACTAAAAATAATTATTACCTTTATTTATTACTAGATGTGATGAGGCTGTGATGCTAATTTGCACAGTGCTTTGTGCAGCCTCCTACGCAAACTTCACCCAGTCCATAGTTGATCTGCTGAAATCCGTATAGATAATGATAAGAAATGTTGCAGGGTATTGAGTAAATGTTCCCTTTTCTGCAGAGAATTTGCAGTAGCATTCTTTATTGCATGGGCGATACCTAAAAAGAGCAGTTAATTGTGGAGGAAACCTCTCTGCCCAAAGTCCTACTGGACATTGCCATTGCTGAGACAAACACAGCTATTATAGATACAGAAAATTAAGATTGGGAACATTGCCACCAGCCAGCTGCATGACGCTCACCTGGGATGACCTCGTGGCTGACTTGAGAACCATAATTTTGAGTACTGTAGGACTCAGTTGGAGAGGAGGCATCAGCCACAGCCCGTTACCCAATACAGCAACCTCCTCCATTTCAGTGGGACCCAACAGCAAAAAGCACTTATTTCCTGCCGCACACGTGGTGTGTGGGTTGTTGTATGTCTGAATTCAAAGCACAAAGTCTTTGAATGTCCTCTGAACATTTCTAAGAGGAGCAAAGAGGACCATCATCGTAGATCCTGCAAGCACTCTGGTCTTTATTCTGAATGCCTTGAAGTCTATGGGAAGTTTAGTGTTGTCTTTAAGGGAGTCCAACTGGGGCATCTATTATGATCAGGATAAAGATGGATGACGTTTTGCCTCTCAGTCAATTTTGCTGAAGTAGGTTGTTTCAAAATAGGAAAGCTTCTTAAAATTCATAATAAAAGATTATTTTAAAAAGCCACTCTTTTAAAATTTTGACATTTTTTTGTTTTATTCCTTTGTTTCCTTTCTGTGTTTGAGTGCAATGTAATTAAAACCTGTGTGTCTCCTTTCTTTTCCCTTATTTTTCTCTTCTTTTTGTTTTTTTACTTTTTTTTTATTAGACTGCTGCCCTCTTTCCACGCTACCTGGTCCCCAGATCTTCCTTCTAGGAGAAGTTACCATTTCACAACTAATACGCGGAACTTCCCTTTGACCCCAGCCTATTTGTCTTGCAAAATCAATATTGTTCCTTGTGGAACAAGGAAATTCAATATTGTGGACAGAAATTCAATATTAATTCTTAATTCAATATAGGGAATGTTGAAAATGCAAATCAAATCAAATCACATCACTTTATGGGTGGTGTTGCAAAAGTGGAAGTAGATTCCATTTTGAATCCTGCTGGGGTTGACTTGGAAATACTGGTTACACTTTTTTGTCACTGAAATGGCTTGGCTGTCTGTGGCTGAGTGTAGTGACCAGTGCTTCTGGTGAGGGTCATGTTTTGCTGTGTGCCTGATAACTGTAAAAGCTTTACACCAACCACTGGCACCTTCCTGATGAGAAGTATAGAGACGAGAGCATGGGAGAAGTGGGGTTTTTTTCCTCTTTAATGCTTTTAGTATTCAGACCACTTGAAAGCCTTTTTGGACTCAAAAAGAGTTTTTTTAAAGTTCCTATATCCATTGTAGCAGGCTCCCTGAGTATTCTCTCCTTTTTAAACAAGCCTGTCAGATATTTCTAAGCTGGTTCCTTTTTTTCCTGCAAGATAATCATAGCTGGAAAACTCAGCTTCCAGTACCTCATTAGCTTACTGAAATCTGTGTCCTGTATCCCTGCAGATAACTGGAATTCAATATATATTCACCCAAAACAAATGTCATAGGCATCAGTTTTCATTTATGCAAAAGATGAGGAAATTCATCTCCTGCTGCCTATGCATGTAAGATATGGAAAAAAAAATATGTGGAGGAAAACAGGGGAGAGAAAGAGGAGAAATGTAAACTGAGAGATAAAGAAAATTCTGAAGTATCCTAACTGTGTGTTCAAGCTTAAAGCAATAGCATTTCTGTGAAGCAAAACATCTCACGAAGCTATTAGTGAGTTTGAGTAACCAAGGAATTCAGGCCTGTGATGTAGAAAAAAATGCCAGTTATTTTTAATGAGAATAGAGAAGTTAAAGAATTACGAAACTGCTTCAGTCTGGAGACTGTTAGTTTTTCATATATTGTCTCCAGCATAACAACACCAGGGTCCTTCAGAACAAGAAATATATACTCTGTAATAGGCAAGTGCAGAACAATTTTCTCCCCTACTCTGTCTCCCATCTACACCAAGCTATCCTATCCTTTGAGGGAGTGGACTTTAAAGATCAGATCATGAGTTTATTTTAGCATAGTTTCCAACCTGTTTGTGTATATCAACAAGTATAAAAGATAGGTACATGAAACAAGAACCAGCATTTTCTAGTGAGTAGATTTTTAGGGCTACTTCATTCATTGTTTCTGCATGGACTGTTGAGTTGTTCACACAGGCAGTAACATGAACATCCACACTTCTCACCCAGATGCCTGCTGGCTGGAAAGGGTAGGCTGTCACCCAACAAATAAAACTAGGAAGAAAACTCAACCCTCCAGTCCTGATTTTTAAGGTGGCGAAGGATTTGTAAACTCTTTTTGTCCTGGGTGTCTCCCAGAGGAAGAGCTGAGATGGGAATCCAGGAGCAAGGCAGAGGTGTTCACGTTCACAGACTTTGCTCCAAATACTTTAATTATTGTAGGAAACACATTATTAAATAATAATAACCATAGATATGATTATCTTACAATTTCCCAGCTCTGACTACCTATCCTATACTGTGAGAATGAAGTGCAAACTTTCCCTGTACCCTTCTAAAGTAAGTACTGTGAACAATATGTATGGCATATTTTTGTTGATTTTTCAATTTTTAAAGCATTAGTAGTGTTATTATGTAATAAAAGGTCAAACTGTGTGCTTAATGACTGGTAGAAATAAAGTGATGTCTTTGGCAAAGGCTGCTCTGGAGATGTTAAAAGAAGCAACTATAGCAACTGTTGGAGTGGATTTGAGGAATCCCAGTTGATGGGAATCTGTCTTTTCCATTACAGGAAAAGGAAGATAATTTTGAATCTGTTCAGCTGAAATCTTCAAGATCCCAGAATATATGAAGAATTAACGCTGCCTTCAAAGAAAAAAAACCAATTTCTATTTTTACAGGACCATATTTTAAACATATTCTGGCACACATTGTAGTGGTGATCTTGGTGAGAAATGCTTGGGCATTTAGCAGGAAATAAGACAGGAAGCAAACCAGAAAATCGGATTGCCTTACTGTGTAATTGAGTACTTTGCCAAAAAAGAAAGCAGATGCTTGGATTCCATGCTGGGAATGAATTTCAACTCAGGAAGAGATATACATACTGAAAATAACATGGATTTTTTGCATTAACCTGGGCATTGCTCAGGGATACCATGTGATTTATAGTTATCTTTCATTTCCTATCACTCCTTCTACATATATTCATAAAAAATGATTTTCAGAGAGGCCTGAAACCTCCTGCAAAGGTTGTGTATTGTCCTTTAGTAGCATAACTATGAGTCTCTCTTAAAATCAAAATTGTGAATGGTACTCGGAATAAGCCTCAGCTGAGTTTCGAACTTTGAAAAGTACTTCTGACTTCAATGCTTTGAAGGGCTGGATGGTCTGAGTTAGCATCTAGTACAAGAGGCATGGTGGTACACCTGCAAGTTGAACCTGTTCTGATGCCTGAGTCATAGTCTTCAGGGCTGGGGCAAAACATGGTCTTATTAAGTTTAAATGTGTTAACTGCTATTGTATGAATTGTAGGTCTAGGCCTATGAGTTTATAGGCAGTAATAGGCTCAAATTCTATACAGAAAAGGGAAGGCATAGCTACAGTGCAAATTCCACTTGTCCTTCTCTGTGGAAGCTTGTCTTTCATTGGCAGTTTCAGTACCCTCCCTTGGGCTGCCAATATGTCACCTTTCCCTGGGCTGTAGACCGACAAAGCCTGAACCCTGGACATAAAGGAAGAATCTCTACTTCTGGAAATTAGGGATCGGTTTTGTCAGTTGGGAAGCTTATTACAAAAACTCAGCCAACGTTATTCCTGGACCCACGCAAGGAACAAAGGTGGATGCCCAGTGGAGATGAGCATGGCATGGGTTATGTACTTCTGCTGTTCAGCATCTAATACTTTCTGCTGTCAGTGCAAGTACCAGCTTTGAAAGGGCACAAAATGATGCCTTGAAAACTGGAGGCTAGGTGGACTTTTTCATAAAATCAGCCACATTGTAAGCATGTGATATTCATGGTATCCACTGTAATAATTTCCTGAAATTCCCATTGAGGTCGAACTCAAAGGAATCTGAAACTTAGGCAAAAAATATTGGAGTAAAATTATGCACGACTTGTATAGAACCAGGAGAAAATAAGGAATGAATCTTGTATTGACCTCTGGTCAGACTCATATTTCCATGACAGCAAAATTATGTGAGTTGTGGAATGCATCAAAACCAGAAAAGACAGTTGGTCAGAAATGGTCTTTTTACTGTAAGGAATACAGATTTTTGATTTTATATGACTAAGGTAGATCTGTCAATAAAGAGGGCCCACTTGTAAGTAAAACTTAAATTAAACTGAATTTTCTGCACTCTAAATATTTTATTATACTATAGATGTGGACAAAAATTTTATGACGTCTAGATGTTTTTTTTCCTTTAGGGAAAATTCAGCTCCGTTATTCTATATCTCCAGTCAAAGACCACAGGCTTTACTCTTTTGATGGAAGATACTTCAGGCACACTGAAGTGGTGTACATTTTTTTGTTCTTGAAAAGGCACTTCACTTTCCCAACAGAGATTTTTATGGAGTATTGTTGAATGTATATTAAATACACATTCCTTTTTGTACATTTTGTACCATTGCACTTTTATTATTGTACATTGTATTTGTCATCATGATGTCATTTATATATGGTTGTCGAAGATGATCTGCTCACAGAGTAAATGGTTACGGCTTTGGGATTTCACTTCTTGGATCTTTTATGAAGAGGGTTTTTATGTTGTTGATTTTTATTCAGCTAGTGTGCTGTAGCATCAAAGATATATATCTGATGGGCATTCATAAAATAAAGTGAAAATATATTTGAAATTTTGGACTTGAGATGTTTGGTGGAACTGTAGCCTATGCTGAACATTGCAGGTCCGTGGTGGTGACTGGAGCTTTTCACTGCCATCAAATTGCATCTTTTTACACCTCCTTATTTTTTTCCCTTTCTCTCTCCATATGGTTTCCAATCTATAATTGCAGTTCTTTCTCCAGAACATAATTTCTTCCTTCATCACTGGACCCATATCTCTATAATGTCAAAATGCCTTAATTTGTTAACTATATTTAATTTTACTTAATCCACAGAGGATTTGTTTAATTCTCTTCCCTTTCTTTTTTACTTTCCAAATAAAGCAGAGAGTAGCACTTTTTTTGTCAGCTCTAATAGACTTTGCAGTATGACCGTTTTCAGCTCTGCTTCCAAATGGTTTCTCATAATATTCTTCAAAATTAATCTAGGCAATCTAATAGCATATCTGGTGCGATGCTAACATAGTGGGATACAAACTAGTACTGTACACTTTATCTTAAAATAAGAAAACTACATTTTCCAACAAGCAAGATAAAAGTGGCGTATTTTAGTTGATTTCTACTATTCTTTTTTTTTCTGTTAAAGATATAGTAGAGAGGGGAAGTTTCCATTTTCCCATAAGAGTCAAATTATGGAAACCTTTAACATTTCATTAAGAAATCAGCTTCCTGTGACCTCTTCTGGTATTCTGCCAAAATATACTTAAGCAACGTCCCCTTTTTCTCCCACATGGAATCACATCAGAAACTGTTACTTGATGCCATAAAACAATGTGAATCAGTCTCTTATGTTCACTTGATTAAATGGAATGCATTTTATTGCTGCATTTGCATGCTTTTCTTTGAAATTTGGAGTCAAGCAACCGAATGTCTTTGAGGATTAAGCACATTTTAGTGGTGTCTCTGTGTAAATTATTGGCAAATTAGCAGAATGTAATTGTCTTAGCATTGACAGTGCTTGCTAGGGGGGAAATGTGTAAAGAATGTATTCTGTCTTGGCTCTGATTATGTTGCTTGATGTTTGTAATATACAATATGATTGATTAAGAGTCTAGGTTTTGGGAAAATTAGGTGTCTTAGAGCCGTGGTGGAAAGTTACTGAGTAGCATCAAAGAGCTGTCATCTTTGTTCAAAGAAAGGATTTGACTAAATGCTCTTGTTCTTGTTCTCTCTTTTGTTCTGAGACTCTGTTAGTAAATGGGAAAATCTGCAGTTTTTGGTATTCCTGTCCTGCCAGAGCCAGTAGTACCCATAAAATGGAGATACCTTCTTATAATCAGATAAGATAGTAGCAGATGTTATTGTTTAGGAGCCAGTGGTTGTTGACTCATCTCTAGCAGTGGCCAGCACAAATGCTTCAATGTTAGAGTGAAAGTAGCTACCATTGGCATGTCAATAGGGATAACATTTCTTTTTAAGCAAGGAATGCTACTGGTTGGTCCATATGATAGAATCATAGAGTACTTTGGGTTGGAGGGGACCTTTGAAGGTCATTTAATCGAACCTCCCCCTCACCCCACAATGAACATGTACATCTTCAACTATATTGTATTGCTCAGAACCTGGTCTAACCTGACCATGAATTTTTCCGTAGTGGAACATCTGGGCAACCTGTTCTAGTGTTTACCACCCTCATCATAAAAAAAAAATTTCCATCTATCTAGTTGGAATTTACCCTTTTTTTAGTTTAAAACCATTGCCCCTTGTCCTATCACATCAGACCCTGCTAAAAAGTTTGTCCTCATCTTTCTTATAGATTCCCTTTACATATGGAAAGGCTGTAGTAAGGTCACCCTGGAGCCTCTTCTTCTGCAGGCTTAACAATGCAACTCTCTCAGTCTTTCAGGAAATGCATTCCATCCCCCTGACCATTTTTGTGACCCTGCTCTGGACCCACTTCAACAGGTCCATGTTTTACCCATGCTGATGACTCCAGAGCTGGATGCAATGCTCCAGATGGTGTCTCACCAGAGCAGAGTAGAGGGGCAGAATCACCTTCCCCAACCTGCTGGCCACGTTGCTTCTGATGCAGCTCAAGATACCATTGGCCTTCTGGGCTTCGAGTGCACATTGCCACCTCACATCCAGTTTTTCATCCACCAGTACTCTCAAGTCCTTTTTGGCAGAGCTGCTCTCAATCCTTTCATTCCCCAGCCATCATGAAGCATGAAGGTCTTAAATAGTTATTCTAGGTAATGTAAGAGGGAATGATAACTTCTAGAGAAAACTTGGGAAATTTTTCTTATCTTTGTTGGTGTTTGCTCAGACTTTCCCCTTGTATACTTTTTTTTCACTGAATCCCCTTCTTTTGATTTCTTACTGCTTTTGGATGTTTTCAAACTCTGCTTCTTTGGCGAGCATGTAAGGAGATAGGAACAGAAATAAAAGGAGGTCAGACTCATCCTAAAATGTACAGTGTGTGTCACAATATATGGTGACGTTGTCCCCATCCACCTGGTTGGATGTGCCCACACTCAATACATGCAGCAGGAACAAAAGAGACACGAGAAATGAGTTGCTCATAAGCTGCCACCATGTTTTGTTTTTTCTTCCTCATCAGGAAGAAAATTCTAAGGTCCCATGTCCTGTGAGGTTTGTGCTCTAACATCATCTAAAAACCTAAAGAAGTTCTGTTGAAGTGTGTTTGCTTAAATAAAAGGCATGCAAGCAGGACCTCTGAGAGCTTTGGTGTTACATATGGCTCGTTCCTGTCCTTGCTTCCTTCCATGTTTAAAATTGCAACATGCTAGAAAGTCGCTCTCTTTAGGGGTAACGTACTTGTTTTTCTGGCTGGTTCTAGGCAGTGGTGAAGTCATTATCTGTATTCCCATTCTTGTCTCCAAAGGAGGGGTCGGTGTGTGTACAATATTGGCACTGCTGATGAGAGAGAAGCCCCTTTCTGACCTTGCCATTTCTTACAGGCAGAAGAAGTGAGAAGATTGGCACTCAAGGGCTCCCCGACCTTTGCTTTCTATTTATCCCCTTCTTATTGCAAAATCAGCCCAGCTTGGCGTTGGCCTCTTTTCTTCTTGCAGTGACAAAACTCAGCCTTACCTACATTGCTGAGAAGCTTTGAGGTGCCACTGGATAAACAGCTTCTGCCTTTCGTCTTGCAGACTGCAAGCATTAATGAGTAGGCAATGGCATCAGAGACATCAGACTGTGTTTGGTGATGAGTTAAGGGTTTGTTTTGGTCTCCCTTACTCTCTGTGTGCTAATTGAGTGAAGGGTTGCAGATTTTTGGGATCTGTTTTGTTCAGGTAAAATATGTCATGTTTTAAATAGGTTTTGATCATTTTTCAATTTGAAAAGAGGATTCCTTTTGAAATTTCTTTGGCTATGACTGAAATCAGTTGTGTTCAATTAATTGAGGAAAACCACTTGAAGACAAAAGTAAAGTGTTTTGCCACAGTATATTTTGGTTTTACTTTCACATTTCACACACAACTTAAAAAAGAAACACTTCTCCTACAAAAAACCCCAACCAAACAAAAACTAAAACCAAGAACAAAACCAAAACCAACGTGAAACCTTGTTTACTTCAGATTGACCTGTGGTGATTTTGTTGAGTTCTACTTTTCTGCTCAGTTAACACATAAAAACTGATCTTTTTTTCATAAACCTTTCTGCACTCTTGATTTGTATCTGAGGGCTAAGACACTCTGAAGTTACGGCTTCTGAATGAAGAGCTAAACTTTTCTGCAGCCTCCAGTAAGGCGCCATAGGTGCTGGGTTAAACCTTGCTCTTGTATCCAGCGTTTCACCCCCCTAGTGACTGGAAAAAGGGAAACATTGCACCCATTTTTTAAAAGGAACCTGGGAACTATCGACCTGTCAGCCTCCCCTCTGTACCCGGGGAGATCATGGTACAGATACCCCTAGAAGCTATGCTAAGACCCATGGAGGACAGAGAGGTGAGACAGCCAGCATGGCTTCACCAAGGCCAAGTCCTGCCTAACCAACCTCGTGACCTTCTATGATGGGAGTGACTACATCAGTGGACAAGGGAAGGAAGAGCTATGGATGTTGTCTATCTGGACTTCTGTAAGGTTTTTGACACAGTCCCCCACATCATCCTTCTGTCTAAATTGAAGAGATGTGGATTTGATGTGTGGACGATGTTACCCAGAGAGATGGCAGATGCCCCAGCCCTGGAAGCATTCAAGGTCGGGTTGGACAGGGCTCGCAGCAACCTAATATAGTTGATGTCCCTGCTTATTGCAGGGGGGTTGGACTAGATGACCTTTAAAGTCCCTTCCAACCCAGACTATTCTATGTTTTCACCCTGGTTTGGCTGCATGCAGGCCTCAGAGTAGTGTGATGACTCCTCAGGCTCACAGCCAAGGTACTTGGACTACCCTCCACCAAGCAAGGATGTGAGACAGGACCCACTGTGCTTTGAGGTGAATTACTCAAATCTTTATATATGATTGGGCAATAAAGATATCAGAAGAGGTTTGTACTCTGAAGCCAAGTTTTGTACCAACGGGAACAAAAGCTATAAACTGTTTAAATACAGAAACTAAAGCGATGATGTGAAACAACATAAAAAAAAAAAAACTAAGCCCTGTCTCAAGAGATTTTCATGCCAGTGCAAAACCTCTGCCAGACTTTAATAATTTTCCTGGTTTTTTACTGTGTTTTGATTACTGTGTTACTTGAATCATCAGGCAATACCAGATAATATGCATCCCTGGATGTCAACTGGAAAGTTGTGAAAAGGTTGAAAGACAAAACCAAGTGAAATACAAGAATGTTGGGAACATTTGGTGAGGCTGCAACTCCAGAGCTCCCTGTGTTTGTTTTTCGTTTTTTTCTTTTGTATGAAAAACTCTTATACAAGTGGCTTTCAAACAACCTACGTATTCATAACACAGGTTCGGACACAGAAGTTGCATCATTTTCTCAATCGTGCTATCAAAATGTATAAAAACTCTGGGACTGTAAGATCCTCCTGCTATAAATTAGCTTCAGTAATACAAATTTATTTTCTAGGGGTGGAATTCATCTCACACAGTGCCTTTATTTTCAGTGCAAACTTTGTCATCTGAACAAGCTGTTCTAGCCTTTGTTTGGAAAGACTCATCTCAGCCTAAAGTAGCAGGCTGGGATAAGGCAGAGGAATTGTGCTTACTTCTCTCCACTGAGTACACAGGCAGAAGAAATTGACAATATCATATGTCTCATATGTATTTATACTAATGAATGCTAGGTAAGGTGGATTTCACCGTTGCTTTCCATAAAAACTGAGAACACATTGTCATTGGCTTATGCATTTTTAAGAGCTCCATACAGATAATGTAGATGCATGGACATCAGCATTATATCAGATATTCTGACCATTTGTCATACCATGAATAACTTGCTAATGCACAAAAGAACACACAAAATCAAATGAATGTAGCTGTGCATCCTGAGATGCTTTAAGGGGTCTTGATTTAGAAAGCAAGACTCCCAGCCTGTCAAAGCTTGACCCCTGTGTAGACCAAGCCCAAAACATTTGGCACTCCAGGGCTTGTGGAGAGAAGGAAGCTGGATGCGGGGCTCTGCATGTAATGTGGGCTGAACAATGTCTGTTTTGGGGAAAGTCACAGGGATTTTTGGACTAGACAGCTCCATTATGCAGAAACTTAAATAGCAGGCTGTGTAGTCAGTCGCAGAAGTGTTGACATCAAGAGGTCTTTGCTGATTGACATGTGAATGTTAAAAAAACCAAATAGGCATCTATCTGTGAGTAGGAATTTTAAGAACCTGTGTGTTTAATTTTTGCATTCAAAATAACAGCGACTTCCTTTGCCAGTTCAGTTCTAAGGACTTGCACCTTTCCAGAAATGTGTAAAAACATCTGCAAGTGCAGGAGAACTGAACTCCAGAGAACTTGTACATCCAACAGTGTGTGTCTCTGTGTCTGCCTTTCAAGCCTCAGTGGTGTTGTCTTTGAAGTCAATGAGAATTTTGCTATTGACCTCAGCAGGAATGAGATCAACGGGAAGAAGCCCTTAGGTAAATATGCCCAGATGCATTAATCAAAGGTGTGTTTGTTTCCTTAATGACTTATTGGACTGGGCAGAAGGGAGGATTTGAGATTGTTTCAATGAAGTGAGGGTGGCCTTAGTAATAAAGCTATAAAAGCCAGACTTTAAAAGTATTTTGAAACTATCTAAGTGTGTGTCTTGAATGATTTGGTTTGAATGCAAAGGTCACCCCAGAGGTCTGTGTAAATATCTTACGGATTTCTTTCTTTTGACTTTTTTGGTTTGTTTCTAAAGGGCTCCAATTACCTTTCATGACATCATTGATGCAGATAAACTGAACCATCTTTATTTTGGTTGGAGGTATGAAACTGTCTTAGCTAATTTTATGACTGATTTTCTTCCATTTCTTTGCCAACCTAATCTAAAATCTCTTTGCTTTTTATACGTTACTAATCAATTGTGTGCATGGCAGCATTAAGTCATACCGAATGAGTGAAACAGGGATCAATTTTTTCCTAGTATCTCATTGAGATTCAATTAGACATTTTCACTTTTGAAAATTACCCTTCAGTTTAATAACAAAAAGAGCACTTGAGATGCTTTAATAATGGGCATTTTTTTATGGAGAGAGGATTTTTACTTGACCCTGGCAAAGCATTCATCATAAGCACATACTACATGATATGGATTTTGTTAAACAAGCAAAGACCCTTACGTAGATACATGTGTACACACACTAGAGCTGCAGACTTTTTATCGTTTATACTTATCCTGGTGTTTAGAGAGATGTGATGACCTTAAGTGAGGTCATCTAAGTGAGGAAGAAACAAAAATGAAACCATGCTGAAAAACTTTTATCTTTTTATTATTGGTGCCTTTACATTAATACTGCTGTTTTGTGCTGAGAAACCCAATCTGTTACACGTAAGGTAACTGTAATATACAACATAGAAATGCAATCTAAATTAATTACAACAAGGAGCTACAAAAAAATTTTGTAGGAAAGAAGTCACCTAACACTGCAGCTGTGCTTGCAACAATTCACTCCCTTACTGCAGGACTATGCACATTGTGAACCATGGTTATTTACATGTCCCTTACAACTGTTAACAACAGAGGGGCTAAAATCAGTCTAAAAAGTTCCAGAACATCACTATATACTGTACAATCCTCAAAAATAATTTATTACACTGTTTCTAAAAAAAGATACTAGTTTTGTTTTGATTTCTTTTGTTTTCTGGTGTTTTCCGGACTGCACAACATGTGCAAAATTTTGCCTAACAGTCTAAAAACTCAAGAACTGAACTGCAAGTCACAATTACAGAGATGAAGTAGTGGAGTCCAGAACTTCCCTTCCGTTGCAGACGGTTGGCACGTACATACTGGCAGATGCTGAAAGAAAAAGAGAAGGGAAAATCACCTGACTTCAGGGCAGACAAAAATGACAGGATTAGAATTTTTGTTGGACTGGACCACCTCAGCCAATTTAACTTAGATGCCCAATGTTACTCTTTGTGACTCCACTGATGGAGGCACTGCTTGCACCTCTACAAGGCAATTCAGACCTGAGGCTGAAGCATCCTCTGGAGGAACCTGATTTCTCTTTGCTGATTGTTGAGAGCACTTAGGGAGACTAAGCTCCAAGAAGTGTCTGAATAAAATACATGTAGGTTTTATGATGTTTCTGGGTCACTGGGTCTCACTTTATAGCACTTTGCTTGGTAGTGTGAATTAATATAGATAGAGTGATGCTAAGATATCTCTGTAGAATAAGAAGTGAACCTTTGGATTTTTGTGTTTTATTGTCCAGAAATGGTTCAAGCTTTCACATAATTGGAATGAGCATTCCTGAAATAAAACATATACATTTTTAAATCCAGGAGAGAATCCACCTCTGTACGCTAAAACTGTGCTGAGCTATCTTTTAATTAAAAAAAAATAAATTATATGCATTTGTTGGATGGAGTGAAGAAATTTTTGAATAACAATTTGAATGCAAGATTATTTCTTGCCTAATCCCAGAATGTTTTCTGGTCATAGTATCCTTCATTTCTAGGAGCTCTGGATCAGCATTCAATATGCATCCAGAGGGGAGGGCCAGATTCTAATACCCTTGCCTACATTGCCTATTATTTTATTCTTCATTTTTTTCTCACTTTGGTGATACAAGATGACAATAGAATCTGTGTATCAGTATCTGTTTCTAAATGTATTTGTATTTTGACTGTAGGATATACTACCATTCTGCTAAAGCCTCGTGGATTTTAATTTAAAAGCAAGCTAGTTTGTCTGTCTTTGTTGAAATTATCCGTTGGGCATCAGAAATGTGTTTTCAGATACTCTGTGACGTCTCTGCTCATGGCATCATAAAGCTGTTTTTTGAAAGATACATTAGGTTAATGATAACAGTGACCCAGAGAAATGTGGTGCCTTCATCAAAGAGAACACATGGCAAGCAATGACTTAGTAAACTCAATCATCCAGTGTAAAAAGCAATTTATGCAGCTGACAAGGGCATGCTCAGTCTTCCAAAACTGGTGCTGGCTACACTCTCAGCTGCAGACTGGTTCTCTAAAGATGCTTAGCATGATTTTCAGAACAGATCATTCTTTCCTCAAATCAGCTACTACTTCTAATTTGTTCATTGACTAAATAAATATAAATGGAACTTAGAACTGCTTTAACAGGAAAAATTTAGAGGCACCTATTGGACTAAGCTACTATTTAGAGGGCAGGACATGTTCCTGATAAACATGTGAGCCAAGAATGAGACTGTTCTGAATTGGGTAAATGGAGCTTGACCTCTCCCAACTTGGATATGTGTTGTGAGTCACATGTATGAAAGCAATCATTTGTAGGTAAAAGGGCAAATATTGTTAGCAAATAGAAAAATCAGTACTACTTAGGGGACCTGATTCAAATCCCTGTTTTACTGCAATATGACAATAGGCCAAAGCATTTTGTTTCTGTAAACATCAGTCATCTATCCAGCATGTTTTTAGCTTCAGGGTTTTTTTGAAGTCCGACTTATTGAAGAGTATGAATAGCTCAAATATTACAACTGGATCAGGAGGATGTCAAAGTTGGAAAGAGAAATATGGAGGTAGAGGAGAAACATGTGGCCATGTTTTTCAGTTCCCAGGCTTCCTTCACATCACGTGGCTCTCTTGTAGTCCTGGGAGGCAGTTGTTAATTCTGCTGCGCAAAATGTTCACACTTGAGTATCCAGCTCTCTCTGAGCCTGAACAAAGGATCTTACTTTTCCTTACAGACCTTGGCAATGTTTATCATGGGCCCTGCAGCATTCTGAGTTCTAAATCATGTCTTGCAGTAGCAGCCAAGGGGTTTCCTAAAATATTGCCGGACCTGCTACAGACACTTCACCTCCATTTTGCCTTGCATTGGGGCCAAGGAAAAACCTGTGACGTGACCAGAAGTCTTGATTTATCTGCAATTCATGCTTTTGATCTCCTCTTTACTGACTGTTCCTCATTTTGATTAGATAATCCAAGGCAAAGAAGCAGAACTTAGCACTGCTGTGGGCACCTTTCAGCATGCTTGTTTGCTACCGATTCGAACTTGCTTTCTGTGTACCACATCCTTGACTCATGCTCACAGCTGGACAACTGGAGGTTAATCATGTATAAAAGCCATATATTGGGGATAGTTTGGAGCAAGGCTTGACAAAGTAAGTGCTGAGAGAGAAAATTTACCAGCCTGGCTATAAATAGTAGATTCAACTCTTTTTCTGACCCCTATGGAGGATGCCTGGAGGAGCTGAAATCTGTGTGATGCTCTCCATGTGGATATAACTTGGATGAATGACACCTTCTGGGTGTAAAGGCTCAGCCTGAATCATGTAGGTGCTTAAAGCAGTCCTGAGCTCTCTGGGAAGCTTTATGAGTGCTGACCTGCTACCTTATTGGTATATCTCTGCCAAGCCCATAAAGCAGGCCAAGACTGTGTTTCCCCTGGGGAAAACACCGCAGGGGAAGCAGAATTATGCAGCTCTCGCCAAGCGTGAATTTGTGGATTCAATTAAATGTGGATGGCCTCTTCAGCTGAAATCTGTATACTTTTTTAGTCCGGATTTCAGCTGCCAGAATGATCAAACCTCAGTGCCTCTAAAACAAGTTTCATTGCTTAGCAGTCAACAATTCACTTCTACTTGCTTTCTGCAGAGAAAGTAGCATAGAAGAGGACCTGCATTTGAATGACTACATGAGATACTCAGTTTAGCTCTCATGACCACTACCAAACTGCAGTTTTATAGGTGACCATTGACTCAGGCCCTCCCTTTACTGCTCAGTTTACGTTTGTAATTGCAATATACATTTAGAACTAATACTTAACACCACCCAACAGCATCATGAGTGTCACTTAATTTTTCTTACAGTGTTTCACAGTTCATGGAACTGTGTTAAAGACTGTGAGTCATTTGCTGTTCATGACCCACTACGCTCATGGTATTAATGACCTACAGAGTGAAGAGGTGGTGGCACACCTGAGATGCAATGGAGGTGGGAATCCATTGATACAGGAAACACACTGCCCATTCTAGCAGCTTGGGTACTTCTGTCCTCTAAAGCTCTGATGATGATCAAGAGCTTGCTTTTCAGATGTTGTGGTTACTAGAATGCCTAGGAAGTAATTTTGTTCAGTCTCATACTAAGCAGTTTTTGACTGATAAAAAAAATCAAGACCAAAATAAAAACAAGCTGACAGCCCTGGGACTGATGAAAGGAATATTTTAGACATGGATTCGAAACCATTTGGATTAAAACCCTTTTTAGAGGTGTATAAATGACTAAACAATTAAAACCAATGAAAATTTAAAATAAAATGGAAGGGAGTTAGGGAAAATTTGGTGCTATGATAGACAATGAATTCTCAGGCTTATTTTCCTAAAACTGTGATGAAAACTATAAGGCTTTTCCCATTTTATGTGATGGACTTTTTAGTTATGCTTCCAGGTCCATATCTTGCCATGGACCGAAAAGACAAAGATCAGTTAAGTTAATCAGTTAAGTGTAAGCATGAAAATTAAATGACTGTAATCACCTTTCTAAACAATGAAGCAGCAAAAGGCTGTAAATCTGGATTTTTACACTGTTCCTAATGTCTTAAAGCTATTCACAAACCATGAAGAGTAGTAAAGATGTGCACTGAGGATGTCTTTCAGTTGCATCTGTGCTTGCACACACATGTTGTCAAGCTGTTATAATAAAAATATCAAATTCCAAAATGCAGTCCTGTTAAAAGTGTCCATGAATCAAGTGATTTCTGACTAAAGTTATTCTGTAGTATGAGAGAATTAAAACTTGGTAAAACTACTTACACAAAATTCATAAGGGATGAAAATAATCTCATGGGACTTACCATTTCATCAGGAGATGAAACTTCTAAAAGTTATTGGAAATCCATTGGTCTTGCAAATTCAGCCCTTTTGGGGGTGCTCAGCACTTCAGGTACTTAGGGCCATCTCACCTTTCTTGGTTTAAGTTTTACAAAACAACAAGGAAATTTTGAGATCTGGTGTCAGGACTGGGCACAGTCCTGCCTCTGATGAGATAAGGACAGGTAAATCTACAAGGCTGCTTTCTTGTTAAGGCACCTTGGGCATTCATGACGTGGTATGGTTTGGGTTGGGAGAGCCAGAGATGGTGGGGATTCCTTTATGTCCTAACCTTTTCCAGTATGGTACACAGCAGGCTCCCATGTTCCTTCCACATTCTGTCTGAAATCTGAAGCACCAAAGGATCCTAGACAGATTTGAAATTTAGGTAATATTCAAAAACCTGAAGATAGGTTAGGGTGAACTTGCTGGCAAGCATTGATCTGTGTCCCCCATTTCCACTATTTTTTATTCCTTGCCACTTTCCAGTTGTAGTGTGCTTTTCCAATTAGCTTTCCAGGTTAGACGTGGTGTCTGAAGAGCTCAATGAACAAGGTGCTCTGTGCTCCCATCTTGGACTATTTAAGGTTGACAAGAAAAAAACCCACAGAGGTGACCTATTTTTTTTTTAATTCCCCCCAACTCTCTAAGCAACTCACCCGGAAAAGGAGTAACAGCCTCAAATCAAAGTCATAGATGTGAATCTGCTTGGAATTAAGAGACTGAAAATGAAGGACAGGAGCGAGGCAGAGAAGATGAGCTGCCCTCGCAAAAGACTACTGATTACTTTTCCTGGCTGTGGAACTTACAAAGGGTATGGCTCACTCTCTGCATACAGATACAGTTTATGCCATCCCTTGTATGCATTTGCTGCAGACTTGGAACCTTTCCCTATAATGCAGGTGCTAAGAGCCATTGAGAGCATGCTGCATTGTGGCCCAGGTCCTGTTGGCATGTCATTTTGACAGGAATACTCCAGGGTAATTTGTTCCTGTCGCTGCTGTTAAGAGTGGCAGTGAACGAGAGGCTCTCCTTGCTTTGTGCAATGGGATGGAGTCAGAGCCTGCTGAAAGATTTCTGCTGGTTTCAGTGAGCTTCAAAGCAGAATCTGAGCTTATCCCCATGGGAGGTGGTTGGGTTTTTCTCTCCAGATACAAATGAAGTGATGCTTTCATGGGGTACATAACCTACCCTATAAAGTTCTTTCTATTGTTGGTAAACCCCCCCTCTTGCTTTTACCCAAACTCATCACAACCCCACATCATTATAGAAAGGTGGCAGTTTTATTACTTACACTGGGAGTAAGTGGTCCCGGTCCCACTGACACTGAACCTGTTGAGATGGAGTCTGTGAGTGACCACGTTCTTCTGGGGCTGGAAGAGGATGATGTGCACCTTGGGCGCGAACAAGCAGCCCAGCACAACAAAGCCGCTCAGACTCACAGAGATGCACATAGTGGTGGTTTGCACCTAGGAGAGAGTGGGCATAAAGCGCCATGTTTCAGTATGGAAAGCTCTGAAATGTAGAATATTAGAGGCATTATCATACAACAACAAGAATCAGAGTCCTGGGGATTCACGCAACATCTGTTGCATCCTTATCTTTTGCACTTCTAGGTTTATGAGTGAAACGCGTGGTGCTGGTGATGCCCTGTGTCTCTGCATATCAGGAGGACTGTGACAGAGTGTGTTCTCCCTCAGTTCAGTGAAAGAAGTAGAGTTTTGCTGTCTTTCTCTCGTACTCCATGTCCTTGATGCCTAAATTGAGCAGGAAGTTGTCTGTAAGACCTGTCGTGCAACAACTGGGCAAAACTGACTGCAGTTGAAACTGGCTTAAATATAACATGGTTTATGTGGGATTAGGTTAGATGCCTCATGCAAAGCCTCTATTTGAAAATGAGTTCAGCCTCCAGACTCAATTCTAATCAGAGAACTTGAACAATCCTTTGCAGGAACATCAGTGCAATTTGGAGTAAACATAAGAGCTAGTGGCATTTGTTAGAGTGGGTCTGAAAGGTGCCCTGACTCTGAGACAGAAGTTTTGGGCTGAGAAATGAATTGTTTGTAAGGTTACACAATTTTAGAATAGCTGCCTTAGGGCATTCGTTAGTGTGACTTTGCTGGCACTATCTTTCTTCTTTTTTGTTCAATGGTATAACCAGTTGCCAGTTTACTGCCTCAGTTTCAGTTTATATTCTTTTCTTCCAAGCAGATTCCTTAATTAAGATGTTGAATTAAAATGCTTTAAACTCTATGCCTTAAATTGAATGGTTATACATCCATGGCTCATTTTTTCTTAGTTACACTTCTGCAGTCCTTTGAGATTATCCTTTTTCCATGGGAATGCTTCTCATACCTCCTTGTCAGAAATAATTGGTGCAAAATGAAAAATAGAGTAGGGAATGGACTTTGTTGCTTTATATATATTGAGCACCAAGTGCTTTGTCAGCAGTTAGTATAATTAATGTGATCATATAATTAATAATCACTCTTTATCCAAGGTATATTTTGCAAGCACCATCAGCTCTCACAGGGCCAGAGATATGGAAGACCACTACATGGGCAGGATGAGAAAGGGACACTAATGTTTCTAGTTGTGCTTTTTCCTTCACATCTCTGCACTTCATCCACAGGATTTGGAGTAACTGCTGGGTGGGTCTTGGCCTGGATATTGACTGAACAGGTCAAACAAGCCTGAGGTTTTCTTGTAAAAGGAGAATAAATTAAGGCAGTAGTTTCAAGGTAAGTTCTCTTCACTGTAACAGCCTACCTCCCCACCCTGCTCTGCTAGGGCCTGTGACTTTCAAAGTAGCTCAGTTGTGCTGACACAATTGTACACTCAATCAGTGAAATTACTTGAGTTAAAAAATAGCCCCATCCAATAGGTTTCCTTTTAACCCAGTAGTTCAGTGTGTAACCTGGCCTCATGGACACCACTGTGCAGGCAAAATTAATGCAATCTTACTAGGGCTCCAGGCAGGAAGGGGTCAAGCTTCTTGAGCCAGAATTGCCCCTAAAGAAAATGCAGGGAGAACTTGCCTAAACAGTAGGAACTTTTGACACCTGATATCATTATAACCAGTTTAACATCCAGACTTTTCCCTTCCTGTGTTATTGCTGCATTTCTTAAGCTTTTGTTTGAGGTGATCAGATTGGGGAGAAGAGAGTGGTTGTGTCAACGTAAGCAAGCTTAATTTAACAGAAAAGAAAGCATGTATGTACTGGGGGCATAGCTATATCATAAACACCTCTCACCTTAACCAGATAGCAGGGTTATTTGGTGGGTGGATCTGTAAGACATACAGTTATATGCCATTCCAGCATATCTAACATACTACTGTCTGGTCCCTGCCATAGAGGGTTCATACAGGGACATTTATGCTTCAGTTTTGGTAGGGATGTGTACTATGTTGAAGTACATTTTTTGTTTGTTCTTTAACTACTACACTGGGGCCAACACCAAATCTCTGGATAAATTTCCAGGAGGTCTCTCTCTTTTCTTTCAGAAGAGTAAGTCCCAAGTGAAGCTTGTGCTTAATAATTAAATCTCAACCCAGTAAACCTTATTCTTTTTCCATTGCTACTATTATGTTTTTAAGGTTGTTTATTGGTGAGGCCACCAATATTGGTCTACATTAGGATGACACATGATGTTTCAGAGTCAACATTTAACATTGCATGGAAATTATATATGGTTTTTTTAAAGGAAGCTCAGAAGTGTAAAGATCTAGGATGGGATTTTCCAGAAGCTCCTGACACATCATAAAAGTATCCAGTAAAGGTGTTAAAAGTATTTTCTATAAATTTGGTAGGGCTCGAGCTGGTTTATTTGGAACCATACCCTTAAATTAAATGTCTACGGGCAGTTTTGAAAACCCCACACAGGAGATAAGGCTGAAAAATGCTGCTTGAGCAATCAAGACATGCTCCTCTTGACCGTTAGTGTCTGTGCTGCCCACTCATGGGACTGTCTGCACTGATATTATCCTCCTTCTGTGTCTATGTTCCTGATTACTTTGGGTGTTCAGAGCTGTTCCCCAGTGCCTTCCTTAAACTTTTCCTTCATTAGCTTAAAACCATTGTTCACCATTCTAACTTCTCCTGAGACCAAATAATCCCTTTGTCTCTTTTTGTTGCCTTGAAATTTTTTATAGTCTGTTATCACGTCTCCCTGGGTTTACTCTTGTCTAGACTAAATATATTTAGCTCTTTTACTGTCACTCTGTGTGTCTTACTGTGTCATTTGTTATCTATCTTCATTTTCCTGAGTTTTTCAGTACCTTTCCTAAGCTGAGGAAAATAGTTCTAAATATACTGTTTCAGGATGGTCACACTAAAAGTATGTTAAGTGACATTATTAGCTCCACAGTTTGATATGATATGCTATGCTGTGTACATAGTACTGGTAATAACACCACCCTAAACTAATCTACCTTTCTTCTGGGCAGAAAGTTGAATTAATTCACTGCAAACTGCTGTAAGGGCCAACTCCAACAGTCAATTCTCACATCATAATAACCGTGAGATTTCCAGTGAAGCAGATCTGAAACTTTTTCTGAGGCAATTTCCTTCTGTCCAAAAAGATGATTTTATTGAACTTGAAGCTTTGCAAGACTATGTGACAGTTTAAACAATTTGATGTTTTTGAAGTGTGTTGGTGAAGGCTGACCAATATTTTCTGCTTAGTGAGGTATGTGTTTTATTTCCTACGAAGAAGCGAAAAAATAAATTTTATATTCAAGTATAACACGTGTAATTTTTTTTTTTTTAAAAAAACCCATTTCATAGGAAATTTTGAAATTATTTCCTCATTTTTTTCCATTTGGAATAAAATATTGTGTTTGAATGGCAAGCTACATTGCAGAAGACTTGTAAATTGAGTTTTCAATTTAAAACCCACCTTCACCAGATAACCCTTACTGCTCATTCTAGCTAATGATCTACTAGTTTTTTCTGTTAGGTCTATGACTTCATATACTGCAGTACCAGTATGAATACTTAATTCAGTGGCTATGCCTTTATCACAATCAGACTGATGGTACTGACCCCTTCTATGTCTAACTGTATGTGCTCAGTCTGAAATGAGGTTATATATCTTGCTTAGAAATACGCTAAAGTTTGGTAATACACTCAGGTGGACATTATCATTGGAACAGAGCTTGTTTGCAAGGGATGCAGAGGAAAAAGAGAAGTGAAAGAAGCTTCTAGTGATTGATGACAGGGTCCTTTAAGGTGATGCATATGATTTATGGAAACAGATATCCAAAGACTTACTCTGTAGTCACTGGATGTCACATAAAATATGGGGAGAAAGGCCAGCCAAATGATGCACGTTGTGTACATTGTGAAACCGATAAACTTGGCTTCGTTGAAGTTCTCTGGACATTTCCTTGTTTTGAAGGCATATACAGTGCATAAGACTACGAGGATTACATCATATGTTAAGGAAATTAACATACTGGAATCTTTGACATTGCATTTCAATATGACAGTCTCTCTCTTCTCTGGAAGAGTGTATCGCCTGGTGCCGGGGGCCTCCAAGATAAGCCACACAGACACCACAACAATCTGTACCAAAATGAGACTCAGACAGATGAAGACCTGAGAGCTGGGGCTGATGAACTTCGGCCTTTGAGCACCATTCTTTACACCATCAAATATTCTGGCTATGCAGTTTGTTTTTGTCAGAAGGGCAGAGTAGCAAACAGCAAAGGAACTTCCTAGCCCCAAACGACGCAGGGTGCAGATAGCTGGAGAAGGCTTGGCTATGAAGAAGAAAGTCATGCTGTAAGATAGGAAGACCCCAAAGAGCAATATGTAGCACAGTTCACGGCCAGAGGCTTTGACCAAGGGGGTATTGTTGTGCTTAATGAACACTGCAATGACCATAAAAGTACAAATAAAGCCCAGACATGCAATGGTAACAGGACCGATTGCCCAAGCATCTTCCCACTTGATATAGTCTTCTGGTAGGTCGTAACAGCCAGTCAGATCAGCTGTGGGCCATTTTCCAGGCCCACAGTCTGCACAGGTAAATTCGTCAGCCAGGTATTCATAGGTTTCACAGGGAATACAAATCCAACAGCAGACATCTCCTGGTTGCATATTCTTCATCTCATTAGGAGCACAGGGGTCGCTGCACTGGGAGACAGGGACAGAGTTCCTGGACCAGTGGATAGAGTCTGCCTCGAGTGACAAGGTTTCTGCCCAGTGACCAACCTTCACATAGGAGTATCTGCCTCCAGTATATTGGAAATTGAACACATTGTATCTTCCTATTCCATCTCCATAGGCATCAAATTTGACCATACTCTCAGCTGCATTGGGAGGGTTGAACGGAGCTGTGAAAAAAAAGAAATATAGAACGTTATTATCAAAGATGCAGATGGCATTTTTGATCCCTTTGGCAAGTCCAAACACCTGACAACTTACAGAATCCCATTCAAGCGCCAACAGGTAAGTCAAGAGGTCTGTATCTGTCTCATTTTTGAACTTGGAAGAAGTGAAGAACTCAGAACTCTATTTCACTTTACTGCATGAGTTATATTTGCAAATGTGAAGAGTTACGTTAGATTACCAAGGTTCTTACTTTTTTTCCCTGGGTAAAAATGAATTATCCAATTGTTTCTCCTAGTATGTACAAAGAAAGAGAGAATTCTGCTTCTAACTGCAACTCAGCATTATTTGGTGAAATTTGGCTGTAGTGATAAAAGGATATTTAAATGGTCAGATCAATAAAAATCAGTTTTGATGGTCAACAGTCTGGAACACAACTGAATAGGGGATTCATTTTGAGGATGATAAAGAAGTAACTATGAAGTTCCATGCTATTTCTTGCTATGTCTTTTTCACTTCTCCCTGTGTTGTAGGAAGTTTTGAATTCCTACTGTTCTGCTTCAGTTTTACGAGTTTCTGATATTTCTTGCCTGATCTGGGGTTTCCACCATGTGCTGCTTTGATCCTATGTTTTGTTTATTGAATAAATGAAAAAAGCACAAACTTGTTCTATGACCTTCAGTGAAATCAATATTGTAGCACTTCCAACTGGTAAGCTCTGGAGAGTTTCTGTTTTTCCTCCAGCTAAGGTTCATGCAGGGAACGAAGAAATATTAAAAATGGAGGAGGAAATTGCATTTACCATGTGATCTATTGGTCATTTGCTGTAGCATCAAAGGTGAACAGTTTTACAGGCAGGAAGCAAAAGGGTTTTTCTGCCACTGATGGGCAATAAAGGTGATTTCATTCTGCAGTGTCTTTGGTTACAGAGTGGTTCCACTATCATTGCTAAAATAAATCTCTTTCCCTGCATCTGTGCCCATGCTGTGTTTGAGCACAAGCAATAAGGATGCAATATCTTCCTCCACTTCAGTCTCTAGATATTTTGGATTTCTCATAGTAGATTAATTAAACCTCTATAAAATTCTGAGGCCAAATCCTTTCACCTCTGTTCCTGTAGAGGGTTACCTTATTTTGCATGAGTCATAGGGACAGTGTTTTTTTGGCACAGAAGTCCTGATTGGAGGGTTGATGAGTAACCTGCACCTCCTCAGGTGCTGGACTTGGAGGGCATTTCTTTCCCAACTTCTTTCTTATGTTAGGGCAAGGTTGGAGGACAATGCACGCCCAGCTATTTTCTCTTCCGTGTTTGAGACAAGACTCTGTTCTTCCCCCTGCCCTCTCCTGTGTTTTACCACCTCACCTTTGTCAACTACAGGGGTGGAGAGCCATTGTTTGCAGGATTACAGACTAAGTCTGGGTAATCCAGGAATGTGAAAAAGGATTATTTTCTCTTTTTCTTCACTGTTGGTATCTAGATGTATTGCTGTGTAGTCCAATAAGACCTCTGAGAGCACAAAAATTAAGGGCAGCCTAATACTCTCTGAAGTGGCCAGTACTCCTTGAAATATCGTGCTCTAAATTAAATAGGTAGAGAAATTAAAAATATAGGTCAACAAGAAGATTAAGCAGCTTCCCTACTCTCCCTCCTCCTCTTCATGCACAGGCATGCAAACTGTCTCATCCAGGAGTAGCATTAAAATGAAACCATAATGCAGCACTTAACAGCTCTTCAGTAATGTGTTGTCATTGCCAACGTCTTATTTCATTATTCAGAACACTTATATAGATTAACACAGCAGCCCAGTTTTAAGAGCCAATTTATTCACTTCAGTGTTATACAGGCCAGCTTCTGAGGTGTACTCAGAGCCTGTGACTTTTGCTTGCACCAGTGGAGCTGTCAGTAAGCGAGGCAATCTGCAAACTCATTGCGTGGCTTAACTTCCGTCCAGTGCACAAATTCAAGGGCATGAGTACCCCAATGCAGACATGGTCAGGAAAGAGTTTCTCCTGTGTAATATGTTCAAAAATTTCTTAGTTTTTGATAGAATATTTGTCATTTAAATAGACTTGGCAGGTAGGTAAAGCAGGTAATCACATGTATAGTTATCTTGAAGCTCATGCTTATGTTGCCTTCCGTGCGCCTGTTCCCACACGACAAATATGAAGAAAATATTTTTGTACGACAGTATTTTTTAAGTCAACCACAGTTTGTAGCTCGAAACATTCACTTTTAGTGGCTGCTGATAGACGATATTAAATCACACTACTTCAGATGAAGCAGATGAAATCATTTAATGAAACAATATATTAAATTATAATATGGTGAGCCAAAGCCTACAAATGAGCCCACTGGGTGGCAGCAATTAATATACCTATTGATTATAAATAAAATCACTAACACATTTTAACATATATTTATCAACATATTCTAGGTCCTGTAGAACCACTTCCAAAAAGTTATGTTTTTAGAAAATATGATCTAATAATAACCATAAAATACTTCTAGGCAAGAATATAATACCATATGAAAGCAAGACTTTATGTTCAAGATTAAAAGGCATAATTTTTGTATATTGGCAAATGATTTTCTCAAAGATGAAGTATCAGCTATGTCAAAAGTCACTCCGGGAATTTTTTTGGCAGTTAAATTTCAGTTTTGTGAATAACCCCACAATCTTTGTAAGAGGTAATTCTGACAGGTGTTTTTCAGAGTTGCAAACAAGATGTTTTGGATTCGTCCCTTGGGAGATGAGACACAAGACTCTCCGGCTTTACCCTGTTAGCTAAGGGACTATCTGAACAATGATATAAATTTTGTTTGCTTTGAGCTGCATCTTTGAATCTTCTCCTCTCCTTGCACTTTATTAAATGAATTATCCTTATGCAAAGTAATTAACCAAGAGAAATTATATAAAAGAAGTTATCAGGGAAAACAGGATAATTGGAAGTGACTGAAAGATAAACGAGCAATGCTTTGTGCTCCAGCTTGCAGGCAGTTCAGCAATGAAGATGCAACAGCAGTGACATTTATGAGAACAGGTGAAACACTCAGGTGTACAGATTGCAGAAGACAGAAACCTATGGAGCCATGATGCAGGCAGCCCACCTCTATCAGCTGACTGAAGGAATCCTATTGAAGGAGAAGGTTGCCATTGTGTAAGTTGAGGATAAACTCCTTCAGCTTCAGATAAAAGAGGAAAGACTGTGTAGTTTTATGACTGTTTTAGTAGCAGATATAGAAAAGAACATAAAATAATGTCATAGCTTTTATGTAGTGAATTATGTAATTTTGTTTTCATCTTTCCACAGTGGGATCATCTTTTCCAACAGTCACATAACTTTAAAGTATGTGCTTCTGTGCTTTTAAAAGCTGGTAGTTACCTTATTTATTATTTTTGATACCAGTGATGTACAGCTCTTGGTGACGTGAAAGAATTCAAAAAGCAAGTGCTGAAGGGAGGATTTATTTTCTTATTGGCCAAACCCATTATTTTAAGGGGCAGTATGAAAATATTTTTTTAAATGCTTCCTATTCCTCACATTGGCTCAGCTGGGTGGAAAACTCCAGGATCTTTTAACCATCAATGAGAAGATGAAGAAAACAAAGAGGTTTTAATCCTAAATAGACACAGAGAAAGTTTAAAGAGACAGGGCAGCCTATGAAAAATAAACATCATCTTAAGTGGCTTGGAATCAGACTGACTTTTATTTGCCAGCACTATTGTTGGGTCAGGGAAGATATTTTGTGTACAGAGTCTTCCATGTATCTGTCATGGAACTGAGTGTATAGATGTTGTCTTATAGAAAATATTATCTGCAGAACTTCCTGGTAGGAATGATGACAGTCATGCTTAGATCTGAGACCATCTTTCATATCCAATGAAACACATATTTGTTCTCTGCTTGCAGAGTGTATTCTTTCAAAACAAGCTACAGATCAGTGGCACAGCTCATTTGATAGGAGGCAATTCATTAATAACAAGGCTTGATGAAAGCTCTGTGGTTTTTCAGCTCGGCAGTTTGTAAAGCTGTGGGATTTCATGTGGTTCAGAAAGAAATGTAAAAAGGACTATTGTGTGCAGCAAAGGTACCTTCTTCAATGACTTGTTGGCCCCAAGACTTTCAGACAATGAGGAGATCATGATTAAAAAGAAATGCAAATGTATAGAGGGAGAAGGCTGGAGTTTCTAAAAAGTTGAGTAAAACCTCCTTAGTCTCACTAGATGGTGCTGCAAAAATTCTGAACTTCTGATTTAAGACTGAAAACCATGGCATTTGTTTATGTAATGGAAAAATATATATTTTTTAATGACCCCTGCTCCTTCCTGTTGCATATCCTGGGCAATACCTTATTAAAGCACTATAAGGAAAAGCCTTAATAATAATAGAACAACAGGATATGGCACGTTTATCCAACAGACTCATCTGTGTGTGTAATGCATTGCAAAGCATCACAAAAGATCCTGAGAATGCATACATCTCTTAATTTTCTTTTATTTTTAGCTAGATATGGTATTCTGAGGTCAAAGTGATATATTTCTGCTTGGCCGAACACCCGATGCACCCATTCTTGTTTCCATCTCAGTATAACGCAGCTGTTTTCACATCTGATTCCAGAAGGAACATTGAAATTTCGTGATTTAAAAGATAATATAGGGAAAGCTCAGAGTGAAGTGTCACTAAATTGTACCTCTCCACAATTAGTAAATAATGAATGGCTTAAAATTCAGTTTTCACGGAGAAAAGTAGTCACTTTTAACCTCTGCATTATTGTTCTGGATGTGTTTGGGCCACATGCAGTATTGCTTCTCATTCAAGAAATGAATGAGACTGATGAGATTTAATGTTCCTGTCTATGTCTACAGACTTTTCTATTCAGCTCTGAAGTTTCTCTCTCAGCTTAGAAACTTGCTTGTTTTAGGGAATGTTAGTGCGTCTTAGACCGCTACAGCACTGCTATTAGGCAAAAGTAGAAATGTTTCCCCAGGCTTAGTTGCAGAGATCTATCACACGTTTATCTGTATATGAGTCAGTTATCTCAAGCTTCTGTCCTGCAAAAAAGAATGTGTGTTTCTAGTCTTGACCTTAGAGTAGGTATCTAGGATAGCGCAGCTGAGCTGTACTCGTTTTTTTCCTGCTGGCCATAATGAGAATAACTAGCTAAAGTACATCTGCAGCTTATGTATCAGAAATTAGATGAGGTGAGTATCACCAATATTTGGAACAGGAAGGCTCACAGCTGGAGCGCCAAGTGGTAGCAACTTGTACAAGCTCTCTGCAATGTACCTGTGAAAAGCTGTCAGAGAGGATGGACTGGGAGAAAAGTAATGTGGACACTGGCAAAACAAACTAAGAAATGTCCAAGAGATTAGAGAGATTAATTCAGCTTGTCGCTCTCCTCGGCCTGGCTGAACGCAGCAGTCCCTAGCTACCTTTCCTGTGAAACACTTGCCTCAAGCATAATGTTTTACATTTTCAGGTGTGTGTTGTCATCTCACTTTGTGGCTCTTGGGCATATGTGTGGTCTTTAGGACTCAGGGAGAATGACCTATTTGCTAAGGTACAACCCTTCACCAGGAAATTATGAAATTGCTCTTATTTTTAAAGGAAATATAAAGAATTAAAAAGGGGATTTCTGATTCCTTAAAGGATTAGGAGTTTGAGGCATGGAAAAGAGAGAACATGTAAATGTATCCCCTGAAATTAAGAAAATGTCTTGAAGTTCTTTTCATTAAAGCTGCATTAGTCCAACTTTAAAATAAATTAAGCAATCATGAAAAAGCATCCAAGTTGGTTTTATTTTTTTAATAAGTCTGCTAGGTTTATAATTGATATGAATGATTTGTGAGAGTCCAACATAGCAATGCCTTTCAATTTGTATCACTCTTTTAATTTAAGATTATCCGCTTTAGGAAATGGCTGGCAAAGGGCTAAAATGCATGCAAGGTAATTTCTACTAGCAATCAACTTAGAATTACAAAGGAAATTAAACCATGACTTTAAACTGCTTAAGTCCTCCCGCAGGCCAACTGGTTATTTTGTAAATAGAAGTTAAGGGAAACCAATCCCATTATGAAGAATTATGGCCACTCTTAGAATGTCAACACAAAAGCTCAGGAGTTGGAACTGTAAGTTCTGAGCTGGCCTTTAATATATCTTGGCCTGCATTGGTTTGATAAAAAAATGTTCACCGATGAGCTATCTGCCACTTGCTGAACATTCAAATAGCTTTCAGAGCTTGAGTTTTCAGCTGGGACTTTCTGTCAGTCCCAGCTTTATGAGTTTCCTGTGTCTGATTTGGACTTCTGCGTGACAGACATTCTCATCTAACCTCAGTGCTGGGAGCTGCTGCTGTGCCTTACCCCTCTCTTCTTGATGCATATGTGATACAGCTGATAGAGGCCGAAGTTGTGTTTTAATTATGCTAAAATTAACTTTTGGACTAAATGGGGGAATCAAGCTACGTCACAGGGCTCTGAATCTTTCTGGTTTTGGAGGCACCATTCCATGACGGAATTTCCAACCCCCAAACTGCATACGGTAGCTAATGTCTGAGGAAGTGTTGAATATCTAATAATATATTTTTGTCTTTTGTCAGCCTGAAGGAAATATGAATAGTTTCTGTTTTCGAGATACTAAGGGAAGTTGGTTAAAATATTTTCTCCTCTGTGGGGACTTGAGGATTAGAGAGGTGTTACTAGAAAGTGCTCTGAATAATTTAGTTAGGTAGTTTGCCCTTAGAGATCAGGACCAAACGAACCATGAAATAGACCCTCTGGCTGTTAATTCCTAATTGACTTGATATGAAGAAACTCCCAATGCAGGTTAGCTGACATAGATTTAATTAGTTATAATGCAATACTTTTATCTAGTAGTAGTAATACCGTAGCTGTGATGTTCTAAGATTCAAGAAATTTCAAGCCCATAAGAAAGACAGTATTATTTATTAGGCTAGTCTATAGATGGAAGAAGTGCACAAGCTTTTGGACACAAGGTCACTTGACTAGATCGTCAGAAAAATTGATCAATAAATTTGATCTTCCATTACTTTGAAGGAATAGCTCTGCTTGGAGCTCAGTATATCAGGTTTTTATTTCCTCCTGGAAACAAAATTTCACTTTACAAACAGCCTCATTACTACCTATTTGCAGAGTGGTTGCTGCGAGATTTTTGTTCTCTTTTAAAAAATGTATAGTTTAGAAACAGAAGGTCTGATCAAGATGCAAGACAAGATACAGCAAAGAGACATTATGACAAAAGCTTCTTTTTTCTTTTCCCAGGTATGTGGGCAGTCTAATAAATGTATTGCCTCTTCCTACAAATCTTATGACTCTATGCTATTATTTTTGTTAAGAAGCTACTGAAAACTCTCAGTACTCACTCTACAAATTGCTAATAATGAGGAAATTTGTAAAACGAAATTATATTTCCAGTAGGAAAATAAAACCATAAATAGTGAATTCTAAGGAGACCATCTGTTTGAAATAACTGAAACTCAAATTTATTGAACATTTTGTAGGAAGAAAAGGAGTTATAAGATGCTTCAGAACTGGAACAAAGAAATATTATTATGGTGAAACATACACAGGAACCTTTATGCTCCAACTTATGTGGCTCAGATATAATATTTGGCACATCTGACATAATGTTGGTGGAAGACAAAGAAGATTTGGAGTTCGGATGGAAATGTAAATGTTTCACACATCTCATGGTGTAAGATTCTAGGCGGATAAGTTTTGTTTGTGAATATAATATGTGCCTGAAAAAAGTGCCCTATATTTCTTTAACCTAAACTAAATTAGAGTGTCTATATTGGGAGCATAGTTTTCTTATGGAGCTCCTGTAGTCAGAAGAGAGAAACAAGAGCCTCCAAAGGTGGGCTCTGGCTAAAAGGAATTGCCATCAGGAAGGTAAGTAGCTTCCTCCATCTTCAGTTATCAGACTAAGAAGTGGGTTGTGTTGAAGAAGATATGAAAGCTGGATGGCTTGAATTTTGACCACTGATGGATAAATCATCAGGCTAATATTTTCAGTGAGGTCTACCACACACATTAAATGTGACTCATCTCCCTTTTTAAATGTTCAAGTCTGGATTCTCTTTTTACTCATTTCCAAATAATAATGCAACAGCTATCAGTATATATCTACTAAAATGACAAGTTAAGTCAATATTCAATACTGTGTATCTCGTGAACGAGTAACTACTGAGACAGCGTTTGAGAGGTGAAAGTGGGCTGCCTGCAACAATGAATTGCAGTAAAAAAACAGGGAGATAAAGGATAATAATTCCTGGCTTTTAAGGTTATTCTTGCATACCACAAATCAGCTACAAAGGTAGCCAGTCACCTCTCCCAACACCATCTGAGTTCATTGGTGTGCATTATCCTACAACATGAAAGCTGCATGTCCTATTGATACTTGCAAATTCTTCTGCTCTCAAGAGGAAAAGATAAAGCTGAGAGCTCATGATCATTTTTGCTAATGTTTTCCTCCACTGAATCAGTTCAGCACAGCAATAGCAATCACTCCTCAGGGGGAAATGTAAAAAGAAAATGTTGATTTATTTGCCTGTTTAATGGCGGAAGCAGAGACACGGTGATAAGCTTAGACTGATAAAGTGTTTCAGAGATCTGGAAGGACATTAACAGCACTGCCTTAAACCTTTGTCTGACATGAGGTATTTTTTTCTCTAAAGAGCCTTTAAAGATGGCTTTTTCGTCTTTCAGTTACTGGACTTTTAACTAGCCATTAGCTATTTATTCAAATAGATGTGCAAATGTAACAAAGAAATTTTAACAACAGTTTTCAGCACATTTTTTTCAGTTCCCAATATCAATATCATACGATGTCTTATTTTGCCGCTGTCTGGCACAGATCTGTCCTGGAACAGCAGGCCATTTTCTGCTACCAGGTAGGCATTAAGATCTTGGAGCAGTGATTCCCTGCTCCATCCATCAGGACTAAAGATAAATACTGTGGAAAAACTCTACTTTGCTATAAGTAAAAATTATTTATAGGGGCACATGATCTGTAGTTATTTATGTCAAAGGAATAGATTTGGAAAGGACCTGAAGAATACAAACTTCTGCTGTAACAGGCAATCATATATTGCTGCTTAGTCTAGAATAGAGTCCAGCAAACCCATCCCATACACTTCTGCATTAGATCAAACATTTTCTAGTGTTTTTTTAGCAAATTTAGGACCTACTGTAAAAATTAAAGAGCCACAGAGAAAGCTTGTCCTCAGGAAGAGAGCAGGAGATTTCTGTATCAGAAACACAGGAAGATGCTTGAGGTCCAGGGCTACAAGCAAATGTTCAGCTACTGATCTCTAAAGAAATTCAACTTTGGGAATAAGGGTGCATTGTTTCCAGGGCATAATCATTAGAGAGAAGGACATGTATGCATCATATGCAAAGCATCCTCTGTATGGTGAGCATATGAAAGAGATAACAAGGAGCTACAAGGACAGTAATGGCCTCTACAAGAAAAAGAACAACAGGAAAACTGAAAGAAGATCACTGTGAGACTGTCCCCAGGTTGTGTGTACTGCATCTCATCAGCACAGCAATGGAAATATCTGGAGGTTTTGCCTCCGCTTTAGTAGAAAAAGATTGCTACTTTTTGATTTGCTGTTCACATTTTTCCAATTCAACGTCAAAAATCATACACTAATTTTTTTTTACTGTAGAATTGGGTTAAGAAAATTTGAATTTTAATGAACAGTAAGTGAGTGCTCTTGTGAAAGTATTGTGTGCAAGCCTTTGTGTATGGATCGTGTAGTTGATACTGAGTCGTGGAGTCAAAGTGTTGTCAATTGCAGCCATTACAAATCAGAGTCCACCCTGAAAGTCCATAAATTCTCAGCTGCAAATTTATGTGGGATTTCTGTGCCACATACATTCTGTGTGAGGACTTTGTTAAAGACTCAGCTATGCTCAGCTTTCTTATGCTAATAGTATTCCTGTTTCCAACAAGCATGGTGGAATTCCTTCCCTGGCTAAAACTAACGTGTTTTCTTACCTGAGCACCATATTTCAGCTGCAGAAGTGGTAAATACTTCATACATATGAAATAATTGCTGCATTCACTTATTCTTCTGTCCATCAAGTTGTCTGGAATCCATGTGTAGCAGCAAGTAGAAAAATATACTGCATTAAACCTGCATTGAATTGAGTAGGAATTGCACATACGCATTTAGAAAGTGAGTATCTGTCAGCATTCAGAAGTACTCTTGAATATCTTCTGTAGGAAAAGTGTTAGATATATATGTGCCATTAGTCTAGAAGAGATAATTCATATATTGGCAAGAAAAAAGGCTTATAACAAAAAAAGTAAAACTGTAGGAGATGAAAAGTGGTTGTAAGCCTGAGGGGGCAGGGGGTTTCAGACTGTGAGGTTCATTAACCTCTGCTTTCTGTTTACCAAGTGTTTGTAACCAGCATTTACATCACCACTGCCTTTTACTCTGTGCTGTTTTTCCAGTGCATTAAGGGGATAGGGAGATTTTGGCATGGAGACCTTACCAACCAACTTAGTAATCTTAATAATTATTTTATTATTTACATATCTTAAGTTTAAGGACTTCTATTTGGAGACACTGTCATTTCTGGCTTAATGCTCAACTCCTTTGCAACCCAAAAATGAGCAGGTGGGTTGATGTTCATTTACTGCTCCATGGCTTGAGGAAGAGTTGAGAAATCTTATCAAAAGATTGCTCCTGTGCCTGAGCCATCAGCTACAGCCTATAGCTAGGATTTTGCAGAAAGTTTTGTTAGAAGTTTCTCTGCTTCTGATACCCCTGTGCATGAATATGTGTGTTGTTCCTTCTGCCTTAAAGAATTTTAGCATTCTTTGTATTCACTTGTTATATCCTCAGACAAAATACACTTTCATGACAGAAGGAAGGAAAGAAATGAAAATGACTCACCGAGATAACAGCAATGAAATATCTTTTTACATTATATTCTGTATCTGCTAACAAAATAGCCATAAATATTGCTGTGATGGCAAAGCAGACTTTCTCTGAAATGCTCACAAAGATGTTTACAAACGTGGCTTTTACAGATAAGGAAATGAAAGAAAGTCACCCTTTAACACATTTGTCTGCCAGGTCCATCTGGTTTGCAATTGACAGGAATGGTGTAGCTAAGTTCGTGGAAAGTACTTATATGTAGAAGGAGTTTCTGCTCCATGAAAGTGCAGTGCAGATTGTCTCTTAGAAAGTAGATGTGACTTGTTGGTCTGGTAATTTTTTTTAATACAAATAATCACTAACAATAGCATGAACGAGAAGGGAAATTTGTGGTAGGAAATCCTTTCAATTATTCCTCTGAAACTTCTGCCCTAACTACTTCTTTTGATCCATGAGACCATTAACACAAAGAGAAACGGAAAAAAAGTGTTAATGCAAAGATTTACACAAGGGGTGTTTTGATGTTAAGTTAAATTCCTTTCTCCTTTTTAGACAGGGAAACATAACCATATCCATGAGCTGCTTTTTCCTGTATTGGAAGTCATAAATGGGCAAAACAGCTTGAAAGGAATAGTTCAGACTTTGTAGAAAGCTGAACTAGATTCACATGCTCATCTGGGCTGCAGTTTAACAAGTGCAAGTACAGCAGTCAGCTTGTGACAGGTTTGCCTGGAAATGTGCTATGTGGAAGTGATATAGGATTCAGACCAAGATCCATGTCCAGACTGCAGCACCAGGCTGGGATGAATGTTAATGACACATGAATGCAGCTACACTGGGTTGGTACCACTTCCTGTTTGGTCAGCGTTAGCCTGGGAATATCTTTGCACTGTGCTGTACTGGGTGAAGCAAATGTATCTTAGAGGAATGTGATGATATTAAGGTTATTTTACGAGAGTAGATACTTTTCTACAAATTATGCTTTTAGGTCTGCCTTTCCAGTATAATTATTAGCTGCCAATAAAAAGAGATTTTTGGTGAAAAAATAATATAACCTTTAGTTTTATTTGGGATTAGACATTTGGGTTTGTGACTTTCTGTAGTTTTCCTCATCCACTTTTGAAAAGACCAGTTTTCTCAGGGACTCACTGGAAGTCTAGGATTCACTTGGATCATTCAAAAGAGTTATTTATTTTCCCAATCTGTCGTACTGTCCTAGTGTATCCATATGCAATCTCCTTCTCCTGTCCTTGTACTCATCCTCATCTACACTGCTGTGGTCACGTCCTAGGCACAGCCTCTGGCTTTTTCAGCCCCTAAAATAGCACCTCAGCATGCAAATAAGACAGAATAGCTCTGAAAGGGATGAAGTGCTCTTCCATAGCAGGTAATAGAGAAGAATCTGGTCATCCCATTGGCTTTTCAGAGCCAAACTAGATGCTAAAATATAAACTATGATGCTAAACCAAACTCTTTTCTCACATGGTAACTTGTCCTTCCAAGTCACAAGAAAAAAGGAGAAGACCTGACATCATTTCACCTATGTGTGGATGTCTTTCACAGGCAAACATGCAGGAAGAATCCCATGGTACACCCCGAGTTGTCTCCCTGTTTTAAATACCAGTGGGACTGCAAAAGTGAATGCGCATGCTTGGGGGGTAAAAAGGCTGTATGACTTTCTTCTCCTCTGAGCACTTCGACTGTGCAGACCCTCAATATTTGGGATTCAAATGACATCTGCCAGCAAAACAAAAGATGAAATAATAACTATTATAAAACAAGCAGCAGGCAAACACAGGAGTCTGTGATTTAGAGAAATTAAGTTACCCAGCCTTCTGTCTCTCAAATATGTGATCTGAAAGAAAACCACTGCTCAGTTTTTCAGTCATGTGTTTCTCCATAAACACAGGGTGTTTAATCTCATCCTCATTTACACAGGCACTGTGCAATCTAGAGATTTATAAGATGCCTGCATGCTATGCTATTAACATGACAGAAGCAGCTGAGTGTGTCACATACAAGGTACAGGCTATATAACTTTATGTTCAGTTTTTCATAGCTCAGCTGAAATGGTGGGTTGTATTAATATTCAATCAGAGGAAACGGAGGTGGAGAGCTATTTGCTGTTTTAGGGATACCAAAGCACCTTTGCCTAGATATGCTGCTATAACAGGTTTGGGGCTATTGCTGGCCTGTGGTTTCTGCAGACGTTCCAGGAACAGTACGCAGTTGGGTAAAGGGAGAAGGCAACTTACTTCCAGAGTCTTCCTGGGGACTATGATGAAAAGTCGTTGCTGCTCTGTGTCCTGTTAATGTTACATTTCCCATTTTTTGTCCATGGGAGCTCAGTGCCCAGGTCAGGCAGAAGAGTGGCAGCAGCAGGCAGGAGTAGCAGTGGTGGCAGCCAGCAAAAGTACCTTGCTCCCAAGTTAGATGGGAAGCAAGAGTTCAGCACACTTTGGACTCTGCTGCTGGAGCTTATCTCAAGTGGTAACAACATAATTTAACTTCCGATCTTGCTCACTCAGGCTAATTACTGTTAATTGGTACCAAATGACAGCATGAAAAGGAGCATTTTGTGACAGTTTCTGGCTAGATAACAGAATCGCAGAATCATAGAATTGTGGGGGTTGGAAGGGACCTCTGCAGATCACCCAATCCAAACCTACTGCTAAAGCAGATTCACCTAGAGCAGGTTGCACAGGAATGTGCCCAGGTGGGGTCTGAATATCTCCAGAGAAGGAGACTTCACAACCTCCCTGAGCAGCCTGTTCTAGTGTTCTCCCACTCTCAAACTGAAAATGTTAACTAGAGACTTCCTAAAGGCCCTTCCAACTGGATTTACTCTTTCACTTCATGATTCAATGTATTACAAAACTATATTATGCACAATTAAATATATAAGTGTGAAAATCTTCATGTATATAAACAAAGTACATAAATATATGAATATGTACTCATATTAAAAGCTTCAGGAAGGGCTAAGCAAAGATTTCTACCCAGAAACCTCTTGGAGGGGTAAATTTGCCCAAAGGAAAGAAACTACAGATCCTCATCAGCATCTAGGTCTGCAAAGAGACAGCTGGAGGAAGGAAAAGTAGAGCCATCCAAATCTCACTACGTCTCTATGTGTGTAAATACCGATGTAAGAAAGAAAGATTAGAAAACATTGTGCAGGTTCAACTATTCCTCTGCTCTGAAATAGCAAGTATCAAGTATGCTTTCAGAAACTGTCCCTTAGCTGGTTTCAAGGTTTTAAACATTATGACGCATTTATGATCGCAGGAAAAAGGCAGTAATTTTTCCTATAAATCCTAGACATCTTTTTAATCTGTATTTTTAATTAATATCTTGGGGGACTGACTCTACATTTTCCTTGCTTTTACTGGTGGCAACAGATCCATCATGAATTACACTTTTAAAACTTTTATGATTAACAAGGTATTAAATTCCTTCTGCCTATGAAAGTTTTACCTTCAGCTGAAAGCAATTTTCTGCTTTATTTTACAATTAAGCATTACAAGGAAGGCCAGGACGACCTTAAACCTGACTGTCTGAGTGCTGGAGTTGAAGGGGATCTGACCTGATGAGCAAGAGCTAATTGAGTAGGATGATGGAGTAGCAGGGCCAGCTGCTGCAGAGCCTGGGATATGAACTCTGTCTTTAGCCTGCATATCTACTGACAGATACTCCTCGTTCTAAGTTTATACCTGGCCTTTAAAGTTTTTGAATCCGTAATCTGTTTGTGATAGCAAATAATTTGTTTGTTGTCTCTATGCTCCATGCAAGCCTGACACGACACTGAGTTTTGAAATAGATTTATTTATGGCTTATTTAATCCAAGAGCAGGGACCATGCAATGCTGCTGTGCTTGGAAGTGAGATGATGTCTGCCTGCTGAATTCCATGACTTTTAAGCTCTTTCCTACTTTGGTAAACAAGAAGGTGAGTTTGTGTTTCTTCTTATTATTGAGTGTTGACTGGGGTAAAGTGGAGAGGAAGAAAGAAAGAAAATAAAACACACAAACTGAGCACCAGGCGGGAAAAAAAGTTTTCTCATAAAGTCCACTGGATGTAAGGGGACAAATCAGACCCAACTTATGATCCTTTTCTCATTTTGAGTAGTCATTCTGGTTAGATATATATAGAGGTTTTCACCCAATATACACTAGCTTTGATGATATAGGCTTTGCTCCAGAAGAGATGGACTTCTGAACATAATATAGGCAGGCACATGACTGTGACTCTTGTAACTGTGGAGGAAGAAAGAGGTAGGAAAAGACACTGAGTACTATAAACATATGTATTGCCCAAAAATTTTAATGATCTATTTTCCAGATTTACTACTTTAGCCAAATTCCTCCTACCATTTTCTGTGGAGATATAGCAAGCTACAGAACACAGTTAGGTATGTATACACTCCTAAATCAAACTTCCTTCTGCCCATACACTCCACATCAGACTCGTAGCAGGTTTAGACCTGTAATACCAGCAGCCCTGGTAATTGTGCAGTGGAAAAAGCTGGACTCCAGTCCCATGGCCTTGAGTGACAAGGTTGTCATCCTGCATAACCAGCATCGCAACCTTAAACCAGTCAGGGCTAATGCCAGTCCTCAAATACCATTCTGCCCTTCCTCTCCCCTGGAGAGCAGTGCAGGACCCTGTCACTTTATTCCGAATGATGGACACTGCTTTCACACTGCCCACGCTAATGTCCACCATCCTGGCACATGTCAAATGTTGTGGTGCTTGTAATAGCATTGTGGGCAATAATAACACTGACTTTCTGTGTTGTCCTGGAGGCTTAAAGGAGCTAAAAGAGTTATCAGAGCTAGTTGCTGCACTGGCCCTTCTAGATATAGGGAACATTGCCTCATATCCCTGAGTTCATAGTCATCCTGAGAGTCCCCTTCACACACTGCCCTCCACCAAGCATTGGCTGAGTGCTGTCAAGAAGCTGATTTTACTCTGTTCTCTCTCTCTCCTATTGCTTATGTTCAGCACTTCTTTGTTGTTCTGGTAATGCAAGCTATCAGCCTCTTGAACCAGCATCTCTTTATCAGCAGAAGAGCATCACGATTCAGAACATCAAGTGCTGCACTTGTACCCTCAGGAGGGAACGCAGAGGATGGGAAGATCAAGAAGATGAACTGGCCTATATCTCTTTGAAAGGCCAAACAAGCACTGAGATGGAGAGAGGGTGTTTATCTAGGAGATGGGCTTTGCATTCTCAAAACCTGCTTCTGGAAGTGTGAATCAGACATAGACTCCTATTTTCTCCCTTACTGAAAGCATTCAGGATATCATGACATTTGTCATATGAGTCTTACTGACTTGCAAGAAAATTATGTGCTCGGTGTATCTCACAGACAGTAAGGAATGAAATCTCACTCTGCCTTCATGCCACACTGCATTTCTATGGAGTTAGTTCAATTTAATGAAAAGGGAGAAATAAGTAGGACTCCAGAGATATTAATGAAATACCTGTCACACAGCGTGTCAGTAGCAGTGGCAGTATGGGACTGCACAAATCCCAACCAGTCCTCTACTTCAACCATGCTATTAGCTGGTCCCTGAGTATTTCCCTACAGATCCTATTACTGCCGTGTCTGAGAGTCTCACTTCAGGCTTTCAGCTAAATGACAAGTGAGAATCTCAGTTGCTTTAAGCTCCATCTGTAGTAAATAGCAAGAGATGTATGGGTAAATCATATCTCACATGGGCTATCTCACGTGCACTGAACTGCAGTCTGGAAGTGCTCATGCCCTCCGTTATCTGTAACCAGAGACTAACCAAAACAAATTCAAGTGCATGGGGTAAATATCTAAAGGTGCACAGTCCCACACCCAGTCATATAAATGCACCCTACCGTTTACTCTGACTGATGTATTTGATATGCACCATCACCTATTCCTGGAAGCTGGGAGAATACATTCAGGGCCATTTGTCAGATTTTTTTTCATGGCAAGCTGCAGATTTATGCATGCAGGGCTCATCTATCTGTACCTCTGTCTCAGCAGAGGAGGCATTGCTTAAGTAACTGCTGTGTGTGTGCAAACGTGATTATCACTGTTGTTCTGTTTCTTGCCTGATCCCTTCAGTGGGTGCAGATCACTACTTAGGCTAAAAGACAAAGAAAATTCCCAACCTGATTTATTTGTAATGTATCTGATGGGATGGCAACACTCTGCACTGAGGATACATTCACATATTTAGAGCTGGAAAGAGATCATCATTGATCAAACGTTCTATGCTGCAGTATCCTGTAATTGTATTAGCACCACACCCAGAGACTTTCTTCAACTGGAAAAGACCAGAGGTGATTTCTTGGTCTCATGGAAATCAATGACAGGACTTAGATATATTAAAATTTCACACCTTCCTGAAATGAAGAAGGCATGGGAGATTCACTGATTCTCTCACTACATAAAAATAACTCTTCTGCTTTCAAAAATCAGACATTAAAACATGGATTCACATTATAATGGAAGAACTGATAACGAAGAAAGAGGAGATGAGCAAATCATGCTGTACACTAGTAAATATGCATATGGAACAAATCCATTGGAGAAGAACTTGACAGTTTTTTAATGTTTTAAACTGGAAATAAAAATTAACTGAAACTAAAGCTCCTCAGAGTTTAAAAGATTTCCACATTGATTTTAAAACAAATTAATTTGGTTCAAAAATGAGCCTTCTGTTTTCAAAATTGAGAAGTGGCAGGTTTTGAATCTATTTTTTTCAGCTAGAACAGCTTCAACTTCCAGTTCATAAAAAGTATAAAAGATATTTCAGTCAAAATGAAAATGGATTTTTCTAGTTCTATCTAAATAAAAATGTTCCTGGAGTTCTTGTCAAAGAAAACTGTGGTTATTTTGACTTTATGTCTAAATGTTGAGTGGAAAAATGCTCGGGTGCTCAAAAAATTTCTGGATGATAGAAAAATGATTAAGTATCATGTAATGAAACCAAGATTGATTATTGGCAGACTGAGACTGGACTTTATTAAGAGTTTGTACCTAAAAATACCTGGAATGTTAGAAAAAGTTTAAAAACAAATGAAGTTTAAATTACTGAACTATCTACACATTTGTTACTGTGTTGAAATGTCTCCCTGGCAGTGGTAGAAGCATATTGCACTATGTTGCCATCCCTTGTGATCAGTCTGCCTTAGCCCAGATTCTAGGAAGTGCTGTGCTCCTAAAACCTTTTGATTTCAACAATTACATTCAGATATCTCTAAGGATAAGAGTAGAAGAATGAGAAAATAGTTTCTGTGTATTAAGCACTGTGTAGAGGAGGATAAGAAATCGTGATTCTGGTTTTCTATAGGTTTAAAGCCTAAAAAGTTGATCCATTCTGTCTTGTGCTGTTGTCTGTAACACATGAAATTAATAAACAAATCAGATCCAATTACAGGATGATATATGACATACATGCATTGCCTGTGCACTTACATGTGAATATTCTTGGAAGGAGGATCTTTACAGTATCACAGTATCACAGTATGACAAGGTTGGAAAGGACCTCTGAGATCATCAAGTCCAACCTATAACCCAACACTATCACCAACCATCATCTAAACCATGGCACTCAGTGCCACATCCAATCTCCCAAAAACGATCAGAGTAGTGGTATTTCACCGGCGGCCGGGACGCCGGCGGGCGGGTCGCCCCGCCGCGCCGCGCGCTGACGCCGGCCTCCCACTTATTCTACACCTCTCATGTCTTTAGAAGAAGGCCAAACAATACAAACATTGTGTTGCTCAGGCCAGCCACGTGGCTTCAACTGTAATCCATGCAACACTTAGATGAGGAGTTGGAAGCATCCAACTGCTGTCACCGACAGCACTATTTATCTTTTTGTAACAGACTACCTGAGATCCTTGGTTCTCCTGATTCACCTCCTGGGGGATGAGTTAAGATGTAGGTCCTACCTGCCCCTCCATGATTTCCATGTTAAAGAAATCCAGGCACGTGGTCTGCAGGAATCAGGAGATGTGACCTAGCAAGTCAGCTAGCAAGATGCTGGGAGACCAGGGGTCTTAAGAAGCTCTGCACCATGTGCTGGGAGGTATGTCTGCATATACTCAAGAAAGTGAGTTACTTGGCTACAATAACCCCACTGGGAGTGAGGGAAGATCTAGGGATAGACTATATAGTCAGTATTATCTAGAGATGCTAAGATTGCTGAAGGAGGGAAAACTTCAAGCTCCACTCTGATAGTTTCACATAATTTCCAATGTTATTAATTTTGGACCATTATTGAGAGTCTCTTAAGACTGAGCATGTTGTATCATACCTGTATCCTGGGCTGCATCAAAAGAAGCATGGGTAGCAGGTTGAGGGAGGCGATTCTTCCCCCCTACTCCAGTCTTCTGAAACTCCACCTGGAGTATTGTGTCCATTTATAAAATACAAAACATAAGAAGGATATGGAACTGTTGGAATGGGTCCAGAGGATGGCTACAAAGATGACCAGAGGGCTGGAGAGCCTCTGTTATGTGCACAGGCTGAGAGAGTAGGGCTTGTTCAGCCTGGAGAAGGGAAGGCTCTGGGGAGACCTTATAGCAGCCTTCCAGAACCTGAAGGCCGCTACGGGAAAGCTGGGAAGGGACTTTTTACAAGGGTAAGTAGTGACAGGACAAGGAGGAATGGCTGGAAACTGGAAGGGGTAATATTTAGATTAGACATTAGGAAGAAATTCTTCACATTGAGGGTGATGAGACACTGGCACAGGTTGCCCAGGGAAGCTGTGGATGCCCCATCCCTTAAGCATTCAAGGCCAGCTTGGATAGGCCTTGAGCAGTCTGGTCTAGTGGGAGTTGTCCCTGCCCATGACAGGAGGCTTGGAACTAGATGATCTTTAATGCACCTTCCAACCCAATCCATGATTCTATGATTCTATATGTTTATCCTTCAGTTCCTGTTGGAGTTAGTTCTCATACAAAGCACAGCATGATGTTTCCTTGTTATCAAGTTGGCCAGCTGAGAATATCGGTTTAATAATGAAAATACAATCTCAGAATATATGCTTCAGAAGAAATTTAGACATATAACAACAGAAAGACATGATGCTCTACAATTTATGGTTTTTTAGCCTTGCTATGTTATATTATTAATAACAAACCTAAACTCATCCATTTGTAATGGCAAAAATGCAGAGATATCGTGCTGTGCAACCAGTCCCCATGAAGTTTGCTTATATCTTTGCCAGATCATCCACTCTCCCTCCACAAATCTCCTGCACGTTTAATCTGGCTTTTTATGCTTTGTCATCAGGCCTAAATGTCTGTAATGTTACTATCCCACATATTTAAATAGTTTACACTAATCTTTTTCCATGGTAGGAATTATCATTTTACTATTGCAAGGACATTAGCCATTGACCAGGGTCCAACTACTATGTAAATTTGTGAAAAATGAGGAAGAGAAGGCCAAGTCTTGGCACAGGCAAAGAAGGCAGTTGCCTACTGTAGCAGGTGGTGAAATGACCATTGACCTCCAGATATACCCAGCCGAAGCCAAATTGGCTTTGAATGAAATAGAAGCTGTTGTGCGGAAGTAACTTTTCCAAGCCCAGCTGTTACCACCTCCACCTCTTCATTCTGCTGGAAGCAGGAAAATTATCAAGCTTGGCTTTTTTAGGATTCTCACCACTCTTCACATCTCTCTTCTTCTTTCTCCCTTCCTGTGACAGGAGAGGCCTTATCCAAACTTTGATAATATGTGCTACTGGAAATTCCTCTGACTCTTACTGTGACAAATCAACATTTCATTAATTACAGTGACCTTCTGTGAGTACCAAAAGAAAAGTTATTACCTGTAAAGTTTACTTTCAGGAGATAGTCTTTGTACAGCTTCCTGCCATCCAGATGCTTCATGGCATCACAGAGTTTGGTGGTGTTTGGACACAGAGTCCTCTGCATTTTGTGCAGGGCATGGGCCATCGCATACACAGCATTCACAACAAACATGATCTTGGATTCTTGCTCATAGTTGGAACTGTTGATGGTGAAGTGCTTGTCACAGGCCTTTTTATGTGGTTTTCGGTTCTGTAGATTGCACTGAAATTTTTGCTCCCAGAAGTCCTTGAACCAGGGGTTGCGTCTGTTATTGTAAGGGCTGAGGCTTTGGAAATACCTGTCAAACTCTTTAACTGGATGGGAAGCAAGTTCCAAGGTTATTGCCCCGGAGGCTATGTGCTCGTTGCCCTTCACAATACTCTCTTGTGCTCCCCATCCGTCACTGGCAATCCAGGTAAAGGAAACGTTGAAGCGGTTGGCAGCTGCGATGAGCTCCCGAGAGTCATCACCTCGCATGAAGAGCACCACCACTCTGGCACTGGGTTTCTGCAGCAGCTCTCTAATCACGCCATCATAGGACTTCCTGATGTTGGACCGGCCCACTTTCTCAGAGGTGGCGATGCAGATGTTACGGAGGCGAGCTTCCTGCTCAAAGGCTTCGATCCCAGTCTCACCGTAGTCTCCTTCTGAAGCCACCGTTGACACATAAGTCCAGTTGAAGTACCGTAAGATTTCAGCCATGGCTTTTGCTTGGTAGAAGTCAGGGGGCACTGTCCGTGCGAAATAGTCGTAGCGGGATTTGTCGCTCAGCTTGGCGCTGGTGGAGGCATAACTTATCTGAGGGATCTGGAAGAGTCTGAGCAAATTTGCCACCTAGAGAGAAGGGGGAGAACATGAGTTTTTAAAGGGTGGCATTTATAAAACTGAAAAGAATAATCTAGGGGACGGCATAAACAGTGGTTTTATTAAGAGGTGCTCTGACAATTGCAGATTAAGGGTGTTGGTAGAGGATGTTGATAATGTGCTCCAGTGAGAGCAGTGCACTATACATGTGCAGAAAAGCTGCTGCTCAGTTAATTCCCAGATACCTACTGGGACTGTAATGGACCTTTTATTTCTGTTGAGCTGAGTCTGTATAACTGACAGAGAATTTGACGCAAATAGATGATATACTTCAGTCTCAGCTCCTTTCTAAGGTCTGGGGATTTCATGCCTTTCCTGTTCATAGTGTGATTCATCTTCTCCAAGACTCATTGTATTTGATAACCAAATACTCTGTCAAGACACAAATGTCTCTTTTATGCAGATATCACAGATATACATGTACAGATTTTTCACAGAACTTTCTAAATTCACTTTTTCAGCCTCTGAGTACCCACCTCTCCTAATTTTACTCTTTTAAACTTTTTTTACTTAGCTGTTCTTGCTAGAGTCCTCCTGAGCAAGAATATTTGCTGTGTTTCAGTACTCCTCAAGAGCTGCACAATGTCATATTGGCCTACAGCTTCTCATAAATAATAAAAAATCTTAATAATCTCTAATTGTCATTCTTCTATGATTTGTTTTGCCCAGAGTCCTGTTTTTATTTTCCATTTCTTGCTATGTCCCTTGCTTAAATATTCCCAAATCCACTCTGCTACTCTCATAGAAATGTAGCTCCTGATTATATCTGTAAAGAAATGAAGGAAGATTATCGCTTTTTTTCCCAACAATTGTTTCTTAAATGGCAAAGAGAAGACTTTGGAGTTCTGTTCTTGCTATGTAGAAGTTATGACCAGTAAAGAAAATTTAAAGTGACCTTGGAGTACAGCCTGACAAAACCATTTAAGAAGCAATTCTGTAGTTTATATTCTTAAGGGAAACTTATTCAAAGTTACCCGATAAATTAATTTTTCACATTTTCCCCAAAGTTTCTCTCACTGTAGATTATGTCTGAGAATTAAAAGGTACAAGATTGTTTTGAAAAAATATTGTGGAACAAAGCAAATTTTTAAAGCTCAGACATCAGTAGCAAAATAGACAATCTGGTAAAAAAAAAATCAAAAGGATTTTATTGCTTTTAGGCAACCTATATCTCTTGGAATTTTACAGATTTAGATTCTGTCTTTTCTGTGATGCAGACACTGGACCAGCTTCCAGCTGTAGCACAGTCTCCCACTGTAAACCATTGCAACCTCTTGTTCGGCCCAGCCCCTGCTGCATAACCACACACAGAGAGCTCCTTTCGCAATCCCCTGGGCCACCTGAAACAGAGGCTTAAGGAGATCCTTGCCCTGTCCCTCTGGGGTACGAGGGAAGAGGGGGTGAGATGTCCTGGCACCTTGGGTCTCTAAGCAGCTGTCTCTGGGGAGCTGATGCATGTCTTCACAACATCAGCTCCTGGAAGTGGTTTATTTTAGTTTAATGTGAATCAAAACTGCTTCTACACTGCTTGGAAGAGGATGAGAAGCTTTGGCTAACACCCTGTGGTTTTTCCTATGATTATAGGCACATGGCTGGGGGATGCTGTGGCTGAACAAGCTACTGTCCTTCAGGAAAGAGCTGATGCACCCTCAACCACCCTGCTGGGTAGTAACATGCATTAAACTGCCTTACACTGGAAATGAGGGATTTAATATCCATTGTGGTGTTTTAAACCAACAGCTTTGAAGCAACAGGGTGGGCTGAAAGGCTTGTTTTGTCACTGAGGTTCAATGGATGCTCAGAGCATTTTTAAACCTCTGTGTATTTGTAACTTTTGATTACATGCCCATATATCCACATGGTTTGGTTCACACGTCTTCACTCAAAAAGAGTACCTTTTTTTGGTAATAAGAATGTCCTTAGCCTAGCTATTCCGGAACAGTTGCAGAACCATGTGGGCTGGAAATTGCTATTCTTATCTCAGTTTATTCTAGCAGGAATATTTTATTTGAGCTGAACCACAATAAGGATATGTACGCATATAATTTGGCATTTCCCCCCCAATTGTCTAAAATAAAATTCCCTTTTTTCTAGCTAAAGTGGTGTTACAGTGTGCAGTCAAGTCTTCATCTCACAGAAGGATACTCCTAATAAATACAGCAGCTTTTCTATAGCTTTAATTTCTTTAAGTCTAAGCAGCAAAATTATCCATGTGCAGGTAAACAGAACCACATCCTCATTTCAGGAGGGAGGCCTGAGCCTTGGAGGTCGCCATATTTCTAGGGCCACTGCAAACTGCAACTGCATGTAATTCTGCTTCCTGTGCTATGGGGAGAAGAAAGCTGTCCTGTGACAGTGCTGCTTGTTGTAATGCTTTTTACTGCAAAGCTGTTACAGCTGGCTTCGGAACAATCCCTTTTCTCCAGTCATTTCCATACTGATCTGAACATTCTGAAAATCAGATCCTGATGAAATGAGCAACAAGATAAAGGCATTGGTATCAGGTTCTGGAGAGGAGCTCATAACTAAGGATACATCTATTCAAAAGTGTCTCAGTGTAGTAGAGGATAGTGCAATGTGAACCAGATATGTGCACTGAGACTGAAACACCTGAGACATACCTACCCTGTAGCTCCATGATGCCTTGGGATGTGTGCTACAGCTTCAAAACTGTAGTGTGGATCCAGCTTTTACTAAGTGAAATAATCAATTTTGGCAAAGTTCCAGGCAGCAATTTAATCAAGCCACTGTGCATGCAATTAGAGCTTGAAATCCATATGTTGGCACTTAAGTAGCAGTAGTAGCTTGGGGTTTTTTTGCTAACAAAACAAGTGGGCTTTGCAAATGCTTAGCACCTTTGAAAATCAAGTGCTGTTCTGCACCTGCATTCTAAAACAACTGCTTCGCACAGCTTGCTCTGAACAAAGTGTGTCAATAGTCCGCTTCCAGAATGATGGAAAAACTTTATCAGCCCCAACGCTGCTGAGTTTATTAGTGTAGCCACTGTCCCGTGCTAAAATGTCCACATCCCAAGCAAACCTGGCTCTCACCCAGCTGCCAGGACAGTGAGTGATTCATAAGGCACTGTCCCATGTGAGCACGGCAGAAAGCCCAGTGTGAGCCATGTCCCTCTGTCAGGGGGACCAGCAAATCCTGCAAATGGACTGACTAGAGCAGTGCCAGAGGAGACTGATGCCCCTCTCACTGTGCTGGAGCCACATCTATCATTTCTACTTCTCCATGCATCAGGGACAGTACAAATACTTGTGGGAAATTGCCAATCTAGTTTATAACACTGCAAAAGGCTTTCTAATAACTCTCTGCAAGACGTAGTGAATTAGGTACAGCTATCAAACATGTGAATCTGATTTCCAAGTGTATTTCTGGCCATTCAAAAGTCTCGATGATAGATGAGGTTAGGTAGGTAAAACTTATATGCTTCAGAAACTCATATATGGATTTATTGAATCCCATCAAGCATTTTGCCTGTCCTCGGTACGACTTTCTTTTCTGGCAGTAGGATTTATTCTGATGTTTTTGTCAAAATTTCCCTTCTTAACAGCCCAGAGGTTGTTACATGGGTGGCTTGAATGTGTACAGGGCTGGGGAACACAGGAAATACTTCTGAAAAAAAATATATATGCAAAGTTTTAGAACAGATAGGGTTTCTTCAACACAATGCACAAGTTTATCACACATTTGTTGGACAGCAGAAGCCGCTTGTTAGATGAAGATTCTCTCTGCACTTCTAAAATTCTACTATGCGAGAATCTCATGGCACTTAACACGGCTTAATGAACTTAATTTTACAGAGCTCCTTTGAGACAGGCAAAAACTCCTGTGGATATTTTGAACAGACACTAAATTAGGCTGCTGAGGAGAATGGGATTGAGGTAAAGGAGGTTTTGTCTCTGCTGGAGAAATCTCCGTCCTTCTTAACTGCAGTCTGCCCTTTCAGTTGCTACCTTTGTTCTCCTCAAAAAATCTTTCTGGTTTTGAGGATGAGTTTTTTGTCTAGTTTCCCACAGCAAGGCTGTGGCATAACCATGTCTCAAGAATTTCCTAATGTCTAGATCAATAAAGCACAGGAACTGAGATTTCACTTTGGAGAATTGTGCCAGTGTATATTCTATCTTGTTCCTAGATGATGGTAATCTGCAGGGTGGGCTTTTTGTGATGATTTGGGCAGCTGCAGGTCAAACTGCAGCTAAATTATTTACTCCAATTAATAAATATTTTTCTTTGCTTTTTGGATTTTTCTATTTTTCTGAAATCTAAATATTTTAACAATTGTTTTTTGCAGAAACTGTCATTTTAGAAAGGCAGGAAAGAAACATAAGTTCTGAACGGGCTGCTGTGTATGTGTGTGGTAAGTGGTCACATAATCCTAATGTAAAGAGTAAATGAGGTATCTGTCTCTCGTCAACTGCCTACACTGGCCTGTAAGCTTCCTGGTTTGTACATTTTACGTCCTTAGAACCTCCCTTCTTTCAATTTATAACCATTTTATTCCATCCTCTTGTCATGCATCTTAGTCAACCAACCCATACATATGGAAAAGTTGATATTAAGTTCCGACTAAAACTGCCCTTCTCCAGGTTAAACCCACTCAGCTCGCTCAATATGTTCTTGTAGGCTATGTATCCCTGTATTTATTAGATCTTTATTTTATTGGGGTCCCAAAGCTGTACACAGTATACCAGATGTTGTCTTGTGAGAACAAAGAGAAATAAAATTTCCATGTATGTAGTGGAAATGTTTCTGTAGATATAACGTGGTATGCTATGAGTCTGTAACGCTGCTGGATTGCGTCGTTGGCAATAAATATGAACAACAGTGAAGAGACAGGCTCCACCATAACTGTCCTTGGGATTAAAGAAACTCAAAGGCATGGCTTTTACCTTGGTGACCATGTGACCCGGTGAAACTCAGGTTGGGCACTTCTGACATACTCACAGGTTAATCACTCCAAACTCTGATTTCTTTACAAGGGGAAATTAGCTTAAATTCTGTACTGATTGCAGAGGTGAAGTACCTCTATGAGCCCAAAACATCTTGTCTTTATTTGCCATTTGAATACTATGGGATAATATATAATAAGCACTGGGATTTGTTATAATATATAATAAGCACTATGGAAGAGAGTCTCCACGGGGGGGCTACGTCACCACCTGCAACAGCAAATGTCTATTTGGATTCAGCTGGACTTCAAGCTTTGACCCCAGGAATGCATTGGCCATGCCAACACCCCAGTCCGTTCAATTGTTAAAGATCTCTTGCAAGGAACTAAGCCAGAAGCAGTGAAGTTATTTAAGAGCCCCAGGCTAGCTTGTACTCTCAAGTAACCTCCTGATACATTGCAGGACTGAAGCAGTGGTTCCATCAGATTTCTCTGTCTTTAGTATTAAGAGGGTTCTTTACTACTCAGTCAGTGTTTTCTTTAACAAAATTATTTCCAGAGGTAAATAAGTCAGGAAAATACAATTAATTACTAAAAAAAAATGTATGAGTGTTTTGGTCAGCAAGAGGAGAGAAGACAGCATTGTTTTCAGCCTCGCTCTTCTGAAAATTTTGGCAATGAAGCTGGAAAAATATAGCTAAATATTTACAGCAGACTCAATAGTTGTCACATCCAGAGAAGCAGTGTTTGAACAGTGAAATAATTGCATCTGTGAAATGAACAACAGAAATAGAGAATACTGTCAGAACAACATCTAGAATTTCTGTGGAGGGCCAAGGAATTTCTTTTTATATGCATATTCTGTGCAACGAAATATAAAGCAAGAAGGACATGCAGAGAAATGTTGTACTCAGAGAGAAGAATTGTTTGGAAATCTTTTTTTCTGTTTTCCTGCAGGGGATAGCACAGTGATCTGTTGCGTATGCACTCTGCCTCCATACAACATTGGATTGGATTGAAGAAGAGGTCTGTGCAGGAGACCTTGCCTTGCATGAGGAGTGCCACTCTTCTCTGAGACTAGGTAAACCTGACTGTGGTGACTCATGTCACCTATGCACATGGTGAGAAAAGGAACTAAAATTGGGGTAGATGGTTCTAAAAGCATGCAAATGGCTTCTGGAGTTAAAAGAGCCATCACTGATAAATATGATTATTTAAGACCCATTAACAGATACATAAGTCCTAGACAGAAAAGATAGAATGAGTGTGGATCATGTCAAGATGTCCCTAACTAGTTTGGATTTTTGGCCATTTTCCATTGCAGTTACATCCTTTCCCACCTGTAACATGGTGGGTCTCCTTCCTTCTTACCTGTGATCTCATGGGTTACTTACCCATCCCTATAAAATCATATCATCTGCCTTTGGCCAAAGGAGAGAATATTCACATTGAAGGAGAAGAAAATCCCAAACAAAAAAACCTGCAAAGGAATCAGTTACCTTGGGATTTTCAAAGAAGCCAGCCAGAAGGAGATACTAACATTTCTTTGATATATATTTCTTTCTTCTTCTAGGAAAGACATGTACTGTGTTGTTTGGGCACTTTAAAAATCTCAATCTAGTGGCTCTTCCATTTCTGAATGTGGGATAGAAACAAAGGGAGGAACAAACAGCAAGGGTCTGGCTGAGAGGCAGCAAAGGGAGGGAAGGAACAGAGATCAAAAGGGGTGAGCATTTAAAGGGGGCACCAGGAAGTCAGCAAGTGCATAAGTAGCATACCTGCTAGTGGTATGTGGCTCATCTCACAGAAGAGATCTTTTAATAAGGGTGTGGTTTAGTTTTAAAGGCACAAAATCACCAGAGACTGTTGCTATACAGTTGAATGCAAAACACCTCTACAAGCACAGCACAAATGGCATACACGGTTTGAGACTACTGGTGAACCCCAACAGCCACCTGCACATTTCTCCTGCCCATATCCCTGTTGAGTCCGTGCACAGGGGGACAGAAACCCATATGTTATGGATTTGGGTTTTTTTTTGCATGTAGTTCTTCTAAGGATTTTGCACTATTTTCAATGGTTATGGAAGTCACAAGCTATTGTTAAGACAATAGCTAGTTGGAAGGTGGTTAGTCCTTGGAGGAAGGAAGTGGAGATGATTAGCTTTCAGGCTCCATAAGCCCTTGGCAGATTTGTGTGGATAAAGGGAAATGATGACCAGGAAAAGGTTGCCAGTAGATGAGTACATATTCTGAATTTCATGCCAGATGGTCATTCACTTAGGGGAGAGGCCATAGGTTTTTGTAACAGCAGTAACATATCTTTAAACATTCTCCAGTGGTTTTGCTATAGTTTACTTGAGATACAACAAGTAGTTCAAGAGATGACAGCTAGGTACTGTTTTCTGTTGTGGTATTTTTATAATTTGGGCATAGCTTTCATGACTGTGATCTAAAGGTCTTCTGACTTGGTAGCATAAAGGAAACTTTACATAGCGTTAAAAACCTACATCAACATAAATACAGAAATACAGAAATGCAAAGCTCATCTCACTTAAGGGAATGTCTTAGTTTTTGTAAGAGAGCTGACTAGAGGGAATGGACTCCAATCTTCATTTATAGAAGACAGGTCCAGTTTTCAGAAACAGAGAAGATTATGGGTGAATGAATCCAGCACTTGAATAGTCAGACTCCTGTTTACACATGCATATTCCTGACTGAGCTGAGTATTTTAAACACAGCATTTGGATTAACTATGTAGGTGTTTCTCTGTACAAATGAAAAATGTTTTTGTCTTATCCATTTTGTCATTGAACAACTCCAGGGAAAATATATTTGAAATTTCTGTTGTAAGCTGGGAGCGGGTGAATAATCTGACTCAACAGAAAAGCTATGAACCCAAAGTGAAGTCCTCCAAACTTTGGAGAATTCACCTTCTGGTCTCATATTCATCTCAGGTTAGAATTTTATATAATGAAACCATTTTTTTTTCACATTACTTCTTCCATTGACTGGAAAACGTGGCCTGGGTTTTGAGGGATCAAATGCTGTGCAGGTTGGGCTCATTGCTAATTTAAACACATCTAAAAACTAATTATCCAGATCATCATTAATGATAATAGCCTAGTCTGACCAGAAAATAATTAAGCATTTTGCATTCTCTTGTTATTTTTCTCTCTGCAAAAAATGCCTATTGCACATACTGACTCAGTAGGGTAGGTGTTCATTGCTGATTTACCAGAAAATTCTTTTTTCCTTCATGGAAGGATAATGAAAGAAGCAGAAATCTGCCAGCAGGAGCATCATGAAATGATTTGGCAGACAGCTGTCCAGACAAAAAACCTTGAGAGGGAGGGGGAAAGCAGGGGGAGAAAAGGCATTGAAATAAAACGGCAAATTCATAGGAGGAAAAAAAAAAGCGGAAATAATTTCTTGTCTGAAGAACTCAGCATGGTTTATTTTAAGGCTAAGAAACCGTGATGCGGATTTTATGATATTTACATCTCTCAGGCACAAGAGAAATGCTTGACAGGGTTACATCTGGAAGCAGCCAGCACACAAGTGCTGCTTTAAAGCACCAGGAATGGGGGTACTCAGCCTTGCACTCACATCTGCTGAACTGGTTTGACACTCAACAGTGGTGCCATTGTAGTTGCTACTGGAGCCACTTTGTACAGGTGACCATTTGAGGTTTGTAGTCTCTTCTTCTGGCATGGCACAAAAATGTGTGGCTTTAATGCTTTATTGTCCTTACACCTTCAGGCTTGAATCTGCAATGTCTACTGCTCTTGACAAGGATTTTCTTTTGGAACAGAAGTCATGACTGTCTGTCTTAACAAGATGAGCAGTAGGAGTGAATGGCTTAATTACATCTTTTTAAATAGTTTGAAATCTAAAGGAAAGCTAGAAAAGAGACAAGAAAGGCCAACCCGATCTATGTTAGGGGAGAGCAATCAACTGAATACATTTTTCTAGCTGGAAAATGCTCCATGACGCATTGAATGATTTGTGAATTGATTTCTTCATTATGCTGAAGAACGGTGTAAGATCTTATGTTTGAACAACTATTGGCAACTATAGGGCAGCTGTATAGAATATAGAGTAATATTAGATATAATTATTGTTTGATCAGCTCTCATAAATTCTTAAAACTGGGCAATGCACTGATGTGCATACAGCTATATTGCCATTTTTCACTTGTACCGAATGAGGAAGTTTTTAATCAGGACTTTGTATTTCCATGACAGCTGCACTATACTCAGGTTGGAATTTGAAACATTGGTATAGATTATGTATATTCAGCATGTACTGAATCCAATCTACTACCTCAGATATGGATTTAGTCTTACGTCAGTGATCACCAGAGACTGGCTTCAAAGGGACAGATTGACAGATGTTGTGCAAGAGGCCCCAGGGCATTTTCAGAGCATGATGTGCCTGCCTCAGGGTTTCTGAGAGGAAAGGATCTCAAAGGTCTTCTCCAGACGGAAGATTCTATGAGTCTATGAGTCTACGAGATATCTGTACTGTATCCCCAGATGTAACTACTTTTATGGATGTGCTTTTTGGGGTACATCATGTCTTTTGGACACACTTGAATTCAGAATGAACTGAGAAAGACACTGACCACAGATGACAAGACCAAAGGTATAGCAAAACCACTGATATTTTCCACTAGTGGGAAAAGACAAGCACATGATGTTGCAAAATATTTTACCAGCCTCGAGTTACTTGCAGGTCTGGGAATTTCTGAGATGGAAATGATATCTATACAATATTTCCTGACTTTTTCTACTCACTTCTTGAACTCCATTAGATTTTAGCATCCACAACAACATGCCATTTGCTGGTTTCACTTGAAGTACCCTTTGTCTGACTGGAAGAGACAATGAATAATGATTTCCTTAACAGTTTGCATTGCCCAAGATTTTGTAGCTATCTTTTCTCCTCTTCAGAGGTTTCTTTTCCAGCCCTGGAACTTGTTCCTTGTGCTCTAAGTGATCAGACGTAGGTAACTGGTCAACAGCCCTGCCGCACTAGCTGGTCCACAGTGGGACAAAACCACTTCTAGTATGAGAGATGACTGAGGTTCTGCTCAGCAGAAACGATTCTCTTGTGGTATGGGTAACCATTTGCCCATGTGTTCCCTACTGTGAATACAGAAGCAAGCCACACACACTGGAGCACAGAACGGAATGACATGTAGTTGAAATGCTTCTTCTGTGCTTATGCATATCTGACGAAAAGTGGACTTGCTCCCAAGATGATGAAATTTAATGCATTGACAAGAGCAGGAACCAGTTCCAAAATGTCATTGTGACTGAAACAAACATTGTCTTGACCTGTTCATGAAACAAGTGAATAAAGCTCCTTGAGCTTTCTGGCACTGCTGTGATGGTCTGTGCTACAGAAGAACATTTTTCTCCTACAGTATTGATGCAGTAATTAGGGCCTGTACTCAGTCTGGAAAAATTGTATCGCACATAGAGGTCCAGTCATGGCCAGTACTATCAAGGCTTGGTGCTGACCATTAGCAATAATAGATGCATAGTCTTAGTCTTACATGAAACTGAGATTAAGATACCATTCACTTGTGGTTATAAGTAGTGTAGAGTGGCTTACTTAGTTTAACACAAAATAATGATATATATGTAAATTTGGCAGCTTCAGTGAAGATAGGGGGCATTTTTGGTCATGAATAGTGCACACTCGCAGTGGTGGGGAACATTAGAACATCTGAAGCTGCCCTGTTGCAAAAGTACGTACTCTGGAGAGGAGAAATATAGAAATTCTGCTAAAAAATGAGTGCATATGTGTTCTTCCTGTTCATTTACTAGAAAAAAATGCCAAGGACTTAAAGTTTTATCATGAATTTATAAAAAAAGGGAAGACAAGACCAAAAGAAATCAACATTATGTTTAGCCCCTTTGCAACTGAAACCAAACATGCAATAAAACTATAATTGGGAGGATATATGGAGCATGTAACCCACCTGTAACTCGACATCTTTGCAAGTTGTAACTCTCCAGCACCCTACTGAGACCATGTTTGGAACTAATACTGTAAAACTGAAAGCTGCAATTACAACATGCCGGAGGAAGAAGCAAGATACACTGAGGACATCTATCTTCTGTGCTGGACTTCTGAAAGTGCTTACATTGCCCTCTGCCTGGCAACATTTCCTGGCAAAAAAAATTGTCTAGCATGAACTATATATGGAAGTAGAAGGAAAGACGGTAAATTTAGAATCCATTCAGAAATTACACTGCCTGCACGGGATATTTGAGACCTCATCCACTGAGGTCAGCAGAATAATTTTCATTGGCTTCTGTGTACTTAATTACACACTAAAACCTTGCAAATTTTGGGTCAGGTGTAATTTAAGTTTCTGGTTAGATGCTGGTTTTGCTTTTCTTTTAGCCTGGAATTTCTTATTTCATTTTCAAATCCCATGAAATCCAAATTTCAGAATAAATACTAAGACTTCTGGAAACTTCAGATGCCCTCAAGATACACCATAATTAGAGGAAGTAGACAGCTGCCAGAGGTTTAAACTATAACAAGTGTTTTAAAGAGTGAATCAAACTAACAAAAATCCACACAAATTATATACTAGATTAACCCCTGGGGTAAAGTGATCAAACTTAGACTTGCTTTATTGACAAACTTATGTAAGTAGTGCGTCTCTCACAGGAATTGCAGACAAATGATTCTCACCTGATGGGACTCCTGTGACTTACCTGTATGGAGACACTGCTATAGGAACCGCCTATGACTCCTGCAATGAGCAATGGCAAATTCTCTTGAATGGCGTATGAGCCATCAGGGCACATATACTCTGTTTCATCCACTTTAGTCAAAGATGCCCTGACGAACTCCAAAGACTGTTCTAAGGCATATGTATCCCTGGAGCATGTGTCCAAGATGTGAACTCCAAGCTTAATTCCTGGCAGCAAGTAGTTGTCTCTGTTGATTTCATCAATGGCAAACAACATGGCCTCCAAGCGCTGGATGCCTCGGTCTTCATTGATTCTCCCACATTCTTCTATCCCAGTGCCTTTTTCATTGATTGGGAATAAGCCACCCAAGACCAGGTCTCCTTCTATCTTAATTTCCTTCCTCACAAAGCTGTGGTCGCTTAGGGAAAGGAAAACTCCTTTGGAAAATAAAGCTAGGGCAAGGACTTGGAGTCTGGTGAACATCTTCATTGGTCCTGTTTTAGCAGCTCTAAGAAACATCAGTGGGAGCAAAAGTTCTCTTCAGTTCTTCTGATCCATTGCCAAATTTGAAGTGCTGTTCCACAAGCCAGTGAAGAACAAGCCAAGAAGCCTTTCCTCCAGACCTCTAAAGAAGAGAAATAAGGAATTAGAAAAGGAAAAGGGAGCTGTGAGTTCTAACAAAACTTCTATCAATAAAACATAGAACAACATGTTAACATAAAAACGAGAAATATATTTGCCTTGTGTTCTTGTAAAGCACCTTATTCCACTTGCTTCTTAACTGATTACAAGCTAAACATTTATTACGACAGCTATGCACAAAGACCACAGACACATGGGGTGATATATGTGATGTCAACCACGGCTCAACAACATTTTACATTTTGCAAGGACAGAGACCACTTCTGACATTTTTTTCAGACCATCCTCTCTTATTCCATCCTCAGTCTCTTCTGGCTTCAGAGTCTTATGTATTCTAATTCACTATGTCTCCAGTTGCTTCCAGCTTTCCCTTAACAATTTTTTTTTTTTTTTTTGTTGATTGCACTCTACTCGCTATTCCTTAACCTAAATCACTGTCACAGTTTTATCTCCTTGCTGTTAATTTTTGCTAAACTCAGCATTTGGCCTCGAGATCCAATGATTCTCACTGAAGTCCACCTACACTGCCTTCTTTTACTTGCCTACTCAGCCCCAGTGCACACAATGAGAGGTTGGGAGGAACCTCCTGGAAGTTTACCTCTATTTTGAGGCTGTGATGAATATTTGAAACACAGAAGCTCTGTTTTACCAGCTGGGAGCTGAAGGCTGTGTCTTCAATAGAAAAACAATCAAGTCCATGTCATACCATTTAACTTTTAACGTGCTCCCTGAAACGATTTTGACTCAGGTCAAATAGCGGTCTTCTAAACAGTGTTTGGGCATGGTTCATGGACAAGTAGAGACCAAAGATCATTCCCAATAAACAGTTTGGATGTGGCTGCAGTGTTTTGGAATTTTCATGCTAGTTGACGTCACCAACAGAGAATGGTCCATTTAGTTATTAGCACTGCAATTCTGCAAGGCACTTTACTAAGTGACTTACTAAGGCTAGTTATTATGTGAAAAGCCTGGAATTTAAACCTGGTTCTACATCCAACACCTTAATTGCAAAAATATCCCTCCTTAAGGCACAAAAGATTCTCTTGCTAGTGAATTAAGTAAAATAAATAAATAAATATAAGAGAGATGAAAGAGAAAAAGAAGAAACATGACAAGGAGGAGTCTCTTACTTGATGCTTGCTTAGGGCATAAAAATGCTTATGGCTGGACTTGCTCTCTTTAATGTTAATCACAATTCAGTGCTCAGATCAAGGAGAGAAGAGAGCAGTGATATATGATTTTACTCTCATTGAGTTGAAGACAGTTTGGCAACCTTAAAAGGAGAAAGATTAAGCCTTAGAGTGCTGATCATGCTGTAACAATTTTGTAACTACACATACACGAAGTGTATTTATCCAATACAGATACATGATTTGTCCACAGACTCCTTGTCAATATCTCTTCAAGTATGACAATGGCTGTCTTGATCTCCAAATCCTCAGATAAATCAAGTGTAGTTATATTTAAATAGAACACTTTAATAATTTATTTCTGTACTTACCTTTCCCTTAAGAGCATATATTCTTATTAGAGTTGCAGGGTGATTTATAATTTAGAAACACTTAACACAAAGAAATTGGAATAAGCAACAATTAAGATTTAACACTGAATTATGTATGAGCATGCTTACTGCAAGAAAGTTGTTTATCCTGGTACAATTTCAATGTTACTGTACCAGATTGTGTGAAAGGCTAGCTTTTTATTCATATTTAGTCCAACATTTTTCTCTCATAAATCAGTAATGTGTCAGATGCACTGTTAAAGGTCTTCCTCTGCAATCCTAGTAATGTTTATAGTCTGAGTTGCAGGCTGTCTCAGCAGAATTTTCCGTTCAGAAACAAGTGATATATCAATAGAAGCAAACTTCATCATCTCTCAGCCATCAATAAGTAGGCTAGTCTCTTGATCATGTGTGGTTTATTAGTCAGGTCCAGAAAATACATTTTCTGGTAGTGCTAGTAATGAAGTAACTGTTTTCAGCAGTGTTTTCTGTGTCAGGTTTAGTACTACAATTTACCAAATATTATTCAAGTGTATACAGGGCATATAAAATGATGATGTTATCCCATTGCAAAAAATTATCAAGCAAAAATGGGATGTCTGTCACATAAATGGTTGTGTTGTTAATAATTCAGTTGGGCTGACCTCCACTGTTCTGATCACTAATCCACCTTTTGGATTAAAACAGGTCTTGGGATTTTTTTTTACTGCAATATCCATCCTATTACTTACTTCTGTAGCTTCTATCACCACTGTATATCAGCAAATATTCATATGTTTATCCTTACAACACTGGTAAAATATTTATATTCCGTTTTACACTCGGGGAAAAAAGAGGCATAGAAAGATGAAATGAGATTCTCAGAAGAGTCTAAGTTCATATTTTGATTTTCTTGGTACTCACAATCTCTATCAAACTTTGAAGAGGTCTCTGTTTCCCTTTAGAAATTGAAGAATATGCTTTTAACCATGCCCTGCACCCCTTGGTCCCCACCAAGACAGTGATGTTGAAGAACTTCTAAGCAAGATCATCTCTCTCTTCCGAGCCCAATCCAAAAAGATTTACCTAAGGTCAACAGCACAGCTAAGAATCAAACCTCAATCTTTTCTAGTGCTTCTCTGATACTTTAATGATAAACCTTCTTTGTTTCCCATTGTTCCTTCTAGCTTTTATGTATGTTTTTTATAAGGCCATATTAAAACCTATCTGTTTTCAACAACTCTTCAACACTTACCAAGAACAGCTACTTCTGCCAAAGAAAAGGCTTGCAATGGGATTCTCTAAAAGGTTTTACAAAACCTATCTATCTGGGACATGCCTTGAGCTACAGTGGATTTACTCTGAGCAGCAAGGAGGCTGTTCTTACCCTCTTTATTCCTTCATACCTGCTGTGTTCTGCAAATGACACCACCCTCCACCTAAAATTACATCTATATCTCAGGAATCTATGTGTCTCTGATACATCAGCTATAAAGGCTGAAAAAGTACAGAAAAATGTTTTGATAGTGCACACAAAAAGCCTATATGTAAAATGAATGATTCTACTGAAAGAACTGATTTTCCCTGCAAAGAATGCAAAGAATTTCTATATTTTATCACTTCAGCTTGTTTCAGTGACCCTATGAGGGAAATCAAAATCAGTTATGGATCAGCAGAGAAGCAGTCCCACTAGAAGTCACAAAGCAATTGGAGAAGGTGAGGGTTGGGAATGCGCATGACCATTTCTCTGCTTCTTCCTTGCCACTTTGTGTTGAGAGCATCGGTCTGAAGGCATCCAGGGATATGAAGACAGAAGATGATGGGAACCTCGCCTGGTTTGGTGATGACTCAGCCCCAAGGCTCTAGTCTGTGTGGGGACACTTTGCTGGCAAGGGGTGCCCATGGATGGGGGACACCCACCCACACCAGCAGTCAACCTCCTCACTTGACAGTGCTTGTGAAGTTCTGAGATTTTCGTAGAGTCTTTGCAAGTGTAGGGAGATACAATACATTCCTGTTTTCCAGGAAAACATGATCACCTTATCTTGTGTGTTCAAATCCTTTGTTTATAAATGGGAGACAAGTTACCAAGACCACAGTTTTGGGTAGCAGATGTACTTCTCTGCTTCTATAGACTCTATGCACTGCTGCCTATGTAGCAGCATTGCAGTGTCCTGCCAAGGACTAAGTGTGCCATGCACAGGTTGTGAGTGGAGGAATTAATGCGAAGGCTGGTTTGTGAGGGGAGGTTTCCCCTTTGGGCTGTGAGGGAGGGATGCTTCCAGGAGCAAAGGCTTCTCGGCAGTGAGAGTCCTGAAGGAAACTGGGAGGCAGATTTGGGTGGCCAGTGAGCAGCATCACTATGGTGACGCTGAACAGACAGCTTGATATGAAGAGGAAAGGTTATTTTAAAGCAACTTGCAAAGATGGGCTAGCAACTCAGTTTCTCTCCTGTTCTCTCTGGCATGCACCTCCCACATGATTTCTCTGCAGCTTGCATAACTCACAACTATAAATACAAACATTTTGTACTTATTCCAGGTTAATACAACCCATATTCCTCCTCTTAACTGTAATGAAGGTAACATCCCAGAGTCAAGGTTTGTAATTTTCCACCTGAAGTGATTTCACTACACTAACCACACCAATCTGGCTTTGAAGTACCCTTTTCTACTGAAAGCATGTTTCTGGGATGTTTCAAAACCAAGAACCTGTTGATCAAGCCACAGTTCTTTCACTTTTCATTTGTATTTAATGTTTTAACTTCAGCTACAGGCACGGTTATACTGTACAATGTGTTCTGTTAAAATTAAAATTACACTATTAGCCTTAGAGGCTTTGGATCTCTTATGGAAATAGGTGCAGAGCCTACATGTAGAAGTGATACAAATATTGAAATGAAAAAAATCTGAACAGTCAGGAGAAGAAAGGTTTCCATGCCTGAATCAGAAGGCTTCTGCCAATCCTTCTGTGTGTGAGCTTTGAAACAGTTTGACTTAGTACTCTGGAACCCCTTCTTTTTCCACCAGCAAAGGTCCACAGGGGTGAGCTACATCTGTTCTTGAGTGACACTGTCAACACTTCCATTAGTAAAAGCAACTCACTCACTCATGTTAAATGAAAGCTGTGCTGCTTTGGTTGAAAATACCTTTGACTCTGACAAAATGGAATAGTCAACTTTGGTGGACTATTTCTGTGCTTTTAAAGTTGATTGCATAAATTCAGTATTTCTTGGTGCAAGTTTGCTTATTTACTAAGAATGTGCAGATTCTTGTTTCTGTGAAAACAACTAGAATGAGAAAGAGAATATCAGGGTTTCCCACATTCAGTATCCCACTGATATAATCCTGAAACTAAATCTGTGTTTCATGGCTTTATCCCAGGGCTATATTCGCATCACAGCTCTGGTCTTCTTCAGCCTTTCTGTTTGCAGCTCACAGAGTAGCCCCCCTTGTGCTATCAGTTCAGGGGTGAATCTCTCTTGGTAGTCATGTATTTTTACTATATTATTGAGGACCATAATGTGATGTTGTGGTGCCTGGGGCCATGTGTCTACTTGTTATTACCTACCACCCTTAGTAAACTTTGTTTGAAGGAACACTGTGCTCAGTGGAAGGTCACAGGGCATGTTTCCCACACGTGTCCTCTTGTGGTACATCTCAACACTGAAGTTAATAGATCCACCAACATATCCGTCTCTGAGGTCACCCCATCATAGAGGTATGTTTCCCCAAGCCCTCACTATGCCTTACAAATCTTATCCCAGGGAAGCACATTTCTAAAACTATTCCAATTTTGGCTCAAAATTCTGGAGAATCTTTCAAGACTGCCACAAGAAGTTACATGCCATAATTTCTTTCTCTCAGAGATCAAGGATGACTTGTATAGCAGGAGGATATTTATATGTGCTCTGCCAGAACTTGTCCTTAATGCTTGGTGAGACCTGCACTGAAATATAAGATGTCTCACTTCACTGGAAAAATGATGGACAAGCTTAAGTCTCCTTACCAATTATAATTAGAGATGCTGTCACCTGTGGAAGAGAAATAATTGTAAAGGAACCCAAGCCTTATGGTGAAAGATACGTGTCAGGTACACAAGGTGGTCACATCCTGATTCTCGCTGGTTAATCTGATAGCTTAAATCAGGAAGCTAAAAAAAAGAAGAAAAAGTTGCAGAAAACATGGTGAGGCAGAGAAAACAAGTGAATTTCTTCCATGGAAATGGAGAAATTTCCTTCATGAAACCTTAATCAGGTTCTGACACATAAAATTGCTGAAAATTAATCAAAATGTTTTAAATTTCAATTGCTAGGCTTTTATAGCTCGGATTTTTTTTTCTTTCCTTGGGAAAAATGACAAAAATGACTTTACAGCTGGATCATTTAGTGCCTTTTCTTTCAACTTGAAAATTCATACATGAAAAACATTAATTAATACAATTATCATTGCCAGCAGCATGAGAGTACAAACTGTACAAGTTCATCCCATGTCTAGCATATTGAAGAAGAGTTCGAAAATTCATAAAAAATTAGGGATGATTTCAACATAAAGGATGTCATATAAAGCAAGTAGTAATATGTCAGTGTAGAAGAAGAACACTCCTCTTAATATACAAACTTATGCTCTATTGATTTAGAATGAGAAGAAATAAAACCAGAACACTGAATTACTATTTGTACTGTGTCAGCATCAACAAGTGATGTTTTATGTTTTCTACAATGTCAGAGATCTATGATATATTCATCTTGTTTCAAAAAGAGAATTTAAAATAGTAATCACACAGGAAAACAGATGTCTCTGGTGTGATACTCTTGAAGTTTCTAGATAATAAAGGACTCTGTAGAGTAGAATAAGACTTATTAATTTAGCCCATTAAGGAACAAGTTGACCCTGGAGATTTCTGGACATTAATGCGGTTTGGAAATATGGGTATTTGCTGCTTGTGATATTGAGAGCATTTGTCACTGTTTGAATACTTCTCTGGTAAGTTTGATCTCAACAGAGAGACCTGCAATGAGCAGACCACCAGAGCTAGAGATCCAGGTCAGGCTGCACAGTCTCCTAACTCATTAGAATCTCTTCCGTACTTTGACAATAAGTATATTCAAGTGTATTGAGAAGTCTAGCCATGAGCCTGAGGCTTTGCACCATCTGGACAATTTGTGGTATAATGATCTTGATGTAATGGAGGGTTAGACCTTTGAAAGTCCCACCATTTTCCCGTCTGTCTTTTTTGGATTGAGCTGAATCCTACTGCTTTTTATCCATCTGCTTATTTCTTCCAGGCATTGGTGACAGCTGAAAGCACACCAGCAGAGACAGCATCAAACAGACAATGCTTATTGATTGTGTGTTAGTCAACTTTAGTCTTAGTCTCCCTGTGTGGTCCAAGAAAATCATGGAAGAGAAAAAGTGAGAGTATAAAGACTTTAGGGACAAAGGAGCAGCTGGCTCCTGTGACCTGTGGATGTCACAGCAATGATTCCTGATAGATGGGCAAGCACATCATCACCATATTAAGAGCAGCAATGTCAAAGGATGGGTAAACAAGGTAGTGGCATAAAGGTACAGTGGTCCTGAACAAAGTGAACTGTCACATTTTCAGTGTCATGTCCTGGTATGCAACTTTTTGCAAAGAGGAGCTTAAACTTGCTTCATGTATGTGCAGCTTTACTAAGTGAAGTTAACACTAACCTATGTACAGCCCCCAAGCATTGTCTGTGCATTAAGTCTTTGAACAAGTATTTATCCTTTCCTTCATTCTTGATTTTTAAGCATAATTTTTTTCTGCCCTGGTGGAGCTTATTTCTATCTTGTGCTCGTAACCACTTTTCAGCTCTCTGCAACATCTGAATGATTTTTTCTTGGGCTCAGATCTCTCTGTAAGCTTCTGTCTGTGCTCCAGCGGAGGTGCTCTGCCTGTGAGTTCTTGGCTCCCTCTGAGCGGCATTGTTGTGAGTTGCCAGATTTCACTCTCATTGCTCCTAAGCCAAGACCTTTCCCTCACACCACGCAACACAGCCTAAATTTGGATGAGTCTCTGCATATGTGGAGGGCAGAGAGTTCTTTCTCACTATTTTTCTGTTAAGATTCAATCTGGCTGCCAGCACAGCCAGCCTTGGAGTTGTACAGGCCTCACAAAGCAGCTAAGAGTGCACACTTTCTCTTCTCCATCTGCACATGGGACGACTTCTGCTGCCACCCAGTCTGTTCAAATGGGACGTAATAGTGGCCTGGAGCCCCAGCTACTGGCATTCAAATCTGGCCTAGTGCCCTTCCACATAACTGGTCAGATCAGTAGAAACAACAAAGGCAATGGCCAGCAGTAGGAAAAGGCCCTTCCATGGCTCCTTGTTGTCTCCTTTGTACCCCCTTAGTCATAAGTCAAATAAAAGCCTACCCAGGTTGGTCGTCCCACCCTTTTCTGATCTCAGATGTATCTCCCAGCTCATCATAGCAGTACAAACCCTCAGCTGGTAATTATCCAAGTTAAGATGGTTCCTATCATTTGTCAAATGAGGCAGTATTTCTCCCTCTGACATACACACTGGAAGTGCTTTCAGAGCAGCAGCTGTTGCCTTGCCCATGGCTGTTCAGTGCTGAACTCTGTCTCATCACTACCAACCATTTACTGATGAGATTCATTCTGTATAACTTGCATACTTAACATATGGCAACATTTTAGGCACCTTTGACCTTTCCCTAGAGAATCTCCTGCCTATTCTGACTTAAGAAATACAGAAGGTATCTCTGGAGACTTTCAAAGGTACAAAAATATTTCTAATGAAAACTTAGGTACTTGCTTTAGGCAGACTAATTCACCTAGCATCTACAGTATGAGATTAAGGCAGGTGCGTGATTACATGAATAGGATCTCACCTTCTGGTCATATCTTCTATTCTTGACAACAACACAAAACAACAGAAAGGGATCAAAATGGGGAAAGGCTGTTCCAGTTTTTAAAGAAAGGAAGAATTATTTAGCAGTGGATTGTATCTTTTTTGCTGCTGATTTGTTGTTTTTGTTTTTTCTTTTAGCATAAAAGGGTTAAATATTTAACAAAATTAGCCTCTCTCAAAATGATCCTTCCCCCTCTACAGGAACCCAAACTGGTAACTCTTCCATCACATGAATGTTACCTCCAGGCTACAATATTCAGCGGAGTGTGAAATCACAATTAACGGAGCAAGTGTTTTGTAAGTGAACAGAGACGGCTGCAAATTACATCCTGCTATTAGCTGATTTTAGAACAACGCTGTTGAACAGTTTCATGATTACTGGGTTGTGGTGTGTATTAAAAAAACATTAATAAAACATAATTGATTGTGAATTGTGCTTACTGCCTTTATAATTTTGATCACAAGTGTCACAGAAGTTTACTGGAAACAAAAGCTGCCCTCAGCTATCTACAGGAACCATATTGTTCTAAAAATTTTACTGAATTTGATTTGCAGCTATTGTAAATCACTGAACTACTGAAGCCTATGGGTTTTGCTGACTTAGAGATTCAATTTGTGTTTTTCTTTTCTACTCAGCAAAGAAAGGTGCGAGACTGCTTTGTCTCTGCCAGAAAGTACCACTGGGAGCTTGGTAGAAATGACATCCTCAGTCTCTCAGACCTGCCATTCACTTGGCTTGCCCTTAGGAGCAAGTAATGACACTGATGGGGAACAGGAGCTGGCAGTTTCTATTTGTTGAGAAGCAAGCCACAATATAGAGTTATACATAGAAAATACTCAATTTTATTTGTTTTGTGGGCCTAAAATTATTTTCAAAACTTAAATTGTGTATTCTTAGAGGAACCTAATAATGTTTAGTTCTGATCCATGACCCTGTTTGGGTTCACGGATGGACAAGGTATGCCACGGTAAGTTTATAGCTACATCTTTTCAATATAGATGCCTTGCTATGAATTTATGTACTTTGAAAAGGACGTTCATAATTATTCTAATCTGGGTCTTCGATAGAATTCAGGTCCCAGTCAGTGGTGCAAACTGCCTGCTCTGCTGCATCAGTTAGTACTATAGGGACCGAAAACTCGCTCTCAGGCTGAGAATTCTCAAAGCACTTAACTTCAGGCATTGCTTGCATTTGCTGGTCAAGGTGACATCTAACTCTATTTATTAGCCAAATTCAGTCAGAGTTAGACTCAACTCTGTCAAAGATCCCAGGCAAATACACTCAAGTATGTGGGCAGAATCTTGCCCTACCTTTAGGTATTTAGGCTCATACAGTTTTGGCACCCCACAGAGAGGTATCATAAAGTCAGGAATAAAACTCAGGAGCTCTGACTCTTTCTTGTTGTGACCAATAGAAATGCTAGTGCTTGGAGTGCAGATAAGTGTTAGAAGAAGACCTAAAATGAGATGATACAAAACATTCATTATTTATTGACTTTTCGGCAGTCTGTGTCCTGGCAAACAAACTAGTATAAACGCTGGGATAAGATTGCTGATAAGCATTTCCTGCTAAAGATCTAGCAGTCAGGGTTTTTTAAAATAAAAATAAGTTTGTGAAAGCCATTCTTTCCTGTTTCTGAATAGCTGTATCCCACAAAGGCAGTGACAAACATGACTCATCCTGACTGAGGAAATCACTTGTAGGTGTGAAACCAAATAAAAATCAGTCACCAGTCAGACTCATTTGTATTTTGAACCCATCTACTTGTAGATGAAGGTGCTGCAATGAACACCTCCAACCTGCAGTGAGCCACTTTTTTTTTATATTCTCTGTCCATCCCTCAGATCTAGCGTAAGTTGTTTGCTTGGCTCCTCTCGTGCAGCTCCATAGCAATGTACATACATGCATACATATTTTTATGTGAAGAGCCAGAATCTCAGATCCCCAACACACTCGCTGCCTTCTCTTGCTCTAAATGGCTATCGCCATGGCAACAACTGCTTAACCTAAAATTTAGAGAGGCACTTAGCACAAATTATGAAAGAAGAGATGCAACAGCGTTCTGCACAAAGCCAGAGTTTGATGGTCTGCCATAGCTCCAGTCACCGATTGCTCCAGGGCACACTGGGGACCTTGTGGTCTGGCACCTTCTGCTCAATGTGGTGCAGGAAAGGACTTTCTCTAATGCTGGCTTTTTCTGTATTCTTTGTGCTGAAAGTAAATGACATTTCAGCCACTTGATCAGCCACAGAATTGAATTTGCAGTTTGCCCAGCCTGGTCCTCAATACCTCTGCCAGAATACTTCGTAGTCTGATAGTGTGAGGGTGAAATTCCTTGCTAATGAAAGCAAAGAAAGACACAGACCCTATTTAGAGTCTTCTGAATGGTACTAGTGTTCTGCATCAGCATGCATGGTGGCAGATGAAGAGCCCAGCTGAGTCACAGGACAAAGCACACCATATACCTCTAACACTTCTTGCAAGGTGTTGTTGCATCATGCAAAATTTCAGATACAATGGTAGAGCAGAGAAAGGGTAAACACATAACATCTCAATAGTTCCTAGTCAATTTAGGAGGTAGCTGGTAATTTAGCCCCTCATTTACTTCTTGGGAGTCAGACTACAGGACTTTTAAAAGTTCCTTCCAACTCAAACTATTCTACGATTCTATAATTCTATCTAAACCTGTGCACGCCTCTGTTCTTATATGTGGCCACATCTCATATAAGGCAGGATGAAAATGTTCCTATTTGTTCTTTAATCTTTGGATGAAGAACACTAATTGAAAAAACTCTTCTGAGGGAGATGTATTGACCATGGGGCTCCGCCTTCACAAAAAATTCTTGGAAAATCTTCTCCTGAACTCCTTTCAGACGGCTAGTGCACAAGAATGCCAAAGGTACTAGGACCTGAAAGAGGCTGGAAGAGTGGACACTTACAGGCAGAAGAAAAATCTCTGCAGCTCAGCCACCCAGGAATAGATTTACTCTTGGGAAGGTAGAGGTTATATATGTATTGGATCCTGTTAATGGTATGAGAAGATGCAATCTGGGAATGAACAGAGTAAAACTGCTTCTAAAAGGAAACAGTGAGATAGCTCCATAATCTAAGGTAAAAATTAGAATGAAGAAGGCAAGAGTGCATATGTGAACCATTCATTGCTGGCTGGCAAGATCTGAAAGCAGTTCTGGTGATAATCTGTTTTCATGGTGGACATAGGCAGGACGTGATGACATTTCACTGTCTCCTCCATTACAGGAAGGAGGAAGCACGCGAGTAGGCAGTAGGTTCCATGCTCAGAAATGATGAAGGCAGCGGGTCCTCCTGCCAAAACACTGCCGAGCTGCTCAAGGCTTGCTGTAAGGCAGTGCACATGTTAGTTATCTGTACAGGCTCATGTCACTGGAAAAATTTGCAAGGGAGAAATCCCCCCGGGCTAGTAATCATGAAGACCATAAGACTTCCCAAGGAGTTCCCTGCCTAGGAAAGGCAGATTGTAAGTTCACTCTGGGCATAGGCTGAACTGCAGTTCTGCTCTAGCCCTGTGGAGTGCTGCAATATGTGGGACAGTGACTTAAGATCTCTATATCTCATAGTAACTGTTTACAAAGCACAGGGCTGTGAGGCTTTGCTGAATTAAACGTGATTTGTAGTGGAAATTGGTGTCTCCTGATTGACTTCACTGGGAAAACATGAGTGCACTAGCAGAGAGAATCTGGACACGAATTTGTAAAACGATTAGGAACAGCTGCACTGTGTGAAGCCAGCAGTTCATCTTCCCTATATCCTTCTCTGGCTGTGCCTACAAAAGTGAGCAAAACCTGTCAAGTGTCTTGTGCTACTTCCTGTGAACATGCTCCCAAGCTCCAATAATTTACAGCTCAGGAGTTTTCTATGCTGCATGTGATTTCTTGTGAATTTCTCAACCTGCAATAGATATATCTTGTACATTTTCTTCTTGAATGCATGAAACTCTTAGCACCCACGAAATGACCTTCAGAGCTTTGAAAGAGGATTTTGGAGCCAGGAAAACCACCTTTTTCCATGGTGAAAACACACATTCGTGTTTGATACTGTCCTCTTCCACCTTTGTCTGATGTCCTCTCACTCTTAAGCTGGAACGGTAATTTGTTTGGATAAAAATTAGGAGTCGTAAGGCAACTTCCAAAGTTGCCCACTATAGACAAATATTCAGACATCTAAAGTGAAGTTCCTTGTTTAGTTTCCTTTACAATGTATGAATGGAGATAAGAACCTCCAAATGGAAATTTGTGCCCCAGGTGGGATGAAATACTCTCTATAGGTGAAATCTCTACTGTGGAAAGCAGGAGTTAAGGGTGAAAACAACCATAACTTCATTGCCTCAATCAAAAGCCGAAAGCTAAGCAGGACATGTCTTTTATTCCTCAGTGGAGGAAGACTGAGAGTTTTGGTCAGGGAAGAGTTAAAACTGTTTTACCTGGCTGTTCGTATAGAAGTTTATTATTTCTTGGAAGGTACTGTCCACATTAGGGATGCATTCTCTCGTTCCTGGAGGAGTTAGATATGATTTATTTTGGGAGGGCTGGGATTGAATATTCTTTCTGTGTGGCCTGCGTGCCTTGTAATAACAAGTTTTCTTGTTATTACAATTCTCATCACAATTTAAGATTAATTCTTGTATCCTAAATTTCACTGAGGCCAGCATGAATGAATAATAATCCCATTAAAGAATTCAAGAACTGGCCAAGAGTCACTACTTGTATTTGTTAACAAAACTGAAGCAGAGGTAAGGATTTTATTGCTTTGCATGCACTTTCTGGCTTTTATCAAAGAGAAGCTCCATGTCTGTCAGCATCTCTACTGACCACAGGAATGCCAGCAGAACAGCCCACCTGGCAGCAAGAACACAATGAATGTTATTCTGTGATAATTGACCCAAATTCTGCTGTTGAACAGTGACCAAAAAATGTGAGCTGAGAAACCACAAGACCAGGTGCATGCGATGAAAGTAGATTAGGAATCGTAAGTGCCAGATTGCGACCCAGGATGCATTCTCCTCAAGGACATATTATTCTAGACTCACACCTTGTTTCACAGGGCAGTAAGATGATAGAGAAGAATGATCTCTGCAGCTCATCTGTACATCCCATCGTGAAGATGTATGGGGATTGAATGAGTGGGGGAGGCTTGGGCTGTGGTGTTACCTCTGTACCAGCCCCATGGCTCTGAGAGAAAGACCCTGTGTTGCAGATGATGAATGGCAAAGCTGTCTTTGAGCAAGATCAAAAATCAGAAAGCAAATGGCAGTCATGAAAGTGGCTCTGCTCCAGCAGCAGGTGAGATCATTGCTGAGCCTGCGGACAGATTCTAGGGGTCTCACTGACAATGCCTGGGAAGAGGGGAATTATAGAAGGAGGACAGGCATGGAAATATGAAGGAATTCTGAGGGGAAATTTTGAAATTAATTTTCTAGGACAAAATGGTAGGTTTGACAAACTCCTAGACCATTAAGCTACACAGAGGTTTTCAGGGGAGAAGGACTTCAGGTCATAGACTTTTAAATTAAATGACCTTATGTTTTTTAGGGACTATCACACTCAGCTTGGCAACAAGCAGGGAAACACCCTCCCTTCAGATTTCCCATCCAGCTACCTGGCCATGGAGGGTGCTTGCACAGTTTATTCCAGGGAAGAAAAATCATTCTGCCTTTTTCTATTACACATAGGAATGAAAAACATTATTGCAAAACAGAGGACTCTTGTGAAAGCAGGTGACAATATTTAAAATGATAAATCCTATGGCCTCTCTTGAATATAAAATGAAGACAATACTTGAGCAATAGCCTACATTTGCTTTGTCATAGGTTGCATGTTTTCAGTACATCCTAGCAGGTCTCAGAAAAGGCACTTCCATTTGCAATATGAAGGTACAGAAGTAACAGTTATCAGAGATGGTCAGTTATCCTGAATTAAGGATTCCTTGTTGGCTTGGGTAAACTACTGTGCCATTTCAGTGTGCTCTACTTGCTGCCTTCCTCTCTAAAACAAGGCTGCAATACGCAAAATCAGGGTTTACTGAATTTAGAGCCAAACTTCCACTGATGTCATTCAAACCAAGATTATCCCTAGAATACACTTAAGTCACAGCTCATGTGTTTTCTTTCTGACATTGTATAAAGCCAGGGCATTTTGTTTTTTCTAAGGCAAATACATTGTCTAGTGGCTTCCAGCTGATGTAAGAGAGGTTACAGCAGTGATATAGCCTATCTAAGCATGTGGGCTTATTAAAACTCTATTTGCCTGTGGCTTTCTCCAGGTAGGGTTCTCCCGTGTCTGCTATTGTGGCTGATATCACTCGTCAGTCTTTATCTTTCAGTGGGGTTTTGATCTTGTTCCCCATTCCTTTACTCAGCTCCCTTCCTTTCCTCAGAATGAAAACTGTAACAAATTAACACCTTTGAGGTCCACATATTGAACAATTTTCTTGAAAGTGGCTAGCATTCAAACTTTATTGGAATGGACAATTCATGTAATTGCATAAGCGCTATTTCCTTAGGAAATCAGCCTTCAAAAGACCAGAGCATGCTACAAGCGGTCCTCTGTCCTTGCTATATCCCAGCTCTAATATCTAAACTTCATCTATTTTTACATAAGCCAACAGCACAGTTTTTCTCCTGAAATTAGTCAATTATAAGATGCAATTCAGCTAATATATTTTAGACATTGGAATAAGATGAAATAAATTGCACCCTACTGTATCTCTTTCCCCTCACAGACAGCAAAGAGGGCATGTGGAGCCAGATGTGGAGTTTTTGGCATCAAGTGAATACTTCAGACTCCCATATAGTCAATGAGATCAGTGAAGCCAAAAGAGGTCAGTATGTAATTCATTTCACCAATGGCATCTATTTTAGGCTGAATCATACCCTACACTCTATTGACTCTGTTGATGAAATTCACATTAGGACAGTTAGTTCACATTCAGGCATCTGCAACAAAGATGTCCAGATAAGATGGATTCCCCTTCACGCACTCTTAGCTTTTTATATAGCTAAAGATTGGTCCCTCTGTCATGTTACTTGCATGCTATCAGACTCCTGTATGCTTTAGTACTAGACAGCTACCCTCTATGAGCTGGAAAAATACTATATGAAGTAGTTAGAACTCACCATTTGCAGATCTGTTCTCTCTGTGTGTAGTGTTTCAATTTCATTATGGAAACAGTGATTTGTGGCTTTGAGTTGTTTTCTTCAACAAGCCCAGAGGGTAAGCTTTTTCTTGACATTGCATCTTTCTCTCTTCTGTGGCTAATGCTAGCTTATTCTCCTTCAAATCTTATGTAAAGCTTTTACAGGAGAATACATCTGTGATACACACTTTGTTTTTTTTTTTTTTTGAAAAGTATGAATAAACTAAAATAAACTGGAAGGCTGTCAGAGTCTTTTGCAGATTATCTGTGTTCCAACTCTGCTTGCAGGAAAATGTAAAGTCGATTAAAACCCACCAACTACAATATATATGTTTTTTGATTCTGCCAACATGGCTAAAGATGAAAGCTAATGACAAATCCATAATACAGTCGTACAGATCAAATGATCTATCAATCTGTAAGCTTGCCTTCATGACAGATAAATGCTCTTATTATCTTTATAGCATGCCCCAGTTAGTCCAGCATGAACTTGGTGAGTTAACTTTGTACTCCGTAGTTAAGATACTTGCATGTAGGAAGTCTGCTTTTTACAATAGGTTTGCAAATGCTAGAAGTTCCATTGATTCAGTCTGTGAGTTCATTGATTACTGCACAGATCAGTCCCTCAGCAGCTCAAATGTATCCCACTCTTTGTTCCCAGTTGCAGTCTCCTCGTGTTCCTCTTCCAAGCCTTCTCCCTCTTCATACTAACAGCCTTTTTCTCCTAAATTATTTGCACACAGCAAGACATTTTGCATACCCTTAACATTTCAGTGGCATAACTCTTTTCTTTCATTCTGCATAACTGTGAGGACAACGGAGAAGAGACTCTTCTGGCAACCAACCCCGCCATGGCTGACTGATGAGAACAGCAATTGCAGTAAAATCCTGGCTTTGCCTCTGTGCTTTTCTCATTCTTTGCATGGAAAAGCTGAACCTAAGCAGGTATTATGAAGCAATGCAGCCTCCTTCTCTATTGTGTGGGATTATCCTGGATGGCAATAGAAGCACTGAGATGCTCAGTGAGGACAGACTTTTTAAAGGCTTCAGCTACTGGTCTCTTAAGAACATTTTCCTGAGTATGTGTAAGTGGTGGTTATTTTGAAGGGCTGGTAACAGCCCAGCTTCAGAATTTTTTCAGAAGTTTAGCAAAATTCTTATCTAAATGACTCTTGTGCTCACTGTCAGTGTCCTGTTTCAGAGCATAAGCAACTGCAATTGCTTTTCAAAGAAAAATTTGCTACTTTTTTTTTTCAAATGGCGAAACAGCTGTCCTTCCATCTCCATTTGTATCCAGTTAAAACTTTCTCACCCTCAGCCCACGCTCAACTCGACTTAAACTGAGCCTCAAGCAGACTACACCCTAAATTTCCATTCAGCCAAGGCTCAAGAGAGCACATGATGGGAAATGTTTGATGAATTTAACAGCAGGAACCACCAGAAGGATCTCTTACACTGAGAGAAAACATACACTTCACAAGCTGAATTAAAAAATTTGTGCCAGGTGCTGAATCAACATCAGTTAGAGCCAATATGAGAACTTTGGCTTCACTGGTTCATTGAGTAAGGAGCATTATACATGTGAACTGAGTTCTCTTGTACCCACAGACTGTTTTGAGCTAGCACTGTAATCATGGGGCATACAATACTGCAATGCAATGGCCAAATTAAGTATCGGTGAAAGAGACACGATTTGTGTCATCACAGTTATCTCATTGATGAATCCAGCCAATTGTTAATGTTGAAATCTTTTTGTTCTCTTGTTCCAGCGATTCAGAATTATTCATTCATCCTGAATGAATATTTTGTACTTAAATTGTATCTTAGGAATTTATTTAAAGCCACTTAAGATCTTAAATTAAATATGAGTGCACTATAGGCAGGCATAGGAATGAAATACCAAGACTCATAATTTTTCAAGTGGAAAAATTAAATTCCTCCTTCACCCCTCTCTTATTTGATGCATCTAGTGCAAAGCGTATTGAATTTGAATAAGTGCAGTAAGAAAGTCAGAGAGTTTTAATACATATCTGCATGTGAGGTAGAGCTGGATCTTGTTCTTAGGTATATGGACACACCTGCATTCGTTGTCTAGGTCAGTAGTTTACCTGACACAAATGCAAGTGAGCTCATCCATTTCATCAGATGCATCCTGGTGGCCTCGAATGACTGCTACAAGTGTGGACAGGTCCTCATGGAAATATATTGATTAAAGGAACGAACAGATTGGCAAAATGAGTGCATGGACCATATTAACATGACTATTAGAGGTCCATGTAAGTACACCAATTGATCATTTTTATTTCTGATAGAAGGTGCAGACTTTCTCCATTGATACTTAAAAGTCAACAGAACTAACTTACAAATTTGCTATTGCATCTCAGGAGCCACAAAGAAGTTGAAAACTCATCAGCTGGCCAGCATGGAGGCTCAGAGCTTTAATACTTTCAGCTGTAAACCTGCTGTTTCAGAGAACCCATTTTTAACTCCTAGATCTGCTCCTCAAATCAAGGTACTGATGTTTTGTTGGAAGCAATGCAGTTCCAGATAGCGCAAAAAATTTATAAAATTTCCATCAGCCAAAGAGTAGAAATGAGCATATATATGTATGCATGCGTGTGGGGTTTCTGGCTGCTTTCAACATTCAGGAAACAATTACAATAAAGCATTAGCTGTGCTTCAGTGCATACTGTGAGTCTAAAGCAATAGCATGATCTTCACTCAGGGACTGTTAGTACCCCAGATGGCTCAGTAAGACAATAGGGAAGTAAACCTGCAACACATCTCATTTTCCTTTGGTTACTTTTCTTTTTTGAACACTTAACCCTCACACTCAGAAATACTTTTTTCATGGACTTGTGAACAGCTCTCTCTTTTTCATTAGCTGAACTAATAAACAAGAATATTTTGTCCTTCACCACACACAAATGCCTTTATGACTGGGGATAATTGCCATCCCTGTTTTTTACCAATAAGAAGCTATGAAGAAAACAAAATATGATATGAATTCGTGGCAGAAGAAGCAAAGATTCACATCTTTCCCGGTGCTGGGATCTAGCTCTCAGAAATCATCAGTGTCTAAGAACAATGCAGAGAACAAGAAGCTAGAGGCAGTGGGGTATTACTTTCAGCACAGCCCAGTCCATACACAAGAAGAAGCAGCTCTTGTTATAAAGCTGCTATGGCTGCAAAACGCAGATACCATTTAAGGTATCAAAATTCATTTTCATGTCTTCATTATCCAAAGCTTATTTGTTTCTCCTCAAAAACGTAAATTGAATCCCAGTCAGTTTCTCTTTACAAATATTTCCTCGCTTAAACTAGACTACTATGGCCACAACACTGCTCTTTACAAAGCTATTGTCCAGAAAGGTAAGGAATTTCAATGGGGAAGTGACTACATGGCCAGCAGCAGAATCAAGGAAAAAGAGCTCTGAAACATTAGATCAGAACGTCTCAAAATGCCCTGAATATCGTTTTTTGTTTATGAGAAGGAGAAAATCCTGGCATTTTCTATGAAGTTGTCCTTCAGCACTTTTTGACTTTGTGATAATCTCTAATTTAAAGACTGAGTTTTGAAAATCTCATAGGAAAGCTCATGTACACCCCATATTTCTTGCAGTTAACTCATTAAAAACCATGAGAATTTTTTTTATTGGCTTTGGGCTCACAACATATTAAAAAAAAATTCCCTTTTATTTGTTGGAAGAACTCCAGTCTGGTAAGTGAAACAATGCATTGCAACTTGGTTTTAGTCTCATCTCTGTCTTTGGCTCACCTCTTTGTGTCTATATAAAATAGTGATGTTATTACTTTCTGACCTTGCAGTTGTGTCCTAGGAATGAATGCTTACAACGTGCTACACACTCCAGTGAATGGTTGTCTACTCAGTGAGTACACTCTGTTCTTCTTTGCGTGGAAGTGAATTAGATATGCCTCTGATGGCAGCAGAAATTTGGCCCCATTGGATAGCAACATGAATCCCACCTTCTCCAGGCTTTGGCCAGTTTTCATTCAGCTGGCCTCAGACCTGATTTTAACATTCTGACAGATTTTGCAAGGAAAGATTTTTTTTTTTTCTGGGTTGTGGGAGAGTATGTTGACAGGTTGAGCATGAACCAGCCGCACACACACGCTGTTAAAACAGGAGGTACTCTCCAGAGAATTGCGTCACCTGCACCCTCTGAAATGATTGATGAAAGAACAATAAATAAGGCAGGTGGGGGTCATTGCTGCTGCTAGCATGCAAAGGAAAAACTCATAAGCTAGACATCTTTTCAGGGCCCCCTCTCCTTTTGGGGCATATGCAAGTTCTTTAGGAAAATCCCATGGGATTTTCAGAGCATCTGGGACTGGCTGCTGCTTCAAAATGCTTTCTGGAGAGACTTTCAAATGAGCGTGAGGGAGTGTAGGACAGCCAGCTGAAATATGAGGATGCTAATAAGCTCTGTTGAGGTGAGTCTAAATTATCCTGGGATAGAGCCACTGGTATAGACAGACAGCATGTAGGCAGGGGAACTCGGAAGGCTGACACTGCTCTCTGAAGCCAGCCTTCATCTTGCAGCATGGAGCTGCTGGGAAGTCTCCCTTGCTGTACTGAAAACAGCCAGTCTATACCTTGGGTTGCTGGGGGATCCAGACACTGAGGAAACCCTCTCCCCAAACAACTCATTTGTCTGTGACCCCATATCATATCAAACATCAACTAAAGCCTCAGCACACACTAGTCTGGCAAGCACCAGTTATTATTGGTGTTGTCATATATTTCAATTATATTTAATAATTGACTTAAAACTGTGTTCACATTATTGTCCCTTACTCCAACACACTCAAAGGGCAGACTGTACATACATGTGCTACTTCTACAAATGCAAAAGCTTTTGTTTGTTTTTCAGTGTTTAGTTGCTTGACTGGAGTGTTCCGCTTGAATCTCCTACCCTAGTTAGTTACAACAGATTGTGAAGTGGGATTCATGCCTGGGTAAAGATAGTTTGCTTGTTTTACAACACTAAGATAAATGCCGGTCTGAAGCACTGTCACGAGGTCAATCAGGCCTAAGATTTTAAATGCTGGAAGATTTACAATTCCATTTTCACAGTCCCACTGCTCCTCCCCCCTTTTCCTCCATCAGTAAGGCTCATTTAAAGCTTTAAAATATGGGAAGCAGAAAAAGCAATCACTGATTTTACTTACACAACAGCATTCACACTTATAAGGTTTTGACAGCTTCACTAAACCCAAAAGAATTCAGATAGCTAAAGCAAACGAATGCATACCAATACTTATATTGAAAGGAGGTAGTTTTCAGAGCTCCACATATATTTTCTTCCTGCAGGAAGCTGACAGTGATGAGAGTATGTAGGATGTTTTACTACTGCATTCACATAATGTTACTTAACGTTCTTTCATCCTGTTCAGCATATTCTCTTACTGTTTCTGAAATCAATAAAACTGCAGCAAGTCAACAGATTATTTCAATATTTCTTAGATGTTTTGCCCTTAGCACCATACTTACTTAGTACCTATTGTTTTTGGTAAGGTAAATAGACTCCTTAAATGTTATATTTGCTACTTAGAAAGTTCAGTTGTTTACTGTATCTTTTTGGAGATAAGAAACCCAATTGAAGAAAACTAAACAAATATGTATGGAGCTGAATCCTTTTGGAAACAAATACCGTGGGATTTTGTTTTGTTATCGCTGTCATGATTTTGGAAGGAAAACTTGCAATGAATTCATAATAGGCCATTGCTTTTCCATCTGAGACAGAAGGAACGTGCTTACTTCTTCAGAAAGGAAGACAGATGAAGGCAGGCAAGCTGCAGAATAAAAAAAAAAAATTAAGTGGTAGCCGTTTGCTGATCGTTGTTCTGCTATCTGTCCATTATCTTTCTGGGCATAGGTAGTAAATACCACATGAATTTAAATAAAACCCATTACTCACATCACTTATAGACGTGATGGTAGGAGTTGCTTGTCAGATCTTACACAGGAAACTCAGATGTAATTGATCTCGTTGCTATGTTGATGCTTCTCCAGCAAAATCCTCTACCTGTGCAAGAATATTTTAAGACCTCACTTAATTTGAAATGATGACAGTGTTAGGGTTTTTTGCTTATTTGTTTTTTGTATCATTATTGGGTCTCTACAATAACAGATGGTGAAATCTCTCCTGAATAAGCCAAATGCCAGTGCTTTTTCTTACAGGATGACATGTAAAAGCATTAACGGCTCGGCTTCTATTAATACAAGAAATTGATGGACCTGCTCCAGCACCTTCTAAAGTTCCTGGATGTCTTCGGATCAGCTCCTTGACACATCTGAATAAGGCAGGCAATCTGCATTAAACACTTCCTTATTATTCCCAGAGTTTCTGTCGGGCATGCTGTTAAACAAGCTAATAATCTCTCTTTAAACAATGCTTTCTTTTTATAATACACAACCTCCCTTAGACATGAGTGTAAGGTCAGGGCAGTTTGCAGGTAGATTTAAACCACTCATTTTCATTTCCGTCTTGAAAGAAAGACTGCTTGTTTCTGAGATGGCCACTGCTGGCCATTACCGTTGACAGAAATGAAATGGGTGACAATCATCTTGACCAGGTTTGTCTTTCCTTGGTCCTTTCCATGTGTCTCTAGCTGTGCCATATTGAAGAAACAAAGCTTAATGGCTATAAAGGGATATTTAGAGCTATTTCATTCTCCTAGACCTCTCCTAATCGAATCTTATCTCACATCATGATTAACTTATGAGCTGATGATCAGGAAATCTCCACTGAATTCAGAGTTCTGTGTCAAGTGTGACTGCAGGCACATTTCTCCATCCCTGTAAGTCCCATATTCCCCCTGGTGATATGAGATAAATTGGAGTCTTTTCATTACGCTGATGGCCTGTAAGAATAAGTCTGGGTGTATTTATAGAGTCCAAAAATTCAGATTTTGTTCTATTTGATATAAATACCTGCAGTTCATGTTACAGTTCTTATTTTCAAGCATACATATCTATTTATTAACTCTGTTTCATTAGATGACTTCTATTTGTGCATCAAAAGGTTTTAAAAGATGCAATGCTTAGAACACAACTGTGAAATGAATGAATTGAAGAGTATATGATATCTTTAAATTGTAAAATTTAGCAGCATTTGAAAATGAGGAAATGAGTGGATAAAGTTGTTTGAGAAACATCTGTAACAAAAGTCCTAAGCCACTGGCTCTTGTTTCAGAGTGTTCATTTGCCACTGCACATGCACAGAGTAAAAATCAGGAGTCCTAGAAAAGAAGCCAGCATACTGAGCATGGTGTGCCTGCAGCTGATGAGGAAGAACAGTATAATAGCCGGATTAGTCCCAAGGCATCTTCCTTCAGAGATACAGGGAATTGAATGGAGGTGCTTCTGCGTCCTTATAGTCCATGGCATTGATCCCTCTCTGCATTTACCCTCTTGTTTCCAAAAAGCTTGCATGTACTTCACTTGCTGCTTCTTAGACACCGTCAGAGGATGGTGATCCCCAGAAAAACAGGAGTTTGCATCTTTAGACCTCTGGTATGAACATGTCTCAAGCTGGAGATCATGTTTGATTCTTGTTTCCCCCATCCTGGTTCCTCAGATAAGATGCTTGAATTTGTGGCAAATATTGTAGATTAAGCATTGTGTAAGTATAACTAGAAGTCCAAAAAAATGCAAATCACTCACTGAAGTAGGCTTAATGCACATAACAAGAGGGCGTCCCTCCCTCTTTATCTCTGGGACTGTCTTGGATAATAGTCAGTAGCTGGCAATGGACACTGAGTGACAGAGTAGCACTGCAAACCTGATATGACCCTAGTTATGTACAGATGATCCTGTTTTGGGGCTTTTATTACTTGGAGCCTCTTTGTTTTTTAGAGGGGTAAGCCTTGAATTTATCCACTTTGGCACTTCTCTTGAGAGAGGAGTCAGCTAACAGAGGGACAGAAGAAAGAAGGAGATTCATATGAAATATCTCAAAGGAGAGTAAACTTCTTTTGACTGCCGCATATGGAGTTTCCATATTTATTGGGAAGAAAATCATGCTCAGCAATTACCATTGCCTCCCAGAGAAGTGCTGCATCCTTTTGAGGGCACATATTGTGTCAAATCTCACTGTCTTTCAGATGTGACATGTGACAGCTGGAATCATTTGGGATTCTCCAGTTAAAAGAACTGAGGACCAAATTCCCAGGGACCATGGCCAGTTTCTATACATAAACCCCTCTTTGAATATGAAGGGAATTTTTCAAAAGCATTCAAATTCTGTTTTATCTGTTCTCATAGGGTTAATTCTGCATCCTTTTGATCGCCCAAATAGGACTTCACTACACCTGATCCAGATTTTCTGCAATTATCTTAGCAAAAAGGATGGGTAACGGAACTCTCTAGTCCAGATATCATCTGACACAACTCTGCTGTGCTCTTACAGCTAAAATGTCTGGCATTCCAGAACAGGATGGTCACATCCCAGGGGTCTATTGTGAAGCTGCTGGGGCTGAGATAGTCTCCAGCCTCCTCTCAGGTACTGTCTTAGGAGAATTTTCTTGGCCGAAACTCATGGATCAGGGATTGCAGTAGCAATTAAATGATATGGATGACCATATTCTGGTGCCTGTCACAGTTGTAGTTGCATCCTTTGAGCTTCTCTGTCACGAATACAGATGATCAGAACTGTGCACAACCCTTCAGGTGAGGAGCTATACGGTAGTGTCAATAACCGTGTCTAGTCTCTTAAATTCAATTTACATGGGATGGTTCCCAGGCAATGAGATCATTAGGCCGACAGTTGGGGGCTCCCATGCAGCTAATCTCTCTCAGCCTCTAAGAAAGTGTTCCCACATTGAAAATGCATGTGGTGAATGGTCCCCACTATGTTCTAAGCCCCAGGCTACATCTAGGAATTATCTGGGACAGTGTCAAGTCCCAAAAGAACTCCATGACTCAGGTCAGAACTAGGCCAGGGACCATTCCCACAATTTTTGAGTATGGGCAATCATATTACATTGTCTAGGACTTTTTGTTGGTGCTGTTTACCTTATTAGTAATGCACAAAAACAGTCCTCACCAATTCTGCAACAGAAATCTTGGCTGATGCATCCTAGCCCTGAATTTACTTCGATAATAGCTGCATCAAGATTGTTCCTGGGCATCCTCTCCTGGGTAAGAATACCAGACGTCTTCCTAAGAGGTCTTTAGTGTTAAGCTTTCAGGTGCTAACAGAAATTCCTCATACTTTCCTCAAGCTGAAATCTTCTTTGCTGAAAACAACAGTGGAGACAGTTTGGGGACACGTGGCACCCAAACAATGAATACAACCTCTATGGTACAGACAGAAAGGGCATTTTCTACAGATGCAAGGCAGTGTTGATGCTGATTGCACAGGATACCATTTAAAACTCATGTATAATCTACTTATTACTGTGAAAATAATAATTAAAATAGTAATAGGTGCGGAAAAAACTACCACGACAACTAGGGGACTAGTGATCCTGTTTTAAGGGAGGAGAGCGATGTGTCTTCACTTATTTAGCTGAGTAAAAGGAAAGATGAAGTTTTTGACAGCTATCCATAGACAACTCAGGAAGCTCAGGAGGGAGAAGATTAAAGGCATTTCTGGCACAAGAACAAAAACCTATAACCTGGTCCTGGAAAAACAAACATCGGAAATTATAAAGAAGTTTTTAAACAGCAGAGGAATGAAGTTTTGGAAAAACTTTCAACTGCAACAATAACAACCAAAAATTCAAAACTAAAGAGGGAGTTTAAGAAATCCATAGAAGGAATTATATGACCTGAAGGCTCATGACAGCAGGAACTAATCTCTGTGAAAAAAAGAGGTCGCTTCTAGTCCTATCTCTGATGATCTGAAAAGTATCTAAGGAGACCATATCCAATTGATCTGTAATGACAGAGGAGCTGGAGACTCACTCTCAGCCTTTCCAGAGCTAAATGAAGGATGATATTCTTGAACAAAAAGTCCTACCATTTCATTTAATAGCAAAAAATCCCAGGAACATCTTCTATGGAGACACACAGAGTAACATGGTATCATGGAGTTGGGGAGGAATGGACTGAAAGAGTAATTTATCCTAATCTATGTTTGCAGTATCTTTTGTCCTGGGTATGCTATAAGCATGAGAAATAAACAGGCAGATACCTGGATACAAATTTTAAATCCATCAGAACTTAAATGCAAGAGCTTTTGTATCCAAATCACTGCTTCATGCCCTAAATTCTCTGAGTTGTGCTGAATTCTTGCAGCACATAAGGCGTGTAAAAACCACCCACCCACTACTTCAGAGCCATTTTTCTTCATCTAAATGAAATTTCTTTAGTTCCATTCATCTTTACAGCTCATTCAACAGGTCCCTCTGCAGCAGTGAAGGGAAGCATGTTTCAATGTGCTAATCCAGCTCGGAGATGGAATAATTGACTCACAAGCCCCTCTGATCACTAGCCAGATGTCTCTCCCTAGCTGGCAAGCCTTACTAATTTTCTTGTTGTTGTTGTTGTTAATTCTGGGTTTCCAGCCAGCGGGGGCCCTTCTCCTCTCAATCAAGGGCAACATGCCCTCTGCTGACATTTTGTGTTCTTTGGCCTGCTTTTCCCTGGGCAAAGATATTCAGCTATAAACCTCCTCTCCTGGCTTTTTGTCATCTGGCCTGTGGCTCCTGGAGAGAAGTCTCCTGGTACAATTGCACTAGTGTGTCTGGAATATTGGGACACCATGGGGCAGTGTTGTGTACGCTCAGGGTGGGTGGTGGAGGCATGTGGGTCCTGGAGTGCCAGTTTCAAGAAGTGGTTCAAAATTTCAGGTCTGTGCATTGAATTTTTTTTGGAAAAAAAAAAGAGACTCATAACAAGAGTAAGAAACACTTGTTTCATTGGGCTGTGTGCTTTGAAATGACATGATAGCATACTCTCAAGAATGCTTAGAAGGACTGAGCCCGAATAGAACAGTTAGAACACTAAATTGGGAAGCAATGTAACATAAAGGACAGTTTGAACACAAGGTGTGTGAGAGCTCCAGGCTCTACTTCTGATTCTGTCATTGGCCCTGATGTCTTGAGCAAGACACTTCACTGCTCTGGTACTTCTATACTCTCATGCCTAACAGATTTAGTGATAATGTTTTTTAAATTATCCGCCAATGAGCAAGACACTGTATCACTTGCACCATCAAACATATAGTCATGTATTTTCAATGTGAAGGATTCTGCAGTGACTTGGCTAAAACTGTATTATTGCTGATGGAAAGGTGCTGATTTTGGCCAGACTATAGAAAATTGTTTGCTCTTTCCCAATGTCTTGGATCATCACTGGGATTACCTTGAGCATAAACTTAATCTACAAGAATTCGTCCGGTTAATGTGACTCAGCAGTGACTTCCTCACAAGAGTCATGAGCAGTAAGTGGTCTCTGAAGGAGGACAGCAGTAGGAGTATATGAAGACTGTCCTGTTTAGCATTTAAGACCTTTGAGGTCCTGCTATACATGTAACTTAATCATTCCTACGGTTTCTGAATTATAAAGGTGGAACCCTGTTTTTCTCGCTAATGAGGATTGTTTATCCCAAGCTGTAAAAAAAATGAATTCCTGAATTATATGAATCTTTTCCTTTCCTACCCTTCCTGTCTCTTCCCTTTCCCTTTTCCATACAGCGAGCTGACAGAAAGCAGTTCCACAGAACAGAAAAAAAACCCCAAAACACTTCTCCTTGACTGCACAGTTGTTTTTTTTTCATTAGAAAAGAAGTTGCAAAATATTTTTTCATGATGATCAAGAAGAGCACAGCTTGAAGAGAGAGCAATAAGAAGTTCATCTAAAGTGTGAACATAAGAGTTCAGCTGCATTTGCTATGGACCAAACACTTCCTACTCCAACTAAAAATGAAGAGGAGGTCATTCCTTCAGCATCAGAGCAGTTGTTTACAATTCGTTGGGATCTAAAGAAGAAGAAAATCTCACTCTTGTAATTTACCATCTTTGGTCTTTTTTAGCTTAGGTACGTGCCTTGTATAAATCTCATCACTAATTTCTTCCCACATTAGGCATAGCCCCGGGGAAGTTGTTTTACAGGCTTTGACCTTTGATCACTGTAACCTGGCTTCTCACAACCCTGAAAACAAGTGTCTAAAAAAATGAAATGTGAACAACATGCACGATCCATATCAATTACTGCGTTGTTATGTGGTAAATTTTCCCCACAGGGGGTGAGAAATTCACTTGCCGTATTTGTCAAAGGGTTTGATTCTCCTCCCCACTCACAGTGCTGTGATGCTGATGCCTTCCTATACATTTTTGTGAGGTGCAAAGTGGAGTAAGAGAACACAGACTCAGATCCAAAGCCTCTGTGAGCACAGAGAAAAGCGGTTTCTCTCAAGAGAAGGCTTATGCAGTCTGAACAAGAAGCTGCAATCTTTGAAGAAAAGACTTCAAAGAAAAAAAAGGAGAAAAGAGACAATGTCTAATCTTCATACCAATGTGCTCAGGGGTCTCTGAAACTCAGAAGCTTCCAAAATTTAAGAATTAATTATCACTTGCCAAAAGCAAGCTTTATTCACAGGTAACGGTTACAACAAGTCCTTTGGGTATAAAATTCATGGAATGATATTGAACTGATTAAAGCTCAGTAAATCACCGTATTTCCCTTTAGTGTACTTGTACACTTTCCAAATGTTTGATGTTATCCTTCATGTTGTATACGTGGGGTATACGACAGCAGCTCCCAAAATTTCATATTTCAAAGGAGATACACTTAGAAATACTTTGGTACAAGAATTGTGACTTGCAGGTTTATATTAAAACATGCCACAAAACAGGGCAGCTTCTCAGTTCCTGTAAAGTAACAGAGGCTTGTTGACTTCTATTTACTGCACCAAAAGACAAGACTCTAAATCATTTGTCAGTGTCACAGCTGTATAAATAGTCAGGAGAAACTTGAATGCCCAAAAGCAAAGCGCTGCTATTCTGATTCCTCTTAGCAGAATGTCATGTGTAAAATGTCCCTCAGGCCAGCTGAGGTATTCAGGATAAGTCAACACCTTACAGGTTTTATTGTATTTGTCCTTGCAATACCCCTTTGAGTAAGCATTCCTGTTATATCCATTTTACACATGAAGTTTGAAATCTAAGGAGGTGTTATGACCCATGGTTGCAGGGCAAGTTAGTGGTGAAATCAGGAATTAAACATTTAAGTATGTGGAGGACTCAGTTATGTGGTTGAGTTATTGTGCTCAAGAAAGTGAACAATTTATTTTGAATATCTTGCTGATGCTTAACTACTGCATTTACCACATGCTGATAGTGTGAACCCAGTTGGCTCAGGGCTCAGCTGCTGCACTGAAATACATTAAACGATAACTTGATTGTGCATCCCAGCTCTCTCTTCTATAAAACACTGTCTTTCATCTTTAAGACTCCAGTGAAAACTGCTGCAGAAACTCATGAGAGAGCTGATCCACTGCAGGGAACACGCTTCCTGACATGAGCAAGCATCTTTGGACCCAGAGCAGCTATATCTGTTATACAATTTAAATAGTTACCTCTCTTAAAATGTCAGTGAGCCAAGGTATCTGGACAGAAGAGAAGTGGGATGAAAGACAAAGACCAGGTCACATGTAGTCACTTTGACAGAATGAATCTCTCTGGCAGATTACAATTGTTTGATTTTCTGTTAATGGCTGTATGGCTGTTGAGACTAGTTGGAATTTGTCTTGAGATTTCCCCACTAGCAGTCAGGAGGCATTTGCAAATGTTATCGACCTGTATATATGAATACTTCTACTCCTGGTAACAAATAGACCCAATCACTGTGCACCACCATCATCGCCAAAGAGGTGACAAACAGATCTGGTAGCGTCATAGGGCAGTGAGGAGGGCACACGGCAAGCTCACTACCCTGGACTTCAGGAGAGCAGAGTTTGGCCTTTTCAGGGGTCTACTTGACAGAGATCTATAGAATAAAGCCCTGGATGGAAGAGGGGCCCAAGAAAGCTGGTGAATAATCAAAGATCACCTCCTCCAAGCTCAGGAGCGACGTATCCCAACAAAGAAGAGGTCAGGCAAAAATGCCAGGAGACCTGCAAGGATGAATGAAAAGCTCCTGGACTAACTCAAACACAAAAAGAAAACCTACAGAGGGTGGAAACAAGGACTGGTAGCCTGGGAGAAATGCAGAGAAATCGTCCAAGCAGCCAGGGATGAGGTTAAGAAAGCTAGAGTCTTGATAGAATTAAATCTGGCCATGGACATCAAGGACAACAAGAAAAGTTTCTGTAGGTACATTGGTGGTAAAAGTAAGACTAGGAAAACATGTGGACCCTATTCAGAAGAAAATGGGAGACCTGGATACCCACAATATGGAGAAGGCTGAGGTACTCAACTACTTTTTTTGCCTTAGTGTTTACCAGCAAGGGCTCAAACTATACTGCCGAAGTCACAGAAGACAAAGGGAGTGGAAGAATGAAGAACCACCCACTGTAGGCAAAGATTAGGTTCAAGACCATCTAAGGAACCTCAAGGTGCACAAGTCCATGGGATCTGATGAAATGAACGTGTGAACCTTATGAAGTTCAACATGGCCAAGTGCAAGGTTCTGCACCTGGGTCAGGACAATCCCAAGCACAAATAAAGGCTGGGTGGAGAATGGATGGAGAGCAAACTTGAGAAGGACTTGAGGAAGCTGGTTGATAGGAAGCTTGACATGAGCTAGTAAGGTGTGCTTGCAGCCCAGAAAACTGTATCCTGCATCAAATTTTGGCTAGCAGGTCAAGTGAGGTGATTCTACCTCTCTGCTCCACTCTGGTGAGACCCCACTTGGAGTACTGCATTCAGATCTGGGACTTCCAACATAAGAAGGACATGGATCTGTTGGAGCAGGTTCAGAGGGGGGACCATAAAGATGAACAGAGGGCTGGAGCACTTCTCCTATGAAGACAGGCTGAGAGAGTTGGGGTTGTTCAGCCTGGAGAAGAGAAGGCTTTGGAGAGTCCATATAGCAGTCTTCCAGTACCTAAAGGTGGCCTACCAGAATGATGGAGAGGAACTTTCTACAAAGGCAAGTAGTGGTAGGACAAGAGGTAATGGCTTTAAACTGAAAGAGACTAGATTTAGATTAGCTGTAAGGAAAAAATTCTTCACGATGGGGGTGGTAAGTCACTGGCACAGGTCGACCCAGAGAAGTTGTGGATGCCCCACCCCTGGAAGCAGTCATAGCTGAGTAGAATGAGGCTTTGAGAAACCTTATCCAGTGGAAGGTATTCCTGCCCATGGCAGGGGGATTGGAACTAGATGATCTTTAAGGTCCCTTTCAACTCAAACTCTTTTACGATTCTACAATCTGCTGCTGTTTGGGAGTTGCTGGCCGTGACAGAGGATCTAAATTACACAGGGGCATTGCATTATCCCATCTTAGAATCCAGAAAGATCCAATAACAGAGCTTGACCCTGGTGTTGCGTTACAGGCAGGGCTGTGGATGTTTGTTTTCAATTTTGCAAACATTCAGAAAAATCCCAGGCAGTCTCCTCTCACTGACTGTTGCTGCTCCCAAGACAACAAACCCAAAGGTAACTGGTGCTGCCTCTCCCTCCAAAAGGGAGATGTTGATATTTCAAGTATTTATTTAACTGCGGATAGTTGACACAGCTTGTGAGAATTTACTCTGGAAGGAAAGGAAACCTCCTGAACTCCTCCACTTCCTTTGCCCCCTCTGCTCCCACTGAGTGCTCTGAATCACCCCACCAGAAATGTCCCTTCCCCAGAGCAAGATCCTCCATCTCTTCCTTGGAGTTAACACTTTCCTGCAACTACCTCCTCCTGTCAGAGCCAGGGATCAAGTGGCACCCAACAAAAGGATCTTCAGCAGCTGTAAAAAGGTTTATCTCTCCTGGCATCAACAAGATCAAGCTGTGACACCTCCACCCAGATGTGGTAAATCAGGCCAATTCTTGCCCTGAGTGATTTGGTACCAAAACAGGCAATCTGGTACTGGGTTATTTTTGCCTGGTGGGAGATATTTGTAGTGTTTGTTGTAAGATTTTGGTGCCACCTGTCACATGACTGTTACAATGCATTGCCTGAGGCATAATTAAATTCAAAGGGTATGTCTGTGTTGAAAGGGAGGGTTGCAAATTGTTGGTGTTCAGATTTTTCATTAAAAATCAAGCAGTTTTTCTGACTGGCAGGAACAATGTTTACAGTACAAAAATGCTATTAGACAAAGAGAAGGAAAAGCCTTTTTTTTTTTTGGACAACTATCTGCTTGACATTCCCACACTGACTTGGAATAAAGACTAGCATTTAAAAATAGTGACAGAACAACAAGTCAAAGAGAAGAAGAGACTTGACGTTGAGAAAAGTCCGGCAGGTGATAGGAATGACTTTTATTTTTATACATATATATCTGTATCTCTGCACACACACAACTATCAATACTTATACATGTGTGTTTACATGTTTCACCACCAGATAAGAAATTTGCCTTTGCTGCGGAAGTTTTCCTGAAAACTCAGTTAATTAGTTCTCATAACACCCATGGAGACAGACATTAGTATCATCCTTATCCGCAGATGAGGAGATAGGAAAGAGCACAGAGAGAAGGAAGCACAGAGAGATTAAGGGATTTCTGCAACAGTAAATTTAGTGTACAGTTGGGAATTTGGTCCAGCAGGCAAAATCCTAACCCTATTAAAAGCAGTCGGAGACTAGCTTAAGAGATGCGTGAATTTGGCAATTTTGCCTGCTTTGTTCAAACCTATCTGATCTGTTCACAGTTACATGCGTCCTGATGATGCTTTCAAAAGAGAATTACACCTCTGACTGTCTACAGCTCCCAGACAAATCTCAGATGAATCCCTCAGTCCTAGAGCTTCAAAACAGGGACTGAATCTTTCTTTAAGGGACTCTGTACTGTACATTTACATATCTGCTAAATAATGTGGAATGATAAGTGAAGTAATTTAAGATCTTCCTAAATTTAGTACTATATTCTCCCTGGCCACCAGGGTCAAAGGAACTGAAGTTTTACATCCCTAGTTGCTATATTCCACAGCACAATACTATCAAGAAATGACTGGAGGGTTTCAGCTAAACAGATGAGTTACATTTAAAATAGATTGGGCAAAGCCAGCTCATTAAAGAAAAAAATAATGTCCTCATTTTATAATGGCTTTCTTTTCTTCTTGCTTATATACTTGTTCCAGGGCAATATTTCCATGTTATTAGAGTGTTTTCAGCTCTTATTTTAAAGCTCACTTCATTAATGTTGGTAGAACACTTTGAAGTAGAAAATGTAAGTGCTAAGTGGAATCACTGTGGTATCACTGACACACTTTCAAGACAATGCTTTCGCCTTCCCAGAAGTCATGTGAAGCAAATGTGTCACACCTGCAAATGTGCATAAATTGCTGCTGGCAGTAGAGGGCCAGATTTCCCTCCAAACGGTTGCAGCAGCTGTATGCTGGCTTCAAGAGCTTGGAATAGGATTCCCCTCTTCAGCAGGGAGTTGGTCTGACAGCTAGAAACCAAGTCCCCAGCCTAGCTGTAATAAGCCTGGCAGTGAAACAGCTGTGTGACTGGACTCGGCTGTTTAATCCTTCTTATTTTGTGGACAAAACTCCTCTAACTGATCTGAAAGTCACCCAATGACTCCCCCAGTGTTTGGAAACAAATCCCAAGTTTCTTATTTCTGAACATGAGTTTGATGATCTGAGGAGTGCTTGGAGGAGCACAATGCATACTGGCTTACATGGGAGAGAAAAGACTGCTGGGGTAGGCAGCAGATGCACCAGATGTAGCTGCTTTGGACATGGGGACTGCTTTGTGGGACTTGTCCACAGCTACAGTGCAGTGCTATTGAACACCAGGCTTCACTGCTTGCTTGCTTCCAGCATGCAGGAACCTAGGACAAGGAGGTGGGTTGCCAACACCTGAGGCAAGGGCTTATCCATGGAGGATAGTGTCTATAGAGTCCTATGGCCTGTTTGAGAAGTTTCTAAGATCTAGGTTATTTTTGGAAATCTATTTCTGCAATGTGTCCCTGCTGCTTTTATCCCTTCTGCATCACCCCCACCAGGGGTGTGAGCACGCAGGAAAATCCTATTGACCTCTATTGGACAAGATTTGGGCACAAATGTTGCTGCCCACAGAGACCAAAGTGAGAAGCTGTCGTGGGACTGTATGGCAGCCTTGACCTGCTAAACCACAATAACATAACCACCCTGTTAGCCTGCAGCTGTGATTTATTACCTTGTCATATTTTAAAAGCTGAAGTATGTTGAGCTTGTTCAGTGCTTAGATGGAGAGGCCGCCAAGGAAAACGCAAGAGCTAGAGAAAATGTTCCCTAAGTCAGAGCTGGGGTAATAAACCAGAACAGTGCTAAAAATGTTGCTTTTGGACTGATTGTAAAATCAATGTATTGGTCATTGGTGGTTTGTGGGAAGGGAATGTAATACCTAACGTGACTGGACAATAACTTCCAGGTATTTATTTTCCTACGAGGGTCAGCTCTACAGCAGGTGTAAATTGGATGAACAGAAGATGATGAATCCAGCTGATATTCTCTGCTCTGTCTTATTATATAGATTTAGAGACTCAGTTGTTTTTCTTTGTCCTCTTCCTTTGTATGTTTCATCATTCCTTACACAGTATGGAAGCACACTAAATACAAGAACAGGGAAACCTTTAGTGATATTTTTTTCTACTAAAGCTCCTAGCTTCTGGAGATCCACAGCTGAAGAATTCCCTTAAATCTGTTTCTGCTTAAGACCATTGGTTATATGGATTTGATTTTTCCATCATGATTCCCACAGAACTATGTGAAAGATCAGACTACTGACCACTGTCTACAAGGTTGGTTCTGTTATCTACCAGCTTCTTATATAGGACAGTAACTCTCAGCCTGACCCTCAAAGATAATCAGCCACATCTGTTCCCAATAGCTTGTGGTTCAGACCCTGCATTCTGCCTGCCGGAGCCTTGGAACAGGGCATTTTTCTAAAATGAACTGTGTTTGTTGATTATTCATTACATAGCTTGTTTGAAACAGTGCCAGTCAAGGAACACAGAGATTTCCCTTCTGCAAAGCAATCTACATGCATGTAATAAAAGACAAAATTTCTTTTGTAATTGAAAAAAAGTACATTAAAAGTACACCAATCTGAATTTAAAGAGATAAAATGAACAACTTCATCCATGCACCAATCTGGCTCCTCTGATTTCTAAAGATATACCTTTTCTTCGTCTATCCTCCATTTGTAGCACAAAAAGATACATTTTTCCCATGGTATCCTCAAACTCAGATTTAAAAACTGCATTTATTCTTTAACAAACAGCACATTTGAAGTACTAAAGGAAATAAATAATTCCATACCAAAAACTGCAAATCAATTGGAGCATTTCTACCTACTCCATTATTTTAGGTGGTCATTTCAAGAATGAACCAACCAGAACCTTTGAGGACAGCAGGAGTCTAGGAAACACCGCTGCAAACACTCTGTGCCTGTAGTAATTAACTGTGCCTCTCCACTGGGAAAGTGAAACCTTTATAAGCACATTACAAAACCATTGTTGGAAGTACAAGTGCTTTGAAGAGTGCATTGAAAGGAATTTTGCTTCAGAATATAAGAAAGCATGTAATGTGAGATTTCTTGAAGGAGATTGTGCTTTATTTGGACTTTACTATATAGGCTGAGAAGCAGAATGTGAGAGTACTTAACAGCTTATTTAGAAATATAGATATTTGTAGACTGGACTGCACCCAAGTCCAATCTTGTCCAGCATGCTGTGTCGGAGGGTGGCCAGCACTAGATTCTGCAGGGGAAGGTACAAGAGAATTTGTCAAGATTATATTTTCACAAACAGAGGAAACATATTCCTAATTTACAGTTATTGTTGCAACTGCTATTATGTGTAGATTTATTTTTATCTACAGGAAAATGTTAAATAGAGAGGTACCTATGTCAGACTTTAGATATCATTGTTCAAAGCACACCCTTTCATACACTTAATGACTATAATTAAGCCAAAAAACTCTTGAGTGCCACTTGTGCAGTTAGTTACTCCAGTGCATGTGTCCAATATAGATTCTCATAATCTGCTTCAACTCACTGGCATAGAAATGATCGCTTTCCTTTGGCCACATAACAGACAAGGCAAATAGATATCTAACCTCTGGTTTTGAATAAGGTAAGGGTCTTTTTCTGACTATCACACCAGCAGATTAACAACAAATCTACTCCAGCCTTTGCAGAGGGGTCACAAAGGAGGTGCTGGCGAGGCTGGGACCCTGTTGGTGGGGATTCTTACTGATACTGGCTGCCTATGGGCGAGTTGTTTCACCTCCCTACGCTGCCTATGCCAAGCAGAGATACTGACACTTTGTCACATTTGAGAAGTCATCTGGTTGATAGCTGTGGTTAAAAAGTCCCTATAGAACAGAACAGAACTGAGTGTTTTTTAGGATTATCAGCCCTACCACTGAAATTGCTTGAAACCACCCACAAATCTCTTCCTTAGATAGAGAAGAACACATTCACCTCCAACAAAGCTTTTCCTCGTGTTTGTCCTGCAGAATTAAGCAGAGCCTTTGGCTTTTCTTTCTTGGCATTGGCTTTTATTTATTATTATCATTGTTTAAAAAGCACAACTTAAACATTTCAGATCCTTCATTTAGATGAAATGGAGGAAGGGCTTTTGCACTGGAAATTAATATGGTTCGCATGTCTGCCTTGGTTTTGAGAATAGTGTTTTCGTGTTCTTTCCCTTTCTTCCCCAGCTTGCTTTCTTTTGTGTCTGCCTGCTTCTTTCCCATTTCTTTCACAGTCGCTTTTTCTTGCTCCAAGCAAAGAACTCCATCATGATCTTACCCTCTCACAGGCTCTGTGCACACTTGAGGTCAGGCTAGCAAACCTGACTCTCTCTGGAGCCAAACGTTGCATCCATCCTTTTCCATTTTCATACTCTCTGCCCCACCTATTTTCTGTCTTCTGTTTCTTGTGTTTTCCTCTGTCTTATTGTGCTCCTGGAGGGCGTCAGTGTCTCATTGCTGACACATCTGGCTGGGGTGAGCTTGGGTGCTACCTGGTGGCTCTGATTCCAGTCGCTCCTCTCCTTCTGATGTATTTTATCCATTTCAACCACATGATTTTCAGGGAAAGGGACAGTCTGTTACTTTGTGTCATTGCCCACTGCAGCATATCACAACTCCCTTGTGGTTCAAGGCACCATATGCTTCTTTAATATAGACAAACATTTTGATGTGCCCTCCACATTTCTCTGAACTCACTTTGCCCTTCCGTCCCTCCTTCCTGCTCTCCCTACTGTTCTTTTAATACTGTTTTCCTTTTCAGCACTGTGGTCCTTCTTTCTTTTCCCCACGCTCTGCTTGCCCTCCTCCAGGGCTGTTCTGCCAAGCCCCGGGCAGCTGTCCTGGGGTGGAGATGGGGCCAGGAAAGGTCTGCCAGGAGGGGTCAAGTCACTTTGACCCCTCTCATTTTGGAGGGAAAGGGATTTTCTGTGCCTGATCCTAAATGGGGAGGGAAATGAAGAGAAAGAAGAGGCAGAGCTGTCTAATGAGCTTGGCAGAGATGACATGAGTTGTAGAAAAGGCTGTGAGAGCAACAGGGACCAAACTTTACTGGAAGACAGATTTAACACCAGGCTTCCAAAGCCTCATTCCTTCGAGGTCTGAGGCCATTTATCACTTTCCCTGGATTCCATTTTCTTATCTGCTCTAATCTGTGAATTTTCTTTTTTACCATTTTCTCCAGTTCTGCTCAACCCTTCTTCCTACCATTTGATATCAGTGTGTACTGTGGACTGCTTCAATCTAACTAATGTTCCTAACATCCCTTGATTGGGGTGCTTCAATGAGGCAACAATTAATTTCTGTATCTGTAATTCATTTATTTTCTTCAATAGAGTCTTACTACAAGCCTCAGGAGAGGGATATAAATGATAAATGCAGGCTAATAACATGGGACTCTGGAAAATTGCATTAAGATGGTACAGCAATAACAGGTATAAAAGCAACTGAAGCATGTGGTGGAGTCCCTACAATATTATAACATTTGCACTGGTATTATACATCATAGTTTGTGCTAAAAAACCTGAAAGTGATAAAAAATTAATGCCTCCAAACTGCTACTGAGAGGAAAGTTTAGGCAAATTATTTCCAGTTGATAAATAGGTGAGAAAAATAAGCAAAAAGAGTGCATTTAATTGTATTTAATTTTAACCATTCAAAGGACAGGATCTTAGCCATGTATATCACAGAACTCCCTCTGTCTTCAGTGCAGAGACGCAGAGACCTCAAGGGAGATAGATTCATTACAACCCAGGAGAAAAGCTTAAAAGGGAGAGCTGAACACCTTGCCTCTCCCTTAACTGGAAAAAACTAATTAATCTTCTTTCAGAGAGACAAGATCTCTAACCCCTCCAACTGCTACACTTCTCCAAGACAATTTTTAAAAATGACCTAAGGTCACTCTGGTATGACTAGGAGTAGTAGAGTTATTTGTGATTTCTGATATCCTGAAACTGAGAAAAGACATTTTCTGTGCATTTAATAACACAGAAACAGCTCACGGATGTTGCTAGATGCACTGGAAAGTCTCTGCCTGGTGTGAGGCATTGGAAGCAGTGCTACACAATTGTAGCAGATGCTCAGGATACTTAACAACCTATATATCATCGTTGTAAACATTTTGTGTACTTGCACGAGCCTAAGGGGAAGTTACCTGTGTATAGCTATTATCACAGAGGGGCTTGAGAAGAACAGCCACAAATCTTAAAACAGGCAAACAAACTGGAGAAGCCTTGCCTTCCCCTAAATAGTTTATTGTTCTACTTTAAGAAGTTGAAAAGAGCAGAATGTCATGGTGAGATATACTTCTACTAATGTATTTCCAGAATAAAGAGTGCTGATGTTGATTTTGGGAATCATAGAATCATAGAACGGTTTGGAATGGCAGGGACCTTAGACATCACCTAGTTCCATCCCTCTTGCCATGGGCAGGGACATCTTCCACTAGATCAGGTTGCTCAAAGCCTCATCAAACCCGGTCTTGAATATTACCAGGTTGGGACATCCACTGTACCAGTGTCTCACCACACTCATTGTAAAGAATTTATTCGTAATGTCTAATCTAAATCTTCCCCCTTGCGGTTTAAAACTGTTCCTCCTTGCCCTGTCACTACTTGCCTTTGTAAAAAGTCCCTCACCAATTTTCTTCTAGGCCCCTATTAAGCACTGAAAGGCTGCTATAAAGTCTCCCCAGAGCATTTTCTTCTCCAGGTTGAACAAGCCCAACTCTCTCAGTCTGTCCTCTTATGGGAGGTATTCCAGCCCTCTGATCATCTTTGTGGCCCTCTGGACTCGTTCCAACAGACCTGTGTCTTTCATTTGTTGAGGACTCCAGGACTGTACGCAGTACTCCAGGTGAGGTCTCATCAAATCAGAGTAGAGGGGCAGAATTGCCTCCTTTGACCTGCTAGGTGCACTTCTTCTGATGTTGCCTTTCTGGGATGCAAGCATACATTGCTGGCTGATGTTGAGCTTCTTATCCACCAAGTCCTTCTCTTCAGGGCTGCTCTCAGTCCATTCTACACTCAGCCTGTAACTGTACCTGAGAGTGCTCTGACCAGGTGCAGGACTTTACACTGGGGCTTGTTGAACTTCACATGGATAGCATAGGCCCACCTCTCAAGCCTGTCAAGATCCCTCCAACCTTCCCTCCAGCGTATCAAGGGTACTCCAGAGTTTGATGTCATTGACAAATACGCTGAGGGTGCACTCAATCCCACTGTCCATGTTGGTGACTGGTGTTAGATTCTTGGCTTAGAGATGCATTCCTAGGAAACCAGGAGTGCAATATCCCACTTTAATGGACTCAGATGGGTTAATATAGAAAAAAGTATAGTGGAAAATACTTAGGTGAAGAAAAACTTAATCCATATAATTGTCTGATCTTCCAAAGCCAGAAATTGTCTGGAAGCACTGATTTTCACCACTGTATGATCTAGTAGACTAGAGAGAGCTTTTAAGGTGTTATTTGGTTGTTTGTTTTGTGTTTCTGGTTTTTTTGGGGGGGTGGGTTTTTCTAGTGCTATTTCCCAATGACAGTAAAATTGCAGGTTTTGACCTGTGGTCTGTAAACCCACCTGTGTTGTTTCCTGACGTCTGTGCTTTTCTGCTTTTCTGAGAAAAGCAACCCTAATGCGAGTACTTTTACAGCAGAATCTGCATGTACAAGGGAACATAGGAAGGGTTCAACAATGAGGAAAAGAGTGAAAATTACTGTTAAAAAAGGAACACTTTTGAATTCAGTGCAAGAGAAATGGGATCAAGAGTTCCATAGCCTTTTTTTCTTTTTAATAGAAAAATCTTGGTAAATTGACGACCCCCCTTCCTTTGTATCAAGAGAGACTGAAAGGCAGAGAAACTAGATGGCAACAGTCATTGACACTGTTGACAACAATGACATTATCATTGCCCAAAGAAAGTAGCACAGACGGTGCTGAACTGAAGTCAGACTTGCTAAATTGATCACGGAGAACTGGAGATTTAAATTGTAGCCTAAATCTCCAACCTGGTGGGTGAGACATGGCCCTTTGCTCAGAGAAATGGGAGAACCGAAATCTTATCATCACCCTTGATGACAGAGGAAAGAAGCTGAAGACTGGAAAGATGCAGTTAGGGAGGGGAAAGTGCTGATTGCCATTTTTATTGCAACGATATAAATGTAGCTATTGGCTCCTCAAGTGGCTAGCCAGCTGTTTCAGGATGATCATGGAGTCTATTTTAGCACAATGTAAATTTCAGGGGTATCTTATTATTACAACAGGATGACTGCTCCATGGAACAAGTTCTGCTGGATTTGCCACACTAATCAGCTAGACACAATATTCCCAGCCAAGTGTTAAAAATACGAGAACATTAAAGGTATTGAGAATTCCGATTGATCCAGTGCTTTATGCAGATAAGTCTGCAAAGTGCATTTTCTTTTACCTGACTTGAGTTTACTCAGTGGAATAACAGCTTGAGAGCTAAAAATAGCCCATCAGCAGTGAACAACAGCCAGCTTTTTCCTCAGCATTGTCTGTATTTTTCACTTGCAGCATGTTGAGCTGTTGTTTGTTTCTGTGGCAGGTCTGTGCAAGGAATTTATGTTGAATACCCAATGGAGAATTAGCAGGTGGACTGGAGATCAAAGGTTGTCTGTTCTGCTTAATATATGCAGCATTTCTTAACTCTTAAAATTGAAACAAATCAAAGCAATAACTATCCAGGAAGAAGAGTGTTAATTGGGCAGAAAAAGCCCATAATCTGCTGAAACAATGAGGTAAAAATCACATTTTATAGTAAATCACGGAGAAGGTCTTTGAAATCACAGATCTCAGGCATATGACACAAGCTAAGATAAGACTTTATGAAATTACAGTCTTTGATGTTATCTTAATACTCCTTAGCTGTTTATTCATCTGTATTTGTAGAAAACATGGCCTTAACTTTTTCAAATCATTATGGTATTTCCTTTTTAAAAAGCTCAGTAACATCTGTAATATTCTCCTAGAGGTGTTTTGCTTGAATATGCTGTATTTATTTGTCAAAGACAGATGTCCGGTATTATGAAATGTCTCAGCTAATACCACACATTTTTTTTAACATGACATGACACTAGAACTGAATAATTTCTAGACATGAGTTCTGTACCTCTAGTCATCCATTGACAGTTGAGATTTATTTTAAAAATATGTTAACTCTGGACTGGAGCAGTTTAAGAACAGTTTGGACCTATTAAAATATGAGTCATAAGGAGAGTGGTTTTCTTGTCCTGTAGGGGTTTTTTTATGAATTTAAGCAGTAGATAGGTACCCTAGTCATAATATTTTATCTATGAAAACAACCTTAGTCTATTTAGCTACATCTATGACCACAAGAAAGTTAGTGCTAGTGGACTTGTGCATTCAAATGATGCAAAAGGATAATTTGTCTGCCTCCCTGATGTTTATGATGTTGCAGCTGAGAAGATATTCGGTGAAAATCAGTGGAGATCCTTCAATTTCATGCTAGAGAGATATTTTCAAGTGTAAAAACACCAGCAAAAATGGATATTCCTAAACACAGCAGGAATATGCTAACACTAAATTCTGATTTTCATAATGAGGTCCTAGAGAAGGAAAACCAAATAATCAAAACCACCAGTGCAGTAGCATCATCCTGAAAGACCAGTACTAGGGACCAGTACTAATAGGGCAGGCTGTGTGCAGTCCTACTGCAGGTCCAGTGGCTGCCTGTATTGTAATTAATCCTCTGCTGCCTTAACAGGTACTGATGGAAGGAGAGGACATACAGTGGTAACAAGAGGAATAATGTCTCCAAATCCCTTAACGCCAAAGCATAAATCCAAGTCAGGCTATAAGGACTGAGTGATGCATCCTCTTGAGGTTCAGCAGAGGACTGTACTTGTAGTTGTTGCTATTACTTGGTTATGCCACCCAAAGTCAGAAGGACTATATTGAACTAATAACTAGGACAATTTGAATACGTAAAGGAATGAACCATGTTAACCCAAATCATACCAAGGAAGTAATTCTGTTTCTGACTGTGGTGAAGACCTCTCTTACAGATGATGGATGTTATAATGGCCCTGTTAATAGTCCTGTCTTTGGGATCTCAAAGTCAGTAGACTTAGAGGGGAGAAAATTAAGCGGGTGGTAAAATCTTTGCAAGATTATGGTGCAATATTTGCAACATTATGGGTGTCTCCAAGAAGCTTTGACAGCCACAGGAAAGGCTTTCCCTGTCTCTAGTTGAGCCAACCTCAGAACAAGAGACACTGCAAGCTGCAGCAGGGGAGGAGATATAAAAGGTAGCTTTGAGGAGGAGAAAGGAATACACAAGGGAAATCAGGAGAATCCACTCCTGGGGGCTATAAGACTCAGATTTGTGCTGTTTTATGCAGTAGGTGCAATGTCTAGCCTTTTATCAGAGAGTTTCAAATGCGTGACAGCTTTTAACAGCAGACAGCAAAGGCTAAAGGAAGAAAAGGAAGAACTCAACCCACCAGTCACTGAATTTAAATTAAACTAAACTCTGGTGAACCCTGTCAGAGAGTCTGTGCTCAGAAAGGAAATCAGGGCACCCAAGGTCTCGGGAACTCTTGACTCGAGGAGGAAGAGCAGGTATTTATGATACTGCAAACACCCTTACACAAAAACCTTAAGTCTAGCAGAAGTTACTTTCTGAGAGCATTACTTGGAAGGAAGTATATTTGCTTTAATTTGTGCAGTGTAACTTCCTCCACACTGAAATCACAGAAGCTCTGAGCCTAATTCAGCTTTATGAACAGGAAGGAGGGTTTAATTTGAGAATGTTATGTTTTTGGCTGAGGAAATTGTTGGTTCAGTCTTCATTATAAACAAGATGAAAATTATCACATATGCATGGTATGTAAACTGAGAGGATTTTGCATGTTTGAATATTTAATATCGGACCAGAGTGTTGACACTATGAGATGACAGGAAGAATAACTTAATATTTTCAGAAAAGTCTGAAATGCAAATCTTTCAAATCAACAAGATCAAGATGAATAATGAGCCTAGGCTTGAACTCTTGCCAGGTTTCCTAATAATATTTTTTTCCTCACTTTAACATAGTTTTAATTTGTCTTCCCTGAAGATTATGAACAGCTAATTTACAGATCTGCTGACTTTAAAGGCACAGGGGACATGATGATCTTCCAGCTTGATCTCTCCTGTAAAGCAAGCAAAAGGACTTCCCTGGATTAATTCCCACTTCAAGTGTAATATTTTAGCACAAAGATCTTAATAGTCTTTGGGTTGGGTTAAAGCAAAAGTCTCTGTAGCCCATGTCTGCCAATACTGAGTCTCTGACAGAGGTCATCAGTGCACATCTAGGGAAGCATAGTTGTGACAAGCATGGATAGAGTGCTCCTTTCGTAATGTCCTTTGACGATAAGTTTTTAAAAATCTTAGCATCTCTAGAAGTTTCAGATGGCAAAACTTCCCCATCAGCATAAGTAAATTATTGGCTTTTGCATGTGGTAAATATGTTCAGTCTCAGCGGAAAGGCAAACTCTGAATTCTGGGACAGAAAACTCCCTTTTCAAGAAAAATGTACCTCCAAATAACAAAGATAGAATCGTAGGGTATTAGACATAATTTACCTTCCTCCTATTGAGAATCTTATGTTGCACGGAGTTTTCCTTTTTGGAAGAGGTGCAGAGCAGACTCTTGTGGAAATAAATGAGTGAGAACAACCTGGCAAAGACCAAATAAAAAACAGCAGCACCAGATTTTCCTCTCTTGCTGACATGGCATTTTGTTCGAGGTCAGTCACAGAGCAGCCTCTGAATAAAATTATGACTAAAATTTCAATTATGCAGGAAACATGGATAAAACTGACCCTGGTCTGCTGGAGTCCTGCCCTAGACTTTTAGGTGGGATTCTTCTGAGGAAACAGTCAGATTATGGGTTCATAAATGTTATCTGGCTATTCAAAGGTCCCTTTATAGAAAAAACAAAACAAATTTTTTGGGGCATGAATGCTCTCTTCCTATAGATGTCTGAAATGGGTAAGCTGAATCACTCCTTAAAAATGTAATTTTTCTTTTTATCACTAAATAAGGTTTTCTGAAGACTTAGACCTCCACATTGGGGCTGTCTCAATCTTCAGGTTATGCCTTCCAAGGTAAATCCCACCCTTGCTTCTTTTCCTTGATTTGGACAAAGAATGAGGTTGTGCAGTGAAACAACCAAAAAAAGGCCCAGGTAGTCACAGAAGTGGTGAAAAGTGGAATGATTTACTACAGATACTACCTTTCATCCCCTTCCTGTCCCTCCACCGCAAAGTGCACAAGATTTTTCTGACTTGGTAAAAAGGAGATTGTCTCTCAGAAGGGGAACTGAAGAAAGATTGCTTATTCTTCGAGATACCTGAGTGAGAGTCAAGGCATTTTTGGTCTTTTTGAGAGATGTGAGGCAAATTAAATATTACCTTCACTGTTGGTATTAATCACAAGCAGACAGGTTCAATATTAATACATGTATTTGATTAGAAGTGGAAAGGACTACTTACGTTCTTAGAAAACATTTTTATGTGATGTAAGTCTGAAGTCTGAGATGAAATGCAACTGTTTGGTTAACTGCAAAGAGTTCCTACGGGGACTAAATAATATGAAGTTCAGACCTAAGGGCAAATTAATTAGCATAGCTGTGCAATCATCTGAGCCTTTGCAGTTGCTCTCCACACACTTGGTTGAGCTGGAGTCACACATGACCCCAGGGGTTCAGGGCACAAGGATCCCAGCGCTACAGGCAGTGGAAGTCTTCTAAGCAAGAGCGAGGAGACAACTGCCTACATGCAAGGCACAAATACAGATCATATTCTACTCTCCACAAGACCAAAAGTGCCCCTGCACATTGTGGTTTTACTCCATAGGAATGTGTCTGAGCTGAGAAAACAAGCCTGTTGTTTAATTTCAGCTATTCTCTGCTATCAGTGTGAAAAAGTCAGCATGGGTATTATGAGCTAGAGAGTACTAACCTCTGGAGATGCAGGAGACAGAAAAGAAAGCTGGTAGACAATCTGTCCTTAGTCTGAAGCCTCTCAGAAAATTTCAGAGAGAAAAGTGTCTTTGAAGCATCTGGAGGATGTCATTAAGTTGTGTGCCTGTGCTCTGCAGTGAAATGCGAGGATTAGAAGAACAGTGGAAGAGCTTCAGGTGTCAGAGCATGTCTGATAGTCAGCAATAAAGACAACAGGCATGGAAAAGTCTGCAAATATCTCTGACCACCAGACAATGCAAAGGTCCTTCTCTCCCTCTAGGCAGAAGAGGAAAGAAGTGGCCCAGGCACCAAGTGGAGATTAAGAATGGGCCAGAAAAATACTGTACTGAACTTTCTTGGTGAAAAATACCCACCAGCCTGAGCTTTAGCCATGGCTGCTGCATCAAGTAGTTTTGCTAGAGAAGACCAACCCCTAGCAAAGACCGATGAACAAGGAGGATGAAATGTTACCAGTAACTGTTTAGTCAGGAAAGTTTTTGAACAACTGGTTTGTTTTCTTCTCAATAAACAGCTTAGGAAACACAATGACTTTTAAACCATCTGAGCCAGTCTGGACTGTTTTGTTGATCATAGCAGAATAGTGCTCCGATATAGGAAATTATTTTCAGGGAAAAGTGGATGTTTCTGCCATTACTTTTTTTACCAACCCATTTTCACCAGCAATAACTCTTTTTTGTATTTACACTCTATTTATTTTTCAAGTCAGTATTATTTCCCTCGCCAAATACAAAGTCCTTTATTCTAATAGAATCTAAATATTTTCTTTAATGAGCATGAGAGATGACAATGAATCTTGTTAATCATTACTTGGAACTGTTATGCAATGAAAACTCAGTGCCCTTTGAAAAACAATGCATGGGTTGAAGTTTGTTGTCTCACTTAGGACCATAAGATTATTTGGTGCTACAGCTTAGAAAGAGAACATTATACCAGTGATGAAACTGTGCCAAGAAGAAATGCTTCGTTTTGGAACACATTACACCAATTGCACAGTCTAAAACACGTCTTGGTTTCTATTTCTTCTGCTATAAACCATAACAGAATGTCCCTGTAACACGTGACAAATTAAAAAAAAAAGGAATCTTAGTACTTTTTTTTTTCCACAAGCATTACTCTGAGTCTTTCCAGTGGAAATAAATGTTTCATGGCTTGATGATGAGTTCATCAAATCGAAAGATGTCTCAGATTGAGAAGTGGGCCTTTTTTCAGAAGACTAGAGAAATTGTAGACAGACTGGCCTGAGTCTCACAGTTTTCCAGATCATATCAGCAGCCTCAGGTTCATCACAGATATGACCAGACCAGATTGTATGCAAAGCTGCAGCAAGTTCAGGAGGTGAGAAATTAATTGGGATGAATGGAGAAATTTGGCAGCAGTCATTAGCTAAAGCAGAAATGAACTCAACTGCAGAAATAACAGTTTAAGCTAGATACTAGGGAGAATGTTCTGATCATAAAGGTAATGTGGCACTGGGACATGCTGCCTGGGAAAACTGTGTAGTTTCCACCATCAGGAGCTTTCAAGAAAAAATTAACTTTTTTCAGAAATGACATAATAATCCTGACTGCTTTGAGGTAGGAGATAGACTAAATGACCTTCTGTTTTCTATTCCAGCCTTACACAGGTTGCACAACCCCCACATTTCCTACATTTACAAGGTGTCTCTGTCCTTGGATCCTTTAACAGTGTCTACTCTGGTTGCGGGACTGGGATAACTTTTTTATGACTCATGTTCTTATACAATGAACTCCACAGCAGCTGCCTACTTGTGACAACCAAGCTCAGAGTCAGAGTATCCAGAGTCAATTAGACAGGGTAGTGAGCAGGCCTGAAGGTAATACTTCATTGCAATGCAAGGATTTTACTGCAAAGTTCTCTTTATTGCTTGAATAAGAGTATAGGAAGCAAGCAGGCTGATATTTGAAAACCTGAAACTGCAGATCTTATTGATTTCTTGAAGCTGTTCAATGGTTAAAGTGCGGTACACCTGACAAATTAAACAGCGCTGCCAGTTGGTGGAACACAAAGCAGCTCCCTCGACTTTGTTGCTAATTTATCACAGTCAAGGATTTGACCGACTGAATCCTGCATTAAGTTTTTATATATTTGTGAACTATTTATAATATATGACAAATCAATACGTTCTTATTGTTCACCTGATTTAAGGTGAATAAAAGGAGTATTTCAGTATTCTTCAGGGTCGACGTAGAGCGGTCTTGAATGGTGAAAGATACAGCAGTTTAAGAATGGAAGAAAAATTCCAGGGTAGAGAGGAAAGACTGTAATTTAGGTTAAATATATTTTCTGTCAATGATATGAATAATACATGTTTTCTCAAACTCACGACAAAACATAATGTCCTTTCTGAAGATGGCATGTAGTTCTTTATCTCTCTTTAAGAAAGATTTATTAATTTTGACAAAAAATTCTTTCTGAATATCTTTGCATTTTGTATGAGCCATAAAACCTCCAAGGATTTATTTGAATTTCAATACTGCCTTATACTTTTATTAAAATATACTCTAACCCCGCTTCAGTAATTAACATGAAGAGAGGACCCTTATTTCTAACATAATAACTGAAATGTCTCAGTTATTTCATTTTTTCCTTAAGTATACTTTTGATTAACTAATTACTGGGTAACAGTATTAATTGGTCTATTATAGGGAACACAAATTTCCTACTCATGTTTCTGCAGTTTATGCTTTTGCCAGTGTGTTTTATGAGTATTTATTAAAGATGATGCCTTGAGTTAATAACATAAAATACCTACTAGTTTCATAATCATCACTGCAGTGCAGAAAGCAGTAGAGTTACAGTAGTTCTGCATTGATGACATCAATAAACTTACTGCATTCATATTCTTATGCAAATATTCCAAAACCATACATTACTTTATAACCTTATACAGCCTATTGCCTACACATGAGCATATCAAAGCCTATGAACATGCAGAGCAGATGTTGAAGCTGACAGTGCAAGTTCCTTTCTTGTTTCTCTGTTGTCTGAATATTAGAGATCATTTAATGTTGTTTTATGTAGACATATACAATTATGCATAGTCCCTACAGTAAGAGGCAGGACTGTTAATGGTCTTTACATGACAGACTACTTTGCTGTCTATATTGAAGCTAATACAGCATGCTGCTGCTTCTGGAGTAAAGCAGGAGCTGAATAGATATTCAATATTGAGTTTGTGTGTGAATTAAAGCAGAGAATTGTTATGGATTCTCTCCCAGCATACATACATGATCTGCCTCTGTACGGCAGAGCTTACTTCTTTCTTGCAGGACAATTACTTGGTCCTGAAAATAGTCAATTTTTCCCCTCTTCCACATTTTACTCTTTTTTGTCTCCATTTTGCCTCACAAAGGGAAAAATGGAAGCTCCATTTTGCTGGCAGATGTCAAGTTTACCTCCTAGGAAGGTGGATGTTTGCAATATACAGTGCTATGTTGCAAGATCCTGTAGCAGAAACCCTGAATGATGTTCAGGTCACTTAGAGAGGGTTGGAAGGGATTCTGAAAGATCTTGATTTTCCTTTGCTATTAAAAAAATCAGAATCAACTTTACTTACATCTTATCAAACTCGTATCTTCTTTAGCTTGTTTTTAGACAGCTTTGATGATACGAACTTACGAGTCTTCCCAGCAGTTTATTCTGTTGCTTCTCTCTTCTTACCATTAAAGGCTTTTCCTGAGGGCTAGTCTTCTGTGTGACAATTTCAGTCTGTTACTTACCTGTGATAAAACTATTGTTTCACATAAGAGGACTTGTTGATATTCTCCAGACTCTGTCTCAATGAGTTATATTTCTTCTTAAAACATAAGGCTCAAAAGTGGGCACCATACTAGAGATGGTGTTCAGTAGAGAACAATGTTTACATTCCATATCTTGCAGAGAATTTTCCTATCTATTAATCCCAGTAGGAGAATTCCCTTTTTCACAACAGTACAATACCATGGTGTTGAATCATGCTTCGCTTCTGACCTTCCATAGCCTTAGATCCATTTCTGTTTAACTGCTACATGGCCTGTTGCACATCTTCCTATATTTGTGATAATACATGTGTGAATAATTTTACGGTAAGTCAATCTTCTTCCAAGGGTTATTTTGGGAGCCAGAGTATGGCAGTACTAATCTGATTGAAAAAAACATTGTTTTCTGGAACTTGGAAGATATGATAATCAAGTTAGCTATCAATAACTCTCTGTCCTCCACTTATATGGTAGAAAGATAGTTAATTACATGTCAAACTAATGTAAACATTAATACAAAATAGTAGTTATTAATTAGCAATCAATTTTAGAACAATTCTTTTGGGTCTGGTACAATCAGGACCACTTTCATAGGACATTACATAGAACTAGGCAGAATTTTGAAGAATAATATGTCTTAAATAAACATGGAAAATATCTGGAATCAATACAGATGGTTAATGCATTCACATTAATCTTATTGAAAGAGTTTAAGTTTTATTTTAGGAAAAGAGTGGTACAGAGAGTTCCAGTCATGTCTTGAAGTCCTTCTGCTACTGCTGTCATGTAAGTTTTTCTTGAGAAAGGGCTACATGGTTCAAGACCTTATTTCCCAAAGAATAAACCAAGGTGAATTAATGCATGCAAAAGAATTTTGGCAAGGATAATAATGGAAACAAATAGAAAAAATATTAAATGGATTAGCACACTTTTAATCAGTCTTAGGTTCCTAATGAACAATTAGCCTAATGTTTAATCCCCCTCTATCCATTCATTTTTCAGCTCTTATTCTCTAAAGATAAATACAAATGATGCCAAAAATGCTTTTGTTTTTGAAACTACTTATATTAAGATTTACATTGCAATCATTGTAATGGAAACTGTGTTATAAGTGGGAATGAACAAAAGTGGGACATGCTGGAGCACCTCTTAAGTGGTCCTTTAAAAAAGTGTGGCAAGGAACTTGCAGCACTCTACAATAGGAATGAGATGACTCCTGTTGATTAGCTATAGAGGATTGTTTACATGGAAGCTGTTTTTTAAGGCTTTAGGAACACACTGTTGACAACCCAATAACTAGCATTACAATGCTAGGCTCTAATGGCCATGATCAGACAGTGTATGTAAATACTTGACTTCCTTGGCATGATCTAGGTTCAAGACACAATACATCAGATGAGTATTTGGGATTGCTAAGCTTTGAATCCAAGTACTACTAGTGCAGAAAAAAGGCATCAAGCTGTGTCCCACTGGTTGCCTGAATGTGCCCCATTGTGTCTTTGTACCCCAGACTGTAAAAAAGTTCTCTCTCAAATAAGATGAACCTTCCCTCAGTGCATCTGTATGGGCCATTGCCCAATTACGAGGAGAGTAGGCGATGCACATTGTTCAGACTTCCCATACTCTTGTACCAAAACAAGCAAAAATAACTTTATGCTCTAGCTAGCAACCAGAATTTAAGCAATATCACACACCTGGCTCTACTGCTTGTCAATCATATTAATGCAGAAATAGTAGCCAGGTCAATCCACTGCTTGACGGCACCAATCATGCACCCACCTAACACATAAAATCTAAGGTATGCTGCATCTCATGCTCCTCGCCAGGAGCCAAATCTCGGTGACATCATGAACCTCTCCCAGTTGCCATGAACCTCCACATGGTCATCGTTGAGGAGCCCCGGGCAGATTGCGAGGTAATAAAGTCCTATTTTATGACCTTGTATCACATTGTCTCTGTGTATTCCAACCTGTCTCTGGGGGCGCAAATCCCCCTGTCCCTTACAGCATCCTAGTAGTGTCTATTTAGGAGTCTCAGTGTGATCAAGTTAGACAGAGGGTAGAGGAAGGGGATTATTCTCATGTAATTGTGGCTTGTACTCTGGTGGAGTCAGGTCAGTTAAATCTTTAGAGCAGCTGCTTACTTTTTCAGTGGGAACTCAGGGCTTGGAAGTTAATGGTCAGGAACTAATGAGCTGGATGGGTGTGTTTTAATTTACTGAGATACATTAAAAAATCATATTGGTTAGTTTGAAAGCTAGAGGGGACATATTTTGATCCAGTGTTAAGTGTTAAGCTCCATGAATTGCTGTAGATACTTCAGTGAATGCTTTTTACTTTTTTATTCCTTTCTGAGACTTTCTTTCTTTTGGTAGTAAATGCTGCTCTCGTATGCATGAATCTAATAACTTCAAAGGGATCCCTAAGGAGCCTTTGGGGCAACTACCTGCGGTAGTTCCATTAGGACCCCTCTGACGTTATCTGCGGCCTAGCCAGTTAAGGATATGTTCTAGTCTGGCCAGGGAAAAGTTTGAGTCCTAATAAAAGAAGAGAAATTAAACAAGAGAGGCAGAAAGTGTGTCTAGGGGGCATGAAGTTCTGGATTCTTGCCTAATGCCACATTCATCAGGCTTAATGTGGATGAACTCTGCATGGGTTGGCCGGCAGCAAAGTCGAACTTTTCATCCAAGACTTCCTGACACATTGCTCCATGGTTATGATCCTGAAAGCATAAGCAGCTTCTGCCTTTTCATGGACCTATAGCTGGTATACCCAAACAAATAGTGGCCCTGTGTTTGCATCCATCACTCGCATCTGCAGTATTCACTTATATGTTTTATGCTTGTAGTTGGCTTGAAGGCTTTCATGCTACATATGCTCCTGTAGAGCGTTTCTCTGACTTGTGGACAATCAGGCTGCTAGCTGAAGCTGATGATCACGATGGTCACTTCATACAAACTTGCTAAGTGTGTCATGCTGAATGTGATGTGTGCTAGACAACATAGCGGTTAAACATCCCTTTGTTTAGTAATGATTGAACAAACAGAAGCCATTGCCTGTGTAGATTCCTCTGTCAAAGACAGTAACGGGTTTTTCAAACTATATAAGAAATTTTCTCCTGAAATGTGAATGTGGATATGAGGGCTGACAATTATTTTGGTTGGATATGTAAGTGCTTGTGAACTAGAAATAACCAGAAGGAGTCGAGAAAAAATGTAATAAATTGGAAGGTGACAGGACAAGGGCATCAGTATGGTTCTGTGAGGCTCCTGAGAGCTCTTTGGGCAAAATGGTGGCAGGAGTGAGGCTTGGAAAACAGAGGAAGGAAATGACACAAAGATTTTCATTGAGGAATGTATTCAAGACAAGTGAAGTCAAACCTTCATGAATTATAGTCATCTTTTTGAGTATGGGTCCCAATGGGCAACTGGAGAAGGTTCAATGGAAACCAGCAAGAACAACAAGATTCTAAAAGAAGCACATGGCTAAAAGAGAAACAATTATTTCATTGAATCAAGAGGAGATGACAGAGGGGAACATTACATAAATTAAAGTTAAAAAGCCAAAATCTAATAATTTTGCTATGTAAAAGCCTGGAATTGAAAGGAAGGTACTGAATTCCTTCTAATTTCTATAGCAGAGCAGACCAGGGTGATAGGCTTGTTTGCAAAAGTGAGATTTAGTTAAAGTTTTAGAGACCATAGAACAGTGAAGCACCAGCATATACTGCTACAGGAAGCCATGAAATCTCTGTTATTGAGGTTTTTAAGGGAATCATTCAAAAAGTATTAGTTAATAAAGACTCAGAGATAGTTTACATGATGTGTGGAAGGGGAGATGGATCAGATGAAGTCCTTGCTAGTGCCATTATCTGTGGAACTATAAATACTGTGCTTAGAAAATTGGAACGTTGTGTACAATCTTTGAAAACAAAGAAGCTTACATTAAAAAAAAGACCTTGTTCCAACAATTTCTACCCCAATGGGTACTGCACCCCTTTGGGATAAGTTCTAATTGGGACCTTGTGCTCTCACCAGGAAATCACAGAAACTAATAAAACCTATTTTTCTCTGCAGACGCTCCCTGGACATTGATTTAAGGTATTTAGGTCTAAATGGAACTACTTGTCTGCTTCCTTCCTTAAAACTGGTGAATATGGAATAGACAGGGAACTTGAAAAGAGTATGTGGAGATTTGACTCCACCTTCTTACCTACTGGCAAAAAGACCTCAATCAGTGACATTTAAGGGAGGAGGAACATCTCCCACTGATAAGCAAACAACAGGAAACTGCTGGATCACACCTCTCCCTGCTGCTACAACTGGGTCTTTTGTTTTATATTTCACCTTTAGGCCAGGAAACCTGGACTTTAAGTCATCTCCCAGATTCCAGGAGCTGGTGTTACTTTCAGACTTCTACTTCTTCTTCTTTTCTTCATGCTAAGCAATGCCACTAGAAATATGTTTATTTGAGTTTGATACTCAAGATACTGGCATTCATCACTAAGCTTTGTCCTGGATATCTGTTTCTCTGAAAAGTGTTGGGCAGATTGACTGTTGTTAAGAAATTCATAGTCCTGAGAAATCTCAAAAGTATCAATGAGACAGTAAAAAGAAATCAATCATTCACTACTCGTAAGAGGGCTCTATTGCTGTTGGAGTGCCTGATATTTCCAATAGCCTTTCAAATAATCTCTGAAACTGCTAAAATAAAGACACCTTTCCCACATTTTCCTCCTCTGCTTTTCACAAATGATGGTTCTTTTAACATCCTTTTCACCTCTTTGTTTGCTTAGAGGATCAAAGCTTTTTTATTTATTTCTTTTTCCTCCCAAACAGTTTCTGGAGTGTTAAAGGCACCACCAGTATGCTGAGTTTACATTACAAACAAGTTAAAATTCCCAGTCTGCCAGAGCTTTTCTCCTAGGATACCAAGGAAAGCAAAGTTCAGCTAAACTGCACAATTAATCGGAGATCAGTTCTGAATGAAGAAGAAAAGGTTGTTTTAGGCAGGGCTATTCTCTTTTTTGGGGGATTTTGAAGTCCACTTCAGAAAGCAAAATTATTATTCTCTGAAAGCTATCTCTCTTTATTTGTATTCCTGGAGCTACCCTATTAGGTCATCTTCCCTTTTCTCTCATAAAATCATTTTAGTGAATTGACTGTGGGATTAGCCATATGTAAATACATCCTTATTGACAGCTCCATTGACAAATGAAAGGATGAAAAAGGACTTGGACAGCATGTTGCTTTTGCTAGAACAGCAGCCATTTGTGTTCTGCTTTCAAGACCCTGGGGCAGACACCTTATTTCTTGAATATGAAGAAAATGGTATTTTTCAAGCTAAATGTGTCCTGTAAGAAAGGTAAGGTAAAGAATTATGCGCTGAATCCTTTGAGTGTATTGGGCTGAAACAGACTTCAGTGTTGATCTACCATTTCCACACATATAGTTACTCCCCTTTTCTCAACTTTTGATAACAGAGAGTAGTCTGATATCTCAATCTAGTGCATCAGTCCCATGTAGGATGCACTTACACCTTTGTAAGGAATGCATTTTTCTTAAGACAATACATTGTCGTTGATCACATTTTCTGTTATTAACAGGGTTCTTCTAAAGCCCCAATGACTGCAAGGAAGAAAGTGAGCAAACACAATTAAGAGAGCCCAAGGGAATATACTGAAAACAGCGGCAAGCTAGATTGACAAATGTACTTTAGTATGTTCTTACAGCATTTGGAAGAAAGTATTTAGAAAGTTCCTATAAATTTTGTAATTTTTGGTAAAATGCCATTCTGTGGTAGAATTTTGTGAACAAGTGTTTCAAAATGAGGAAAAGCAGACCCTTATTACTGTCTATGCAAATAATGTACTGTACAGAGCAACATTGTAAGATTTCCTTTTCACAAAATTTTGCTCAAGTTTAATCCAATTTTGTTACATTGATGTCCCATGTGGGTTAGTTTTTTTCACTTTTAACAAGGAAAAGAATTAAATATGTCTGTTAGCAAGTAAAAGCAAGTTCTTTCACCTGTTGTATACTGAAGCATCTGGAATGTTTAACCATGGAACCAAACTAGGTGTCCGTTGGCATAAAATGATGGTTTTTTTTTTACTACTTGAACATTAATAAAAATGCCATTAAAAATCTATGATAAAAGCCAGAAGGTCTATGGGCATGTTCTCAACTAGTGACATGTAACACTCAAATAAATACAAAAATTATAATGAATTTTTTTGAAAACTCCCTTGTCATGGCAAACCCAATTATATTTTTGCATAAAATATCAATTTTAAAATGCCCTTGCAGACTAAGGTAATTTTTGACATTTCTTAGCTGTGTGAACAAGATCAAACTGTTTTAACATCTCAGAACTCAAATCTACTGTCTTATTACACAATATCTTTACCTTTATCCTTGCCTCCATCCTTTTGTCTGTTTACCCATTTTCTTATCTCATGAAAATACACAGAAATAAGGAGGAAAAAAATAAAAATCATTCTTTGAGTTCTGGAAACATGTCCAAAATGTATTTCTTGATTTTTATCAGATCTCTTTGGGTATGTGATTCCAACATCAAGACAGCTAATACCTGCTAAATACCACAAATGTGACATTTTCAAACACTATCAGAAAAATGCCTTCTCATGTTTTCTTAATAATTTCTTCACAGCTTGTTACAACCACTGTGAATGAAATTAATAATAACAATACAAATATGTCGTAAGTATAGAATAGTACAGAAAATGTTAGGAAGTAAGTACCAGATCAAAAAACAGCTCAGCCAAAGACCTCTTATAAAACATACATGTAGGAATATTCACTCAAGCACAGTTGCAAGTTTCCCATCAGGAATGCATGGGAGCTGGGGCTAGTATGGGATCTAAGAAGCCAATGTAGCCAAAGCTACTTTATATAAGAAAAGACAACCATCCTGATGCTGTGAGATGTACATTAAAATGGTCAAGAATTGCAATGCATACCCTGCATCAGACAGCCAACACCAGCAAGGAAAAGAATGATCTAGGAGCACCTTAGAGAACAGACCAGTTTTCTATAGGGCTTCATTCCTCACCAGAAAGGAGGAATATATCCAGTCCACAGGATCCCTTTATTCCCGTAGCAGAGGACAGCAGCTGTCTGACAGCTCCTGAACCATCTCAGCCCTGCTGTTACATGACAGCAAAGCAGGGAGCTACACCACTGATGAAACAATATTTAGGGACTTTTAGAGATTAAGAACTTTGTTAATAAATTCAGGAGTAAACTTTAGGAATTTTAGATAAAACAATGTTTGTTAAGATTTTCAAACCCTTTTCAAATGGTGTCCTATCCTATACTTCATATTTTGATGTGACAGACATTGGTTTTCAATGACTGTTGCAAACCACTGATGTCCAAAGTGGTAGATTTGGCATCTGACACACTAGTTTATGGAGCTGCACCATACAATCAGGCAGACCCTTGTTCCCCACTTATCTCAGCCAGCTGCTTTGCAGGACTAATTCCAGAGAAGCGTCCCAGCACTGATGAATCTCAGACTCAGTAAATTGGCTGCATCATCCTCTTTCACAGATTGTCTGCCTAACAACGTGCTTTTGAGAACTAGCGACCACAAACCAGAGATGCTGAGGCTTTGCAGAGCTCTAGATGACACAGTTATGCAGTTATGTTGACCTCTCCAGACACAGCATTTAGGTAACACAAAAATTGTCTCCAATTTGAGTGCAGACTTGTTACTGGAACTTTCCATGGGAACGGAAGCTAGTGGAAGAGTCTTACTGTATTGCGTAGCTGAGTGGGCAGTCTGTAGCTACATCCAGCACACTTTTTATTTGCTATGTTTTCCACCAGCTTGTCATCTTCTAGACAAAGGTATTCACAGTTTTCAGGTTCCCGTCAGCTCCTTCCTAGCCTAGGCTCTGCTTCCTCCACTGTACCAGTGGGAGGTGATTCCCTGTACAACCCACCCCCTGTGTTCCTCTTTTCTTTCCTTTTTTCGGCAGTCTCTGCAACCAGCCTTTGAACATGCTTTTCCTCTGATTTCATCTCAGTCCCAGCCCTATCATTTTCCTTCCCTATTTTATTCTTCCCTTTGTCCTCTGATCAAGCACCTCTTATTTTCCCAAGTGTAGTCCCGTTTCTTCTCCCCTCCATATCTACCTCCCATTCTTAGTACCCCGTCCCCTCTGATGCTATGTTCCTTAAGAGGTACTCTTAAGATAACGTATTCATCCTTCTTCCCACAAATACTTTCCTCCCAACACACTAATTCTTCTAATACAATTTTGACCTATGAATTTTATGGCTTTGTGGTCACTGAGTTTTTGACTTCATTCTCCCTTGCGTGCACTTCCTTGGTTTTCTTCTGTAATCTGAAAATATCTCTATTGACTTCCTAAGCAACCACATAAATCTGCTTCTGCCTCCCTCTTTTTACTGCACCGTGCCTGGATTATACCTTAAGTCCACACATGACTACAAGTTTCCCCTACCTCCTTTTCCTGAGGATATGCTTAATTTGTCAATGTGTGCTCAAGGTATGCTCATACCCAATAAGAATTCTTGGTCACTGTGGACTTCAGAATTCCCTTACCTTCCACTTACCCATTTAGCTTCTTTATCTTTCTTGTTACTTCAAATTACCATGGGAAAAAATCTACTCTGTGGCATTTTCTCTACTAGCTTACCCTTTTATACATCTCTGAGGCTGTTCCCTTCCTTAGTCAATAAGCCTGATGAAATCCTCTGCCTGGCTAAATTTTGCAGTTATCATAACCTGTGCAATATTTTTTCTCTGCTAGTTGGGTCACAGGATGATTTGTTATCTCTTTAATGAGAGCGTCTTCTTCATCACCTCCATTACGGTGGTCAGGCATTGGAACAGCTGCCCAGGGAGATGGTTGAGTATCCATCCCTGGAGGTATTTAAAAGGTGGGTGGGTGAATTTCTTAGGGATATGGTTTAGTAAGGGGGCAGATGTGGTTGGACTTGATGATGTCAGAGGTCTTTTTCAACCATATCATTCTATGATTGGCTTTACAATCTCTTCATCCCACAACTGATTTACCATTCCATTTATTTTTCTTTCAATTTGAATACTCAGCTGAATGTCTTTACTGTTCTTTCTTCCCTTTCTTATCAAGCTATTTTCTTCTCTCTCTTTCCTATTTTATCTCCTACAGGTCTATTTTCTTCAAACTTCTTCACAACTTATTTTTCTTCTCTATTCACTATTCTGATGGAGAATTTCAAGCTCTTACAGCATCCCAAAAAGTCTGCTCCAAGTTTGCCTTTCATCCCTGTGTACACACCTTGCTTGATGCATGTTTGATATAGTTTATATATTTGGTCCTCATTCTGTATCGTTTTGTTTGAACTGAGGAAGGGTCTTTCATGGTCAAGGTCATCAACACTATTAAGGTTAAGCTATTTGGTACACTTTAAAGCACTCTGAAGGAAGTCTGCCTCAGTAATTGGAGTTAAGATCATGCCTTTGCATGCAGATAAATTGGGTGTTAAAGGGTTTGGAAAAGCAGCTACACTGTTACTTAGATTTTTGAGGCAACCTATTGATTTACATGAGGAGCCCATAAGTTCCTACATAAGCAGTACTATTGCTAACTGCATAAATGCTCCCATAATCTCAGCATAGCTATGAATAATAGCATGATAATAGTTCCAACTATAATACCTTTGAGAGGGCCACTATGAGACAAAAATAATATACAGCTTTTTTTGTGTGTTATTTGCTGTAACTCTAGTAAATTATCTTCTTTTTTACTTTAATAGGTTTATAGTGATTTACCCCATGAAAATTTGCTGCATTGCTTTGAAAAAACATCTAGAAACAAGACACTATTTCCTTGTAGTATTTTTGAAAAACTGAACCATCCAGAAATAAAATGCCTCAAAACCCTCATAAGACAATGGATAAGCCAGCAAATTCATTTAGATCACAGAGTACATTTTTGCCTTACCTGAAAAAGAAGAACCAATTGCACTAACCTGTAATAATTAAAACAGTTCTAAGAATGAACTCTTTTTATCTCAGTGGAAATATATGACAATTGCATTGAGGCTGTTCCCAGGCATGATTGTGCCCAGGAGGAATTATTTATTTTTTTTTGTCATTTCACTCCTACTACGAAAATAAACCCATGATTTTCAAGCCAATATGTATTTTCATAACATGAAATGTGTCCCAGATTTTTCTGCCAGTTTAGGGCTAGATTATCACAGTGAACGTTTGTATTATTAAGTTTGTAGCTGGAAACAGTCATAGGCAGAGATTTAGGAAGAAGGTACCAGCCAAAGACCGTGCTCCTTCCCTGTCACCTCTGGAGCCCAACTGCGCACTGCCATGCTCTGGACACCGAACACTTGGTGCAGGGGCAGGGTAGTTAATAATGCTTCTGGTCACCACTTCTTTTTGACTGTGGGCCCCCCCTCCATTGCAAACACAACCTACCCAGGGATTAAAGCACAACCTTAGTCTCCACACTAGTAGAGAGCCAGAAGACAATCTTCTCTTTAACTCTCTGACCTGAACTAAGATCTTGATTAAGCTTTATGTCAGCTATCAGTTTTATACCAACAAGCAGATGAAAAGTCAGTCAATATTACATGATCTCTGCCTAGTGTGGTGGGAGGTGTCCCTGCCCATGGCAGGCGGTTGGAAATGGGTGGTTTTCAAGGTTCCTTCCAATCCAAACCATTCTATGATCTTATGATTCTATGATCTTCTTCACAAGAGTTTATGTAGCTTACCATAGTTATATACATTCACACACAAACAGAAATGCTGTCTGATTCTGGAGTGTGACGAACACTGCTGTGTTGTTCTGTAGCATTCTGAGAGTGACAGTACATCTAGAATTTTATCAACCACAAAAATGCATACTAACTGGTAATTAACTATAACACAAGTCAGAAGAAACAAGGTGCAGAAAACATAAATATATTATAGGGCTCCGGAGACAACTTTCAAAAATGGAACAGAAAGTCCCTTCTGCAGGACACTATGGGCAAGTTCAACAATTTTGCATCCTGTAAAACTTGAGTTTGGATTCTCAACTCACACTGCTAAACCAGATTCTTGGTGGATGTACACTTTGTGTGACCATATTGGATTCTTATAGATGAATAGAGAATTTAACCCTTGATATTTAGAGGAAAGATTACCGTGTGACCCCAGCACAAGTGATATTAGAACTAGGTCCTTCAGGGCTTATAGTATTCTATATGGGACTCAGAGGTCCAGAATAGTTTGTATTCTGTAGGACTCTTTCATGGGAGTTATGTGTTTGAAAAAAATATCTGAATAGCTTTTTCTTTAAATGTCAGTATGTCTCCTCTACACTTTTCCAGATTCAGCTCCACTTATATAACGCACACCACTGAACTGAATATTACTACTTGTAATGTATTTATTTTCTTTTGGCTTTCCAATTAGATTTAGATTTAGGTTTAATGAAGTACAAAAACATTGAGTAAATACAGAAAGATACTTAATCTCTGTATCTTGCTTTAGGTTCACACTTCCAATGATAAAATTAGAATCTTATTCCTAGACAAGGTGTCAACATCTGCCTTAAAAACTTTATTTGTAGAATCTATAAGTAGGTCATCAGCACAAGTAACCCACACAAATGTCAACAGCAATTAGAAAAGCATCTTGGTTCTGGGACAAATGTCTTTTTTCAATACCAATGCCATTTTCCTTGTTAAGTTACAGAACAGTAAAACAGTTGATGGATTTTCTATTTTGAAGTCTGTTTTATGTTTTATATATAATGTAGGATTCCAGAAATATTGAGAGTAGCAGTGGATGGCAACATTCTTTATGAAAAAGCAACAATATGAAATGATGCTGTGATTCTAAATATTCTAGCAGAGGATAAATTAACTTGCATTGCTTTTCAAGTAATCAGTTTATTAAGAAGGGTTTGCATGGATTGCTACTGATTTCACTCAATGAGTGAACGTTGCAAAAGTACAGTTTTTTGTTACCCTAATTGTGCATAAAAGAAGCTTAATGTGCAATTTTTCCCAGTATAACTGAGGAAGTGGCATTTTCTTGTAATACTTACATTTATCAGTATAAACAACCACAAAAGAACTCATAATGATTTAAGTGCATTTGAAGAAAATGAAAAAAATAATTTTCTTCAAACATGTATCTGAGCAGGTGGGTTGTGTGCTTTTCAAATTGTTTTCATGCATATTTAATCAATGTGATACATATATTTTTGCAATGTGAAATAAATACCAGCCTGTGCCACGTTCTTCCAATTGAGATTTTATTAAAGTTAATTAATTATTTTAAAAATTAACTAAAATCATCTTCAGCAGGTGGCATAAACTGAGAAAAAACCCAAACAACTCACAAGCTATCAGCAAATCCTTAGTCCTGTTCACTGCAGTATTGGTAAGATACCTATTATTTCAAGAATTTCTTGGGTTTTATCAAGATTGCTGAAATACAGGGATGTATGTGTAAAATGGTCCTTGGAAACACTATGATAGCCTGGGGGGAAAAAGTCCCCCAAATCCAACCCACCCCTCTAATCCTACCTACGCACTGGCATAGAGGTACACTTTCTCACTCGCACATGTGTATCTCAGCAGGTACGGGTGCCTGACACTGATGAAAGGTACATGCCCACACACCTCTGGGTCTGCACAGAGTTAGATAAACACTGTCTAGGAATAAAAACCACTTTACTGTGAATCTCTATGTATAATACATCTATATGCATCCAAGCACACATAAGCATAGATACACACACATACACACCCAGAGACACAGGAACATAGGCGAGACACAAACATAGTCACAAAAACTCCAAAAGCACATATATGTACCTATACAGCTGGATGCATACTCACATGGACAGACAGATATACATGCATGTATGAGGGAGAGTTTATATTAGCTCTATCATCCCTGCTAATTTCTCCTTTCTTTTTGAAACATTCCAATTTTAGAGTTCTGGAGTGAGCCAGGTCTCTGCAGGGGAGATACCTCGGAAGGAGTAAAGCACTTCCAGTCTTTTTAAGGCTCCTCACCTCTCTCCCCCTCTCTCCCAGCAGCAGATTCAGGGAGATGATCTGTGTACCCAGCACAGCTCTCCCATCTGCTGGCTTGGCACTTTCCACCCCTTAAGCTTAAGAAAGAGCACAGGACGGCAAGCTTAAGATATCCTCCAAACCCTACCTCTGTGGGAGCAGGAACCTCTGGGCAACATCTGGTCACATTTGCTTTGCCCTAGGCGAGCCAGCCCCTTTCTGCCTGCCCTCCCCTAATCCCCCAGCTGCGAGCTACGGGGCTCCCTCTGCACCCTACCTCTCCTCTTCAGGTGTGAAAGCCCTTGACATCTCCCCCTTTCTCTTTCCTACCCCGAGATTCTTATGGCCCCTGACTCCTGTCAGCAAACCTCCTTGCAAACCGCCACTCTAAACTTTTTCCTCGCCTGCACAACCCACAATACCTCAGGCAGTACCTGCGTCTCCTCGGGAGAGGAGGATGGGGTCTGCGGGTTGCAGGGATCTGGGATGCAATGATCAAGGCTGCAGGGTGTGGAATGGGAGGACTGGCATGAGAGGACTGGGATGCGGGATGCCGGGATATGGGGAGCGGGATGTACGGATCCGAGACGCAGGATGTAGGGACCGGAATGTGGGAGGTAGGGACCAGGACGCGGGATGTCAGTGCTCAGCTCCTTACCGTGCAATAAAGGTATGTCCCAGCGAGGGTCTCCAGCTGCTCCCGTGCATCGCGGGCCTCCTGATGTGCTCGTTAAACATCCACTGGGAAGTCTCACCCCTCAAACTTGCGTGAGCCGCTTCCTCTGGGAGCAGTCACTCTTTCTCCCCCCCACCTTGGATCGGATCCCGATGGAAACTCATCAGGGCCTCCTAAGCAGAGAGGGGTGAAGCTGGGAGGGAGAAGGGGACAACGAGAAGGAGAAACTAGGATCACCAAGGAATGATCCCGTTCCCTACCCGTCTTTTCTGGAGCACACTCTTCCCGTTCCTCTGAGCAACTTTGGCTCTCCTTGGCCAGGCAGCGCTTGGTACCAGCGCTGTTAATTGGGGTCCCTTTTCGCAGCCTGGCATCTTTCTATAATTCCTCTCCTTTCCGGGAAAAGGGGATTGGTGCAAAGCTTTAAATCAAGAGGCGACCTAGAGTTGCAAAGACAAGGAGGGAGAGCCGGCTGGCATTTGAAGACTGCCTCTCCCGGCACTCGGGGTGTGCGACAGCTCTGCTGCTCGGAGGGGCTGGCTGAGGCTTATTCCTGCCGTGTATTCGGTTACTGCGTTTCTAGTTCTAACTTTGAAGCTGGCTATTGCTCTTGGCACGAACGGGAGTGGGGCTGTGGCAGGGATGTGTCCCCATGCTGCGGCGCTCCCCGAGGCTGTTTAACTGCGCCGGCAGCGCGGGCAAGGGCGCAGCCCGGTCCCGGGGGGAGGACGCGGTGGAAGGAGGGGGGACGGGACAAGGGGACGCTGCTGTCGCCTGGCAACCCCGCATCCCTGCCCCGAGCATCCCTCCCCCAGCGCCCTGATTGGACGGGGACGCCCCTCCGAGGATGCTGCGTTCTGGCACTGCGACTTGTCGCATCCTTAAAAAGCCGGGAGCGGGCAGGGGGGATTGAAATCAGGCAGTTCAGGATGCTGTATCACGGCCCTCCTGCTTTCTCTCTTCCAGCTGGCTTGATACATTTACTTCTGCTCTATATCTCCTAGCAAAATAATGTATTTATGTGTATAGACACGCAAAATATAGAAATATGCTTATATACAGTTATAAATAAGTAGACATATATATTCTATACATGCTATCTGTATTATCTATATTCTTTATGTTATATCCATATTGTAACTCGCTCATGTGGAATGGAAGAAAAATAGTTACTGGGGAAAAAAAATCACTCTAGAGTGCAGCAAAGGATGCAAAAGAAAAAGCTACAAAAGAAAGCTACAAAAAGAAAGCTGCAGAAGAAAGCTACTTTCTGTGTTATATATGTCCGAAAACCTAAGGTTTACATCACCTGGAGTATTAACAGAAGGTCTTGGTCCTAAAGAGGGCATTAAATACCATGAGATGACTGAGTTGCAACAGTAACTGAGGGTGGATGTGCTGACTCCAAAGAGGGTGAGTTTAAGCTGTACTATGTGCAGCACTGCTGGTATTACACGTGGCTTTATTGCTCATTCTCTGCTTTAGGGGAGAGTGAGCAGCTGCTTCCTGATGGTTGAGTGTAGTATGGAGAGGGTGTCTGTAAAATCCCACTACCTCCCTTTCCATCACAGATCTGTTTGGGACATAGTGATTTTCTCACCTCTAATCATCATCCACTTCTTCCTGGATGCTTCCCCTCAGCTTTGGACTTGCCCACAGTACAGGTCCCTACTTGTATACTATCAGTACTCAGATGAAGCAAGGAAAGAGAATGCAGTCAGGAGCTGCAATCCAGTAACTCACATGGGGCCACTATTGTTTCAGCAGATGCAGTTCTGGTAGAGAACTAAGCCAAAATAAAATGAAATAAAATAAAAAAAAATCTGTTTCTGATTTTTAATATTTTATGTTATGTTATTTAATATCTGCTTACTTTTGTTATCTTCCCATTACATTTGAGTCACTTGGTCAAGGACATTGTTAAAAAATGTGCATGTTATGCTGTTTCATTAAGGACTTCAAAGTTAAGCAGGGAACAAAACAAAAGAGCCCAGTTCCTTTCAGGTTTGCCCTACTGTGAATTGGATTAAAATGTACACGAGACATTGCAGTAACATCAGGATAAACTAGAATGAGTAGGAAATCTGTCCTTGTCTTTTAAATCATAGCACATTTTGACAAACAGCTCTGGAATACCTTTTTTTTATTATTTTCCTCACAATCTTGCAGGCTAATTGCCAGGAAAGACTAGTGGAAGGAAGAATCTGATTCTGTATTTGCTTTTACACAGTAGTCATGGCTCAAGGTGAGTATGAAAGTAACTTTTTAGTTGGGTAAGATGTAAAACCCACTGTGCATGAAATTGGTCACCACAGGCACCAAGTGGAATTTAACTGAGATATATTGTATGACTTTAAACAGGCCACTTAGAGGTAAGAAGGTGACGAGGTTATTCATGCCTTTGCCACTGATGGTTCACTCATTTACCATGCCTGCTGCTGTGCAGTGTCTGATAGTGGTGCCTAACACTGCTACTACTCACATTTACATCTCATTTATGGCTACTGAGAATCAATGAAACAAACCTGACCAGCCGACCAGGCTGTAGGTGAAGACACAAAGGTTTCAGTCCCATTTTCTGCCAATGCACTTGCTCAACTGGTTCTCCTAGCACAACAAGACCTCATTGTAGCCACAAGAAAACTTACCCAGTCATTCTCAAGTGGGATTCTGGAGACCTTATTTCAGTGTCTGAGTGCAGCAGAACCTTCTTTATTTTTGCAGGCAAAAATAATTCTGCCTTGATTCCCTTTTGGGATAGCATGTGCTACATCCAGAGGGTGTTGTGAAGTTGCAGTCCCATACCGGGCACATGTTTTCAGATAGTTAGGTGTTAAGACTTACGGATTCACACAGTGATACAATGCAGGGCAACCCAAAGGTCTCAGTGAAGCTCTGTTCTAAACTGTATTTTGGTGTTATTAGGCAAATTACTCACTTGAAGTTAAATCGTGCACTTTATGGTATGTTTGATTGTAGATATACCCATGGCTAGACACAACAATCAGGCTGATTAAGTTCTGCCAGGGGCAGCTTTGAGAAAACAATCAACAGCCCTCAATGTCTTTGACCTGGATCCAAAGGAGTCTTATTATGAAATTTATTTATTTATTTATTTTCTGTCTCTGACACAAAGATACAAAAGCAGCATTAAAATTTTCTGAAATAGGAATATTTTGACTTTGTGAATTATCTGATAGTGAAAAAAATAGTTATGACTAGTTAAAAGACAGATTTCTTCCACATTGAGTTCCCATATCACACCAAATTGACTTTACAGAAATCTTTGATGAGCAGAAGCATTTGTTTTTATAAAATTCATGAATGTGATTAATTAACAGGCTTACTACCACAAATGTGTATCTTTTTCTTATATGGAGTATTAACATGAGCTTCAAGATTGCACACATGGGAACTTTCCAGTTTTACATTTGATAGCAAGATACTGTTTCAGCAAAAACACTTTGTAGGGCTCCCTAACTTGCTATAAGCAGCTGTTTTGAGAGTTGCTCAAGTTATTTGCAGATTAAAGCCTAAAGCGATGCTTTAGAAAAATTGCAAGTGTGCATGTACACCCAGTGAGCGATCTATGGATTGGGCCAAGCCTACTTGAATAATTCATGAGTTCTGTGATCTTTCCTCCTTTCCTGGGGACCTTAGAGAAATGGACAGGGAATAGGGCCATGGATCAATGAGTTTTTTCTATTAAATAGCTCTCTGCCACCTGATTTCCACCAGCTCTGCAGCAGTTTCCTTTGAGTGTGATCAGGCATAATTCCATTCTGTGACAGTTGTTCTGAGCTAACAATTGTGATCATCACCACAGAACCAAGCCTGGCACGTCTCAGTGGTTTTGGGCACGCATCAGCAGCACCTAGAGATGAAATTCTGTTTTGGGAGTCAGTCAAGCTTAGGGCGCAAAACTCAGTTTGGTGGAACAGGAGGCAAAATGTTCACAATGGCTGATCTATAAAGCCCCACATTGTCTAGCTCATCCCTACCTACTAATTGTAGATGACACTGACATAATCCAAAGGAATAGCCAAATGGCACAGGGCTTTCAGAGGGATGTGTGCCTCCATCTGAAAGTTCCTTGGGGAGACCCACAGCTATGAAATGTGTAAGGGGTGTCACTGCCATACTCGAGGGCCTCATGGCTTGCCGTAGAAAATCATGCACTGTACCAAGAGGTGGCAATCTGGTGAGTTTCTTCTGGCACTAGTACACACTTTTCCTCTCACTTAACAACAACGATGGTTGATAAGCTTAATTGTGAAACTCATCATCAAAATGGAGTGCCTTTTCTTATTGTCAAGAAGTTTAGAAGAGATTTTAGGTCAATACATATAGTGCAAAAAGTCCCCGTGTACATCACTACTAAATATACTTAACATCTTAAGGTTGATTTGTGTGGCCCACATCGGGACTTCAGCAACATTGTTATTTGCTGTCAGATGTCCAGTGATTACTTTTTCAGCTGGCTGAGGAGATATTGGCCTTACACCAACATGGAGAATATGCCAGGATGTGCTCAGGCATTTCTTGGGCAGCCTGAGCTTTTCTCAGCCACAAGGACAAGGGAAACTCTGAATACAAAAATCAATGTAATAAAACCCTGGACTTCATGTGGTGTGGTATGGCCCATGGAAGGAAGACTGCATTCAGTGCTGTCTGTGTGCGTGCACATCCCTTCTCCCTCCACCTCCCACGGCCATCAGTGTCTATACCTACCTCTTCCCCCCAGCTTCTCTTTCTCCAGCCAACTTTCTCATTTCCTTTGAACAGTTTCAGTCTGCCTTTCTCACTTTCTTCCCTTTTACTCTTTAAACCAGCTAGCTGCCAGTTCATGCCTGTTGATCATGTCTTCAGTTAACTCCATGGTTTCCTTGCCCTTTCTGAGCAAAGGAAAAATACATGGAAAAATACAGCAGCTGGTGTTCATCTTCGTCAGCTACAACAGGATAAAAGGTCTGGCTTAACTGTGGGAACTAGCTGCCCTCTTTCCACCTCTTCTTCATCCTCAGAAATCAGGTTTCCCAACATATTGCTGAGGACACACACAACACCAGCTGTTGTCCAATGGGGCTTCTTCATAAAAATACATGAACAGCCAAGGGTCCCTTGAAGTCCCTGTCAGATATACAAATACATACACTCCACTTACACCCCTCAACTCTTCCCTAGTCAAAATTCTACACCTTTTTGTGCAGGTGCTGGGATGAGCATAACACAGCTTCTGCCTGATGTATGCCTGATACATGCAGCACACTTCAAACCACCTCCAGTTTCCATTGCTCATTACTCTGGAGCCATGGAATGCTACCAGTTTACATTTTCTCACTCTATCTTCCCCGTAAGCCTGTGATATAGGAATTGATATTTGGCTTCTGAGAGGAGACTAACCTTTTCCAGAAGGAGCAGGAGTCTTCCTCATAAGTGGATAGGGCATGATAAAGTACTGCATTTTAGTCTGCATCATATTCTTTAAATTAAAATGTACGGATGACCTCACTCTACAAAATCCTGACTGTTATCTATTTTTCCAACCATGTGAATAACTAGGTACCAGATACTGGAATCACATAACACGTTTTGCTTTTGACGTAAGTCACCTTTATGTTTCTGTGCATTATTATCACCTTTATTAGTGTTTCAGCTGCTAGAAATTGGGCTTCTTCAAACTACTCCTTCTTTCCCCTTGAAAATCCCCTAACAACATTTCTTTTCTCCTGAAACACTGCCTCTCTTATCTGCAGGAATTACTGCATTTACATATTTGTTTAAGGTGCTTAGGAATTATCGACAAGTTTGCTTTGCCCATGAGGGGTTGCAATCAAGATTGTGAGCCACTTTAAGCACTGACTGGCTGATAGAAGGGATTGTTTGTGACTCTGAATTAGGGCACAGGCCAAGAAATCTAGTGCAATGCTGTCAGGGGCTGTGGCACATAGATCTATTTCCTTTATAATTCTATCATATCTATGACCTACCACATACAGAGCAAGGCAAAAAATCTGCATTTTCCCATTAGTTCAAGATACGTACTTCCTGTGACAAAAATTTACTCACATTCCCTATCCCACTGCTTTGCAACCCTGAAAACCCTGGTTTTATTATGTCAGTGAGTGTATTTCAGACTTCCTTCACACTACAAATCCGTCTGGAAATACTACTGTCTAAATGTCCTGCTGAGATTCTGTTTTGTCACTAGTTAAAAATGGATGGTTGAATTTATAAACAGGAAGTTTATTGTGTTTGTCTGATGAAAGATATTCGAGATTTTATCTTGGCTGGTATTTTTGTTGGGTTGTTTTGGTTGTTGTTTTTATTTTTTTTCCCCTTTTCCCAATCATTTAATTTTGCTATCACTCCTGAAAGACACAGTGAGTCCAGAGTTAGAAAGTTGAAATAAATGGGATGAAGTTCCTGGAAATGAGACAGAGGAGAAAGAAAAAAAGAAAAAACCCAAACCCCTAAACCAGTAACAAGTTAAGGATCTCAACTATCCCCTAAAAAACCCCAAACCATTCTCCCTCAAGGAAGAACCTGTGCTTGAAAAATTGCTACTAGCACAAAATATAATTCAGCAGATGGTCATGAAAATAGCACTTTAAAACCTTTTATTGAATGCCTCTGTTTTTTTTTTCTTTTCTGTCAGCTTGCTGTTGTCCTCTCTAATTTAAGAAAAGAGAGGAAATGCAGGCAAATTGAGGGAGCTGTATGTTTTTCTTCAGCTTGTTGTTTTTAAATTGCACACCAGTAAATGTGGTTTGGAGAATAACTTAAGGTTGCAAAGCAATCCAGATTTAGGAAATATGAGAATGAACATTGACAGTGGAATCTTAATTCAGCTCCCTTGTGTTTGTGCATGTTTAAACAGTCTTTAATTGGTTTAACACTGATTTGATTTTTTTTTCAGAGAATCCTGACACATTCAGCACCCTAAAGAAACAGGATTTTGTCAATAGTTTGATTTCTGTGCATTGAACAGTGACTCTGCCTTGTATACTGTGCTTTATTCTGAGCCTGTGTTAGAGTGAGAATGGTCCATTTCTTGAGCAAAAAAAAACAATCAAGTGTTTTGCAATTCTTTTTCCATTTAGTTTTACTACATTCCTGAGGTAAGGACTAGTGCTTTGAATTTCCATTTCATAGATAAGGCATAGACATCACAACCTGGAAGTATTCCTGGTTTCAGGGTGTCTAGTTTTTAGTATTTAGGAGGTATACACTTTCCGAATAGTTCACATTATCTCTTGAAACCATAGCTGTTGGTCAACTTACTGTAAGTCTGTGGTCACAGTTGATGGGTTTTATTGGTTTCTAGTTTGGCTGGGAAAGTAATGTAATTTTCTAGACTCATTCTTATAAGCGACTAAATGTTTTTGTATGAAATCATACACAGAGAAAATAAACATGGAATAGTGCATCCCAACAAATAAGTTTTGGTAAAATTTTAAGCCACTGTAATCAGAGCTTCATGATGGGAAAACCTCAGTAATTAGATACTACTGCTACCTGATATTGTTGCTGGAGTTCTAACAGACTGCAATTATTAAATTGTGATTGGAATGTTGTTTAAAATACTAACTGACATCAGCAGAGTGATGATCATACATTATCCAAAGCTTATTGGATCACTCTGCACAGCAAATTCCATGAGTCCTGTTAGATGACATGGGGGGTAGATTGCTTACTCAGTTATCTCTGTGGGTCTTTTCTCCCTAGATTCGCAAGTAAGGGAAGGCTGAGATCACCTGCAGACAGTTGCTAGAGATGCTGGACTTTGCTCAGACTTCCTATGAGAGGGGTCTGCTGGTATTGGCTCTTATATAGCAATAAGGTCCATGCTGTGCACCAGTACTAGATAGTCTGACTGGAGATACGTGATAGTAATTCCAGGTAAAACCCCTAATTTTCCATGTAAAGCTTTACTAAAAGAAAACACCTTCATTTTCCAAGTATTAAATAGTGATGAACAACATCAATCCCTCTCGCTATAATATGTCCATATGTCACCTGGTTTAGCTTTGTAGCACACTTTAAAAGTTCTGGATTTTAGACTGCCATAGAAGGGTTTCAGAAGGGAAAAGTAAAGAAGAGTGAGAAGATCTCTGAAGTACATGTCCTAGATGTATTTTTGCTCTTGTAGTTTTCTTATGGAGTGGAAGAAACACCTCATGTGGTGAGTGTTATCTGGTCTGGAAACAGAAATAGCTTTCTGAGAACAGTAGTATGGGATCACACCAAGTATCCATCCAGGACAGTATTTTCTGTCAAGGCATGGTCAGCAGCAGATGCTTAGAAAAACATGTGGACTGACAAAGCAGAATTGTTTTCTTTTTATATACGACTTACGGTTTCCAGTAACCTGTGCTTTAGGGATCTTCTTTTGATCCCTTATCATGTTTGCCTTTACAAAACCCTGTTATTGGGAATTGCTTCACTGAATTAAGCAGTGTGTGAGAAACACTTCCATTTTTTTGCACTTTAAGCTTGTTGTGGTGCGAACTCTGATTTAATGTATTCTGAGGAACAACAAATACTTTTCCCTTCCTCATCATCTTCACACTGTTCATGGCTTTAGACATTTCTCATATCCCTCCTCCGCATGAAAGCTAAAAAACTCTAGGCTGCTTAGTTTTCTTTCCTCATGATTTGTTTCTGGCCACATTTTTGCCCTTCTCTATTCTCTTTTTAGCTTCATTGTATGTTTTTCTGAGATCAGCAGACCATGATTTGCAGCTTTTAAGATGTGGGAAAAATAACTATTATTAGAGTGTCATAATGATGATACTGCTTTTTTTTGTTTCTTTTTCTGTTAATTCCTAATAATTCCTTACATTTTCTTTACAATTTGATAGCTGAACTGGCATTTTCAGAGAGCTGACCTAATCAGTAATAGTTAATTGAGAGTCCATTGTATCATATGCATAGCTTGAGATACTTTTTGTCTCATTTGCAGTGTTTCACATTCATTACCAGTGATTTTCCTCTGTAATTTTATTGTCCAGTCAGTCAATATTGTGAGATACTTTTGTGCCTCTTAACTGGTAGTTTTACTTTTTATTTTTTTGAATATCTGTCTATATGAGCAACAGTGTCATGAGATGTTAGTCAATAATTTTCCAGACCTTTCCAGAGTATGTTAAGCAGTATAGGTCCCAGAATAGACATTTGGAGAACACACTGGGAGTCTTCCTTTACTTTCAAAGTTGAATGTGAATTCCTATCCTTTGCTTCATCATTTTCAGGCATTTCCTACCTCCTGTTGTCTTTGCTAAGTTTCCTTGAGAGTCTTTTGTCAAAAATGTTGACCTAAACACAGGTAGTCTGTACTTGTTTGTTAATAGGCTCCAAAGTGCTCTTGCAGCCATGAGCAGTGTGGCTTTCTCCATATCAAGAACCTGTTCCTAGTGTTTTTTTCCACACATTAATAAAATCCCTTGTCATAGTTTTTTTCAGCATTTTTCTGGTATGACAGATTTATTTATCTATATTTCTCCAAATCATCCTCAAAATGCTTTTGAACAACAGCTGACGTATTCTATCCCTTTCGCAAAGGACTTGATATAAGAAATAGGTTACAGACCACATGCAGTATGTCAACAGTTTCATATCTGAATTCCTTTGTCACTTGGGTCTGGCAAACTTTTATTGCTCATTTTATCTTTTTTTTTTTTTTATGTTCTTGCTCTTGACAACTACATTAGAGACAGTTTCTCAGGCTTGTCACTTGTAAAGAAAGGCTATGGCAAACATTGATGTAAAAATTAATTTGTATTTTCTGTTATAGTCTTAATAGCCTTCGGTGCTTCTCCTATACCTGCACTATTTATTGACGCCTCAACTCTGGAAACTTTCTTATGATGTGGTGAAGAGTAAAATTGCTATTTGTTTTTATGTTTATTTGCATGTTGCATCTCCAAAACTTCTTCAGTTTAATGCACGACACCAAAGATTTTATAATCCATAGAGCAATTGTCAAAATCCTGTCTCCAAGACCAACAGCATCTGCTGCAGGAAGGAAAAATGTAAATAAGCTACGCTGAAAATGAACTTCACAACTACTCATAAAGGCAGGGATATTTGTGACCGTTTGGATGGCAACTGAAACAACTCTTACAAGTGTGAGGTAGATGCCAGGACTCCAAAAGTCAGTTTAGTGGAATCTCAAAGCACATTTCCATTTACCTCTTTCCTTTGGTCCAGCGACACAGGTTTGCTTCATCAATTCTGGCTTTACTTCATCATCTGGCTGTCAAGTCTTGCTGTAGAAAGCCTTACAGAGAAATAAATAGTAAATAGTTTGCTGACCCTGCTCAAAAGAATGCTCGGTCTTTGGACGGGTTATTTTATTTCTGACTCCCTCACCTTTCTGGTCATTCTTCTAGACATTAAGAGTGTCAGAGATATTACACTAGCAGTAAAAAAGATTTTTTTCCTTCTGTTCTGTTTCATATTTCCCGAATTGCTTTTATGAGAGCAGAAAAAGAGAAAGTGAAGTGAAATGTTTAACTTAATACAGGCTGATCAATATATGTCTTTTTTTTTTTGCTCTACCATGGAAAGATGAAGTTGGTTTTGTTGGTTTCATAGCTTGCAACAAACTTTCTTTACTTCAAGCTAGACAGACTTGAAGGAAACCTGTGCATGCTAATCAATAAAAAGGCTTGAGGAGAAAAGGTGCTTCCCTCTGGTTGACATAGCTCCACTAGAGAGAGAGGAAAACTGGCACCAGGTGCTTAAACAGGTGTAGCAGATTTATTACAAACATCAAGCTACAGCTACCAGTATATAACGTAAAAATACAGACTCCTAGGTATTTGAGATAGCTCTGTGCTCAGTCGTGACTGTCAGAATAACTCAAACTTTCCTAACTTGCTAATCACAGCCAAAGTAATAAAAATCTAGCCAAATATATAAACATGTAAGAACATGGGGAAAGTGAGAAAAGGCATTTCTGAAGCACATGCTGATGTTTCCACAGGGTATGAGAATATCTCCAAGTGGGAATGTAAGGAGATGATACTATATTAGAAGAAAAGATGTGGAAGGACAACGCTGGAGTCAGAGCCATAGCTGATATGATCCTAAGGCTAATACTTATAACAGTTCTCAAACTTGTGTTATTACAAGGATTGTTATAACTAACATCATGTATAATTAATATATATTTGTGTTACGCACAAACCGTAAACACTGTGCATAGAAGGTTTAGCTGAAATGTAGTGCCACCACAATAAATGCTTTATATGTTACTGGAACTTGTCTTTTCTGCAGTTGTATTCAGTCAAAACACACAAATACAATTGCTTGTAGAATTCAGTGGTGCTCGTATTTCAAGTTGGATGGCTCCAAAGAGGGACAGACAGCAAAACATGAGTGCAACTCCAGAACTGCTTCAACAACCTTTCAATATATATGAATGCTGGTTTGTACCCTTACAGTGAATCACAGTCATCCTCCACATCCTTTCCAAGGTTCCGTTCTGCTCTCTATAAAAAGCACATCACACAAGTCATGAATGTTACGGTAATGCTGAGAACCACAGGTCTTGGCCTCAGAGGTGATTATTGCACACACAGGGATAAGCAATGTGAAAATGCAGGTATCAAATCACATGTAGCATCTCCCATATGAGTGAGATAAGGCAAAGTTAATGGCTGAGGTGCAGTTACCTCAGGTTGGCATTGCAGAGACCATAGGTGCAGGGAGGGATACATCCCTGAGACTGATAAAACAAATGAGACAAGGAAAGAAAAGATTTAATTTTCCATAGAGTACAATCCAAGCCACAGAGACAGAACGAAAGAGGTCAGAAACCCAGCTGATACATCAGCTATGAATTTGATAGCACTGAGAATTAGACCTCAAGAGTGTGAAGCAACTACCGCATAAATGGGAACAGTGGACCAACCACTTTTGGATCACTATATAGCCAATGAGGAGAAACAGCTTTTTATTTTTATATAAGTATTTAAGGAGTGTAGTCAATCTTACCCATTTCAGACACAACTTTTAGATGTAGGGCTTTAGATTATTCACATCTTTATATTGCCCATTTCCTTCTGCTAACTGTAAAAAAGAGTCTTGGAGGCTAAATCAGAGTTGTACACTAGACATTTAACCAGATGAACACCTCCGTAAGTGCTATTGTTGATGTCTGTATCTGAAACTGAAAATAAACCCTGACAGACATGGGGATGTACATGGCAAGGTGGTCAGAAGGGTCTGCAGCCTCCCTCCAGCAGTGATCATCCTCCCTTCATGTCACACAGCAGCAGCCTCACCATGTCCAGCCCTGCAGCTCACATGGACACAGCACAGCCGCAAAAACATCCCTTTCCCCTGCACTGCCACTTACTGATACTGAGAGGATTAGAAAAAAATAAGTAAAGAAAATTTCTACTGCTTTTTTCCCTTGAGGTAGCAGAGGATTACGGTAACGGGCACACCAGGTTCACCTTGAGTTATAGAGCAGCTTCCTAGTTGGTCTCATGTATTTAATCCTTCAGGAACCTGAAAAGTCTGGACTGCGAAAAAGTTTAATTACATGTTTATAAGGCTAATTTAAAAAAAAAATCAAGTTGGGCCCCTCCCTCCCCCAAAAGCCATCTTTTTTAAGTATATGTAAAACCTTACCTACTCTAAACCTAAAATTCATTTCCCTGTGTCTGAAGGCATTTCTTAGAGAAAATGACTTTGAAAGGGGAAATAAAAACTGCAGATCATACGATGTTTATTTTTATTTATGTCCTATTGCCTTAGAGATAGAGCAGCAAACATTTTTGTAACAGACGCGTATACTGTTTTGCTCTGAATAACACATTCAAGTTCAAATTTTAATGTTGCTACCAGCTGTTCTTTTCAGTAAAAATGTGTTTTCGTGAATGAACTCCGCTTATCTTATGTTATCTCTTATAGTGCTAAAATGTCTGCATATCTACTGATGTCAAATACATACCTGCGATACAATATGAATGGGTTACATTGTAAAGCCATTTGGTGGCTGCATGTAAAATGAACTTTTCAGTCTTTCATTTGTGCTGTTTCCAAATCTATTCTGCTCAGACACTGCTACTGTAAAGCTCTGAGATGCTCCTAGTAGAAACATAATGAACAGCAAGATAAAAACTCATCTTAAAAGCAGATCTTTTTCACTTTATTCTCTGTCCCAGAATTATATTTGTCTCAAACCTCAAAAAAATGAGATCCAGCATGAGCTCCATTCTACCCTAGTGATGTCTTTTTTGTGCATGCTCCTGAAACAAATCGTTCTATTTTCATAATTAACATCTCTTTTTAATGAGGAAGGAAAGTTTATACCATGAGAAAGAGACAGCTTTTAGTAAGACTTACAACTTAAGATTTCTGAATATTTCAGTTTTTAAGGCCTTGACTTATTCTAAGAAATTCTTTTTAGGTGTTTTCGGGGTTTGGGGATAAAATTTGCAAATTGAAATCAAAGGCTTTATGATATATTAAGATGTTATCTAAAGCAGATTCCCTTGGTCTTCATAAAGTCTCATCTCATTGTACCCCCAAATCCCTCATTTTGGATGTATCTGCAAGGAACTCCTGCATTGTGTGAAGACATCACCCACCCTTTTACTTAAGTCCCATGGGCACTAATGAAATATGCATTCACTAAACATTTCCTACTCTAGCTGTGGAGCCTGATTCAAACCTGCTTTGCTCGTAAACTTTCACAAATTTATTTCTTCAGAGTCTATCACACCCTATGCATGTTACAGGAAGCTTGCAGCATGCATTGTCTGCATCTGAAAATCCTGCAGACATCGAGACAGCAGCTCCTGCACCATTTAGTGCCTGGTTTCCCCTTAGGTCTCTGTTTTGTGAGCTTCTGTTTAAGGACACTGAAGAAATAGGTGGGATTCATCTGACTGAAGACAGATATTGATAATGTGGACGTATTTCTGTCAGCTACTCACCCTGATTTTCTTTCCATGCGTCTACCTCAGGATGAAGTGAAGTGGCTTTTAAAGGTGACCTCTCCACTCCCTCTGAAGGTAGCCTCAGGCAACCAGCTCAGGTGAAGATGTCTATCCTGCAGAATTAGGAGAGATGGATGTCATCTCCAGTAACAATAGTTTATTCCTCCAGATACTTGTGTATGGGACATGCTGTGCGGCTGCTCACATTTGCGGGGCTGCTCTTGAGCATCAGTGCCTCCTGTGTGGGTGCAACTTGCAGAGGCAGGCAGTCAGGTCTGCCCCTGTTTCTAGACATGGACTTGCTTGTGCTGTGTCCAGGGATGTGGTGTCTCTACTTTCTTCTGGAAAATAACTTTTACTTTCCCATCACAGGATCTAGACTATAAATTAATTTGGGATAGGATACACAAAAGAAGGAATAGCAGTATGTAGTGATAATTTCAGGCCTTGATAATCTGTAAATGATCATTAGTCCCAAGCAGGTTATACAGAAGCATTAATTTAGAAGATTTCCCGTATTTTTAGGCCCTGTCTCTTTTGTCTTTCATCCATACTTCTGGGGTAAGAATTGTATGTTCCCTCAGCCTCTGCCAGGTTCTCTATTCTTCCCAGTGACTACCTTTTCTGATTTTCAATTCTATGACTTTAAAGCGAGTCTGGCCTTCATCCCCAAAACTTTTCTTTCCTGAATTTATTTCTTGTTATGCATCAGTCACTTGCTATTTTTTATGTGTTTGAAATATCTTGGTTATCTACTCTTACTCTTTGGAATAACAGTAGCTCTGAGCTGCTTCAGCTGATACCTATTCATAATCAGATAAAATACATTTTCTGCCCCAAAGAAGTGACAAGGAAGAAGTAGAAGTTCCTCTTTTGCAGTTGAATTTTCTCACTTTTTGGCTATAAACCCACCTTTTGTTGCACTGCTTCCATCTTTGAAACATCATTTTAACAGAATGATGGAGTGTCCCACAACCAGTGTGAGAAACCTCTGAACTGGGCTGAAACCTGAATGGAGATGTTGCTGAGAGGAAGTCTTGATCAGGTATCCAACCTGCAGAAATTTATTATTTCCTAATCATTCATATAATGCCTTGTGTGGTTTTTTGTTTTATTTTGTTTGGGTGATTTGGGGTTTGTTTGGGTTTTCAGAGCAGATTTGGGGTTTTTTTTTGCGTTTTGTATGGGCTTTTTTTATTTTTAAATTGTTTAGTGGCTTCATTCAGCATATTAATTCTGTGGATCAGTCTTCAAAGTCACCTTCCTTGCTCTGAGTGACTGCACAGAAAGCCTGGCCACCCAGTTAGAGTAGCTGCTGAATTTTCAGATGTCACTATAGTTCAGTGCCTGAATAGATGCTTTGGACCTTGGAGTCCTCTTCAACAATTCTGAGATGAGGAAGCAACTACAAAGGAACCCAGTTTTTTTTAATCAAAAAACATTTGAGCTTTGCCTCCTGATTTTGGAAAGCCCGAGGCTGGCAGGTTTATTTTAACAACCTTTTGTTAAACCTCTCTATTCTTCACTAAGCCTTACCTCTTCATGCTTCTCTTACCCAAGGTTCCTTTGTCTCATTTTCACACAGAAAATTCCATAGCTACCCATTCTGTCCAAGCACACTCTTCGTCTGGGGTACATTTACTTGTAAATAAAAGCATGCATGAGAACAGAACTTAGTAATTGTAGCTGACAACAATCATTCTTGTATTTCTATGACAGAAAAGATTTTTTCTTCTCAGTTTTTTTTATCCCATGCTTTGCTTTGAATGGTGAGATTAATGCCACAAATACTTAAAAATAGGAGTGCTTTTGAGATGACACCTCATTTCTGTTTGATTAATGAGCCAGTGTAATCAATGAATCCTCAGATACTCTCTAAAACTGTGAAGAAATAAGCTGAATAGACTTTTCAAATACTGTTAAGCAAAGCACTAGGTAAGAGAAGACGCTCCTGTTCACCCATCTGCTCTTACTTCTATTGAATAGCAATACACAGTTACACACATAAAACATAAAATTTACAAGGTGATATCTTTCCAAACTGTCATGTTTTCCCCAGAAGGAAGTAAAATGTATTTTCTCCCCTGTGTAATTTCACATTGCTGATCAGTCAGACCTTGATAACAAACACAACAGACAAAGAGAAGATCTTTAAGTTCTTATTATATGCATTTTCATATAGTGTAGAGAAGTCACATTAAAATGACAGTTCTAGTGGAATGAGGTGTTATAATATGACCACATAGAAAAACAAGTGCAGTTAACAATTACTTTACAAAATTACCTGGGGCAAGTTTTCCTTTCCTGTCTGTCCCAAGATGCTCCAACTTGACCTAGAAGTTTGGCTTGTGCCTTCAAGCTGTAGTACTTTGCACTTTAGCTGTGGATGCTTGTGGTTCAATTCCCTGTGGATTGCCTGAGAATAGTTATCAAACTTCTAGGTAAGGAAGACAAAAGATGGAAGAACAATAAAGAAATGGCTACTTTAAGTAAATTAGTAAATCAAGCACAGAGGTGGATACATAAAAGTGCTTACATGCCTAATTTCTATTGCTCTGAGAGGGAATGCAGACATGTAAACATTTTCATAGATTTGACCCAGAGACTGAGAAGAAGATTTTCAAAATACATATAAGAACTTCGGTATTCTGTAAATAAAGAGTTTTCAGGTGCTGTTGCTCAGAAGCAACCTGACTTTCACTTTTCACATCATAAAATTCAACTCAGTCTTATAGAACTGTATAAGAAGTTGAGTCAGACAGAAGGCATCCCAGGGAGATTAAATTACTTAAACCTTTCTAATATGAAAGGAAATTGGGAGTACAACCATGAAACCATCCTGTCACTGCAGAGAAAAGAACTCCAAAGTGACCTCAGGAGTTCATCAGTCCCTATTTCTACCTGCAGACAGGATCTACTGTGCTGAAATAACACCAGGCAATTTAAAAATTATGTCTAATTAATAAACAAGATAAGGAGGAGGTTACTGTACTCCGTCACCCTATTTTAGATCTTTTTTTGATCCTAATGCTAGAATGGAGAAGGCCAAAACACCTCAACTTCGGCTGTGACCACAAACCATGCTGCTTCAAATTACAAAATATTTTTACTTTGTCCTTTTTTCTGCTTCATTTATGTTGATGGCTCTTAGTGTCAGCTGCTGCCCAGCAAGGGATGTGTGTAAAAAAGAGCACACTAGTTTATCTGTAAAATTATTTCTTGACACTTTTGACTCTATTTTTTGTGTAAGAATAACCGCTATTTGGTTGAAGAGATTTCATATGAGGTCTCTCTCTGAGTCAGGACCTAAACCTTTATTTCCTGAGTTTTATTCCAAAGCCTGAAGTATTATTTCTCTAAGTACTCACCAGTGTGCGACTATATCAGCTCCTTCACTCTTCAGATGAACTGTACTACCAGAGGTCATATTTGCTATACTTACAGTCAGCAACATCCCAGAGACGAAGGATGGGAGCTTGCAGTGTTTACAGCATGGATGGCTACACCTGGCTGTGCAGTCTCTTTATAGAGAGGGTATAAGCTCTTGAATGGCATTTTTCTGACCTTTTGCAGAACTTAACAATGGGAGGACTTATTCCCTAGGCTTTATGGACTGTTTTGATTTTACCTTTTTTGTCTACAATGAAAGATTAGACAGCTGTCCTGAAAGAAGGCACATGGCTAAACAGAGGCACCTGAGATATGCCAGTTACCTAAATGTAGGCATGGAGTACCATTTGCGATACTCTAGAACACCTGAGCTACTTTAATGCCTGTAAGATACAGGAACTATTGGATGACCATATCTTTTCAGAACAACAGCTACAAGCCAGTCAGGACACTATAGAAACCTGCATTCAGACAGTCGATCTGCACCCCTATAACTGCAGATACCTCTCATCTTGAACTTAGTGGAGAGGAATCCTACCCTCCCTCTCTAAAAGATAACACAAGATAGATAGTGATATAAATCACAAAAATTTTTGTACTTGTTTTAGTGATGGTGGATGCTCTTGCTTTGTTTCTGAAATGCAGTTCAAAAGATCCCAGGCAACAAAAGAAGAAAAGATCTTATCCATCTCCTTCCATCTAAAGCTTATCTCTTGGCTTCATCTTCAGCTATATAAACTATTATGCCTTCAATCAAAATCGATGATATCATGCCGATAGACTTGGTGTGGATATACTCAAAATTAACCAGATCGCTTACTTAAAATATAATAAGAAAAGAAGGATGACATATATATTTTCTCAATATTAAGTTCCCCAAGTACTAAATTAACTTCTGCAGTGACTAAGAAAAGTTGTATCTTTAAAAATATTCAGAGACAGTTAAAGTCCCAACTGCTACTCACGATCCAGATTCAAAATGACCTTGACATTTATTTTGCGCTGTAGTATCATGCTTTTGATATCCCTCTGCTCCTTGACCTACTGTGGAAATTAAAGTTGTTGTGGTGCAACAATGGAGTTTTGGGTGGCAGGTCATCTATCCAGTGAAGTCTTTGTGGTGAAGGAGATGAACTCCCCTCTAATTTCCACTATTCTGAAGCCAAAAGCAACTCTTAAGACAATTAATGGAATTACATAAGTAAGTTACATCTATGTAGGAGTATACACCCTAGGTGGTATTACTTCCTAATTCACACCTGAACAATGTTAATGAGGGCAAAAAACCTTTGTCATTATACCAAGGGAGAAGCTGGCTTAACAATTCATCAGTAAAATGTGGATGATATGCATGATAGAGGATTCCTTACAGAATCAAAACACAAACAAAAATCCCTCACTCTTCTGAGGAAGGAAAACCATGACACTTAATCTATATTGTTTTAAATCTACCATGTAAACATCTTTTTAAAAGTCTTTAATTTGGAATGTAACTGCTAGTAGCTCTTGATTACGTACAGGCTACACAATCTGTCATTGAATCAAATAATCACTATTACTGTTGGGAAATAGGAAATTATACCAGAGCCTAAAGGAGAACACTGCATGACTGGTGAGAAACAAACAAATCAGGGTTGAGTAATCAATCTCTGTACCATAAAATGCTAACGTTGTCCTAATAAATAAGAATTCTCTTCCATTGCTTGATATGCTCTGTACCAAGCATGTCACTTAGCCTGTGGTATGCTTCAGTTTTGTTTAAAGTGGCACTCCTACTAGCACTTCAGCAAAATTATAATAGTTCCTTTTCATTTTTATAAAAGTAATTAAACTTATCAGTTTTCTTGTTAGTGTAACAAGCCAACCAATAAATAGGAAAAAAAAGTTTCATTTGTGGTATTTTCAAATTAGCATCCTATGCATCAGGGATTATTCAGATATGAGGTTCTGAATTAATGATTTTTGTATTAAAAAAAAAAAGAGGAAATGAGCAGCATTGGAGGGAAACAATTCCTGTCAGCTCCTGTGTTGATGAAACAGTGCTAATTATAGGATAACTACTAATATTTCATTGCATACTCACAATTTCTTCAGATAAAGCTAACCTGATAACTTCAAAATGATACAGAAATTTAAATTGCACTTAAATAAACAAATATCTTACTGTGATGGGAAGTGAACTACATGTTAGGACGGACTTGGACTTTTCAAGATATAGGGGATGAATTGAATGGAAGAATACGTTCTGTTCATAGAATATAAATTAAAGAACTCTGGAAGAAACTATACCGTTAAATCTGCTCAGAGATATAGCAGCGAATCAAGAGAGGAAATAATATTCCTGGAGGATTTACAATTTACATTTGCCAAGTTTCAATCACCTCATGAATACAAACACTCAATATATTCAAAAATACATCCTGACATATTATTCAGAGACAGGAGCAGAAGTCTGCATTTGATTTATGAACTAACAGGAAGAGAGAACAAGAAAGGCAGTCCCCAAGTCTATTTTACCCAGGTGTTACGTAGTCCAGTCTCGCTTGTTATGTTCCATATGATAATATTGCCTATGTCTGTGAAGGTCAGTTAGGCTAGAACAAAACTCCAGCAGGAACTTTCTGATGATCTTCCAGCCATATACTAACACACAAAGGGAAACATCTGCAAACTCAGCTGCCTCACTATATAAGCAAGAGAAGGAAAATACAGGGATTTGTGTTGAATTGAACTGATTTCCACTCATTACACCATGCTGCTAGAAATGGTCAAGATCTGGGTATGCTATTCTTGCCCTTCAGCTGTCAGATTATGGACAGGGTCAAGGAGGCTGCTAGAATGAAACCTAGCAAATATGGTATTTCCAATCCTCATGCTGAGAGCTAGGAAGGTTCATGTGGATGGTGACCCAGAGTAGTCATGAGTAAGGATTTGCATTGTAACAAGAGCTCCTTTTTTTCCATTTTATCTGGGACACTTTCATAACCTCCTATAACAAAATATTTTGCTTTATAGACGTTGCTTGATAGTACCGTGGGTAAGATGCTTTATGTGACACAGGAGGCACTTAATCCTTGTTCTGTCATAAACCTGGTCTTGGACCACATCTTCAAAGGTCTTCAGACCCCTAAAGGTAGGTATATATTTCAGCAAGATTTTCAAGTCTACTACCTTGAAGTATTTTTGCCTCCTTGGTTTCACTCAGGTTTATGCATTTTAGGTGCCTATGTATAGATACAACAGAAAATCTCACAAGGTGCCTGTCTTCATCCAGCCTGTTTTGCCCTTAATTTGCCAGTATAACATTTGTCTTTAGCTGTTCTCAGTCTTTAGAAAATTAGCAGAGTTGAAACTATCTTTTATTTTTATATACTTCTGCAGGTAGCACAACATGAGCAGGCAGCAGGGCTTCTGTAATAACAGTGGATGTTATTTCTGCACATAATTGGATGACCATAAGATCTGGGAGCAAGAAGATTTTCTCCAAACAACACAATTTCTGACAAAATATTTTCAATTGCAATTTCAGCTTCATGAATTGAAAATGATCATATTCTGTTCATTTAGGGACTTGTGACCTTAAATACAGGAACCAGAACACATCAGACCCTTAACTTTTGAAAACATATCTGGAATATGGCTTTGTTTTCACTGATGGCAAACCGGTGTTTTTATAAATTTATGTTCTTTAATATTATGACCAGGAAGACAAATAACAGTCTTAGTATCTGAGCACAGGGAATCAGATGAATAGATTTCAAACCCATAAGTTTTCATCATGGTCATCTAATTTGCTTTCCTATATAAGACAGGTCATGGTATTTCAATCAGTAAAAGATACTGGTATTCAAGTTCAAAATTTGCAGGTATTTTTAAAGAAAAATATCCTAGCCTAAAGAAAAAGGTTATCCTCTTTTGGAGACATTTGAGACACAGTGAGATTAAACTTCACATTCTCCAGAATTCATTTTATTGCTCAATATATTAGAATATTCAGACCTCTGTGATTCATGAAATGTAACACACAGAGTCAGAAATAGAATTTGGATTTTGGAGTCCTAGAACAGTGTTCTCTATGGCAACATTCTTGACTTTATTAAAATCAATACTCAGCTTTTCCCGCAAGCCTCTGACACTTACCAGACCAGCAGAAGAGTGGTAACTGCTGTCTATACACTAAACCAAAGTGATAGAGTGTACTGTCAAAACAACACATTTGTCAAAGAAACATTTAAACATTTTACAATATTTTAAGAGAGCAAACAAATCTGTTCTGCAACAGCTGAAGTGATTACTCGCCCCACCACAACTTTTAGTGTCTATTTAAGTGATAATCTCTGCTGCCTTGAAATACACAAAATAATGAACAGCTGCTCTGGCTGATCAAATGTAGAAGCAAAGTTGAGGTACTAATCTCTTGTAAAAACAGTTTATTGCATCTGGAATACAAAAGCAATAGGGGGTTTATTGCTGATGCAGAACAAAGCGCATAAGAGAAGAAAAAATAAAAGTAGCTGTATCCTCTTCCTTCCTGAATTCTGACTGTGTTATCTCTGTAACAGACATTTTGATGATGTGTACATCAATATGATTCCTGGGAGGATGTGTACTAATTTCCCGGTGCTGTGCTGTATATAATACATTTATCTGTCTGCATAATTTAGACTAGTATTTAGTTACAATTTTTTTGAACTACGGTGAGCTATATCAGATTATTTTTACTCCCATTTATTATTGTTATTCTAGTCAAAGCTTGATAACACAGAAGAAGAGAAATGTGCAAAAAACATACAAGGAAATTACATGAAGAGGAAACAAAGGTTTAGAAGTAGCAAAGGTCTATAAGCTTACCCTGACTGGAGTCAAGGATTAAGCAAGTATAATGAACCTGACCCTATTCTGACCTTGCCTACACCTTTTTTGAGTTAGGAATAACTCCATTTGGAATGGTGGAATGAGAGCTGGGGACACATCTTTATCAGTAAGGAACAGTAATATTTCATAGGACTTAAGATGTGGCATTTGCTGAGTAGGGGTTAGTATAAAGGGAGCCATCTCCCTTCCTGGATATTGCTTCTTCAAATCTTCTGCGTTTTGCCTGACACTTTTTTCATTCAGACTCCCTGCTTAGAAGTAGTTCATCTGGGTCTAAGCTGATAGCTGATCTTTCCTCACTTTCTCCTTTTTGGCTTCCTGGGTGAAGGAAGGAGAGGTTCATGAATCTTTGCACTCCTATGCAAAGGAAATAGCACTATACATCCACATAAAAGCCAGGGTCTGACCCATGCTTAGCTGGAGCTTGATTCTGCTACCCTTATTATAAATGGACTAAGATCCCCTGAAGAACAGGGTGCTGTCTGGAGAGGACAAGTTAGGAAAAACACAAGTTCTGAACACACAGATTCATAAAGCTTTGCAGACTCTTCCTTACTCAAATGCAGGAACAGACCTCGATTCTGATTCTTGCTGACCTACAATGTCTTCTCGCAACACGGCCAGCTTTCAGCTGGAGTAGATATAACACAGTTGCTTCCTGTCCTCACAATTTGTTGAGAGGGGTGGAGGTAAGAGAGGCACAATATATATCTAAGTTGATTTAAGGGTCTGTTGGCTTTTCCTATCTCATGCTCACTGAGACCAATCTGTTCAGGCAGGGAGCTGTGACTATCCCATGGTCACTTTTCCCCACTGCTGCACTGAGAAGAAACTGGGTGCAAAGAAGAATTTGTCTTCTGGATACCCAACCAAGGAAGTGGAAGTGAATTACCAAAGGGTGACTCTTCTTATTTGAGAACTTGAATCATAAGCCTCTATCTTCTTGATAGTTCACACATAAATCTTTACAAAGTTATGGACATCCAATAAACTATCTATGTGCCTGATGGGTTACAAACAGGCATTCTAAGACTAAAGGGAAAGTTTCATTTAGGAAAGCTGTATGTGACTATTTTGTATGCTTATGCCTAATGATTCCATTGAAAACAATTGAAACCATGATAGAAAGAGAACTAAATAACACCATAACTTCTTAGCACAGTCTCTGACTATAAAAGATCAAGCAAACACTGTCACACTAGAAATTTTGTCTGGGGATTCAAACACATCAGGAAATAACATTTACTTAAAGACGAAAGGAAGGTTCAAATGAAAAGTATTTTCAAACAGAAACAGAGCCATTGCCAGGTGGTGTTCTCAGGTAGGTGTGTGGCACATCAGTTCCTAGAAGGAATCAAACAAAAGTGAAGACCGTGGAAAAACAAGCCCATGTAACATGGTGCTAACTGGCTTAAATAGTTGGGTCAGAAGCATAGGTTGTGAAAATTTGCAAAGCTCAGTGGAGATGTACTGAGTTACAGAAACAGATCTGGTTATTGATACTTGAATATTTTAATATATGGATCAAATGACAGAAGTGTTAAAAGCATAATGCCTGACTGTCTTTTCACTTATATCAGTGTTGATCAGTAGTAACTTCAGTGAATCTACTTAACATGCTTCTTTCTGCCCTCTGGCTTCCTTGTAGCTACTTCTAATTAGAATTGTGCAGATAGCTGGTTGTGTATGTCATTGTTTAAAAAAACAAGAAAAAAAGAAATATCGTAGTTTGAATAAGGGAATTTAGATGCCGTTTGCTCTGCCAAAGAGTTTTCCTCTTAGCTTGTAATAGAGAATATGTTTATCTAAAAGGTAAAGACTCAAGATTCCTTAAGGTTTGAGTGGTGCAAGTTGAGTTCCGATCCAAAGAGGTCCTGTTCATATTCCAAGTCAGGTAAGAAACAGTTTGGATGTTCGGACTTTCCACACACTGCAGGATAGCCCAGTTTTTAAGGTGTATGAAAAAAATGGGAAAACAGGCATCAGTTTTGTTATTAGTATTTATTTTAAAAAATATTTCCTCCCAGAAAATAATATACTACTGTGGAAACATCAAAACAAAGTATTTCGTTATTCAGAAGAATTTTTTCCCCAGTCTTAATGTTGTAAAAGTGATGGTTTGGATTTCGGAAAATTTTTTGTGGGGGAAAATAAGTGATTTGCTAGGTTGCTCTTTTTTTTTTTTTTTTTCTCCTCCGGGCAATACAGATTTGCATCCAAATAAACTAGGGATTATGCTGACAAGTGCCTGGTGCAAGCAAGAGGTGAATGGGAGCTGGCATGTCTGATGGAATCAGACTGTTCCTCTCAGCCTAAGTGAGTAAACGTTCATTATTCTGGAGCTGCAGCATCAGCAAAGCAATTAAATTAAGGAATTCTACAGACTGCCCATGTAGTTAAAACGAATGAAACCAGATTGAATTTAGAGCATTACACAGCAGGGGAGTGGAATAAGGAGGGTGGGAATAGAAAGCGAAAATCCCGGTGTACCAAACAAGAGAAGTAAAATACTCAGCCATAGGAGATGATTATTATGATAGTCAAAAAAGAAACATATTACTGCCTGCAGGATTTTGGTTTTTTTTTATGAACCATGCTTTGTATTTATGACCTTTTGATGTCTCTGCTAAAATAATTGCACTCAATTCACTATGTGCCATGAAGAGTTTTATTAGGCTGTTTGTGCTGATTGAATCTGATATCAGTTGTAAGAGTGAAGATACGGAAATATCTAGCAGTTTGATAAATAAATACTATAAGTGTCGTCATGAGAACTGACCGGTATCAGCTTTTCTCTTAGAGCTGTAAAGCTGCAAGTGTATGCCTTGAAGTTGCATGGCTCCTTCTGGGACTTCTCTGAATTCAAGTAATCTCCTTGAGCAATGGATTCACTTGATGGTTCACAGTATTGCTGCCAAGAAAAGATTTATCATATCTTTAAACTAAGAGGAGAAATTCTGCAGTACTAGCTAAGTCCTCTCCACAGGGAAATCAGCATATTATTCTGGTTATACTGCAGTCCTATGATCAATATATTTGTTCAAATTTAATACTACATATGAAAACCAGCATTCTCGTTCTGACAAACAGCTGCAAGCAAATGATGACCTATATATGGGATTTGTCTTCTTTCCAGTTTTATTCTTACCGGAACACATCTGGAATCAATTCTAAACAGCTGGATTTGAAGGTGCCTTGATTTTTGCAGAGGAAAGTTAGCGTTTAAATTTTATTCTACCTGCCTAGTCAATAAAAAAGTTCTTTTCTTCTGAAACTTAGACAGATTTATAGATTTATCCCTGTCATTTTTAAATACATATCATATATTTCATAGAGCTTATCAGCAAAATTTTTAGACATGCCAACACCATTTAGAAGTCTACTGTGTTTTTAAACATGATTGAAGAGTTTATGAAAAAAAACCCCAGTGACTTTCAGTAAGATTTAGTTAGACCATCCAGAAGTTAATTTCCAAAATGGCACGTGTCCCTAGATCTAATATTATTAGATGATCTGATAATTACAACCAAGTTATTAATCTTAAAATCCCATATTCTTAATCCAGTGGATGACTGAAGTAATTGATAGCTCAACTTCCTGCTGGAAGAGTCTGTCAGGTCCATATATTTGAGGTAGTCAGCATATGAAAAAACAGTGAAACACTGACAGTGCTGGGAAAAAACACTGAATCTCATGGCCAGGTACTGTCTGAAGCCTCTAACCTAGCCCAGCATGGCAGCTGTCCTTACATGCCCCCAATATATGGATAAGCAACGAGAAAGAAATGTTTCTTGTTTCCTAATAACTTCATTGTATTCAAATTAGGTGTAGAAAAGCTGTTCAGGCTCAAATGCCTCTACTCTCTTAGAGAGATGAACCTACAGCTGCCATATTTTGTGAATATGTACAATCATCAGATTTCTGCTTTTGGAGGAACAGAAGAGAGAAGTATCAGAATCTTTGAACTGCTCTTTCTGAAGGTTTTTCACTGCACACGGAACTGTTAAAAGATGACTGAGATGTGAATAAATTTAGGAGTAGTCTTTGACCCAGACAGTTAAAGCAGTTCTTGACTGAAATGCTACACCTACTTGCCTCACAAGAGACCCTTAAAGCTTACTTTGGGGATGAGGATCAATTTCTATTCACAAAGAAATGGGATTTGTCTTGATTTGTCTCTCATATATCCATATACTGTTTTTAGATTTCTGGGTAAAAGTCTACTTCTGTATGGGTTTGATTCAGACCCTCAGTCCCACCAGGTAGTGATCTTTCTTCTTATTTAGGACTTGGTCTTGTGCAGTGTGGGACTAAGCCTACAGGGGGTTTACCTGGCATTTTTGTCAGTTTTCAGTAGTAGGAAAAATTGTGAAATGATCGAGAACATCAAATTTCATGCAGTCTCTGCAGTGGCCATTGAGGCTTATAGCTCTGGAGAAGGCTTTCAAGGATCTAGGGTACTAATCCTAGAAATCCTGAAAATACTTGAATGGAACTAGGTTTTTAGATTGAATTGCAGAAAGTCTCAGTTGCTGCAGACCTCCGGAAACCTGAATGCCTTTTTTTTTGCTCCAGATTCTGAGGTCCTGGGATCCTGTCTCATGGCTTAAAGGCATACCTCAGCAGGAGAGTCCACCTGGATGTTTTAACAAAACTAGCTGCTCAGAAGTTACAATCCCTAGGTAAGCTGGCATATTCACCCTACAGGTTTCATCCTTACAGAAGGGTGTTTTTCGCAGAACTTCTTTAGCTCAATGAATAATGAAAATCTGTTCAAATGCTGGACCAAAATTTTTATGGTAAAACTGGACTGCAAGTTATAAAGTTGCAATCATATTTAGAAATGCTACCTGATGTCTTTTTATATTTGCACAGTGCACAGCCCAGTGGAAGTGAAATGAGTACAGTTTAAATATGTACAATATGGGATGGAAATGTTACAAACACTAAGTTAACATATTCCCCTTTAGTCATCTTTGTGGTATATACTTAATGCTAAATAGCTCTAAATCTCTCAACTCCCATTTTCTTAACTGTGGGATTTTTTTCTTAATTGTCCTTTCCTCTAGATGGTTGAATTGTATGAATGCTTGAATTACACAACATATAAGCCTCCGAATTTTTATGACTTAATAGGAAAGTATGGAGAGAACTGTGTGTTGTCGTGCTATTGTTCCAAGTTCATTTGTACAGTTTTTAGCTTCCTGAGATCTTTGCCGAGTTTAGGTTTTACAATCACAGTTAATACTGGGAACTGTTTCCAGGCTCATTAAAGAGGAGCAAATCATCAGGAGCAGTCAACATAGCTTCACCAAGGGGAAATCATGTTTAACCAATGTCACAAACCTCTATGATAAAGTGTCTGGCCTGGTAGATGAGAGGAGAGCAACGGATTTGTCTACGTGGACTCCAGTAATGTCTTTGACAATGTCTTCCCTAAGATTCTCATAGAGAAGCTGTTAATTTACAGGCTGGATGAGCAGACAGCGAGGGGGATTGAAAACTGGATGAATGGTCAAGCCCAGATCACAATGTTCAAAGTCTAGCTGGAGGCCAGTGACTAGCAGTGTACCCCAGGGATCAATACTGGGTGCAGCCTTTTTTAATGTCTGGATGATGAGGCAGAGGGTACCCTCAGCAAGTTTTCTGATGACACCAAACTGGGAACAGTAGCTGATAAGGCAGAGGGCCATGCTGCCATCCAAAGGGAACCTGATATGCTGGAGAAATGGTACAACAGGAACCTTATACAGTTCAACAATGGAAAGTGGGCGGAATAATCCCACGCATCAATGCGTGCTGGGGACCTCCCAGATGAAAAACTGCTTTGTAGAAAGGACCTGAGGGTTCTGGTGGACAACAGGCTGAACACAAGCCAGCAACGTAGCCTTGCAGCTAGGAACACAAATTGTGTACTAGGCTGCATTACACGAAGTACTACCAGCAGATCAAGGGAGGTGATCTTTGCCCACTATTCAACATTGATGAGGTCAGACCTGGAGTACTGTGTCCAGTTCCAGGCTCCTCAGTACAAGAGAGACATGGACATACTGGAGTGTCCAAGGAAGGGCCCAAAAAATGATTAAGAAACCGGAGCACATCTCCTCTGAGGAAAGGCTGAGAGAGCTGAGACCATTTAGCCTGGACAAGAGGATGCTTGGGGGGAACTTATCAATGAAATAAATATGTGAAGGGAGGGTACCAAGAGAATCACAGAAACATAGAATCTTCCGGCTGGAAAAGACCTTTGAGATCATCGAGTTCAACCACAACCATCCTCTGCTAAACCATGTCCCTCAAAAATTCATCTACCTGTTTTTTAAACACCTCCAGGGATGGTGACTCCACCACCTCCCTGGGCAGCCTGTTCCAGTGCTTGACCACCCTTTCAGTAAAGAAATTCTTCCTAATATCCAGTCTGAACCTCCCCTGGTGCAACTTATGGCTGCTTCCTCTTGTCCTATCACCTGTCACTTGAGGGAAGAGATCAACACTGTCTTTGCCACAGTCCCCTTTTAGGCAGCCGTAGACAGTGATAAGGTCTCCCCTCAGCCTCCTCTTCTCCAAACTAAACAACCCCAGTTCCCTCAGCTGTTGAGAACAGACAGGACAGAGATCACTCTGTTTAGTGGTGCCCAGTGCGTATTTAGTTTACGTGGCAAGGTTTTGGTAGTGGTGGAGGAGGGACTGCAGGAGTGACTGCTGTCAGAAGACATCACAAACTGCCCTGATGTTATATAGAGCCTATGCCAGCCCGCTCCAAGGGTGACCCATTGCACACCAAAGCTGAGTAAGCAAATGATGTTGGTAACATCTCTGGGATTGATAACATATTTAAGAAAGAGTAAAATGTGCTGGACAACAGTAGCAGGGAGGAAGAAGTGAAAATATGTGAGAGAAACAACCCTGCAGACCCCAAGTTAGGTGAAGATGGAGGGGGGAGGAGGTGCTCCAGATGTCAGAGCAGAGGTCCCTCCTGCAGCCCAACTGTGAAGATCTCAGTGAGGCAAGCTGTTCACCTGAAGCCCATGGAGGTCCATGGTGGAGAAAATACCCACCTACAACCCGTGGGGGACCCCAAGCCAGAGCAGGTTGATGTGTCCAAAGGAGATTGTGACCCTGTGGGAAGTCCTCAATGGAGCAGGTTCCTGACAGGACCTGTGACCCAACAGGGATCCACCATGGATCAGTCTGCTCCTGAAGGACTGTACCCCATGAAAAGAATCCATGGTGAAGCAGTTCTTGAGGAACCACAGCCTATAGGAAGGACTCACATTGGAGAATATTGGGAAGGACTATATCCTGTGAGTGGGACCCCACGCTGAAGTAGGGGAAGAGCACGAGGAAGAAGAATTGGCAGAGATGAAGCATATTAAACTGACCACAATCTCCATTTCCCATCAACACGTGCAGCTCAGAGTGGGAGAAGGTAGAAGAGTCAGAAGTTAAGTTGAGCCTGGGAAGAAGAAAGGGGTGGAGGGAAGGTTTTTATAGATTTGTTGTTATTTCTTACTATTCTAATCTGGTTAATAGACAATAAATTAAATTTAAATTAAATCAGGTCTGTTTTGGCCATGATGGTAATTGTGATGTCACTGTCCTTATCTCAACCCCCTATATTTTTTATGGAGAGGGAGTGATAGAGTGCTCTGATGGGCACCCGACAAACAGTCAAGGTCCATCTAGGGCTAGGACACAAGGCAATGGTGAGAAGCTGAAATACAAGATGTTCCCTCTGAACATCAGATAACGATTTTTTACTGTGAGCATGGCTGAACCTGTAATAGATTGCCCACAGGGCTGTGGAGTTTCCATCCACGGAGATATTAAAAAACTGTATAAAGGTAGTTCTGGATAACTGTCTCTGGGCGACCCCTCTTGAGCAGGGGAGTTGGACAAGATGACTTTCTGACATTCAATCCAACCTCAGTTATTCTCTAATTCTGTGATCACATAACTACAATTATCTAAACCAGTTGAACTGGCTGATGGCTACCCTATGAAGATTCAGGATAACAAACCAAACAATAGTGGTTTTATAATAAATGCATTGGATTTTCTTGAGAACAAGATAATGCAAAAGAAGCGGGATCCTTCATACTCTAATAATTCAGTTGTCTTAATTTACCTTGACTGGATTCTGGTCTTATAGTCTCATCACACAGTGGAGCAACATCTGCAGAGTTAGTTTTGTCTTACACTGATCCAAAAGAGAAGACAATTCAAGGAGAAATATAGCAGCAGAAAATTTTAATTCTCATTTCAATCAACACTTTTCGGTCATGATTTTAAACTTTAAGCAGAACGTTACTTCAAAGTTGATAAGCTAGACAGATTCAAGTGAATTAGCTGTTCTCAGAAATTCATGTTCCAAATAGCTTAATATCATAAAGGACATCAGGTGAGTACGTTTTATTATCTAAAATTTCCATATTTTGAAACTCTTGTAATTCCCAAATTAGTTTATACAAATGCAGAGTTTCATTCAGCTATTGGAAAAGATCAGATGTTGTTATAGATTGGTGATATTAAGGCTGCACACAGTAATTTTTGGGCAGGATGTTTCCACCAAATGACTCTAAGAGTGTTAATAAATGAGACTCAGTTTTATTCAAAGTGAATATTTACACGGAATAAATTTAGAGATCTATTATACATTCCACAGTTTTCATGAAGTGGGTGCAAACTTATATGATTGAGGGACATCATTTAGTGTCCAAAATTAGTTAAGACTGTACTTCCCCATGATTTCTATACCCTATTCTTCTGACTTTACTCTTAATTCCTTCTAGGAATCATAAGAAGAATATGCCTATTCTTGATAAGAAGACATTGATCTGAAAATGCTTCATACTTTTTTGCAGAACAGAACAATTTTACTCTGGAGTGTTTCAAAGAAACTTGTCCAAGTTTCACTTTCCAGAGCAAAAAATCACAGTATAAATCTGTCTCATCACCTAAATTCTAAAGACCACTTTCATAAGGGTAATTTGGGAAAGGACAGAGAGATCAGGATTGTAAACATCTGAAAATAAAGATAAGACCAGATCTGCTGGTATGAGCTTTCTGTGTGGTGCAACTCAGATAATGGAAAGCAGCTGCAAACTGGTATAAGCAGCATTTGTGATTCTCTGCATCAGTGGAGTAATGCCAAAGAGCTCTGGTGCATCAACAAATCCAGGGCAAGTGGCAGCTGCATCTTTCTAGACAGATAAAGCTTCTTCTACAGAAAGTAGCTGGAAGAAAACATTTGTGTTTATACAGTAGTGTATTTGTTTGTATGTGTGCATGCATGTGAGTTTACACGTATGCATGCACTATGTGAGTGTAGGGTGGGCGTGTTAACACCACCTACTATCAAATTAACCCATCATCTCTGCTGACAAGAATAGTTGCTTACAGTCTTGCTAAATACTAGCCAGAAAGAATAAGTCTTTCATACTGTCAAAAGCGCTTTTTGGACCAGGCAGAGTACAGGAGAAAGAGTTAAAAAAATCCTAAGTGCTAGGTGAGCACATTAGGTCTCATGGGACTGGGCATATGAAGGAGGCATGGAAACTGATTGACTGTAGGTGGATGCTAGGACTTTTAGCCATGAAGGGATGGAGATTTGGCTAGTGAGCCAGTTTGGAAAATATTACAAGCTGGCGTCTTGGTGTACGTCACAGGGGCACAATGAGAACCTGGAATATAGAACATACTTGGGCTATGGACTACAGGTCAAAGGTAATAAGAGTTAACATCAAAGTACAAATAAGAAAGACCTTAGGGCACTAGGAGAAGGGGGATGATGGTACTTTTCCAGGGAAAAAGGCTGGCCTGAGAGACTAGGAGGGGGGAAAAACTGGGGAGGTATGTCAGTACTGTACATGTCTGTAGTCTGAGACTAGGCCTTAGATTGGGCTCAGAGTTGTAAGAAGGTAAAAAGAGAGCTCAAAAAGAGCAAAAAAGAAACTGTCTGGCCAAAGAGATACAAACTGTCTGGTGGATACTCCTTTGCTGCGTGCAAAATGATAGATGGGACACCCAAGCGCTGATGGGCCTTGCTGGGACCGAAGCGTACTCAGGGCACAGACAGTACTATTGCGAATTTCAGTTGCTAGGCTTAGAATAAGGTCTCTTAAGCATCTATGAACTGACATCGTTTTCAAGGCTTGTAATTTGCTCATCTCTTTGTAAATTTTCTTGTACACCCTGAGTAAAATGGCCTACATTTCAAAACCCTCTGCACAAGCATCCTAGATCTATCCAATCTTCCTAAGAACAAAACGTTACCCATGTTAATTTTTATTATTGAACAACGGATTTGCCGAAAGCCTTAACTGTTTTCATTCAAACTACTTCTGAGTCAGCCTGGATACCACACAAACAGAAATCTTAATCAAAATTATCAGAAAAGTTATGCACAACTAATAAAAGATCCTAAACGAAGGAATAGCAAGTAACAGGAAATACTGGAATATTTATAGACAAATACACATATATTTGTAGAACTATCTCTAGGCTTTTAACTTTTCTGGATTCCTTTCGGCTGATAACCTTAATATTTTTGTTCAGTATATTTATAAGCAGCCCACAGATTTCCTTGTAAAAATTAATGGAGTCTGGCACACAGTTGGGGTTACGGCTGATGGTATATCTTATTCACTAGAGAGTGTATTTTGCATTTTTTATTTGTTAGGAAAAAGCCTGCATTTTTACTTTATGATTTTTTGAAAGACAAGGCTGAAACAACTGTTTACAGTAACGTTTTATTGCCTGTTAGCACTTCGAGTAGTGCGTAATCCACCAATTGCTGAATGCATCTTTGGGTCAGAAACGATTTATTTTCTCCTGTTACCAACCATGTGACACTTCAGGAATTCTTTTGTAGCAGAACTCAGAGAATCCTCAGTAGAAGAAAATTGACGTTACCTTATGTTTTTGAGCATTAGAATCCTTCATATTGCCCTAACAGTTATCTAGGATAATACATGTTGATAAACAAATTCAAAATGACTATAATTTCTCATTCAACCATAAAAGTTGCACCTGCAGGTTGGTGTATGGTAAGAAAATGCATATCACTAGCTATGGAAAGTCAACCAAATTCTGGTGATGTTGTGTAGCTAATATAACAGAGCTCTATTGTATTTTTCCAATTATAGTGGAACTGGAAAACTGTTGATTCCAACATTAAAGCTTATTATACTTTCCTGACACTGTGGATTACAGAGAAAAAAACCCTATTTTCCTTCTGAACTCTCTCTGCCTTTTGGTATAAATGGAATGGTGCTACTCATAAGGTCTTAAATCTTGATTATGTTGCCCAACCTGGAAATGCTTATTCACATACAGACAGAAGAAAACATGCCAATTTGATTTGTCTGGCTGTAGGTAAAGGTTGTATCCCTTGCTCCTGTGTTATGTTGTAGGGCATCCTATTTGTTACATATCAGAGTCTGTACCCCAGGAAGAAACACTTCTGTGTAGGCCTATCTTCAGGCAAATGTTTGGGAGTATGACATTTACTGAGGTCTTACCAGGAAACAAACACTTAAGGCATGAAACCAAGGAATAGGAAAAAATATCCAACAGTAAAATGCCAGCTTCTTGAATGGTCTTAAGAACTTTATTGAACTTTGTGAAAATGCTCTTTTACACCAGCTGAGATTTTGGGCCATGATCTTTTGGAATAGACATCACTTTCTTTAAATAGCTTGTCAAGAGAAGACACAGCACTATATTCACTGTTACTTGACTAGCAACAGTGTATTTATCATGATACCTCACTTCAACTAAACCCTGCTGCTAGGCATCATCTTAATGTTTCTTTTTACCTAAGACAGATAAGATTGCTGTCATCTTTGAGATTCAGTTACAACTACAACTGATAGGTGGAAAATATATACCTTGTGAGCAAGCTTCTTAAAAAAACTAAGCCAAAACCAGCCCACAACTCTCCCAAATTGGGAACCTCAGGTGAAATTCATTGGAAATGGTTACAAATAGTAGTAGTAAAAATACTAAATCCTGAAAATATTACAGGTCCTCACTAGTCTTTAAGTTAAATAAATTTAGGAAAGAAGCACGCACTGCTGTTTATTTTAGTACCTGCATGAGCCATAAAGTAAAATGTTTGGAAAATAACTATTCTTAATGACAAATGTTGTAATTTAGAGCAGAAAGTATGTTTTATTTATCATCAGTGAAACAGCATTGCTCAATTCTTCCAACTTCTGTATCAATCTGCCATTTCATACTCTGATGATGGTTTTGGAGTAAATAGAAATATAAAATATTTCCTTAAAAACACTCAAATTAGTTGTTTCAGTGCTCATAAACATCTTTTATGAACAGTGTTTGAAAATACCTAGTGTGGAGTAACATTTCTAGAGTATGGATAGCAAAGAAACAATGTTTAAAGGGTTTTTATTAGAGTGAAGTAATTGAAAAATTATATTGGCTTTGGGGCAGAGAAACCTTGTGAAGCTTGTCTTTTTTTTCAGATTGATGTGATATTACTGTTACACATATTGCTTTAGAAGGCATACAAACGCTGAGGGCAAGCAAAAAACCGTTGAAGCTTTTGAGACTTAATTTTTATCTTGCTTATGTATGTGCTCGAAAGAGTGGCCACAGCAGACTTACCTTCCATTCCCTGGTACTCTGGATATTCTGACACCTTGAATATCTGCAAAGTCATTTTATAATCCTTCTTAAAATGAGCTTTTGTCATGATGCACACAAAGGTTCAGTGTGCTGTATTGTTTGTGTGCCATGATGTCGTGCAATTATATTAATTAATAGGATGGATCTCTTGCTTTTCTGAATTCTCCTGTCCATCTACTCATGCTTGCCTTGTATTTTGTCTTGTAAGCTTGGAAGTGTCTTTGCAGCGTGTATCACACTAAAATCACGGTCCATGACTCTTTCCTATCTCAATAACTCAAGAATGAGAACTAACATCTCAATAACTCATGTATAAGCCATCCAAGATACTGTGATGGTTTCGATGACTTACTGGGCTGGAAAGCCTGAAGCAAGCAAATAGACATTTATTATAGGAAAAAGACAGATCTGTCAGCTCCAGAAAACAAACAAACAAACATAAATAAACAAATACATCCATCACTCTTCTTGAAACATACTGGAAAGTTTGTCAGGCACTCATATTAGTGATCTGAATGTGACTGTTTTACATTTTAATAACAGAAGCTGTAAGTGATAATGATAACACTGGAAAGCTTTTATCAAATTAAGTGAGGGATTTGGACCAGCTCCCAGGAACTACAGCATCATTTCTTAGAAACCAGCAGCAACTGGTTATCTGCAGCACATTTTCTCGCCATTCCAGCAGAGTCCTCATGTCCTGAATGGCTGGTGGGAACTGCTTCCACTGTCATTAGTCCTCTAGGTTAAGATATTCTCACACAGTATGGTAATGATCATTGAAATTTTGTGATTTGAAATATGAGTTGTTAATGTTGGTTGTCAGTATCTTGGCAGTGAGGAGACAGGTAGATCCCTTTCCCTACCTTAGACATTCTTATATCTTCTGTTTTATTAAAACAGCTCATCATATTTGTAAGCATCAATGCACAATTCTCCTTCACATACTCCCACGTAAGGATACCTTGAACAACTTGCATTTTCTCAGCTACTTCTGAGGATAAACATTTTTCCAGGAGTGCTCATGAAACTTACAATCAGTAATGTTTCAAAGATGATAAATACTGCCTTCTTCAGCCTGTGACACGAGGTACTTTCTTTGCTAATTGGGAAGATAAAGTCAGGCAGAATAATATTGCCCTTAAAAAGAATGACAAAAAATTAGGGTAACATGCCAGGACCTTGGATCAGAGGTATGGTAAAAACTGAGTTCATTCTTGGAAGGAAGAAGTTGGAGGTAAAACCATGTTAGTAAAAAAAAATAATTAGTTACTAATCATACTAGTAATCTTTAAAATGATGGAATCCCCTTTCTCTGAACTTCTTAGAGGTTGTTTCTTCTCATACTGCTTAAGCACAGACAACTTTTATCTAAGTCTGACAAGGTGACTGAAGAATTTTAGTGGATAATAGAGTAAAAATTGACTAAATAGACGTTGTATAGGCATACATTTTGTGGGGGAGCTTGTTCCGTCAAGCTTATTTCTACTTTAAAATAGAGTTCAGGGGTGACTTAGGCTTTTTGGGAGCCTTGCATGTCTAATTTTTTTTTGAGATTAAGGCTCCTCCATCCCTTAAAGTCTATTGCATTCAAGATACTGTAGGTAGCTGTAAAGAAATTTGTTTGAATACAAAGAGCAGTATAGGAGGTTTGCATGGCAGTGTGCCCAGACTAATATAGCTACTTCTAGCTGTGTTAATTAGTCACAGTGGAGCTCCACAATAAAGCTTGTTTGTTCATCACTAGCTCAGGTATCTTCATGCTTCAGTGTTTTATGTCATATAGGTATAGCCTTGGGTGCTTCTAAAATTGTAATCTCTTGCCTAAGGGAAAATTAATGTAAAATATCAATGCAGATTCCATGTTTTGTAACTTCTTGTTGGTTTCCAGATTGGATGCTCTCAGACTGGGCCACATCTCCCCTGCAATACGTCACTCCATCAGCAGGGAAGTTTCAACAGTACTAGGTATGAGTTGAAGCACATTTTAGCCCTTGTCACACTATTAAACTGAGAGCAATAAACTGCATGTCTGTTCTACATGGCTCTATTGACATTGACAAACTAACTCAAATGATGCATAATCTAAACCTATGTAGAAGCAAGAATGTCTTGAGTAAATGATTCCCAGTAGAACCCATAGGAAACAGACTCATTAATTCCCTTATATCTATATAGTAATGTAAGGAATACCCGTAGGCTTCCATCAGCACCATATTCACCATCTAATTCAGTAGCAGATTTGCAAGTACAATGGAAAGTTATAGAGACCAAACAACACCTAGTTTTATTCTAGTTCAGCTCTATTTAGAGTAGGACTATAAGGATTTCAGTTTCTCCTTCAATGCAGTTATGGTCAGATCCAAATTCAGCGAAGCAATAAGTGACCCACTCAGTTCACTCCTTTTAGAAGCTTTCTAAATGTTCTTCTGCTGTCTTCCCTCAACTCATTAAGCTAGGAATGAAATCAGGGGGAATGCTTAAGAAGTAAACACATTGAGAAAGAGAGAGCATTTTGAATTTTCCCTTTGTTGGTTTAGAATTATAATTCCATGCCCCTTTTCTCTGTGAATGTAGTACTGCTCAAAGGTGACAGACTGACATGCCTGGAGAATTAATACCTCTTTCTGTGCACAGTAAGACTCTGAGTGCGTCAGAAGTCCTAGGCTAATAAATCTCCCTGATCCCAAGAGGTAAATTCCTAAAAGATGGTGCTGGTAAATGTTAATTATTTTCCCTAAGGTGCAACTCAATGTCAGAAAGAAAGAAGATAAAGAAATACAGACACATGCGTGATCATTCTGAACATATCACCAGGAAAGACCTCTCTACCAGGATGATGAGCAAATGTCCTGCTCTCTCAGGTTGTTTTGAATGTTTTTACCAAGTTCATACCAAATGTCAGAGCCTTCGACTGCTCTGCAGCTGACCCGTGCAATGCAAATAAAAATCTACAAACCCAAAATTTTTAGCTTCTGGTGATGCATTTTATTGAAGACAAAACAACTGTGACAGTTTCTCTTAAAATGAGAATTTTCCACTTATGATAAGCAGCAGTTCAGATTTCTAAAAATAACTAGCATCTTTGCATGCAAGAGCTGAGAGGTCTAAAGGAATGTGCCAATTAATGACTAGGGATCTTAAAAATGGAAACCTATCAGATGGATGTGTCTGGACTGTAGATGGGGAGGAAGGGAAGGTGAAGCACAATGTGTGTGCTGGCATTTCTACCCAATCATGAAGCCTGGAGTAGGTACTCTGAGCCAGGTGATACTAACAGGGAAGGAGCTCCCCATCCTCTCTCCTTTGCCAATCTTAACTGATTCATTGCTTTGAAAATTTTTGGTTAACATATTCTTTCATTTCTTACAGAAACTAAATGTTGCAGCTAGAAATAGAACAGAAGATGGCTAGTTGCAACATCTTTATGAAGAATTCTGTAAAGAATTCATAATGCATGACTTTGCATCTCAGAAACTTCAGAAAAGTTATAATTTATTCCTTTTCCCACTCTGCAATATGTCGCACGCCTTTTGGTATAAAATTACATGACCCAGCTGCTCATATTAAAAGCAGTATTGAAAAGTGTTTCATGGTTATGAATCCTTCATTTCAACATGCATAATACCCAGGACATCAAACTACCAACTGCCCACATGGTGGAGGAAGAGTGGGTCACCCTGGTAAGAGTAGGGAATGTGGAGACTGATTTTCTTTGCATCTATGTCCTTAGCAGGCTCTCTGTGCAGCTTGCAGGGCTTCTAGCTCCTTGATGATTCTTTTACAGGCTTTTTGGGTGAATAGGATGCCAAGCACTGATTTTTCAAAATTATGAATACTTGAACATTGGTGCAGTACCTGTGCTGAGCAGCTCTATCTTCCCTCACTCACAGTTTTTAAGCTGCCATTTAGGTGTCTTTTGCCATGGTGGTGGAAATACTTTTAGTCTCTCACTTCTCTCTACCAAGTTTTCATCAAATACTTATGAACTTTACTCTTGAACCATCTGGGTTTTTTTCTGTAAAATTAGGCTGCTTTTTTATATGAAGTTTAGAAGTTATTCTGAGCAGGTGAAAATAATTTCATTCAAGTTAAACACTTGGACAGCATGAGACTATCTTTGGCGCTGAGACGTCTTTCCGGCCAGAAAATCTCCAGGAAAACTGTTTTTCCTTGAAAAACTGACTTTTTAGCAAAAGAACTTTACAAAATATCTCTACTTTAGATGGATAATTTTGATATTGTCTCCAAAAAAACTCCTTGTTAAAACCTTGTTTTGAATGTGAAAATCCTTTACGGCAGTTAGGGTTGATGGTGCCTGAATGCAATGTACCCTTCTTCCCTAGATCTTCTCTGCTTCTAACTGGCTGTATTGCTGACTGTCAGCTCCCATAATGCACAGTCCCCAAGAAAACAGGTTTATGATGCCTCATGGGAACCAGAGTTTGCTCTAAAGAGTTGTCTGCAGAGGAGAAATGGATCAAGAAGAACCATGAAGCCACCTCCCATAGGCATTGAAGAAACATTTCTAAGAAAACATTTTATTTTTGCTCTAAAAGTATTTTGATTTTTAGGGGTAGATATATTTCTGATATCCAACCAGCATATTTTTGGATCCTTTTCCTATGAATTATTAAATTTTCCTGTGCATTCCTCTTGCCAATAAAACACTTATGTTGGAGGCAGATATCTAAATGCTCTTGCAAGGACAGTGACAGCACGGAGAAGATAACAGAGTCAGCCAACTCAAACAGCTGCCATAGTGCTGAGCTGTCCACAAACATAAGAGCATGCCAGAGATGGAGTTATGACCTGAAGAGTCTCACAGTCAGCATATTGATTCTGTTTTTAGGAGTAATGGATTTGATGACATATGGTGGACCCAATCTTGTTTATCAGTACTTCCCCATCCATTTGGTTCATAGTAGGGATTATTACATAAATAGCTACCGCTGCCGCCTTCTGTAGAGCAAGAGACTGGTGTGAGTGGTCTGAGCTGGTCTCAGCAGGGGTGTCAGACAGAAACCAAACCGAGACAAGAAAGCTCATCCTATATAAATCACATCAAAACATCCAACATGTAATGTAAAAATAGCTCTAAGAGAGATTTCTACTGGATCTAGCAAACTCTTTTCTTGTTTCAGCTTCAGATTTGTACATTGCAGTCAAAAGACTATTACCAAAGGCTTTACTATAATGAATTTATTGACAAATCCCTAGGTACTGATATGCAGTGAGAATAGTTTAATTCCTTAGCAATTGCAGGTTTCCTGTTTGAGTCTGTGTTTTTTCAAGATTAACGCTAATCCAATGTTTTTGTTGTTTTACCTTCAAATAACCTGCCTTTGCAGCAAGTAATGTTATTTCACTGTTCACCTTGGGCATCATGTCTGCATGAATTCAATGCATCCAACAGCAAGAGGGGATTATTAGCCACTGGCCACAGATGTTGTCTGTGAAATGTCCATGCCTTGAACTTTTGACGAGCAAGGTAAACACTAGACTGAGCGTGGAAACAGGAAACATTTTCTATTAGTCTTAAAAAATTTGGAACATCCTGGAAAGGGCTAAATGTCTTTTCGGTACAGCCTTCAGCTGGCAGTAGAGTTTAATGTTCTGTAACTTTGCTGATACCTTTTTGTTCTTATGCATTTCAAGAGGTCTAGAACTGTTTTAAATTTGAGGTTTACCTCTGACTCCAGTCAGAGCAGGCACTCGCCTTCTGCTGTTCAGTAGCTACAGAAAGAATGTGGCAGGATAACTGCTGGAAGAAGGATGCCAGCTACCAGCTAGCCTGTGTCTAATTTGTTCCAGCAGGAACTGGTGGATTTGACAGTAAATTCACTGCTTGAAGTCCTTGATTCTAAAGGGTGGACTTGTATAATGTCTTCCTTTTCACACACCACCTTGAGTCATGTTAGGAGGATTACAGTGTGCCAGATTTCTAATGTCTGTGAGAAGCAGAGCAGTGTTCACACTTCCCAATGCATTAGTCATTCAAATCCACCTTCAGATTTCTTCTGTCATACATTTATTTGTACATGAGCAGGTAAGCTCAGAATAAGTTAGAATCTCTTCTTGAAATGAAGTAACCGTGTAAGGGATTTCTGCACAAGTTTTATATTAAAAATCCTGTAAACCCATTGATGTGTGTTTCACTTCTATCCATGAACTTGTAAATCTGTCAAGACTGTAAGATACCTGGAAGCAAAAACTGTTTGCATGCTTGGGAAATGCTTTTGAGAAGCGTCGTCCTCATTGTTCTACTATGAGAAAGTGGTTCTCCCAATATTAGCAAGAAAGAGGGGCAAGTTCTACCATCCATACCAACCTTTTTCCTTCTGGCCTTCTTGACATTTCACTCCTGGAGCTTAGTTACATGCTGTGTAATCACTGCATACAACACACTAGCTGGAAAAGAGAGCCTGAAGAGCTGTTTTTGTCTTGTGTGAGGAGATGGTGAGGGTGGACAATGAAAAACCAAGAAAAACAAAGTTGGATGAAGGACACATTTTCTTTCTTCTCCTAAAATCCCAGAGAGTGAAAACACAGAAAAAAATTTAGCTCTGTGAGTGTAGCCTGAGAAAAAACAATGTAATCAAACCTGCCTCCCTTTTGGTCAGTCTTCAACCTGCAGACAGCCAACACACGTGACAAATGTGCAAAGTAATCAAAGAAAAAATCCCATTCTATGTTGTCTAGAATTAAACTGTTAAAGAATAAGGAGCAGAATATCGCCATAATTCCCAGTCCTAGCACCAGGATAGGCATAGGCATTAGTCTTTTCTCTGTCAGTACAGAAATGTACAGAAAATTAAAGAACTGGAAGTAGTGCCTTCCAGTAGAGCAAGTGCTTTGCTGTGCAGTCTACTTTTTGGAGGAAAACACATTCTAGAAAAAGGAGGTTTATTCTCTCCAAAATTACCTGTTCTCCCCACCCCGGATACTAACAGGAGGTTTTTTCTAAGACCATACTCCAAACACAACAGTAAAATAAAAAACAGAAGGGCAACTCCCATTATTTGGAAGTAAGCAAGAAAAGGTGAAGAATTCACTGTATCTTCAGTCTTCCCAAACTCCTGTCCAACAATGAAGAGGCCTAACAAGTAGAAAATTATTCAGCAATTTCTTCCCTTTCCCTCTTCGTAGCTTTGGCAGCCCAAAAAGTAAGCTACTATGTTGTTTTATGGATTGAGAGATTATGTTGCGCCCTTAACCTTCTCCTTCCCATCTCCAGGAGCTTTGTGTTGCTACCTGTGTCCTTTCTCACACTGAGAGTGTTTTGCCTGGGACATCAGTGTCTATGAATTTAAATGAATGAAAATTTGCTTCAGTTTTCCTAGACAAATGCCTTGCAGCTGGAGAGTGTTGTGCTAGTTGCACAGAAGAGACATTTAGTGAGCAAAGAAATAGGTGGGAGCCAAAATATATAGTGCCAGCCAGGGGTACTCCCTTGGATAACAGCAACAGAGTGGTCTGATAGTGAGGAAACACGACTCCAAGCATCCTGTAACCCTGCTGACTGCCAGTCTTTTTCCTGCTCTTGATCAGCTGTGCTTACAGCCTAAGCCTGCACATCAGCTGTCTCTAATCAGAAAGGAACTACTTTGCTTGGCAAAGTATACCAAAGATGAACAGTTTTTGTCTGCATCTATATTTGTCTCATTCTCCTGCAGATCTTGGACGTGGCTTTGGGACAGGTTCTGTTGACTCTATGAATTGGACTATCAAAGAGACACCAAGCTTTCCCCTTTTCTGGAAGTGAATATATGCCTACAACAGTGTTATCTCTTTTAACAAGAAAGATACTTTTTAAGGATGATTTTGCCTACTTATTTTGCTTCAGTTCATATTGATGGTCTCAGATCGTGCAAATCATGCCTATCTTATATGGAACTAAGCCAGAGGTAATGATCAGTGTCCTTCAACCTCTAATAGGTGTTGAATCCACAGGAACAAACAGAAACTAATCTCAAACACAACCCCCATAAATTAATCTACAGTAATGGAAGATCTGCAGCATTAAATGTTTCACCTTTCAAATCTCTTCTACAGACTATAGTATTCAGCAACATAGACAGATGCTTCCTTCCTTCCCATCCTTCTGCCTTCCTGCTCTCCTGCCTGCTTTCTTTAACAGAAAAATGAAGTAAATTTTTCTTATCACAAAAATACGTCCCTATAACTCCAATGCTGTCTCAGAGAAAGCCAGCACATGACTAACCTGCTATTCAGAGAAAACCATCTCCAAAACACTCTCTGTTTCATGAGGGGTGTATCCTACTCTCTCAGACAGACATGATCACCAAGGTAAGTGGGAGTTACAAGGAGAGCGGGAGATGTGAGATTAGGAAATAACACTATTCTAGTTGGAGCAAAATGGATTCAGCCAGTGACCAAACACAAGAGAAACATATGACACAAGTTAATTTTATTTGCTTGTTTGTTCTGCAAATGTAATGCTAAATTCACTGCCAAGACCAGAACAAATTCAAAGAAACAAAAAGCAATAGAATGACACAAAACTTTTTTTCCAAGTTGCACTAAAACTTTTACTGAAAGCTTTGCCAAAACTTAGAAATACAACTTTGCCACCATCTCCCCTGGCCTAAGTTTGGAAAAAACCCTCGACTTTAATTCTCAATTAAAAAAAATTAAAATTACATCTCATTTATTGTGATTAAACTTAGGTGCAGATGGTCATCATAATTTAGGGAAAACTTAGGTTTATTTATCTTTAAAAACTTTCCAACTGAGGTCTAAGGACAATGAAGTTACTTTGTAGTTGTCAAAGACGGTTTGTGTGAGTCAGATGACGTATAACCCAACACCTAAACTGTATTTCCAACCTTTCAATTACCTATCAGCTAACAAAGTTTTCCTCACAGAAGTGAGATACAGAGAACTGCATTAAAGAGAAAAAGCCTGAAATAATAATCTAAGAAGAGATCCATGTAAATAACCTCCACTGATATGTAGATCCAATCTTTGTGGGAGCTATAAATTTGTTTATCAAACCCGTAAACAAAGGACACTTTAAAAGTAGTTCTAGTTAAGATGTTTGTGAAAAGCTCACTCCGACAAACCTCCACAGATAATGTAACTATCTGTAGGAAAGGAAAAAATATCTCAAGGATTAAATGTGGGATTCACCTAACCTAACTTCATCTCCTTGAAATTTAAGTGTCTAAATTAAAGCAGTCATTTTGGGTGTTTACATTGAATACAGAGAGGGAGAAATATCTCTTGAGAGTAATTAATCTTCTGTCTTTTAACCATCTGTCTTATACTGGTACGAGTTGCCTTCAAAAGGTATGTACCATTGATTGTTGAGAAAATCCAGGTGGGTTTAGTAGAACATGAAAGGTCAAGTATGCTCAGCCCCATAGGTCAGAGGGAGGATTGGTTATGCCCAGGGAGAGTGAAAGGCAGTGGTTTGTTTTGACTTTGAGAATAGCCTAGAACAGGCTGCCCAGTTGTCTGGTATGAAAGCGTATGTCAGGAAGAAGAAATTCACATATTTTTCTATTACTGTCATAGTATATTACATTTTTCTAGTTTAAAAACAGAGGAATGTTCTTGTAAAATATTTGTCTTATGAACATATAAAGAGAAATACTGAAGAATGCAAATACACAGATTGGAGTTTTTATTTTCCCTTGCCTCTTTCACTTCATTATTTACTGGAAGTGGTAAAATCAAATCCACTGTAGAAACATTAAATCCTACAATGTGTTATAGATTTCCAGTGGTGAACTATTAGGTGTTTTACAATTAACACAGCATGAAAGAACCATCACTTCTATGGATTCACAGGTTCACACTTTGCTCTAATGAGATCTAAGACAAATTGTTTCATTTTTGGTGTATTGGCTACCAAATTGACCCTGATCCATAGCTTAGTTCAGGCTTCTGTAATTCCAATTAACTTTTAGTATGTCCAGATCAAACAACTGCAATTGTCTAAAACTCACTCATGCTACTCCAGGAGCTAAAGCCAGAAGGAAAATCACATATATTCTGCTCAAGTGGGTTTTTTCCCTTTCTCTTCCCATGCAACGTAAATCTTGCATCCATCTACACTGGTCTTTCCCCTAGTGATACAATAGGGCAAGTGTCCTAACTATAAAGTTGGAATTATCCTTATTAGCAGATGACACTATTTCTCTTTCTCTAAGTGCAGGGGAGAGAGGGTGAAGGGAGAGGTGCAATTCTCTTTATGTCCACATTGTTTTTAATAAACCTTGTCCATAAAGGAGTCTGACAGTGCACTTTCTATTCTGGGTCTGTTTATACGTATTCTCCATAAGAAGCAGCACATGAATAAGGTTTTTGATTCTTGCTGTCAGTATCCAAGGTGGATGTTACAAAAGAAATGATGAGGATATTTCTCTGCACATCAGCACTTCCCAAAACTCACCTCAGTCACTGAACACTGTGAAATGTCAGGGCTCATTCCAACTATGTATCATAACATGTGAAATTCGTGGATCAGAAAACTCCCTTAACAGGTGTGCTGTGCGGCTCTGAGAAATTTGGAGGGGGTGAATCATGAATTTCTCAGGTCCTGCAGAGCAGGGGGATATAGTTAGATCCTGAAATATCGACTATGATAAAAAAAAAGGAGGTAATCCTACGTGGGTTCTCATGAGGACATATGAACTGGGTGCCACTCATGTCAAGAGGCAGGAGAAATTGTTGTCGTAGTTGTCTGCCCTAGGAGCGCTTCAATGGGACATAATGTGATCCATAATACTGGTAAGGTGCTGGAGAGATGCTTGGACATGAGCACAAACCTGTGTGAGTGACACAGCAGTACTATACCAGTGGGTTTTGTTCACATCAGGGAAAAAGTTGACAAAATGCTGGAGTAGGGAAATGGCAGGTCAGTCCATCACTAATTTTTAACATCTGATGCTCAATATATCTCCTTTCAGAGTCACCTTTGTCCCTCTAGGAGGTCAGGCCATACTACTGAGACTCAGAATGTCCCCCATGCCCCTAGGCAATAGGGAAAGGCCCCCGACAGCCTGTGGAGGGGCTACAGCAGGACCCGTCCCAGTCCAGAGAACTTCTTGCTCTCAGCCTCCACCTGAGCTACAGCCCGTTCCACATCACACTAAAATATTGGACCATAACAGCAGTGTAAATTAAGCAAACAACTAGCTAAGATCTAGATCTGTTATAAGAGATACATAACATATAGACAGTATTTTAAAATCACTCAGCTAGTAACTGTTGTTTGTTTGTTGTGGGGTTTTTTTATAAAGTCAGATTCTTCATTATTCATGAAAGTCTGAATGTTTTTGTAGGAACTCTACCCAAGGCAGGACTGCTTCAGGGGCTGAAATTTGAAGATCTTTAATCAATGATAAAATGCTTGGAAAAATACCCAAAACAAAACAAAAATTTATGCTGTATGTTTTCCTGTCTTTGTCTTGATGTTTTACGGTTATTTTCTTTGGCTCTTTAGCCTGGGGTACGCACATGGAGCAGAGGGCCTGGAAATAATGGCCTGATTTAAGATGTAGTGTCCCATCCTTCTCTACAATCTGTAGGTTTCATTCAAGGAATAAAGATCATTGCAACAGTGACCTCATTGCCAGTCATAATAATGACTGCATTATTCTGCCAGCAGAAATAATTTGCTTCTCTCCTCTCTGTGAATAGCTATATACTGTAATATATTTCCATGTATTCAGGTAGCACTGTTGGATGAAACAAGGTAGGATTCTGTTGCAGAAGGAACTTGATGGGCCAGGAACAATACTACCTCAATGTGTAGCCTCCTACTGATTTACCTCTGTCAGGCTCTGTGGGAATTTGTAAAATCTCTGTTTGTGCTAATGTTACTATCTATTTAATGTTCTAACATACCAAGCAGAGCCTTACATTTGTGTTTCTAGGAGCTAGTCAACAGGTCATGGCCCTTGCTAGACCTCCAACTGAAAGGGAGAAAAGTCCATTTGACCTGAAGTTTGAATATTGCTTCTTGTATCACAAAAAGTAAGATTTTTGCTCAACTATAAGGATTAAAAGTTGGTTTAATGAAAGAAAAAAGAGTTAATTATGACAGTTTTCTTATATGTCCATAATTTAATGTATAATAAATATTCAAAAAGTAAAGGTGGGAAGGATCTTAATTGGCCTCCTAATCCCATATGCTGCAATGAAAAAGACAACGGATGTGTAGTGAGGTCACATCTAACAGACATTTTCTTTAAAATCTGAAAGACTGCAACCCAACTAGTTAACTTGTAGTGCTTCCTTCAGATACAAAGTTTTCCTGAGTATCTAACCTAAATCTTTGTTGCTGTAAATGAAGACAATTAATTATCTTCTGACCTCTGTTGAACTCTCTAAACAATTGATCACCCTTCTTAACATCCTTTGTTATTACTGTAAAAACAACTACTGGAAGATCGTTATCATGTCTTTCTTTAATATTTTGTAGATTAAATAAATCCAATTATTTTAACATTTTAGTTTAGGATGCGCTTCCCAGACCTCTTGTTGTCCTCTAGTTTTCTTTGGATTTTCTCTAGCTTATCTCGATCTTCCTTGTAGTCTTAAAGATAAAACTCCATTTTTTCTATATAAACAAGTCTTCTAATAATACACTTCATATTTCTATATGGCTTTAAAAAAATCATAGCAAATTTTGCTTCTTAATATATTTGTGATTTACTGTATTCCTTCAGATTTGGTGCTGCTTGATGGTAGCATAAACATTTTTTATGTCAGTGCTGCATTTCCTTCTTTCAAATGTAGCCTTGTTCATTTTTTTTTATTAAATTAAATTTGCTGATTTCAAACCACATCTTCAGTTTACTGAGATTAGTCTATTTTGATGTACAAAAGTACTATTTCATGGGTGAAATGCCTTCACATACCTTTATGAAGCACCACTGATCTGAATAAAACTTCTTTTTGAGGATTTTTTTATTGAGATGCTGGATCAGCCTCAGGTATGAAGTCATTACATGGTCAATTATATGCCAGTCTACCACAACTGTGTTTCAAGCACTTGTAGTGGCACTTTCTGTGTGTGAGAAATAGGACGAAGAGGAAGAATTTAAAAATACCTAGTCTGGCATTTCTGCTTTTCCATAATACTCTAAAAGAGTTTCTATTTTTCTCCCTTTTTTGATATGTATAAATGACCTTGTGCACCCAACATGTTTGTCAACATACTGTCTGCTTAAGTTTTTGAGCATTTCTGACATAAAACAACCATTATCCACTAATTGCTCATGTATTTTAGGCTGCTCCCGTGGTCTCTTACACATAACTAGTATTTTTTAATATGATTTTTTTCCTCTTCATGCAGTTAACTGTTTAAACTAGTAGGTAATTGAAAGTGAGTTGTATTTTGAAGCTCAGTGGGGTTGACTCAGTATTATTGTAAGCTAGCTCTTGGGTCATTTTATATGTTGTCTAGGTCCATTCAAGTTCAATAGTGAAGAAGAACATGGGTTTTTTACAGTATTTACATGAGTTTTCCTTTTTTATTGAAGTATAATGGTTGATATTTACGTTTAATGAAAACTTAACTCAAGGTGATACCTGATGTTGGCTCCATTAAACTTGAAATTTATTCCAAAAGAAAACAAATATGAGCATCCTGGCTAAGGGAGAATCTACATAAAATAACAGTGACGAATTAAAAAAAAAAGGGAGAAAATATCTTTCACACACCTCAGAGGATTTTTCTCCAGATTTATGATAAAACTGAAAAACACTTTGAAGATGGAAAATTTGAGAACCAGAAACTATGTCTTCGTATCTACGTGTGTCACCACATGCTTCAAATGAATGTGACTGATAGAAGTGATACCAGAAAACTGCAGCCAAGAATCAAAAACAGATTGGTGAATTTTTAAATGTGTGATTGCTTTTCATGTCATTAAGGCAAAAAATGTGTTTTCTTCTTCCTCTTCCCTGTCTCTCTCTCTCTCTGGCTTTTGAAACCTTTCCATAGACATAGTGCTCTGGAGTAAAGCTTAACCTTTAGTGTGTTTTATCGTTCTCAAGAATCTGACTAGGAGAGGAGAGCAATGAGTCTTCTATATTTAAATGTCAAAAAGTCATCAGTTGTTACCTCTATGAATCATCTCAACTTCTGAAGACACAGGGGATGTTTCCTTCTTAATGTTTTTCTAGAAATTCTGTGCAAAAATGATTGATTTAAAAGCAATAAGATGTGCTTACTTTGATAATGGAAGTGGGCAGTTTTTGAGAACTTTGACAATTGCAAGTTTGGCAGACAGCTTTGCCTTCTACAACGTCCTGACTTTCAGAAAATTTTACAAAAAATAAATGAATCCATTCCCAGACAGATCAAAACAAACAGGCAAACCCGACACACTGAAAATCTGAAGCTGTGTTAAAAATCCTTTCCTTGTATAAGAGATATCCATCGTACTCATCTGCTGCCAAGGTCTTACAGACCATAGTACCTCTGATCAAAAGTACTGTTCACGGAAGAAGTTTCCTTCGATGTCACCATTGTTTCTTATCAGCTTAACCATTTTCCCAAGGAACAGAATGACATTGATCATAAGCCTCTTAGCGGCCTGAAATGAAGGAAATAAGTGTCAAATAGGAACTACATTCAAATTTTAATAAATATTATCTAGATTAATAAAATTATTTCAAATATTTTTATCAACATAATGTTGATTTTATATTATTTTGGCTTAAATTTATTAAGTTTTGATACATTTTTATTTATTATTTTAATTATATTTTTATTTATTTATAGTTGATGTTTGTGACAGAGCTCAAGTTTGTGTCAAAGTGTGCATCAATTATAACAGAAACAAGTAATTAGTGGTTGACATTGATTTGCTGTGACGTAGAAGACATTACATTAATCTTTGCTGGGCTAAACAAAGATAGCCTTTGTTATTGTGAGCAACTTGCGTAATCAAAGAATCAAATGCAAAAGTTACAAGTAGGAAGCTGCAGACGGTAGTCAGCAATGTAAAGTAGAATGACACATGTACATTAAAGTGCATACAGTATTTTTCAGGCTCTAAATCAAATTTGTCAGTATAAAAATGGTGAGGAAAAAAAAATCAGACCTGCTCAAATTCCATCTTCTAAATTGATTTGAGAATCATGAGGCTGGAAACTCCTTTTAAGCTACTGAAACTTAAGCAACTGAAAGGCAAAATCCAAATCTCATCACCTATGCATCCTAAAACCTAGAAATGGGGAATCCGGGTTCAGCTGTGATTCACACTGACTCAGATCTACTTTACTGCTCCCAAAACAACTTTCATGTTACTGCAGACAGTCTATAACTTTGGTGAGAGTCTGTGACAAGGGGAGAGACGATGAATATGAACTGAAACAGAGATGACATAAAATAGCAAGTCATGTACTCCACCTAACTGGAATTCATCACACCATGTTGTAAGTGGGCACCTGGAGTGTGTATGGTGGTAATAGTGCTCTAGACCATGACCTAGAACAGTCTTGATTTGGTCCTGAGTGATCATAGTGTTTGTTGCAGTTTCTTCAGTTACCAAATTGTCAAATGACTGAGTGATGCTATGTGCAATGGTCTCTCTAGAGTTGATTTTGGTGAAATAATAACAATTAACATAAAACATATTATTAAACATATTGGAGACAATTTTCTAGTTAGTTAGTCCTACTTTCTAGTTTGTTTTTCCAGTTGGTTAGTATTTGTTTTGTCTCAGTCACTAATGAGAACAAAAGCTATTTAGCCAAAGAACTCCTATGATTTTTAAAAGAAACTTTTAGGAATATGGTTATGGACATATCTATCTACCCTGAAGTCTCTTTAGTCTGGCCTTAGCACAGAGGGTATCAATGACATTTAGTTTAAATCACCTTCAGAATACCAATGAGATTTCAAATGATTATTTCTTTGATGTTTCCCCTGTGAAAGACAAACAAAGCAAATTTAATTTACTTTTTAAAATGCTTTTTTTTAATCTGCATTTAGAATTATTTTGATATAACAGTCCTTGAGGCAGTCATCCTCATAACTATATGCAGGGAACTTCGTTACCCCTTCTGCTGTGAAGCGAACTGAATTCTACTATTATTAAGGTTGGTTTTTTTTTGTGTCACTGACCTAGATAAGACCTGGGTTATTTTGTTCCCCATCAAATGAGGAGAAGACCTTCCCATTTGTATATGGCACAGCAACAGCTTTGGAACTTGCAAGGTCGGAGTACTCATACTACTTTTCTTTATCATGGATATTTGCTGAATTTCCATGATAATTAAATCCTTTCTTCGAGCCTCCAGAATCTTGATCAAGGTTTTCCATTGAGCATGTGAATGGGTTTCTGTCTGTTCGAATTTATTTTAAGAGCACAGCAACTGAGAGAATGACATAAAGTGAAGAAGCAGAGACAAGCAAGGAAGAAATTACAGAGGGTTGGAGGAGTGTGCAGGAGAAATTTTAAAACACAAAATGGCAGCGCTAACGTGTCAAGAGGGAAAAAGAACCTAAGACAAATACCTTGGATGGTGGGAGGTGTCTGGAAGTTCTTGTGAATGATGGTAGACAGCATATTGCCTGTGGGTGTCTACTGTGATGCGCATCCCCCCAACAACACACAAACTGTACCTCGTCTCAAAGTCGTATTTCCTCATACAGTTCTTCTAAATGCTCTTTATGCTTTGCACCCTCCTGAAATGTTATGTTTGAAATGTTTTATGATTTATTCTGAACACTTTATTCCTAGAAAGATATCAAGAAATCTTAGGGAATTTCAGGAGGAGGGAGAAAGAAAAGTTGTGGAGCTGATCTGCAGTGAAAGGAATTATGCATAATACATAAAAATGGCTAATTGTGATAACTGCAATAGCTGCCCATTGCCCAGCAGGAATTTCAACACATGTACTTGGAAAATACCTTAATCATAGATCTTTTTAAAGACACATTCTGATTTGTGTAACAGTATGTTTCGGTACTTAACAAAATATAGAAAGGGGATAAAAGAATAGCTTTAGTCTCCGATTGCTAGAGCTTGGAAAAGGGAGAGGAGTGGAAATAATGTTTGTTTTAAAAGCAAATATTCAATTCCTCAAAAATAAAGGAAATATGGAAAAAACCCCAACAAAAAGCTCTCAATTTTGAATATGGAAACTGTGTATGAAAAATCACAGCCAGATTAATGAAGAAGGTCAGGTGTATAAAATAAACACTGAACTCCCACTCTGCAGCAGAATTTTCAGATTTTTTCTGTCTCACTCTCCTTTATCATTTAGACCAATCAATCTGATGGAAATTTACCCTGGTGTCACTGAGATCACATTTTCAGGACAATGGTACAATTGAGGAGGAGATTAGATCATGGTTTGAGTAACTAAGCCTCTGTAATCACTGGTGGTATGTTGGAAAGAAAGGCTCACTCTCAGAAACCAGAGTGACTCTGAGTGAGTGGCTGTGAGAGGAAACTTATTTTCCATTTCTATAATGAGAAGATGAGACCTGGAATTGAGTTAAACACCGTGAGTAGAGGACAGCAAATAGCCAACCTCAATTTTGGTAGATTTACGTTTTAGAGTAGGTATTAAAATCCAGGACCTAATAAACACAATTTGTCAAACCTTTATTGCTTACACATTTGGGTCCACGCACTTAGAAGCCTTCAACGAACACATATGCTTCAAATTCAGAGTAGGCCAATAGAAACCAGGAAATTTTCATGAAGTAATCTAATATCAAAATATTAATTCACATTAAGATACTTTGATTTGGGCATTCAAATCTTGAAGTGATCATAAAGCTCTCAACAGTTTTGATAATATGCGCTTTACTCTTACATAACGGTAGGTCCCCACAGTTATCTTTGTGCTGTTTGAATTTACAGGACTATACTCACACTGCCTCTCAAAATATAGGTGAAGTTGTACTATATTTTAAAATACAATTTAATAAGATTTAGGAAAAAAATAAAATTAATTGAGAAGGATTAATTATTACTTTAAGTGATATAACATCAAAATATAGCAAAAAAATTGCTTTCTTCTGCTAAGTTCATACACAGAAGCGTCACTAGTTTGCTGAGGATACCTAAGTTGCACTTACAGGTACCGAAAGCATCAGACAGTAGGTTTGCTTTTCTGATTCTTCCAAACTGCTCTTCTAGTACCAATCAGTTCTAAGCCTTTCTGTTAGCATTTATTCAAATTGTTATTTAAAGTTCCATCAGCATCTATCAAACCAAGTATGACATTTCTGGGAAAAATATATTAAAGCAGTCATTTAACACTGTCATTGTATTTTAGAGAATGAATTTTAATTTGTCAGGTAGGAAACCTGCTTAGAAAGATATTAACACAATGGGTATGGAAAACAATTTCTGTTAAATGATGACCATACATTGCATTAGCACTGGGTGGTTTGTGCCTCTATATATTTATATTGACTTTCCAATAAATGAAGCCTGTGGCTTGTCAGGTTGTGCCTATCAATGTGTAGGACACTTGATGTCAAAAACATTCAGCTGTGACAATCAGCCAGTCAGCAGTTTTGAACAGCTTCCAGCTTTGGTCCATTTATGGTCATCAGTAAATAAAGCAATGTTCTTAAAGCTGTGTTTTCATTTATTTTTTCTGCCAGCTAGTGCCAGGCAGCATAATGGAGCCTCTCAACATTGCTCCCCTATGGAAATCATTTGAATCAACACTGTATATTTTTTCTTCAGCATAAAATGTTCCTTCTATGTTTCATAGTCCTTTTACTTCATGAGCAAAACAGATTCATAGTAAACAAGGAGAGGGATCTTGTGATCATTACTATCATCTACTTGGATTTTTTTTATGTTTCTGTTTAAATAAATGCTTTTGTTAATGAGGGAAGGAGAGAGAAAGTCTGGTTCTACAGCTGCTGGTCCTCAGCTCATCCTCAGAAGAAAACTAAGTCTCCAGACAAATACTACAGGTGCTGAAATTCTGAAATGAAATGTGCTTCAGTTTGGTGCTTACAACTTGATCATATTCATGATTTGATTATATTCATTTTTCTAATAGCAAAAGATTGTTGGTTTTTTTTCTGTGTCATTTTTCTTCTCGTTTTACAACTAGGTTGAGAAAATGAAGAAGAATACTTCCGCCCCTTCCCCACAATCTTTTCTTTCCAGTTCTTTCAGGAAACATTACATTTTCCATCTATAAGCATGATTTTTTTAAAAAAAATCTTGACAGTTGTAACCAAAAAACCACCCAACAACGGCAAAAATGAAAACAACAAAAGCCCCTCAACGTTCTTACGGAAAAAGTGTTGGGCTGTGGAAGAGAAATCATATAGCTCATGTCCTGCCTTTCATGTTGACTTTTACAAGTCACTTCAAGCAAATGATCTCTCTGGTTCTGTATCTGTATGGGCTCAGCAAATATCCTTTATTATATAGATTCACAGCAACTAATATTCTTATCCCTGCTGCTCTGTTCTGTTACAGTTTAGATAAAACTATCATTATAAGGATTTACTAGTGTTTAATACAAAATCAATTTTATATACAAGTTGCATTTATTCCAAGAAAACAAATGGAAGCAAAAAATATCTAAAATTTTCAGCTTATCTGGACAAAGACTTCTATTAGCTGTTTCCTTGGTAACTTTTTTTGCAAGAAACCTTTAAAGATAATTTTGTGTTTGGGAGCAGACAATCTTGAAATAAGACAAAGGCTATTGAGAATCTTTATACAAAAGCACAATGTATCCCAAGAATTCATTCATGATGTGGCTTTTATGTCTGAATCTCTGAGGAAAAAAGATATACTGCAAAGAAAGGCACAGTATGAGAGCAAAGATAGTCAGATGAATTAACACACAAAGACAGCAGCATCAAAACAGCTGAGTTCTGTTTGGGGTTTGTTTCTGTTGTGGATTGTTTTGGGTTTTTTTTCTGAGACACTTTACTAAACTCAATAGCATCTTCTCCAGTTGGGAGAAGCCAGGACAAGAGGGACCATTTTGACTTCCTTTACAACAGTATTCCCTAAGTAGATTAGATGTGTCATGAGAGATGATAAAAGATAATTTGTAGAAGGAAACAACACAATTAATAACCATGTATAGCAAGCAGAAGCAATCAATAAATATTTCTGTTCCATAATTGGAAACAAGAAAGAATAATGTACTTGAACAACGTAAAGATGATGAAGTACGTTTCAGTCCACAGATCATCAGCTAAGGATAAACAGTCAGGACTTTTCATGGCCTAGATGACTTAAACATCACTGTCTAAACTGTTGATGAACATTTTGACAAATGCTGAGGAAAACTCAGAAGTTTAGAAGAGTTACAACTACCTGTAAAACCTGTAAGTGTTCGAAAGGGATAGGATATCTGGTTAACAACATTTCTGTTTCCCCAGGCCAAAGGGCGTATAATAGAATTTGATTAATGAAGATTAAAGGCTTGGAATTTAGGTAATATTAGTGCACTTGATGGTTGTTAAAAAAAAAAGTAGTAACATTTTCTTGGAGATTAGAATTTTGGATGCCAAAAATACCTGAATTATTCAAGTCATTATTAATTGTTACATTACTTAAACTTTTTTAAGAATTTAGAACCTTGTGACATTCTAATTAAAATTATAGCACTATGCATTATCAAGAAGGAGCTGATGAATGGTATAACTGACAAACATTAAGGAGTTGTTATTCATAGAGACTATTGATTTCTTCTAGTGGAAAAATTTACCAAATGTACCTGGTATCAAGATTTTTATCCATGATCTGGTAGTAAATATATGATTACTGTCAATAAAATTAGTTATTACTGCAAAGACTAGAGGAATAGGGAAAGATGATGAAGCAGAGTAGTCAAACGCAAAGACTAAGACCTCCTGGTGAAATGGTTTATTTCATCATATTCATATGCATAAATGCAAAGTTTTATCCACATAAGTATCATGAATGGAGATCACTTCTACAACATAGGAGTAGTACTCTAAAACATGATGTTATTTAAAAAGTTTAAGGATCATACTAGAGCAATAAACACTGGATGCTCTAGTAGTTTTCTACATTGAGAAACATACCAAGTCTTGTATGAGGCAGAAGTTAAAATAAAAAATATATCCTTCCATATTAGCTATGAGAAAGATATTATCATACTACTTACAGTTCAAGAGTCTACGGTTTCAAAGGAATATTACAAAATTGGAAAAGAAACCTATTATGGCTATTCAAGATCTGGGGAATATGAATTGCAATGAATCATACTGGGTGTTTTGGCCTTTTTTAGTCTAATAGAAAAGGCCCACTGAGAGGTCTGAGCACTAAAGCTCATTCAAATGGGAAAGATAATGTTTTAATACAGTGATTAATCAGAAATTAAATGTGAATGCACTTGAGAAATCAATAAAATTGTGCTGGATTCTTCTTTCTCAATTTCTTTGTATCAGAGGTCTTCCAAAATGATGTGTTTTGGCCACAGACAAGTTGTTAACACGAAAAAGAATAATGTGATGAATCATCAGTATCTGTGATACAAAAAGGTTCAGACTAGAGGAGGATATAGTGGTGCTTGCTGCGGAAAGAGATGGTTATGGGAAGGGGAAGCCTAGCATTGCTGAAAGCCAACATCTTTCTATCAGATATTTGTTGTTTAGTTTTATTATCTCTACTCTGACTAGCAAGGTAATAATTTCCAGTGGCCTATCATTCAGCATTAACAAGGGATTTCCATATCAATATGTATAGTATCATCCCTATAATAAAAGTTACATTTACAGAGAGTGTATATTACACGTTCTTCCCTCCCTACTTGATTCCATCAAGATGAGAGGTGTTGGTAGCAGAACATAATAGCTATAGTAATAGATGATTTTCTCTGTAGAGATATTGGGTTAAATCCCTGCTATATCAGCCAGCAGAGCAGCTACCACAACAGCAACTCCTATGCTGGTAACCAGACAACTTTCTTTACAGCACTCTTGAGTGTATATTTTATGTACTACTGCTAAAAATATCAACTTAATTCCTTCTTTAGTAACCTCATCCAGAGATCATGCATCAAATTACACAATGTATTTCATAAATAATTATCTTACAAGGAAATTTAGCTTGGTGTAAAAATAAAATGTCAACCTCATTTTTCTTCGGTAGAAATGTCTTTATGCCAAGACAAAATGAATCCTTCACCATACGGCCGTAAATGAAACAGAAAATATGTGGTCTAATGGTGCTATGTTAGCAAACTATTCTGATTGATTTATTTTTGCTAGAAATTACACAGCTAGAGCATATCTAAGCTTAAACTGCTGACAGCTCTGCCTAACCTCCTGTTTTAAACACCAGGCAATGAACATGAAGAATTTGTCATACTGTCGCAGCTGATGAATTAGGGCTTTATATTTCTAATACTGCCTGAAAATGATGAAGCTTTAAAAAAATTATCTTAATTCTAAAATAAATGTAAATATTTGTTCGAGACTTGTAATTAACTCTAAATATTGATGTGCTAAATAACAAAGGCTAAGAACTTTCTTTTTCTTTTTCCCTTTTCCTGAATACACGAGCATATACATAGAAGTTTGATACTTCAGGTTTTCATGCTATTCTTGTTTCATAGCTGCTTGGATTTATTTTTTCTGACAAGCCCCACCACAAGGGATTGAAAAGCAGAACATACTGCAAAATTGAAAACAACAGAAAAAAAGAAAAGTAGAGGGAAAGAGCAGTGAAATCACTAACCAGAATTTTTTGTTTCAAATCACTAAGACAAAATTTAAGAGAGAGGTGGCCTCCAGCACTTGTACTACAGATTGTCTTTTTCAAGTGTTCCTTAGGAAAGCAGAAAGGAAAATCTATGCATTTTCATGTGAGCATCTACTGTTCGTAGATGAAAAATTGCTCTTTTAAAAAACAAATGAAATATTAACAAGTTCCATTAGAGCAAAAACAATTTCAGAATTTAATAGATGGTGCAATTTTATGCTATACTATGAGATAAGATTAAAGTCATTGGGAAGGTGAACATTATTCTGCACCTGGTTATTCCATGTTTGTGAGGAACATGTTTGTGTGGGGACAGTGTGGTATATCACTACCTCAACACCTCATCTGAGCAGTTTTGTCTGCTATAGAATTGTCTTTATGATTGCGGTCTACAGAGCATAGATACCCATTGAGCTGGAAGGGTAATTAGTCAATGATGTAAATGCTTAGGCAGTGCCCCAGCTTCATTACAAAACAGCTCTTAGGAAAAGTGTTGCAAATGTGGATTATGGTAAAAGTCAACTCTTTTCTGAATATGGCCCTAATCCAATACCTAGTCAGGTTGGTAGCAGTCCCCATGGTCTTTGATCAAACATTTAAACTCCTGCCAGTTTTTGTTACACAGAGGTTATGTTGCCCATGTTTTCCATTGTAGGCTTCGCTTACAAAAATTGCTTGCAATTTGTTTGAAAAATTAGAAAACTCTTAAAGGACTCCTACTGGAAAGGTTAAATCATATATTCCAATGTACCTTTCATTGATAAAGTTATTTGTGGTGAAAATGAATGGAAAAACACCTGTTGGAAAATGTTTTCTAATTCTAATGGCTGGAAAATCTATGGCCCCATTAAGAATTGATCACCTTCCTGATAATTCCCTTTGCGATATCCAAACAATTATGTAATGTGACAACACACTCCCTCTTATCAGCTAAGGTGTATAATTCATTATTCAAAGCAACCTGTTTCAGACATCTGGGAAAATGTTGTCACTGTAGACAAAGCAGCAGCAGGAAAACGATATTTTGAAGAACACAATGATATTAGCTATGAAAATGATCATAGAATCAAATGAGAAGAACAAGGGTCAGTGTTGTAGTTGTGTATTTTCGATATTTAGCCACATTGAAGCACTCAGGTTCAGAAGAGCCTCTGAAGGATTTCAGTCCAATGACCTGCTCAAAGCAAGGATAATTGCAAAGTTAGCTCAGATGATTTTTCAGTCTTACTCAACTGAGTTGGCATTGTGCTCTACTGTCATATCCTGGGGACTATCACACACATCAAGTTAGCTAGTTAGATTTGGAATCGTTGACCACCATTTTTGAGCCAGTTTGCTTTCCATACATTTTCTGGTCAATCTGTTCAGCCTTCATTTCCTCAATTTGATTATTAGGAGTTTATTGGATGCTGCATTTAAAGTTCTGCTTAATTTGAGGTGAACAGCATCTAATAATCTGCCCTCATTCACAGTCAGACATTTCTTTAGAGAAGGCACTCAGGTTGATTAAACCTGAGTAATATTTGTAAATCTATGATAGCAGTTCACAATCACCTTCATGTCTTTCACATGAATTTCATGAATCATTTTCCTTTCAGTGTACTGATAACGGGCCTTTTTTGATTCTTTTATTTCTCTCTCCTAGGCTTTCATTGTAGTCCAATATTTGACAAACTCAGAATGAGAAAAATAAAATATTCCACACTATCACTTCAGACATTGTAAATAATTTTTCTAGGGTTTGCCCTCAACATATAACTTTTAATACATTCATGTAGGACAGAGTATGGCTATATATAAACCAGAATGATCTATTAGTCACTGCAACTCCTTAATTTGGAGTTTGAATTGATTAAACTATAAAGAAACAATTGATAATTAGTTATCTAGCTTTAAATGTGTTTTAAATATACTTAAATTCTCTGTATTATTTTTGTCTCTTGACCATGAAACATTTAGGTTATCCTTTTTTTTTTTTCCATTTTTACTGAGACTTGCCAAGATATCAGGAGCAATTCAGATTTTTAATCTATATTTTTCAGGCTGGAACATCAAAAGTTTAACACCAAGATCCAATGTCACTGTTCAGAAAGCAGTCTGAATTTCAGACATTCAGTAACTCACTTCTGAAAATGTTGTCTTTAACTTGTTGATGTCTCAGTAGGTTAATTACCCCACGATCCAGTAGGAAGCTGTCTGAAACTAGCAGTGGTTTTCATATAGCCTACTGAACAGTGAGCAGAGATTAGTTACATCTTTACATCATGAACAACCTTGGCCAGACATTTTATGTGTAACTTAGTAGTGAAAGGTGTTCCCTGTGCCTTTAGCAAAATTCAAGAAATTACAAGGATGTCATTCAGTGCAAGAGAGAGGAACACTATAAAAGGCAGTATTTAGAAAGTGAGAAGTGGCAGTACTCACTTACAAAGTATTTGTATAGCAACTCTTGAAGACAAAAGGAGTAGAAGCATTCATTAGTTTTTTCAAATGCATCAGTGTGTTGCACATTCTAATTGAAACCTGTGGAGCAGAAAGCTTATCTTGCACTAATGTTTGTGGATACAATTATGGAAATCCTTTGAGCATAATTAAATTACACAGTGTCTGGATATGGAAGTCATTTTGCCACTTTTGTCTGCAGAAGAGAGTGACAATGCGTGAGATGACACCTTCTTGATTAATCTGTTGAAGAGGGATGGAACGTGTAAAAGTTTGCAAATCAGTAAATTTTTCCAGTGGTAAATACTATTCATAAAGGAGTCGCTTTTGTGTGTTCTATCAGACAAATTCGAACACATATAATGTGAGGCCATCCTTGAAATATCACTCAGAAGGAACTGTCAATGTAAAACATGTCCTGCAACAGAAGAAACAGCATGTCTTCATATTCATCAGAATTTGAAGAGCTCTTAGTCAATCATTCATTGCTAGTTCCAGGTATTTTAGTACTTTTTACATAGATTAGTTTTGGATTTTGGTACAGTTATTTGTTTGAGACACTAATTTATTCACTGCAACAAATATGTAGGTTGATTTTGTTCTTATTCATCTCAAAGAGGCTGTTGATTTTTTTGGTAGGCAAAATCTTTTATAATTTATTATCTGTTGTGAACACCTGGGCAGGTGTCCAAAGGTCCAGATATTATTGTTAGTAAACAAATCTTGAAAACAGAGGAAGAAAGTTTTCTGCACAGATAAATGACAATTGCAAAGAAACCAGGTCTATTCACAATATGAAAATTTAAATACCTAAATGTTTAAAGGATTCTGGTTTTACGAAAGATCATACTACTCCAGCAGGTTTTCCTACAATCTTCAAGCTCCTAAAAGTCACCAAAAGCCTTCAGACCAAATTCTGGTTTTCCATAGAGCAAATATTTTCTAGATGCTTACCCATTAGTAGGCTGTAATCAATTTGAACATCTCAATAACCCAGGGCTAGATTTTACCCAGAAAGCGCTGCAATCACCCTGACAATTCTCAGTTGACAGTAAACGCATTTGCTTCTCATTTCAAAAGAGAATCACCAATGTTTTAAAGACTCTGAATGAAAGCATATATTCTATATCTATTAGTAAACAGTTCAGATGGTTAAGTATGCTCCGGCTAAAAAATTGCATCTCATTTCCAGTTTGAAGTTTTGGCTCTCTGCCACCGGGTCTTGTTATTATAGATGAAAGAGCCCTCTGATATCAGGCACTGCTCCCTGCATAGGTGGATGGTTTCCCATGTTGTCCACATTAATCTGATTCATTGCTGCTAAAGCATTATCTTTTTTCAGTTTTCCTAACTGTCATTTTTCAAAATACATGCTCGTTTCAATATGCTGGCTGTTTTTGTAGCTGAGATGCCATGAAGTAGCAGGAGAGGACTTGAAAGAGATCTTCATCTGGATGAATTATTAGTAATGGAAAAAATGTGTATCTACATCTTTCAAAGATGCCTTATACTTTGGGATATAACTTTTTGGCAACTTTCAGCACAAAGCACTCATTTTGCTCTAATAAATGACCAAAGCACTTAGAGATATATTCCTCTATGCTTGACTCCTAAAACAGAAAATGAAACTCCTGAAGTAGGCACCTTGGCTCAATGTTTTCTGGCCTAATTTCCAGCAACGTCCCCATGAGTTCTGCCAGCTACAAGCCTTGTAGTGCAGATCAGGCCAATAGGAAACTCAGCTTAGACAGATAGCTCAGGGCTGATTGATGAAATGGAATGATGGATTCAATGCCCAGCATCCAGAATCCTCACTGTGAAGGAATCTACAGAAATTCTTTCCAAGAACTCAGAAGAGATTGGGAAAGAACCACTATTTTCTCTTTTCTCCAAAATGCCCCAGTGGTTTTATACATTTGCCTAGCAAGTGAGAAAAGAATAAGCTATTAAATTCACACATCCTACTTCCAGCAGATTCTGTGAGCACCCAGATGTGCGCACAGGGATGAGGTCTTTTTTGTCAAAGGTGTGCAACTTCTTCCAATAATAGCCCTTACATATCTCTCAGGTTCAAATTCATCCTCTTTTCCTAAAAATCCACAAAATTTTAATGTACCAGGAAACTGAAGTCACGTTTATCTCCCTTTTCTTTGTTCTTTTTTCCTTAATGTGACTATGTGAGCCATGACAAGTATTGTTTTTTTCTTAACATAAGAAGACTTTGTTGGCTTATTCAGGACAGTTTCCTAACAACTTAAAAAGCAAAATAAAAGAAAATATTTCTGTTGTACATGTATTCAAATTGATTAAATATGTACCATGTCCTTATTTTTGTGGTACCCCTTCATAAGGAAAAGCTTGGTTTATAGAATAATGGAGAGAAGATTGAAAAAGGATGGTGCATCAGAAGCTGCAGTTCCAAGCTGTTTGGAAAGGGGAGAAAGATTTGTCTGGTTGGTTACCCTGAAATTTTTCAAGGAGCTTTTTTCATATGTAAAGGCAAATAAAAGCTCAATTTAAATGCACTACTGCTTAGTTGAACTTTGATTGCATGTTACAAAATACAGAGGCTTCCCTAGGGGCTGCAGTGTGTCTTTGCTTCTTACATTGGAATATAGGAAAATTGTTATTTACATTTGAAAGACAACACTGAAGAATCAAATGGTGCCTCGTTAGCTCCACCCATTTCAACTTCTTTCCAGATTCTTTCCTTTCCTTCATCCCTGCCACTGACCACACTGACCCTTCTAACTGTAAGAGGATTAAGACGGGGAATGTGCCTCAGATGACATATCTGTACCTCATCTAGAGATGGTGGACAATGAGATACTACAGAGAAGACTAAAATCTGGGTTTGCAACTTGTACCTCCACAATGACCACAAGGGGATGCATAAAGGGAAAAAAACCAAACCAAAACAACAAAAAAATCCCAGATCACAAAATTTGAATGCCCTCCAACATTTGATGATTATTTTGTACACACATATCTTGACAGATTTTGAAGTTGCTCACTGAGGCAGTAAGAAACAGAGAACTGTACAAGCTAAATAACTGAAAGAGTTAAGAATGAAAAAAGAGACCCTGGTTGGCTGGCAAGATGCTAAGACTCGTAAAAAATTGGAATGCTGTCCTCTAAGTCATCTTGAAAACATGTGATAATGACCAGAGAACTTCGTTCCTCTTTAGGGATGAAAACAAGCAGCAGCATTATCAGGATAACGCAGCATTCAGAGCCTGGCCTCAGACAGCATCATGTGAACTGACAGCCTTTTTGAGGATTTTTGACAATTTGGCTCTAGCTGCAGTTGCATCGCACATCCATATATGGCTCTGAACACCAATAAGAAGCATTTAGCAGAATCAAATATTTGATCTAATGTCCTGAACGAGTAACCATAGGACCATCCTTCTTCACAAGCTGACACATTTTAATAATAAAAGAGACACTGAAGATTGGACACCTTAGTTCAAAGTCTGCATCCATTATCCTGTTGACACAAAGAAGGGAAGAAAAATATCAGAGCAAAATAAAAGAAAAATTTCAAACCTGCTTGCTAAAATAAACAGGTGGCAAATTATTAGTGAACAGTTGTTTTCCAATAAAGTGATTGAGGGACACAGAAAAAATAAGAACAAGTAAATATGGATGTCATTCCTGAATAGAAATGAATAGAGATCCTATTATATTGTTGCTTATGCACAGCTTGGAAACTTCACTAAAAAAACAGCAGGGAATTTAAATACACCACATGCATGCAGAACGTCCTTGGATTGTTTATGACACTACATGCATGAAATACCCTAAGGTTGCTATAAAATACTTACTATTTACTAGATCAAGATGTTCGACTTTGCTCTGCTTTCTGTAATAGTTCCTTCCATTAGAAAAAATGCTGGAGTGCTAGAGCAGCATATCCTAATCTTTTTCAGATTGCTAATATGTTTGCAAGCTACAGTTACAGTTCCCAAGTACCTGGAGATTTTGCCCATCTCAGGACTTTTCCCGTAACAGCTTGGATCAGACAAGGGTCCATAACCATTAGTTTTGAAACATTTATGTAGATGGTGGAAACCTATTAACATTCTGCGCAAACAATAGATGATGCAGCCAAGAACTGCTTCATAAGCTCCTTATTTAGGAGACCTCATACATTTAAATTTTAAAAGTTATGCTTAGACACTTGGATCTCACCCTTTCCAGCTCGTAATTCTGAGAAAGATAAAAACTAAATAATACATAAGCCAAATACCCAAACACATTTATTTCATGATATGACATACTAAAATTTAAAAGCCATGGTATGCCTATGATCCAGCAAAGAGATTAACATATTTCTGGCGCCATCCTGAAGCTGCACTCCAGATTGACACTCAAAACAGGAAGCAATAAAAATCAGTCACCCTTTCTGAGAAGGCTGAGCTCAGGTACTTGTACAGAGAACATGATGCATGCAGTCAGTAGACTTCCTTATTCAACCCGAAAAAGTATTCTTTGCATGTGATGTAAAAAGACACTTTTTATTGAAAAAACGGTGTAACAGGATGAGTCTATGTCTTCCCTTAAGTACTTCTTTCCAGATCCCAGTTCAAATATAAGAAGTTAGAAAGTCCAGGTGATGTAATAGCTCTGTTTAAATGTTAAACATCCAAAAAAAAAAAAAAGAGGAAGCTAGAAAGCTGGTGTGTCCACCTTCTAAACCACAGGTGATTCTGCCTGACATGTGGATCCTTAGGTAGAGCAAAGAATATATACCAAAATTTCAACTTCGTTTACTCCTCCATTTCCATGGCATGCCACAGATTTAAAATGCCTTCATTCTGCTATGACATTCAGCCACAACCGAAGCTCAATGGGTTCTCTGGTAATTGCAGGGCAAAACATAACACTGAGTAAACTCACAGACTTTCACTAGGACAAAAGAAAGTTTTCTTGGTTTTGTTTTTTTTGTTTTGAAAGATTTTCAACCTTGACTATTTGAACCGGGGAAAATTGTTTAAAAAGACCTAGTAGGAAAGTCAAAACAATGACAAAATTTGAACTCTTTGACAGAAGACAGGATGTTTTTGATTAAGGGATAAACAATTGGAGGATTATTTCCTTTCCTGAGGCTACATCTACAATCAAAAAAGGATACCAACTCTTGCAAAACCCTAAGAATAGAAAACAGAGGCACTTTTAGTGAGTAGACTAGGAGGGAAGAAGTTCCTCAGGGCATATCACTAAAATCTTCAGGGACATAAAGTCTGCAGCAAGCAGGGTGTCCAGAGTAGCTCAGTCCCAAGGATAAATGATATCGGGAGGGAGCTGGAAGGGAGTGCTCAAGAGACCTAATGTAGCGTGTGCCTGTCCCTCTTCTGTTAAACCATGCCCTACTGTGCTGCTTTGGCAAGTCATGTTTTCTTTTACAGGACTAACTCCTCTGACATCATAACTCTATATGGGTACTCATGGGGCCCACTGGACCTTCTGCAGTTCTCAGTGGCCATGAAGCCGCCCGAAGGCTCAGTCACTGAAGGGCTGTGTTGGAGGGTCTCACCTAAGAGTGGCCAGACCTTGAGATTTTTACCTCTACATACGTGTTCAGTGGTTTCAATAGCTTAACTGCCCATGGGAGCAGAGCTCATGGGCAATTTTACTCCAAAAGAAGTAAATGAGCAGGGTCCTTTTTTTCTTGGGATATTAAATATTCTCTCAGACTAAACAATACATTTGATGAACTTCCACTGACTGATACTTAGCTCTGGGAAAGGACAGACTAATTTTGCCAAAATTGCTTCTGGATTAGGATGTTGCACACCCCATTGCTAGGGACATGGCCTACTGCAGAAAACATTAAAGCTTAATCATATTGGTGGCTGGAATATTATTTGTGAAATAAAATTGCCTTATTAGGATACTTAGCCTTCTTAGAACTTTAGAGAATCATTAAACAAAGTAATTCTTTATTACCTCAGTGAAAAGGAATTAATGAAAAAGCAAAATTATCAGAAAGGTCTAAAAACAAACGATTATGAGTTAATAATGTTTCAGGAATTAAAATATACAACCCTGCTAACAATCAAAAGAAATAGCTATGCAGGATCAACATATCATGCAGAGCCTCCCACAATGATTTATTCATTAAAGATGAGGAAAATTATTTTCCATTACTCCAAAGACTAACCTCACAGTGAAAAATAAATTGGCATTTATAGCTATTCATGTCTAGCAAGGAACAAGAAAAATATCTGTGACTTGCAATCCAAAAAGATTTATTTTTATTAAAAATAATTTGAAAAGAACAGTAGATCAATTTACACTCTTAAATGCCCTTTCCTTACATTTTACACAATTATGCAGCTGTGTGATAGCAAAATGATAATCTAATAATTTAGAATGATCTAGAATACTCTAATAAGTAACCTTTAAATTACTTCAGTGTTTAGGAATGCCTATTCTCAACTGAATGTCAATTTGCTTTCCCTATTTGACTGAAAGGTCCTAGTAGATAAGTTTGGGTTTAAATATTCATTTTTGGCAATGTCTGGTAGCCTCAGATAACTGATACAGCTGAAGGTAAAGGCATGACCATTTTTCCTTCAGAAACTCTTGAAAATTCTGGAAAGAATCACTGCACAGTCTGACATATGGGAAACCCATGAGGCTAAGATATTATGGATCTTTTAAGAATGGAATGATACAGAACATCCTTCAGGCAGTGTGATGAAGGACACCAAATAAATCTCTTTGGGTATCCTACATCACCTGATTTCAGCTACTTTTAGCATTGTTTGAGATGGGAAAGTCTGACAAGTGCAGCATCAGACTTAAAAAAAAGCAGAACTCTTCCATGTTCTGACTGGCTGGTAAGCAGGTATTTTGGGACAATTAATTTTGGGCAATGGAATCCCACCTCTAAATCTTTAGGTATGAGTTAATTATCTAAGCTCCTGTTACATATGGAGTATCTCTAATCAGAACTATCCACAGAGCCTGACCTCTAATTGGATCTTTGATCTCCAGCTGCCACTTCTGTAGGATATGGTTGCTTACAGTTCTTATGTTGCATGTGTCAACTCAATGTGAGCAAGCCTTCAGGAGATGATGAATCTCTTTATGTAAATAAAGGAAGGATTCATATGATATGTAGTTTTCCACCTGCTTCACAGTGTGTTTTTGCATGTGGACTTGTGTGTGTGAAAGCAAATATGCAGAGATTCTAGAAAATACCTGTTTTTCACTCTCTTTTGAGAACAAAGCTCTTTAATTTCTTCTGAACAGTCAGTTTTCTGCTATTTGGGTCTCACAGTATATTAGTACATAGTAATCGTTTTATTTAAAAATTAGAGGGTAGATAAACTACTTTGGTTAAAACAACATCAAGGAGTGCTTTATAGTCAGGATTTATGGCTCTCAAGTTCTGAATCTCATTGAAAAGAAAATGTAAAAAGGCTGAATCTTATTATTCCACTGTAATTTACTCTAATTACTGATGGAAGGGAGAAATCTCTCCTTCTAAAGAGATTTTCTTCAGAAACGCTGTGATTGTTCTTCATATCAAGTTTTAAATTTGGAAAATCAAGAAGAGAGGTGATTTTAGAAGCTTTCTTTTTGAAGCAGTTCTCTTGTATGTGCAGAAAAGAATCAGAGTGTTTTTCCAGAAGTTTGTCTGACTCATAAAACCAAAAGCTCTGAATGATGATGCTGATGTTGATCTTTCAATATTAACGCCCTTCCCAAGCTCAGCTTCAACTTAAATGAAATTTGGAAATTGCAATTTTCACCTTTCTTTTACTTTGGTTGATCAACTTCATGACTGGGTTACTAAGTTGCAACTAACAAGTCATAAAAATTTCTGTGGGTAAAATTTTGCCAACTATGAGAGATATAAAGGAAGCATGAGAAGAGAAATAGACTTTAGAAGCTGTCTTCACAACAATCTTGCAAGGCAGCCAAAAAAAATCCCTGTTATACAGATAAAAGACAAAGGTGCATAAGTTCTCTCTTCTGTCAACATCTAAGCTAGTTATGTAGGGCATGACTCAGATGCCTAAATGCTGGCATGTGGTATCATTTGACATGGCCTCATCTATCCCTTTTGTTTCTAGCTGTATTTCCAGAAAAACAAAACTTTCCTGTAGTTTCTGTGTTCTATGTCAGTCCTACACAGATGCCTCGGATCCTTCAGTGTTCGTACCATGTCTCTAGACACACCTGTGTAGACAATGGAATCAAACTTCTAATTCTCATTTGCAGTCAAAGGAAAGCAGTAAATAACTCCAGGATGCAGTTCATGGCCTTGTGGGGACATCTAAATTGTTCTGATGCATTACAGACATACCAATTTCTTTCCTCATTATAATGGGAATTTTCATCTTCCATGTTCAAGCTTCCCATGTTCCCATATACACTAACTTTGTCCATCCCCTGTGTCCTAACCCAGATTACAATTGCATTTTTACTCCATTTGGGCATGAGACCTGGTCATGTACTACGTTTTTTAAGCATCTCAAGGAATTGACACTAGATGAAAGCATCTGTGTTTTCTGAAGGGTCTCATTGCTGAGCGTAAAGAATGTACTGAGAGCTTGACATCAAATGAATCTATTATAAAGAAGAGATTTGCTCATAATTGCATTACGTCTGTGGTAGCTGCAGAAATTAAATCCAAATCTTTTCAATTCTGTGCCTTTATCTCATGTTCACACAAATTATTTTTTTTTCAATTTTGACCTTATCAAGGTCAAAATTTCTCTCTCCTTCATTATCCCGTGTTTCTAAACTAACTCATGTTCCTTTGGAATGAAACACATGAAAGAGTTTTATTGATTATTTTCTTAATAGAGACTACTTCAATAGCAGAATATCACATCAAACATTCCTAACACTGAGTAGGATGTGAAAAAAAAAATTAATAATGGACAACATGCTCTTTTATCAAAAGAGTGGAGTATCATCTTAAGTAGATTAATTTTAATCTTTAAATTCTGTTAACTGTGAAGCAGTTAATTTAGAATTTGATATGGGTGAAATTATGAGAGGTTTTGAAAGAAACAACCAATAATTTTAATTTTAATGTTCTCTGGTGAAACTAAAAATGACACACAGTAATTTTGTTTCATCAACACCAAATATTTTTTGATTCATGATGGAGTTCCATTTATAGATTTTTTAAAAAAGGGAAACAAATGAATGTTCAAAAATATCCTTTTTGAATTAAAAATATTCTTTTTGAAAATATCATAATGAATTATTTAGACTTCTGCTTCTCTTTTTCTGTCTCTTTTCATTATAAACAATTCAGAAAAAAAGAGAAATAAAAAAAATTAGTGTAATTAAATCATCACTTCCCAAACACTGACACACAAGTCTTTTGATAGAAAGGTTTACTGAGTTTAACTTTGATCACCTGTAGCTCTCAGAGAAAAAAAACAACGGACTGTGATCTCAGTTTCTCAAGCTTATCACTTGCTTTTTATTGTTGCTCGCTTTCTAGAAGATCTTCATTTTAGTAGTGCATGTCATGTCTTTGTGGGAATGTCTCTGTAAGTGAAAAGGTTGAATGGTTTGGAACAGTTTTGCATGGATCCCTTACATCCCTTACATTCGCTGGGTATCACAAGTTTAGAATAAGAAGTGTCCACACCCCAGTCAGATATGGGTTTTATGGTTTACTGCATGATGTTGTTTTTAGAGCAGAGTTGTCACTTCTACATATATGAAAGCTTCTCAGGTACATTAATAGTGTTTCCTCTGGGACTAACTTGCTTTAATAGGTGTGTAAACTGTCATATAACTACATAGATTTATGCATTGTGGATGAAAAATAGCACTTACTAATGCATATCACTCTCCTATTTCATGCTTTGGACAAGAGTCTGTCTGTATGATTTACTGATCAAGAGTCACAGTGTTGCTTTACGTACAGAAATGCAAAGGAGGACTGAGGGTCTGCAGGAATAGAAACCAGCTGCAGCTTCAGGGCTGTCACTGCAATAACAAAGGGAAGTCTTAGCAGTAGAGCTGATCAGTTCATTGAAGATTTTCATGTAAGATTCACTGTAATTAATTCTTCACTGGAGGCCTATTCTGAGATGGCACCATCCTGGAATTCATGTGAGAGTTTTTGGGAGTTTATGCCTTGCATCCAGTCTAAAAATGTTGTGAAAGATGGTTGCTTGGGAAGCAAATTTATGGAAATGTCAATATTAAAATTCAGCTCCATTTATACACATGTATAGTAACAGGAGAACACAAAATCACCTTGGTCTTAACAATAAAACTAAACCATCAGGAGAAATTGTCCTGCAAAGAATACGAGAGATGCAAAGCAGAATGCCTCGACTGGTAAGATAGACAGCTACAATGAATGAATATAGAGTAGTCAACCCCTCACGCAGCGTCGTATGTTTTGAGAATTATCCCCCACCAAGATATTTAGAGTGAGGAAATCTTCAGCTAAATCTTGATCAGCTTGAATATTCACCAAATTTACCAAAATCTACGTATTGATTATAAGATGCGTGCATTATTTGTGGGCAAAACCCCAAACAAACCAAAAGTAATGAACCACAATTAATATCTGTGCTGTTAATTGCTGCTTTTGAAAAATACACAAAAATTTTCCTTTTTGCCAAGCAGAGGGGACAACAGTCTTTGCAAGCCACTGAACAACCAACCAAGGAAGGAACTGGCAGCAAAAATAAGGTGCCCTTAGAAAGAACTGTGATATTTCTAGTTGCAGTTTTTTGCAGAGGTTGTTATGATTGTCATTATAGAAAAACAAGTATTGCACACTTACGCTTATCTTTCTGTTTCTCTGCTGTGCATAATAAATATTATAATCAGCAGCTACCTACCATAATAACAGTAATTACTGTGCAGCTTTGATACTGCAAAGATGGACAAGAGTATCTGTGAACATCAAGGCTGTCCTAACCTTCTCACTGTAAACATAGCAGTGTGTTCCTATCCAAACACTGCAGAAAGAGACAACCCTTGTCCAACTGTGCTCCTATCAGATACACTAATTCAGGTCAGATCCCAAATAAACATAATGCACAAAAATGAGAGAATGCTGATGAGTCCTAAAGCCTTTGCAGACTGAGGTTACAATGAGGTATCAGTTCAAAAGCTAAAGATGAAGAAGATAAATTTTATTACCTAGTTAAAGTTAAAATGCATTTTAGTGTAAAATTTACAAGCCTGTGAGAATTCACGTATGTGTGGACCCATACACACAGAGAAGCAAAAATGCATGCATATGCAGACACAGATAAAACATTTTGCACTGCAGACATTTTGAATTTTCCACTTAAGATTATTAAGCCTGAATGAAAAATGGCAGAATAAATTCTTGTTTCTTGGTGTACTGCAATAACTTTATCTTTTCACTAAAGGCCTCCCTTCTCAAATTGTTTTGACACAGATAGGATTACTGCAAACTTGGTTAAGATGAAAACTACTCTTTTATTCCTTCACAGTGTTAGTTTATTCATATATGAAAAGGCAGTGCTAATTCTGTAGGTAAATATGAATCTGCTGGCTACAGTGTAGCTTCAGAAGATCAGCATCCTGACAGAAGAGCCAGTAAAGCCTTGATGTTAATCTTTATTTCTATAAACAGCTGCTAAGTATAAACACACTCTGTCAGCTATACAGCTCTAATCTAAAGCTGTTTATTACCACACCAAATACAAAGCGGACTAGAAAGAGTTTGAAAACAAATATAAACTTCACAGGATATGTCACTGTTTGGTGACATTATGTTGGTCAGCTGCTATTTGTACAAAGAGATAGCACATGATTTTTTTTTTTAAAGAGGAATCTTTAAAAAAATGCATAGGGGTAATTGCAATAGGAGTGTTCAGACATTGCAGGGTCATACAATGTAGAAGAGATGGGATAAACAGTTCAAATTTTGTCAGCAAACAATGTTAGGACTATCAGTAAAGCAGTAGAACTCTTCTAGTATAATTCTGTCTTCAAAGATTAAATACTGCTACTGCATGGGCTGGCTCTGGTAGAAATATCCCAGGATGACTTCTGTGAGACTGGGCTATAATTTAAAATACTTTTTTTGAAAAGGTTTGAAAACTTTTGGAGAAGTTTTAATACTTCTCTAAGCTGGTGTTTCGTCTCACTTCCAGCATCTGACCATGGAAAAAGCTGCAGTGTTGTTACGTTACTAGAAACTTCCCTTAACAACTGGTTGACCGCACTTATGTTGTACTGATTTTAACTCCAGTATCTGATCTAATATAAATGTGGAATAACTGTAGCCAAATACAAATGGAATATTAATGAACCTTTCATAATTTTAATAAAGACATGCAAGTTTGTCTTATGTTCTTTGCAGAATTTTGAAATAATTTGAAAGAAAAAAAATAGATTTCATTTCCTTGCCTTGTTGTGTAGTTGTCCAGTTATGCAGTTTGGACATTTTCCCATTCAGGCATGAGATCTGGATAGACTAGAGAGCTGGGCAATTGCGAACCATATCAAATTTAACAAGAGGAAGTGCTGGATTCTTCACTGAGACAAGGTAATCCTGGTTATACATACAAATAGAGGGAAGAGAGGTAGGAGAGCAGCCCTGCAGAAAGCAAGCGGGGGCGTTTGGGTGGATGGCAAGTTGAAAATGAGTCAACAGTGGGCCCTGGCAGCCAGAAGAGCCAATCGTGTCCTGGGGTGCATCAAGCACAGCATAGCTAGCCAGTTCAGGGAGGTGATTGTCTTGCAGCCCCACTCGAGTACTGTGTGCAGTTTTGGATGCCTCAAAGTAAGAAGGACATCAAACTATTAGAACGTGTTCAGAGGAGGGGGATCAAGATGATGAAAAGCCTCAAGGGCAAGACTTATGAGAAGCGGTTGAGGTCACTTGTCTTGTTCAGCCTGGAGAAGACAAGGCTGAGGGATGACCTCATTGCAGCCCACACCGTTCTACATCGTCCTCAAACAGTGCAACAGAAGAGGAGCTGCTGGTCTCCTCTCTCTGGTCACCACCAACAGGACACAAGGAAACAGAATTGGGTTGCCCCAGGGAAGTTCAGATTGGACATTAGTAGAAGGTTCTTTACTGAGGGGGTTGTTTGTCACTGGAACAGGGTCTGGAAAGAAGTGATTACAGCACCAAGTATGTCAGAGTTCAAGGCATGTCTGGATGATACTTTTAGTCAAATGGTTTAGTTTTAGGTACTAAACCAGCCAGTTTGGCAGACAGTTGGACTTGATGATCCTTATGAGTCCCTTCCAATCAGAGATATTCTGATTCTATGATTCCAAATCAAATGCTATGTTCTTGTTGGGGAGGGTTACTATGTTTGTTCGTGCTTATGCACCTAGCTTGGTTGTCTTCAGCATCTGGTGAGGAGGAAGGTAAAGTTTATTTCAACTTCAGTACTAAAAGGAAACTGAGATACACCTTCAGAGCCTATTGGGCTGTTTTAATACCCGACTCCCTAAATTTTCAAAAGATAAATGTGTGCGTGCATGCTAAGTTCCCCATAGAACATGATCTTGGTCTCAGAGATTGTGTTTCACATTTTCTTCCTTGCTATTTATGTTCTTCTCTGAAAGTAAACGAATATTAAATTGAATCAGCAATTCAGGTCTGCTATATTTCATTGATCTATGACAGATCAGAGCTTGATGCTGAGCTAATGTGGCCTCAGGCATCAACCTTTACCACTAATATGGTTTTAAAATTCTCTACTCAAGTCTACTTATTATGAATGTAATCTCTTTTAGGAAAGCACCTAAATCTCCATTAATAATTCATTCAGATGCATGCAGTTTTCTCATTTAAAATGTCCAGGTCAACCCAGCTTTCTCTGATTATTTTAATAGTGCACATAGTTCTATCTTAACTAGTTTGCTTCCAGTCTCACTCTATTTCAGACGGTTTTTTTCTGACTTCCACTTATAATAGGCTGGGCTGATTTATTTCCTTATGCAACACTCTTTGTATTTTATAGCTATTTTTTTGCCATAGTAACACTTTATTATTTTTCTCTCCCAGCAACTCACTCTTTCAGCCACAAGTAAAAATTAGGAAAGTTTTCCGAAATTTCTTATGGTCTGGACCATCAAATTTTATCTAGGATTCTAGATCTCAGGTGACACCCCTTTCTTAACTCAGAAAGAATTAGATCTGGTCCTTGGTGCTCCTCCAACCATTGCAATCCATCAATACTAATAGAAAACAAAGTGTACTCAGCCTCCTGATGTCAGCAGATAGGGTTCAGAAACATTTTCATTTGTCATTTGGCTTGTCATTTTTGATACGTCCCTTTCTTCACTCCCTGTGCTTTGTTAATTTGATCTACTGCATCCCTTTCAGTGTCTCCTTAGCTTCCTTGCATGTGCTTTTTTCTTTCTGAGCAAAAATCATGCAAAAGTATGTTTATAGGTATCTATTAAAGGGAAAAATAAAACTATATTCAACTGGAATAAAACCATTTTGGTTCTTGTCTTAAAGGGCTAAAAAAACCTAACCTCAAATCCATAGTTTTAATCTTGTCACTACTTGTCAATCAATTGCATGTGTTATCTTTTGACTTGGGGTTATTTTTTTAAATTGATTTTTGTCTAAGTTCACAGAATTTTGAAACCTAAAGATAATTTCCTTTTAAAATTGTTATATATTTTAAAATTCTGAAATAAAACTCTGTTGAAACGTACTAGCCATACTTGGTCTGAAATTGTTTCTCAGCATAGCTTGAATTTACATAACTGTGAATTTTTCAGTGAATTTGCTGTCCACAGAAAGTTTGTGACCAGCTCTACGTACTATGTGTAACTATGTACTGTTACTGCTATTATCGTCGAATGCTTTGGCTTAGCTTTCATATATTCTTGTTAAAATAATTTAAAAATATGATCTAATTTTTTAAATGCTTGTGGTGCTTGTGATGAACATTATATGTAATCAGCTTTGAAATTTGATGGCTTTGGGTGTAACAGGGACATTCAAATTAATTCCATGGTAATTTATCTATATATCTATCTAGTGGAAATATCTTCTGTTTCTTGAAATCTCTTAACCTAAGATTGTAAAAGGAAGAAGAATATAATCTTGCAATCTTTTTGCCATTTTGAATAGCAGGAATACTTCCATCCTGCTTGCTCTCTTCAGGGTTTGTTTCATGACAGATTTCAGGCTCAGGTCAAATTTGTCCTTCAACATGAATTCTATTTACCATTTGGATGTACACCTAGGCTTTATTTATCTGAGGTACGGTTCCAGTAGGGCAGTTCATTTTTTCAAAGGAGTTAAAAAAAAAAAACACCTGAAAAGTCACATGCATTTCAGCTGTGGATTTCTTCTGGTTGTCAAGGAAACTGCCCTAAGATTCCTGGCAACAGACTTCAGCCCAATCTGTAATGGAAACACTACAGGTATTAGCCAGTCAGTCACCTCCCACTGGGTGCTATTTTCAGAACAAGTCAATAGATCAGATTCTCCTCTTCAAGCAGCTCTGAAGCAATGTGAGGGTTTGTCATATGCCTTTGTCTCCACGAAGTTCAGCTCTCCGGGCTGCATATATGAACAGTTTCTCCAGGCAGTGAGCCATATTATAGGTGAGGCTGGTAGGAGTGTATGCTGTTAAATACTGTTCTTGTGGTAAAGAAAAACCTTCAAAACACTGGATTAAAGCTATCTCTAACTTTCCTAACATCTGGAGTGAGGTCTAAAAATTATTAGGGGGAAGAAGGTAGCCTTTGTTTCAGATGGATGTTGTTCCTTTTCATGTGCAAGCACTGCACAGATGTGTTTACATTTATAGCCTTAAAGAAAAATCATGATTTGCATGTTTGTATATTTAGTCATTAAATGTCCTAAAGATATTGACTGAGCTCTCCAGTCCTGAGAAGGGCAGAATACGATGGTTGCAGTACTGGGCTCTTCTACAAGTGCTACGTGCAGACACCCAGACTGAGAGTTAGAGAGTATGTTTCCAAACTGAGTTTGTCCAGGAAGCGTACAGAAGAGAAATGATTTATTTTTATGAAGAAGAAAGTAAAGCTGTATTTGTGATTGAGAATGTTCATAGGAAATTTGCCTTGATGATCTTAAGGGTCTTTTCCAACTTAAATTATTATATGATTCTATGAAATGGTAAAATGAGTTTGAAAGAAGGTTACTTGAACGATAAAGGCAGAAAATAGGAATGGATGAGAGGAAAGACTGATAGAAGGAAAACTGCTGCCTGTCTGAAACAGATAAAACTGGGATTGGAATCCTGTGACGTGGGGATGAAAGAAGATAAAAGAGGTAACATTGAAGTGACATGGTTATGGAAGTATAAAAAATGAAGGTAAAAATGGTAAAATTGGTAAAATAGTAAATTAATGCTAAAAAATGGGTGAACAAGGACTGAAGTGAGCAGCAGGTACTGGGAGGAGGTGGACTTGGCATAAAAAGTGCAAGGGAAACATGTATGGGATGGAAATATTGGGGTTGAGAGTCCAGTGGTGTGATATTAGGACTAGCTGGTGAAAGAAAGTGGAAATGGAATGAAAAAATCTGGACAGCAGTGGTGATCCATGAAAAGAAAAGTTTCAAATATTGATCCAGCTAATGGGGTGGAGATTGAGTGAATCCTTTGAGAAGAAAACCAGAACTTCATCCGAAGGAGAAAGAAACAGAAGGAATGTAGGCTAGTCCAGGAAAATTTAAATTAAGTGTGAGAATCATATGTACTATAACCAGTGCTGTTTGATATTTTCATTAATGTTATAGACAGCGGGACTGAGTGCACCCTCAGAAAGTCTGTAGATGACACCAAGCTGAGGGGGGCAGCAATCACACCAGAAGGATGTGATGTCATCCAGAGGGACCAGGACAAGCTGGGAAACTGGGGCTGTGTGATACTCATGACATTCAACAAGGCCAAGTGCAAGGTCCTACACCTGGGTCTGGGCAACTCCCAGTATCAATACAGGATGGGAGAAGATGTGATTGAGAGAAGCCCTGCAGAGGAGGACTTGGGGGTGCTGATTTGTGAGAAGCTTAACAAGAGCCAACAAGGTGTGTTCACAACCCAGGCAGCCAACCGTGTCCTGGTGTGCATCAAAAGAAGTGCGGCCAACCGTGTGAAGGAGGTGATTCTCCCCCTCTACTCTGCTCTTGTGAGACCCCACATGGAGTATTGTGTCCAGTTCCGAAACACGCAACATAAGAAGGACATGGAACTGTTGGAACAGGTCCAGAAGAAGGCTATGAAGATGATCAGAGGGCTGGAGAACTTCTGCTATGAGGACAGGCTGAGAGAGTTGGGCTTGTTCAGCCTGGAGAAGAGAGAGCTCTGGAGGACCTCATAGCAGCCCTCCAATACCTGAAGGGGGCTACAGAACAGCTGGGGAAGGACTTTTTACAAGGGCAAGTAGTGACAGGACAAGGGGGAATGGCTTTAAACTGGAAGGGGGAACATTTAGATTAGATATTAGGAAGAAATTCTTCACAATGAGGGTGGTGAGACACTGGAACAGCTTGTGCAAAGAAGTTGTCGTTGCCCCCTCCCTGGAGGTGTTCAAGGACAGGTTGGATGGGGTCTTGAGCAGCTTGGTCTAGTGGGAGGTGTCCCTGCCCATGGTGGGGTGTTGGAACTGGATTATATTTAAAATCCCTTCTGACCCAAACCATTCTATGATTCTATGATTGTATCAGGACATAATAGGATAGCAGGATGGTGGCTGAATAATAAGACTAGAGAAAATGTATAGAAATAGCTCAGTTATCTGAATAATTGATAGAAATCGGGATGAAATTAATGTTTTACAAGTTAACTTCAAAATGCAGGTGCCTGTACCTGAACTAGTTGCTTAGTTTCCCCTTGTAACAGTGCGGAGTTAGTACAATCATTCGTTTGACCTGCCCCAGGAACCTATGTTAGGATGAAATTACTGACTTCCTAATTCAATGGCTGTTCCAATTACCATTAATATTGTTTAATAAGGGGTCTTAGAAGACTTGTGTAAATGTAGACAACCAGAGGTAGGCACAGGAGTCCTATCTAAAAACCTTTGACTCAAAGTCCAGGACCAAATATTTTCCTCCTGAGAAACGATGGGAGTGTGTCCTGGGTCTCCATTCGTACCACCAAAACCCACTGGAAAGGATCTTTTGAGTTTAGGAGATTTCCACTGAGAAGAATTGAGAGCAAAACTGAGTTTTGCTAGTAAGTTTCTAGAGACAATTTAAATGTCTTGGGTTTTTTTCTTCTCACTGGTGAGCGATTTCTTTTGCAGTTATTTATTCAGTGAAAATCTCTCACAATCTATGGAAGAACTTGTTTGTGGTAGACTGGAAAAACTTATGGGATGGACTTGAGTTGTACACTATTTTTGCAGTAGCTGGCATGATTAATTTAATCACAAGTCAAAACAATGAAATTCTGAAAAGCCAGTATAGTCTCATGCTGATTTCAGTGGGAGTGTAGCTTGGTGCTTGTGTGCATTGACTTTGGATTTAGATGTTTACATAAGACTAATCAATGTGGAGCCATGCACAAAAGGGAAGAATGCAAATGATGACAGAATAAAACTGGGACATCTGGAAAACTGCTGTAATCAAGTGACAAGAGCCTGAGGAAAGAAAATGGAATCTTTGTCAGGGCTAACAGCAATACTAAGGAAAAGCAGGTTAGCAACTGGGAAATTAGAAATAACTGCTTTATTGGTATTGCAAACTTTTTCCTGTGGAATGAATTTTGAATACACACCGCTTCAGTATCAACCTGCAGTTTAAAATACTCATGTGCTACGCAAGGCAGGACATATCTATATATTGGGTTGCTTGGACATCTTAGTTTCCTAACTCACTCCCTAAAAGCCTTTCTTTAGGGAGAAGCAGTTCAAACAAAAATCAGTTCTGTCTTTAGTGCTGGTTGGCTTTCCTCCCCCCCGAGGACTGTGATAGAAAGGAGGAAATGAGTCAGAGAGTTGTGAAAATAATCTCCCAGCTTCCTCCACTGTTACTCTCCTGGGGAAGTTTGGCAAGGGCCAAATGCTCCCCAGCCCTGGTACCAGGAATATCTCAGGGATGTTATTGTTAGGAAGAGGTTCTTCACTTAGTGGGTGGTGGAGCACTGGAACAGCTCCCTAAGGAAGCAGTCATGTCACCGAGTCTGCCAGCATTCAGGAAGCATTTGGACAATGCCTTCAGTCACAGGGTGTGAATGTTGGGAGTGTCCTATGTAGGGAGAAGAGTTGGACTCGATGATCTTTTTGGGTCCCTTCCAGCTCGGTTGCTACTAGATTCTACGATTCTGTGTTATTGTAAGTCCCAAGGTTTCTTTAGAAAGAACCCATTTGTAAATAAACCAGTATTTCTATTGTACATTTTGATCTGTGTGCTAGAAAAGCAGAAAAGTTCGGGAGCGGTAAAGTACTCAGGTCAAAGGTGATTATAGAGGGAAACAGAGTTAATAGGAAATTGTGATCAATTGTGGCACAATATACAAATAGCTGCAAGTTCCACAGTCTGGTCAGTTCAATGTTTGGAGGAAATCTATTCCTGGAAGATATATTGTTAGCCTGAAAGACAATGATAAAAATATTAACAACCATAAACTGAACAAGAGTAATAAATCCCAAGTCAGACCAAATTTTCTTGATTACAGAATAAGATAACATGCAGAAAATGTCCTGCGTCCCACACCTCAAAGTCAAGAGTAAGGGCCTTGGATAGTCTTCCATAGTTATTCATAAAAATAGAGGAAGGAAAAAAATGGAAGAAAGCAATTTAGTGCACTATAGCTGGAAACCTATTTAAAAAATGTTCTGTTTTAATCATTCGATGTTGAAACTGAAAGATGAATTTAATAGGTTCCTGAAGGTTTTTTTTTTTGAGTGTGTTGCTTTTCAGTATTGTCATTAATGAGCTGTAATTAGCTCTGTAACTTTGCATGTGGCATTGAGTGGAGAAGTCCTGAAGAACTAGAGGGCAGAAATCCAAAAGATCCTGTGAAATTGGGAGTGAGAATTCAAAAAAATACTAAATTCTACATGACTGGAATATAGATACTGTTTTCAGGCAAAACCAGTCAGCTGTCACTACATAGTAAATAAATGGCTGGGTTGAAGGTCTATAGAAGGCGGCTAAGAAGTTTTTGTTACTCACAAGTGACCATGAAACACAATGACAAGTTATGGTAGAGAAAAACAAATTCCAGTCAAATCAGTGTAAGCAGGAGCAAGCCACATAGCCCAAGCTATCTCTCCATTCAGAGCTGGGGAGAACTCATATGGAGAGCTGGGTCCAGTTTTCTTGAGCAGCTAGGGGTATCAGCAACCAAACTGAAACAAGGAAAATGTGGTTCCAACTCAAGCTTAAGGTACCACAAGCATTGGGCAATGTGAAAAGGATGAAAGAGAAAATAAAAAAATGAATGGTGCAAAGAACAACACAGCAAGAGATAGAAGAACTGGAAGTTCTTACTTTTGAAATTTGATAGACTCATCACACAAAAACCTATTGGGTCTTTTTGACTTAAAAATTAAAATTAGGTAGGAGTTTCTGTTTAAGAAGGATAGAATAGTCATAAGAAGAAAGATTTTTCTTTCTATTAAAACAAATATTCCTCATTTTAGACTCGTAGAAATTCAATATTACATGAACGTCAGTGCTGATATGTCTGTTTTCTAACAAAATGCATGTGGAGCAGTGAACACGATGTGTTTTTTATATGTTATGTCAACTTTAATGTTTAACCTTGGTGTTTTAAAAGGTTAATTAAAAAACTCTTGAAATTACTGTGTGAATTAATAATTGATAGTGACAAGAAGAAAAAAAAATAGTTAACATACTGAAAGAAAGCAAGGCAAGTTTAGAAAGCTTGGTAGAAGAATGAAAGCAATTTTCCATACTCAAAGAAGAAATCTTTTTGGTCAATAAAGGAAGAGAACAATTGAGGAACTACTTTTATTAATGACAATAGGGAAGAGCAATAGAGAATAATGAAGAGAGAAACCAGTCCTGCCTTAGTGCAAATGAAGACAAACTTTCCTGTAAAACATGGTCTATTCACCCGTAATTTCAGGAACTTAATATGTATAACCTTCTTTTATAAACCAGAGAGATGAATTTGTGCTTTTTTTTCTTATCCTTCCATCAACTGGTTATTGCCATTTGAAAACTTGAATAATCTCACAGTTTGCTTTTTCTTTTCCTGCAGACCCTCATTTTATAGCCCCTTCATTATTTTCCTCCATCCATATATTACTACGTGCCTTTCTTTCTCAGAAAGGTAAGAGAATTTTTCTCAAATAATACGTTTCACACTAAGAGATGGAGATGTGTGCTTTTAAAAGCTAAATATAATTTCATGGTTATTAACATGCTGTTTTTCTCAATGCAACTTCCTTGTATACTTACTCTAGACAGGACTGCAGGCATCAGCTTTTATTAAGCTTATTCAAAACTTTCTATTGTAAGACCAGTGTGCTTATGGATTTGAGAAAGCTTTGATTATTTCAATCCAAATCTGTCATATGTGGCTTGAAGCTCTAATTTAATTTTATTTTTTCAGACTTGATAAACTGTGTCAAATATTACACAGACCTAAGGATAGGCAAAAGAATAGCAGGTAGAGAAAACAGGTTTGTGCATGACCTTCAGCTGTGTGGGCCAAAGGTAAAAATCGTGGTCTTATTTTTTTGTAGGGTAAGGGAATATTTTTTAAGCACTTAAAAGTAGAGGAAAATGGCTTGCCACTCTCACTCAAGGCAAGGAGGAATGGCACAGAGGGTCCTAAGTGTCTTGAAGGTGATGGAAGATGGAAAAGAACAGCCTTGTGCTACCATCACTTAAAAGATGTCAGGATTCCCGAGACACCTCCAGGAGTCCCTCTCAACTGTACCACTGGAGACATTACTGTACCACTGATTAGACTCTGAAGAGTAACTTCACATGTGTTTCTCTGACACAGAGCTGGGCAAAGCATTTAAATTTTCTTTTCCCTAATTCACTAATAAGAGAATTGATAAGAGGAGGAAAGAACAAGGAACAAAAAGGATATAGAGAGGGAAGAAGACATATGTTGTATTTTGTGTGTTGTAAAATCTAATATAATGTCATTCAGAACATTATAGATATTTTGTCTTCAACTACATCGGAACACTGACTCATGTAAAAGTGGAAAATTCTTTAAATTCTTGGCAATTTAAAACTAAATTAATGGAAAAAGCACAGGCTAGATACAGTCAAAATGATCAGAGAGCACAGCAAGAGTAAATGCACCCAGGTTAGTGTAAGTTAACTGCCGTAATAATGCCAAGTGAGTTAGATGGCATAAAGGTATGTAGGAACTTCTTTATTACGTTAGAAAAGTCTAAACTAATCTGATGTGCCCAGCACGGACAGCATCAGTGATACGACGGTTTTCGTATCTTACACAATCTGTCTGATAAAAGGATGAAAGTTTTAATATTCACAGAAAAAAATGATCTTTTTTAAATCCTTCCATAAACCTTGGCTCCATTATACCTTGTGACAATGACTTACACAGATTAATTACTTGACTAATAAACCACTTTCTTTTTCTCACTCTAAAACTTGCCTTAAAACTGTATGACACATCCTGTATTCCTCTCTTCACTCTCCATCATGATATTCGCCTTCTATTGAAAAGTGAATAGCAGTAAGTTGCACTCTTTAGTACAGATCATAGAATCATAGAATAGAATCATAGAATTATCTGGGTTGGAAGAGACCTCCAAGATCATCAAGTCCAACCCTTAATCCAACACTATCATGATTACTAGATAATGGCGCTAAGTGCTACATCCAGTCTTATTTTAAAAACCTCCAGGGATGGTGAATTCACCACCTCTTTGGGCAGGCCATTACAATGCCTGATTACTCATTCTGTGAAGAACTTTTTTCTGCTATCAAGCCTAAACCTTCCCTGGCAGAGTCTAAGCTCGTGCCCTCTTGCTCTATTGCTGGTTGCCTGGGAGAAGAGTCTGACCCCCACCTATCTACAACCTCCTTTCAGATAGTTGTAGAGAGTGATGAGGTCACCCCTGAGCCTCCTCTTGTCCAGGCTAAACAACCCCAGATCCCTCAGCCTCTCTTCATAGGATTTGTGTTCAAGTCCCTTCACCAGTTTTGTTGCTCTTCTCTGGACCCTCTCCAACACCTCAATATCTTTCTTGAACTGAGGGGCCCAGAACTGAACACAATACTCAAGGTGTGGCCTCACCAACGCTGAGTACAGGGGAAAGATCACTTCCCTCGTCCTGCTGGCCACACTATTCCTGATACATGCCAGGATGCCATTGGCCTTCTTGGCCACCTGGACACACTGCTCGCTCATGTTTAGCCCCCTGTCAATCAGCACCCCCAGGTCCCTTTCCACCTGACCGCTCTCCAGCCACTCTGTCCCCAGACTGTAAAAATTATAGTTGCCATTTTCTTATTTTCTTTTTTGTTTGTTTAATTCTTCCATTTCTGCCTTATTCTAGGGGCACTTTTATTTACTTTTACGGAAGAGTAAAAATGGAGACGAACAAGAGCCTTAAAAACTCCAGTAAATCTTACTGAATTGTTGCATCTATATAGGTCTTCTTTAAACCACAGTCAGTCTTTTTTATAGATTGTATAGTTTGAGCAGCTTCAATGTTGCCTCTAGATTTACTTTTCATCTCTCACGAGTACTTAAAGTTCAATTGGTTTTGCTTGCAGTTTGCACACAAATGTGATTATAACTTTATTTTCAGATTTGACTTTTTCAAGTTTTTGGTGAAGATGTTGCTTTTTTATCTCCTTCTCTTTCAAAAGGCTGAATAATTAAGACCTATGCCACATCTTCACAGAACCAGCCAAAGTTCATGGCCAAAATCAGTTCTCAATTCTTTAAATAACTAACAAATGTAGTGATAGACGAGTGTGTTTAATAGAAAAATAGCAATGAAAAATCTCCCATAAAGCTTATGATATCATCACCTGGTATAAAACTAGTTTACAGCTGGTGGGTCCCCATGTGAGTTGGACAGGCTGTATGGTAAATAAGAACTTCAAAGAAATTTTCTTGGATTTTCTCTAGAGAGAAATAAGGGAGCAAGAACAGAATCCTCCATTAATAGTCAAAATCTCACTTTAAATCCTAGAGTACAATCTTACCTTTCACATACCACATACAAAAACATTTTTTCCAGTAATTTGAAAGGATATAGTAGACAATTCAGACATATGTGAATAAACTATCTATGTATTTTTAACCCCAGCAACAGTATTGTACTTGACTGGACCAACCTAAAAGAAGTTATTGAGTCTCTATTCTCATCTGATCAAGGAAAGAAAGTGCTGAGCAGTAGGAAGAATTTCCTTGTAAGTTAGTTTAAAAAAATACAAAGATTTTTAATATATATAAATCTCCTCTAAATCTAGAGTACTAAACAGCACCACTCAGAACTGTGTTAGATATCAAGGCAAAAAAATATAAGAAACTTTGCTGAAAAAAGCAGTATCCCTCAAGTTTCCTAATTCTCCTTCATAGTTTAGTGACATGAAATAAAGTCATTATTTTAATACCCTCTTTTCCAATTAGCTTTATTGACCATGAAAAGTCTCACTTCATTAGTTTCAAGATGCATTGCTATGCAGCGTAAATGGGGGTGAGACCTGCCCCAAACTCTTAGTCTCCACATGAGATAGTCATACAATTTCATTATGTTTTGTATTAATGTCTTGACTGGTTAAACATGCATCCTTTTTCTAACCTTCAAAGTGTTTTATATTAATGCATTCATTGGTGTCACCCACTTTCCTTACTGTCTCCTCAGTGATTAATTGATATTGAACACCATTTTTAAGTGCTTTTCCCCCCAATGCAGGTGGAAGACATGTGAGCGACACGAAATCTCAAGTGCTGCCTGCATTTGGAAAGTTCGGTCAGTAATGGTAGCAGTGCACTGTAGTAAGGCTAGGTAGTAAGTGACATATATAACAGCAGGGCACAACTTTATCCCTGTTTCTGAGACGCTGTATGTATAAGTAACAGTAGCTGCATGTTGCAGATGGAATATCAGAGGCCCAAACCCAGAATGCAGGTTTTATCTCACCTAACTTTTGATATTGAAGAGCTACATACTGAAGAATGAGTAAGTTATGCCTTAGAGTCAGTGGCAAGCAGCAGGCAGTTCAAATGAGCAACTAATCTGAGTCATTTTAGATGCTCGTTTTGAGGCAATGTGACTTACATTGGATGCCTGGGAAATCAAGTGACTGGGTAAGTTGCTTAAATGTATGCACCTAATGGCAGTTGCACTAATGTATTGGAAACATAGGCAAAGAACTGGCAAATAAAGCACAGGAGATGTGGCAGACATCTAAATTTAGGCATCTTCATCCACGAGCTGAATCTCAACCCTAAGTTAAGTGAAGCACTCCCAAAGTGAAAACCTAACATCACTTAGTAGCACAGTTCTGTTTTTCTTAATATCTAGCTATAATTTAGGTATTTAGTCTAAAGTTAGTGGAATAACAGGATAGAAAAGAGAGAGGTTTATCTGCTCTTCTAAAACAGGTAACCAGGACAAGTGAGATGACCCATAGCTGAGTGGGTGATTCTCTCTGTTACTTTTATCAGGTCACGTAGTGTTTGCAGCAAGTACTTAGCTTCAAAAAGATAAATGACAGCAATTTTTGCAGAGACCAAAACAGCAGGACCCTGGTAGAAGATACACAATCCATACCAGTCCCACATAACCCTCACTCACAAGAGCCTTTGCATAAAACTGCCTCTGCTTAGGCAGCCAGGAACAGGTTAACAGCTAACATAATTGCTCAAGTTTGCATTACAGCACTGCCTGGTTTTCTAATGGCAAACCCATGCTGCTTTAGCTGCTCTGTACTCTGGAAAAGGAGTTTTGCAGACTATGAATACATCAGGTACTACTGAACATCAAAATCAGTCGAACTGTAATAACATCAGTAAAGCCTTTCAAATGATAGAGAGCCAATATTTGAAATGTAAATTGTAAGACATGGTTGTTTTTCCTGTGTAGCTAATGAGGTCCTTCCATTAGAAACCTAGAGAGGATATGAAAGTTCCAGCCTTAGTGCAAGTTTCTCCAGATCTTTGAGGGTCTGAATTACTCTATAGTCATGCTTAACTTTTCACATAGACTTCCACCTAGAGGATAGAAGGTAAGAGACTCGTAGTTTAAATGCCTTAGATGGGACGAACCTGGGAGCATTTGTTAGGGTGCTCCATGGTGGTTTAGTACTTATATCAAAGAAAGCACAGTTAACACAAATAGAGGCAACATTACCAGATTTGTTGTATTTACTGTGAAGGGTGCATGGCATTTCACTGGCATGTTGCAGGTACTTCTCTGGATTAATTCAAGAGAAAATGAACAGTTATAGACACCAGCTAGAACCAGCTACAGAAATTTGGCTCTTTATCTTAAGCTATAGCATTTTACATTTCCTATTTAATAGAGATAGACATAAACAACATTATTAAGATTTCTTCACAAGCGGTAAAAGAAAGTAGAGCTCACTAGTGTCCCATGTTTCTTTAATTTCACAGCTGAATTACCAGAGATGTACTTAAAGAGGGAAGCCTACAAGAAAATTCAGAGCTACTGGAAACGTGTATATGTACATATAAATATGTTCAACCCTTTGGGTGTTATTAGAGTGGAAGTAACATCTAGTATGTGCTAAAGCTCCGTATAATGAAGAAAGGGGGTCATGTATTTTTTAAGAGAAAATTACAGAGGTTATTTCATCACTGCAGGATCATGTAATTTTACCCAAGCTAGCCTTAAAATAGCTAACTTAGCTGTTGGTAATGGAGAGCTCAGAACATGCTGAGAAAACTGTAAGCATTTACCTTTTTTTCTTAAAGTGCGGTGGGAGGTGTTGCAGCCCACAGTGAACTCCCCGTGACTGACATCTGAGCCAGCTAAACCTGCTAGATCTACTTATGACAGAAAAGGTAGTGCAGACATACTGAGAATTATCAGGCCAAGCAAAACTTTAGGTGCTTGAAGGCTTAAAATACTTGATTTTCAGATTAAAGGTCAAAAGATAAGACCACTAATGTGAAACTGTGATTACTTGCATTTCTTTTTTGACAGACAGACAGTGTCTTAACAGGTGGGACTGAAAATCTTAAGTATGTGAAAGCAAATAGTGGACAATATTTAGATGCCAGATAGCTTATCCAATATATTTGAAGACACTGTAATGATAAGGTCATCATTTAGCTTGTTTGAAGTTCTGGAAACTATAGACAGGATTGATTATAATGAAAGAAATTAGCTTAAGGCATAACATTCTGGTTAATTCCTATTTGTGCATTTCAAATTCACCACTAATCTGAGACGATTATCTTCTATCAGCTTCAAAGGATATTTGCTATGGTTCCTGGGGCTGAGAATCTTTCCGAGATAATTTGTCCATAAATGCAGCACAGAGTGATGATGAGATTTACCATTCAATTAGCACAAATTTGGGCTTATTTTAGTGTAACAAGGAGGATAACATCCATACCTGTGTCATTGTTACAAGACAGGGGACAATGAATCTGTCAAAGACGTTATACTGGTAATGGAAGCAAGGGAACACGCAGGGCCCTAACAACCTCCCAGAGATACTTGCCAGGCTCTCCTTGTATATTCATCATTACTGGGTTGCAGGTAGGCTTTTTTTTTTGTCAAGCATGTCACATATTGCAATTATACCACAGGGGTAGTAGGAGAGGTTATACTGGGGAAAAATCAGTAATTGTTTCTCAAGGTTGGTTTCTCTAGCATCTTAAATATCCCATTACAACTTTTGTGATTTCACTGCAATGAGTTGTGATCCAACAGTGCGTTAAATGAGAGCCAGACTCTGTCATGCTTCCTGCAGAAGAGTAGGGTGTATCTCCATGAGAAAGTTTTGTCAGGTCCTGAATGACTCATTTGATGCTCCCTAGCTGGCACAACCTGAAAGTTACCTGACAACACCACCATGGTTCTGAATCCTAGCCAGTATATCAGGCTTACTTATGCCACCCGCTGTACCCATAGGGCTTCTGTTGGTCTGACCATGGTGCTTTTCTTTCTTCCTGTGACCCCTACACCTCATTTCCTGTTTAATGTGTTCATATGTGATTAAGTCCTGGTTCTGCCCCTCCTGCTCGCTCTGCAAGTATAATTTCTCCTTAACTAAATCTAGATGACTGAAGTTAGAGAGTCTCATCCTGCCAATAATTATTTTATTTTACTGAGGGACTAACTTTCTATCTGTATCTGGGTCAGTGTTAAGCTTAGATTCCAGTGTTAATTTTCGTACTAAATATTCTTAGTTTGTTCCTCCTTTATAAGCAGCTTCTTGATCCAGTAAATCTTCTTGTCCCTCCCATAGTGTTTCTCGTTATGAATTGTCATGATTCAGTAATTCTGCAGAGAAACTATTTTAATTATCCTCCCTTTATTTCTTTCTGGTTTTTTTTGCTAGGATGTCCAAGCCTCTTGTGGAGGGAACATGTCTATCCTTCTTCAGTTCTCCTGAGGTAATGAGAATTTTTTCACGTCAGGTTATCTTTTCGTCTCCCAAATCACACTGGATCAGCACTTCTCAGTGCTGTGAGTTTGATTTATGCAGGGTGATTCCAGCTGCAGGGGAAGGAAGACACAATCTCATGGGGGACTGCCAGAGAAAAGGCATATGTAATCTCATATAAGACTTTGCAAATACAGAGAGAGGTTTTATCTGCTACACTGCTCTCTGGACCTCAAATGCTTTTAGCTTGATCCAGTGCAAGAGGAAAAATCGCATTTGAAAAATTTGTAGCTGGTAACTGGTTTTTTGGATCCTGAAACCTAAAACAGTTTAGGGTAAGTTGTGGGCATGGGGAAAGGGATGGAGAATCACTAGATCCCAGAAATATATTGAATCAAGCCCAGAAAGTGCAGCTGTCTTTGCTCCTGTAGTCCAGAAATCCTGAGACCAGGGAAGAAAACATCACAAACTTTACAAACAACTAGGACTTTGCTTTATGCTCTTATTAACAAGGCAATTGCTTAGATGACAGCTCGAGTATTAGTGCAGTTATTTGAAAAAAATGACAAAAGCCTGGATAAAGTGCTTTCCTCTCAGGCTCAGCACTGTCACTCATCAATTCAGGCTTCAGAAGTTCCCCAGTGCTCTTTGTTCAGCAAGAGGCTTACTGGAACCACCACCTACTGTGTCAAACTACCAGGAAATCCTTTATCAGTGCATCCTTTTGAAACTGTTATTGAACTGTATGGACCTAAAGAGTGATAAGCATTAATAATAACATGTTCTTTTTATCCATGTGTCTTTCTCTTTAGTCTCAGTTGCTTTATCTTGAATTCAGGATTTGCAGTTTGAGGTAGTCTGCTGCAATCCCCACACCCTGCTTTTTAAAAAGTGTTGCTTAACCCATCACATATGTGTACATATGGCAGAAAAATATTCAATTAGTTCTTATCCAAGTCAGAGGTCAATGCCTTTTATTTATAACTTGGACTTCTTCAGGCACATGCATGAGCAGCCTGTATACCATGGCCAACTTACATAAGCCCCACAAGCAGCATAGCTAGTTAGAGTGCTCAGTTTTCTGTTTTTTGTTGTTGCATTTTGGTTTGTTTTATGTTTTTGTTTTTTTGGGGGAGGGCAAGTGGTGTGTAGCTTTAAATTCATAGAGTAGGGCCAGGAAACAAGGGTCTAATCTGTTTCTACATCCATGGGCAAGTCTGATCATAAAATCACATGCCCTTAAGAACATGCATACAGTCATAGCCAGTAAGACAAGCAGAACAGGATCCAGAAGTATCTGCTGAATGTCTTAGTGCTACATCTACTGCTTACTGTCCGGTCCAGTTCTGCTTCCCAGTAGGTTTATTTTCTCTTTTTGCAGGTAGCCAAAGGAACTGAGCCAGCATCCAAATACATGCATGTGGAAACCATCTTGTAATGAGAATTAAAACTGCAGAACAAAGACTTGTCTTTACATAGCACAAAGAATTTGGGAATGTTTCAGCTATACATTCCCTGCCATTCAGTCGAGGTGCCTTTGGGGCAGCTGCCAAGTGATGACGCAGAAAGGAAGATGTATTTCCTGGTCCTGAAGCTAATAATAGATGATGTATGGGATAATCTGAAATATGAGTATAGACTTAGGCAGAATACATTACTCTAGTGAAACCAATCTGCTGAAGATCTTAAAATTTTCAGATGACTGGCTGACTGATGCTATTGGCATGACCGTAACTCTTAATAGACTAGACTAGACTAGGCTAGACTAGACTAGAATAGAACAGAACAGAATAGAATAATTAGTTCCAGTTGGAAAGGGCCTACAATGATCAGCTGGTTCAATGGCCTAACTACTTCAGGGCTGAGCAAAAGTTAAATCATATTTTCAAGGCCATTGTTGAAATGTCTCTTAAACTTTGACAGGCATAGAGCATCGACCATCTGTCTAGGAAGTCTGTTCCAGTGTTTGACACCCTCTCAGTAAGGAAATGTTTCGTAATGTCAAGTCTGAGCCTCTCCTGACAAAGCTTTGAACAATTCCCATGCATCCTGTCACTGGATACCAGAGAGAAGAGATCAGCACCTTCCTCTCCGCTTCTTCTCCTCAGGAAGCTGGAGAGAGCAATGAGGTCACATCTCAGCCTCCTGTTCTCCAAACTGGCAATTTCAACACTTGAATACTTTGAACACTCTTCTAGCATAGCCCATGAGCACTCATCTCGACCTGCCCATGACTGTCTCATGGGACTTGGATCTACATCTTCAAAAAGATTGAATTGAATTTGAGACCAGTCTGGGAGGAGGATAGCTCTTGCAGTCCTTCATGCTACAATAAAAGTATCATTAAAGCAGTAGTTCAAAGGGTAAGAAAAAAGCAAACAAATGGAGTCTAAAGCTTATGGTTTACAGTTCTTGCAGGAGGAGTTCTGGTGTCCTTCTCCATTAAACATACTCCATGGATTAAAGAATAAAACAGTGACACAGTGTCTTGGAATGAATGAAAACTGGAATTTTAAAGGGTTTTTTTAAGAGTTGTTGGCATAACTGAGGGCATTGGAAATACTGTAGTGATTTCACTGCTTGATTTTTCCTTTTAGGGATAGATTTTCCAGGAGGTAGAATTTAACAACAGAATGACCACCCCATGGGTCAGCTGAGGGCAAAATATCTGGCAGCACAGCCACACAGACTCCCACAGCACGTGCTGACATAATTATAGAGGCTGGCATGCCTAAAGGCTTCTAATAATTTATTCTTTCTCCGACAGTCCTTGAAGCACAAATAATCAGAAAGCTATGAGGTCCAGCTCTTTTGCTTCCCAACACTATATTCCCTAGGGTAAGCATAGGATCAAAGCACAACTTCTATAACTCACAGCAGCATAGGAACTCATGTACGTAAGGCTTATCATTGGAGACCCCTGTATGTCCTCTTTAAGGATCCTGGATACTAAGCAACAGAATATATTTCTATGCAGTAATACTGGAAGAATTCAACTTAAACAGAGTACTTGTATAAATTTTGTCTCTCTGACAAAAAATTAAAGAACATCTTTTCTTTTCATGTTGTAATGATTTGTAAAAATATTTTCTATCTGGCAAGATTTTAAAGGTTTTTAAAATGCTGCTAATGAAATATTATGACCCATGACCCAGTTTGGGAAAAAGTGAGTCTTCAGTTTTATCTACGGTAAAGGCACAGTCCTGGAACAGCAAAAATATGCATGGCAAAATTTCAAGCAGAGGCCAAGAGTTAATAAAACTGGAGGACTTGTCTTTAACCTACAGTTAAAATAATGTTGAAACTATTTCCCATCTATAAAAAGGGCTTTTAAAAATGCCACCAGGATTTTAAAAGACAGTCTTAATTCTGAAAAGCCCTAATTTCTGGGTCTTGATTTTGAAACAGATCTAATATCTCTGTGACATTTATGTCTATGTGTAGATATTTACCTACACTATCACTAGACAAACCAGCAAAGTTATTGCACAGTTTGGTATAACATTGATTTGCCACAAATCTATAACAAAAGGAAGACCTTTGGCTCTTCTTTTTGGAAAGCAGATTGATAGAAATAGTGCATTGTTGGAACAGAAAATTCTTCCTTAGTCGTGAAATCTCTGTTTGTGCCCTCAGAGTGAACTACTCTTTCTCCTCAACCATACTACCCTGGCTGACACCACTGAAAACCTCATCTAAATCAGATATCTCTAGTCAGCTGCTGTTCCATTTCCCTTGATGGATTTCCTGCCCAAGTCCCCCATACCTGTCTCCCTGCCTGCTCCTACTGTCCTTACCCTGCCCCTCTCTGTCCATCCCACCCAGTCTTCTCCTTTCAGCTACTGTGTCTGAGCTTTTTCCACATTTCCCCTTAGTAATCATTCCCAGTTTGGGTACTCAGTCCTGGTTTGCTGTCCTTCATCTAAGGTTCCACCTTCCATTCCTTTAGTCCCGTTTTTGACAGGGAGATCCCAGCTAATCAGATTAATTTCTCATTACCCAGCTGCTCCTGTTTTCGTGCTTACGAAGACTGTTCTCATCTTGCCACCTCATTGATTCCCAGTCCAGGTCATCCCTGTGTCATTCCTCAATACTCTTTTGTGGTCAGCTCCAGACTATAACTCTACTCCACCCACTTTATTTCAGTTACGTTGTCTCATACAGCTCCTGTTACTGCCCTTCTCTGCACAGTTTCCTTGCTTAATATTATCCTCCTTCTTCAGCTGTCCTCCCTCTTTGCATTCACATCACTGATCCCAATACGTGAAGGGAACCATATTGGCGGAATAAGAGAGACAGACTTCAAACTCTCAAAAACTGCATGGAAAAAACAGCTTCTTCCTTCCGGCCCTTCCTCTGAAGAGACAGATCTGCATACGAACAATCAATAACGACTTTCTGACTGATATTATTCCTCAGCAAGGTGATCATGAGGACAGTAACAGGGCTGATATAATAGCTTACTTCCTTGCCAAGTCTCTAATTCCTGCTCCGCAGGGTAAAGATATTGGATCTTCGCAAAGGTTAGGGGAATTTTAATATGGATAAAATCAGGCTTTTTTTCCCCTAGTTTCATTCTTGGAAACAGCTGAATAAATGATTTTTTTTTTAATTAAAAAAAGCAACCAGAAGCAGATACCAGCATAGAAAATGTCATCTTTAACAGTCAAATTTAAAAACATTTAAATTAGTAACCGAAAACATAGGAAATATTCTTATAAAAGAAGGTATCATCTAAACCTAATTATAGATTATGTTTCTGTTCTTGATATAATATGATTTAAATTCATTATCCATCTGTAGTGAGAGAAGTATTTTAAATCATATGTCACATCTAGTGTTGCTGAGTCCAAAACTGTAATAGCTAGTGATAGATTAGACGAGGTCTGTGTCTTACTACAAGGAGGTTACTGATTAAGAATTTGGTGGAAAATAAAACCCTTCAAAATATTCAGAGAATTGTCTTTTGTAAGAAAATCTTCAAATAATGTCATTAATTCTTGATATAGACCCTAATTTTGTAAATACTCTTGCTTTCAGCTTTTTTGCAGGTTGGTAGGGTTGTCAGTGATTGCAATATGACTGTCTAAAACAAAAGATTAAATAGATCTTAAATACATCCAGGATGATAGTCAGATATATATTTTTAATTGTAAGAATGGTGTTTGCCAATCCATGTGGTTTAGATAACTTGGATGCTACGCTCAGTGCAAGCATCAAGCCTTTGCTGAGGTGTATAGTGTTACATTGTTTCCTGATCTCACGCACTCACATTCCTTTAAACTGAAAAATTTAGCCCAGCTGTTGAAACCTATTACGAATTCCATTACAAATTATTTCAGAGAGCGTAATATTTAGGTACTTTTAAAACTAGATGAATGTACTAAAAGAGACACTACATTTGCATAAGCTCAAACTATTGTTTACTGTTTTTTAGCTATTGCAGCTAAGAAGCCTTTGTTCTTTTCTTTTCTTGTCTCCCTAGCCCTTTCTTTAACTCTCCTTCAGTATCAGCTTCATAAATTGATTCAAAGCATTAACATGAAAACCAGACTGGACTATAATGATACACAGACACCCCTTAGAGATTTTGTGACTTTTGCAATGAATTTGAGTATCAGAATGTGTTAGACATAGTCTTGTGTCACAAATGTTACATTTTTTCTTTGCAAAAGTCTCTTTTATACAGGTGCACATCACTATGGAGTGAAAATACATGCATGAGCACAAACACACCCACAGAATTTAACTGCTTACACACCCACAGAATTTAACTGCTTTTATATAACACCCTGCCAGTAGCCTCCATAAAAAATCTGTAGGACAGACAGGACATAAGAATTGACATAAAATCTGTTGCAGATACACTTACATCAGAAGATGTACTAATTAGGCATCTAAGTCGATACTTTAAAGAAAACATGAATACTCATCTGAAAAACACAACAACAAAAGCGCAGTGGTTGGTAGCATCCGTCTTAGTATCACACCAGCCTGTTAAAACAGATACTTATCTATTTCTGCCAAATAGCGTCTTTGGATCTGAGCCTTCATTACCTGGTGCAAATAAAAAAAAACCCCTCAGAGTTCGTAGCTATACAATAAAGAACTAGATAAAAACATACAACTAGTTTTATACAAGTTTCCATCAAAAACAATTGTCAGGCCTCAAATGATACCAGACATGTAAGGACTTGATAACATAAAAGGGGAATGCAGCCAAGTCTTTGTCAATTTAATAAAGTACAAGATGAGGTGAAAGACACAATATAAGCTAGTTGCTGCTCAATTACTGTTGAAGTTTTGTTAAACGAGTTGACTACTATCTTATTTACATAAGAAAATATCCACTCATGCTTCACTGAGCCTGAGCCAGGCCTTAATTGAGAATTTATGGTTGAGTTCTCAGTAAAAGTGAAGAACTTAAACATTAATTCAAAGTACAGTGGTTGGCCAGAATTCAGTCGTATTCACTGCACTGATGAGTAGTGTCCATTTACACAAAAATCTGTAACAAGCGAAAACTTGAACTGAAATTAGACAAGGTGCCAAAAAATTTAAGTCAGGCTTGAGTGCACCTGGATTTCCCTATATGTATGTATAAAACAAAAATACGTTTTCCCTGGCTTTTCTCAGGCACATGTGTGGATGCTTGTAACATTCAGAAAGTTTCTTTGAATTAAGTCAATCCTTCTCTCTCGAAACAGCCAAGTCAGCCACACTTGCCAAAGAAAGAGGAGGTTTTTTACTACTGTCTGAAGTGTCAGACAGATCACCCTTCTCTGCTTCTGTGTTTCATATATCAGGGAATATACCAGGATTTTATCATGGAATGGTAGAAAGAGGACTTTTTGTCCAATATTGGACTTTGATATGCGCAGAAAGCTCTATGATAATGTTGACAGCTGAACCATGGGTTGTTTGGTTTCAGTTCTCTGCTGCAATAAACTTTCCTGGGTTGTTTTCAGTCAAATATTTAAGACCTTGCACTCCACTTCCCCTCCAAAATAGATAACTTTGAGGGTAAGTAGTAAAATGGAAAAAAAATCTTTAGGTTTTAAATGTGTCATATTCGACTCCGTAAGAAACTCATTCAAGGAAGTCAGGTTGAGTTAAGACTGAGTTTTTCCATCACGAGTTTTCAGTGTCTAAGGTCTGCAAAATGATGACCACATATGTGATGTCTGGGACTCAGGCAAAACACAGAACAGGGTTGCAATGTAGAAGAGACACTTGGAAGCTCTGATTGATGCTCATTGCTTTTTACTGAGTGACATAGTACCCAGCACTCACTAGGAAGCCCAGGAAAAGAACACAGTTGTAAATATGAGAGGTTTTTTTTTTTTTGAAATTACTGGAGTTAAAGAGATCAAACTGGAGAGGAGAGAGTACAACAGAGAGGGGAAGAGATTCTTTCTAGTTAGGGTTAAGTTATTTGACTTCCTGAATATGTCAATATTTTCCTTCAGGTGTATAATTTTCTAAGCAAACCTACCACATATAGTTATAGATTTTAGTGTTCCTTAACAGCTGAGACAAACACTGAATTTACAACCTTTTCCTAGTAAACCTGGTGGGATGTTCACTAGAATTCGATTCTTTGATCAGTAGCTTGTGACAGCCCTAAGAAAAACACGCCTTACTCCATCTACTCCCCATATCAACTTCCCCCATGCAGCAGCCCGTATTTCTGTGTCAATTACTGGCACAATCTGTTCTGAGCATACTGGTAAAGATGCTATCGCCCCTCAAAGGCTTAGGAACCACAGGGAAGCTCCAGGCACCTGCGGAGCACAGGTGCTTTCTATGATGACTATTTGCTTGTAACAAGCAAAGGGAGCAGAGGGAGGAAGAAACAGTGGACAAAACCCACTTTTCCTGATTTCAGAAGGTAAGGACTACCTTTTACAATGAATAGCTAATGTGTATCTGGAATAATCACATCACAGAAGATCAGTTATTGGCTTTTTGGAACCAGTTACTTAAGATTTGTTATTTACATGGGGTGGATTATGTGCTATATGATGGACAGAGAAGAAATATAGAAACAAGAAGTATTTCCGCTGGCCCTCTGCAAACTTCTATCGAAGAAATATGCAGGTGGAATTCTAATGATTTCCCCATCCCTTGGGATACATTACATTATCCCTGGGGATACTCCCGCTCTGGGATACAGTACTTAAATACACACATTACTCACTGGAGCAATTTTCTTGACTGAGGAAGCCCCAAAAGGCTGTGCTCCACCTTGGCATTTCAACTTCCAGATCAGAAAATCTTCCATATCAATTGAAAAATCTCTCATGTAGTGGAAAGTGCTTGGAGCTGTGCCTTATGTTTTTGCTTACACATCCTCACTGAGCCCTCTGTGCCTAGCTATCGGTTATTTCTGTAGATTAATCACTGCTAGAAAAATCTCTACACTCATACAGAGACAGACAGGCTTTCCTTATGAAATGTCTTGGCCCTGGCTATTGAGAGAAGCAATGTTAGAGTCGAATTTTTGAAACTTAGAGCACCTGGCACAGCATCCCACCTGGCATGGCTCATGCCACCGACACTGGTACCATTGTGAATCTCACTGCATCACTGCAGAACAGAAATCCCTTAACTATCACAACATCTATGGCAAACTTTATTGAATCACACTGATACTCCAGCTTGCATTCAGAAATGGTACTTATGCTTTTGTGGGGTATTGCATCCACATGATTAAGATTATTTGCTCAGGTCTTGTAATTAGCTCACGCACCTTTGAAACCGTGGCATAGACTTTCTTTCCAGCAGCTTATTTTCATACAGAGTTTTCAGAGCCAGTTGCACGAGGTCTGAACACAGCTGATTCCTTCAGCAGCTCAAAGAATTATGCCTGAACGTTGAAGGTGTACCAAACTTAAACCTCTCAGACAACTACTCTGTGCACGAGCATGAGGCCATCCTCTAGAACTCTCTGTCTTTAAAGATTCATCAGCTGTTACTGATAGAAACAGAAAACTCATGTTTCAGCTGCAGGTTTATAAAAGGCAGGTTGCACCTGGGAACTCTTTCACACAACATTGTTATGTCAGAAGAAGGGCACACCACTACTCAAAAATCCCCTGTCCCCATGCCTTTCTCTTCATTCTAAAATATTTACTTCTGTAAAACTTACTCCTGTAGTATCAGCTCAGCTCTCACCTAGGTACAGCCTATGAACCTAACACCACACCACCTCCCTATCTTTGGTCTTCAAAGGGATGAAAAATGTTAATGCTTTATACCACATTATTTATGGTCTTCCTAGAGTTCAATGTATTAACACAGTTTACCCTGTTCAGCGGTATATTTCCTCTTTGGGAAGATTATAGTCAACTGTGCGGGAGAGAAAGTGAGGAATAATCCCAACCCTGTCAGGCAATTAAAGCAGTATTATTCCTTGCAATTTTAGCTTTTAATTTATGGTATGAATACCTACACTGTTAAACCAAACATTTTTTGTGGGAAAAAATCAGTGAGGCACCAGACAATAATGTTAAGACTTTCGACATTCTATGTCTTTTTCAGTATAAGAGCATTATGTTATGGAATGTGAACAGTGTACTTCAACATTTAAACTGAAATTGAGGCAATTAAATGTATTGTTCTTAAACTTATAGATGAACTAATCATTTAATGAGGGCTATTTTAATGATAGAATTTATAAAAGGTACTGTTAAAATTAAAATGGGATTTTTGTTCTCAGTTTCCTTGTTTTATATGCCTTTATTTCCAGTCAGTTTTTGAGATATTTTGAAAATTGAACTGTGAGCTGGAATTTTCCAGTCTTATTTACAGCTCTGCAGCAATATTGGAGAGGAGTGAAGATCTGAGTAAAATTGGTTTAGACCAAAAATTAACTACATTCTTTAGCCTAACTGCTGATCAGAAACCTTTCTTGGGAATAATTTAAAAACAGTTGTATATGTTTTGTTCTAACTTGGCTTAGGTTTTCTTGAGTAGGTTCCTTTAATGTCTTGGAAGCTTTATGGTTATAAGCATGAAAACATTTTTTCATAGATGCACAGTATAACTTTCTACATAGATTATTTTAAAAAATGGATTTCAAGCTCTGATTCAACAATGCACAGAAGTAAATGCAAGAAGTGTTTTCTTATTACGTGATCATACATCAAAAATACACATTTTTCAAACCAAAGGTTTTGATAAGAACTATGAATTATGACAAATCTTATTTTGTCAGAGAAGCTTCCTCATGATGGTGGGAGTTTCCAGTTTATGGGAGATAGAAATGTTGTAATTAGTTTAATTAAGCAATATCTTTCCCCGGTGTCTGCATCTGAACTTGTGAGTCTCAGCTTTGTCTAGATAGTAGAGAGAAATACTACTCCTAAAGCATGAGTCAGATAATCCAAAAAGAGATGTGTAAAATAACAAATTTTTCATCATAATTTTAGAAAGGGGGTCAGTTGCCACTATCTGAGATGGAGGTGTTTGTGTTGTGTTGGATCAAATACACTTTCTAAAGATAGTTTCTGTCATTGTCTGAAAATTTATTTGAGAAAGAGAGCAGCAAGGGTCCAAGTCCCCATTTCAATAAACATTTTGTGCACAAAGACAAACAGACTAACCACAAAACAGCTGGATATGAATAATTCTTACGTGGGCTAGGAAAGAATGAGTATCAAACAGAACACGTGTGCGGAGCAGTCTTCAATGTTTTGAGGGATGTTTCCCTTGGCCACAAGCCACATTCAATCTACATAAGAAGTGGTGAAAATCTTCCCTGATCCTTGAAAGAAAGAAGAAGGAAGAATGGGATTAATATAACATGTATAAACTCAGATGAGATGATATGAATGTGTTTACTGACTGCTGCTGATGTGCTGCAAGACGCTGGAAAAAGTTGCAGAGATGGCTTTTCAAGTGCTGGCTTCCCTTTGTGACATTTACGATGAAGTGCAATTTCCTGCTGTGCTTAGCTATTCTGAAAATGTGGCTACACAGTAGGCTGGTAGGCTAAATAGAATGTGAATTTACTGGAAACATGGTATCTACTCTCACACATAAAGAAGACCTACAAAATTGATAGGTCTCATTTTAACTTTGATAGCTAGGAACATACTAGAACAAATATCTAAATAATCACTAGGTAAGAAACTAGAACGAAATGCAATACTTAATGTCCAGCGTTGATGTATCAAAACCAAATCTTGTCAAATTTCATTCTATCAAATTTCATTCTATCTAATTTCATTCTCTGATGAATGATCTGGATTAGCAGATGGAGAATAAATGGGAAATATCAAGTATGCTGACTTCATGAAGCTTTTTGACATTCTACATCATTAAAGAAAGGAATTATAGTCATTGTTTGTGACTGTGTAACTGACTTAAAAATAGCATTTCAGGGTGATGTTCAATCTTTACTCTTTCAAATAAGCAGGACATGCTGGTTAGGGCACTCCAAAGATCTGTCTTGGTACCAGCTCAGGTCAATCTTTTTTGGTTTTGGTTTGTATGAGGGAATGATGCATTGAAATAAAAGTTCTTGGATGATGGGCTGAGAAGAGTTGTGTATACCTTGAAGCAAAGGGTGAGAATTCATAACCATCCTGCTAAACTGTTTTCAAGTGTTTGAACCTTGAGGCTGAAATTCAAAAAAGACAAATGCCATGAATAGTAATGTCTGTGGAGGAAACCTGAAGTGCACAAACACAAATGGGAAAAAAAATGGAGGAATAGCAACACAGTAGGAGAGGTCCAAGGTCATCATGGCTCACAAACTGCATATGAGTCGACAAGATAATGTGGTTACACAAAAGGCAAATCTCATTCTGGGCTATATTAACAGCATGACAAGAGAAGTAATTATTTTGCTGTACTAAGCAGCGGTGAGACCTCAGCTGGTGTGTTGTCCCCAGTCTGAGAACAAGCATTAAGACAGACATAAATAAATTGGACGATCTCTAAAGGAGGCAAAAAAGACAAGGCAGAGAGAGTATAGCTTATGTAAAAAGGCTGGGAGAATTCTGTTTATCCAGTAAAAAGAAGATCAAGTGGAAACATGAATACATATGAAATGAAATTACTTAGTTTAAAGACGACAGCAATGGCCATTTTTTCTTCACATTCTGTGTGTGTTGTTAAAGATGCTGAGTTAATTCAAAACAAAATATTTCAGCTAGAGTTTTCACTATGAAGTTGTAGCACAGAGATTAGGAAAAATGTGATTATCAAATTAGTAAGATCCTGAAGATGTCTGTGTAAACTAATGTTTATACCGTGCTGAAAGTTTATTAAAAATATTAGGAATAACACCTCTCAAATATTGTCCAGCTTTGTATTTTTGCGATTCACAGAGAAGCAAAAAGTAATTGATCACTAAACATTCTATGTTCTTCGGGTCGTACAAAAATATTACTTAAACCCAAATTATTACGATATGATATTTAATAAACCTGTATGCTTTGTTTCACCACCTGAAAGAAAACATGAAGAATTTGTCCTAGCACAAAAACAGTTATTTGAAAATACTGTAAAAATTTTAATTTGGGATGTCAGAATATTATTATATTTCAGTAAATGTCAGCAAAAATAAACATACAATCAAAATCTACAAGGAATAAATTGTCTTTTCAAATAGAAATGCCACATTTCCCGAACAATTTTTTTTTTTTTTTAACAAAAGGTGAAGACATTTTTTAGTAGCAGAATCTTTCCTGAAACTTTCAGTGAAACTGAAAACAGTTTTTGGACTTTCATCCCAATAGTTTTCTTAGTATTTGCAAAGCCATTTGCAATCACGATCCTGCAGGGCAATGATCTTATCTTGTTTCCAACCTTGCTATCATTTAAGGACTTTTTGTCCTTTTCTCTAAACATTCAAATTCCTTTTCTTAAACTGCTTTAGCTTTTTCTTTTTTTTGTCATGCTACACCAAATAATTCTCCCTCTAAATTGTAAAGGGAAGTTAAAGAAAACAAGTTCAGCCAACAGACAGCAAGAAAACAAGGGACACTTCTACAACAGCGTTGTTGTAAAAGTGCTCAGAATTCTGTCCTTCAGTTCACAAACAATTCATCGTTGCAGGCAGAAATGTAACTGTTGAGGCAGGTAGCCTTGTAACATAATGTATTGTTCAGAGACTGTAACATTTGCTCACTACTACAGCTGCTATCGTTATCCCTGTGTTGGCATTTCCATTAAACTCCTCCTTATATGTGAGTTAGAAAGTATATTACATTGAACTTGAATCTTGCTTTCAATACACATTCTTTCTGGGCTGAATTTAGCAGAGATGTTTCCAAACTGAGTCTGGTAAAAAATGTGCTATCTTGCTCATTCTCATTCAGACTACTTGTCTGAAAACCAGAGGTTACAGAGCACCTTAGTTGCATATCTGAACCGCACTAACAGCATCTGAAACCCTCTGAACATATTCCCCCCTCCTCTCCTTCCCAATCACTCACACCTCTTCCACTGTGACATTATCTCAGGAGTTACATTAATACGTTAAGGATTAAAGTCACAGAAAATCAATAAAAGCAAGCTTAGGAAAGGTGGTTGCTACTCAAAGAAACTCGACTCTATGTTTGAGAGTAATTCAGAAACAACAGAATATTTGAGGGTGGTAAAAAAATGACAAGGAAAGGATCAGAGTCACAGAGCAATGGAGCCAGAAGACATGAGTTCTAGTCATATTTATAGTGTTAGGATAATTAGTTAGCTTTTACTTCTTTTAGAATCTCACTACTGTCTTTATAATCTCGAATAAATTACTTCCCTCTTCCACAGTACTCACATTACCTCCATGGTAAATTACTTGCAATAGAGATAATTTTTACAATATTTTATCACAGTCTCTGTTATAATGGCTCCAGGCTCATTAAGAGATCTTGGTGCTCCTTTAATGTGAATAAATATCTTTGAATATATGAATATATTTTAATGTTTATATAAATACACCAATAAAGGTTTTTCCCATCAGAGTTACACTCAACTTCAAGAGTAGTAATGCATGAGTGACTTAATCAGAGACTTAGTGCTAGCTTCTCTTAACAGCCTCTAATTTGTGCCAGACCTGAGAGAGCCAGTATTATTGGTCCCATTTTTCCTTTGTCCCTTGTTACACTTGGAAAACTTAGGGGTAAATAGATACTAAGTGAAATCTCTAGATTCATCAAAAATATTCAAGGCAGAAAAAGCATTAAACACTTAATGCTGTTAACATTTACTTGCTGAACCCTCTTTTTTTTTCTGACAGTAGGAGAATAATAGCAGATGTGATCAGGAAAATATCCCCAAATAGGAAACTAACAAAAATATGCCAGTTCAGTTCTTCATCTGGACTCATACTCTGACACTTAAGGGACTGAATTTCTTGTGTGTGATCAACCATCTTCACGTTTTAAGTATTATTGAAAAGATAATAATAATAGTATAATAGAGAAATCCCCTCTGCAGCCATCAGCAGCTTTCAAATGTGTTTCAAATCTTGTCCAACTAGAAAAAAAAAAATTAGCCCAGATACTGGTAATCTTTATTTGAGTAATTATAATCCTCTCTGACCAGCTCACAAAATGCATGAGGATGTGTTCTAGTTGCTCAGCACGTCAAAAGAATTACTTCAGCTTTGAAGTCGACCCTAAAGGACAATCAAATATATATGCACAACTCCTATATAGGTTGCATTCAAATATGAAACCTGTCCAGTAAAATATCCAAATAGATCCATTGTTATTCATGTAATATTTTAAAACTTGTTCTTCACTTTACATAAGTGCTTAAGCCTCATTAATCTCAAAGGAATTTAGACAGATAAATGAAACATGGTGCAAAAACTGAATTCTTGTATAAAGGAAGCTATTCTCTAAAACAGGCCTGGTTCAATTGCTATCCTGAACCTCTAAAGACAGATTTTGGCAACAGGTAAATAACACCAATGTTTCAGCCAAAAGGTCTTGTTCATGTTTAATTACCTCTCAGCAGATCAAGGTTTTAAAATCGTTGTTTGCTGACTTTTGAAAAGGTAAATTATCATTTGTTTTCATGATAGTGCTTTCCTGCCAATCTGAACATGTTTTATGTTTCTACCACATTCACACATCTGATACAGGTAAAAGTATTCATTCTACTGGTTGACAGATCAGGAATTTTAAGGCATGGAACTTTTCCATGAAAAAATCCTTCCTGACCTCTATTCATTATGAGAAGTAACAATTCAGTTTTTAAGCCGTGGTTGCCTCTATCTGAGAGTATAGATTCTAGTTATTACTGGTTTTAATATATTCATGAAAACTGCAGCTACTCAACAATATTGAAAAAAAAAATTCAAAATTTAAATCTACTGAAAACCAAAGCGTTTTATAGCTGTAAAAGAGCCATCTGATGGCATTCTTTCTGTTTAAATAGCAGTTATTAGGCTTTTAACAGTTTTATGCTTTAAAAAATGATAATAATCCCAATAAAGTAGTTCTCCTGGACCAGTTTTAATGTCAGCTAATCATGTACTATTAAGATGATAAATAGCATTTATCATCATAGCAACTGGTGACAGTAGCTGTTACTGTATTCTGCATTTCCAATATCTATCAAATACTTTAAAAATATGATGAGACAAATAATGTATCATTAAATATATTAGAACTTTAGAAAGGTGCTCAACAATGTTGTATTTCTTCTGTCTCTAACACATGTGATTTATCCTCATGACTCACATTCGATATTTTCTGAAAGCCTGAGTTTTTAGAGACTTGGATTCTAAGACGCTATCATTTTTTTATGCCAAACAAGCAGAAGCATAAAGAAAACCTTAGAAACATGAAATTAATTAGAAATAAGCAAAATCAATCAAAAATTTCCGTTATAAATTAATATTAATAAAATATGTATTTTCCCTACAAATTAAAGTCTTGTGGCTTTAAAAAGGATATTAATTTACTTGATTTTTTCAATAGCATACCAAACACAACAACAAAAAGTAGCCACTTTATTTATTCATCTTCATCATCTCATGTATTTTCCAGGTAAGCACAGGTTAGTCAGCTTGTGTGTGCTATAAGATGACTGAAAACACATTGTTCAGCTAAGGGCACGTCTTTCACATATTCAATTTTGGCCAGGTTCTGGCTGAATGCTGCATTGCAGCAGACTGCTAGGGCTCAAAGTCTATAAAACAAAAGGATTGCATTTAGTATTTCAGTCAGTGTTCCTATTTTTGGTTTAAAATTGCTAAAACACTTTTGAGACTGAGAATAGTGTTTGAGATTATTGTTTTTTCTATTAATATTAAAAACCAAAAGCAACTTTTAGCAGCTGCATCAAAACTGTTAATAGCGACTGTTAATTTTCTGCCTCAAATGCATTGGATTTTTCCACCAGAATTGAATTGCAAGTTATCCACCTGATTAAAGAAACCTCAGTATGTGTCTCACGACACTCAGCAGATTTCTCACGTCTTTGTGATTGATGAGAAACATCTAGACAACGACCATTTTTTATCATATATTTTTATACAAAGCACTGAAACAAATTCTTCCACAGATGGGTTGGGTTGGTACAAGCATATTCCACAGCTGGTCTCTGAGGCAGACACACCAGTATAGATATCTTCATGTCAGTTTTAATCTAACTAGCTCTTTAGATAGTAAGCACGATAACCATAGCAGCAAGGACATCAGTGCAGTCAGCAAAAGTGCTGCTCAAGAGTACTGAACATGCTCATGAGGCTGTTCTGAACACACTTGCATACTGACACAGCTGGTTTGTCAAAAGCATGTGTTAGGTGTGTATTGCCATGTGCAGCATGAGTGTATAAAATACTGAGGCACAGCCCTGTACCATGATAACCACTGGGTTATCCTAGCACTACTGTCTAACTGGGCAATCTGAAAAGCATCCCAGATACTTCATTATAGTTTAAATTTTAAAACAACAACAACAAACCCCACCCCGGATCCTACCCAAGGATTCAGAGGAAGTCAATCAAGTCTAAGGTTATTTCTGAGATAAACTATGATCTAGACTGACCAACTCTGTTGAACCCTTTCTTCAAGGATGAGTAAAATTGCTGTCATCAACTGACAAATCATGTTATATCCACGACCAGGAGTGGAATAGTCAGGTAATCTCAAAGTTATGACCATGTTAACCAGCTCTGATGACTGCCAAAGGCTTAGGTTCAGGATCATACTTGCACGACGTACTGCTTTCAAGTCTGAGTTGGCTTCTGCTCATGTGGAGGAACTAGCTGAGGTTGATGCTGGGAAAAAAAGCAATCAACAAATTTTGTTGACAAGAGCCTGTGACAGATTATTCCTGGAGATTTAAAACTTGCAAGAACCACTGAAATCCATCTTGGTTAAGGAAAACTGCAGAGCTCTGGAAACCAGTCTTGGTATCCCTTTATCTAATTACCATCAGCTTGAGAGCTTACCTTTGAGTTGCCTCCTTTGCATTTCCTAGAAACCAAATTCCTTTCTTCTTCCTGAAATATTTTATGGGAAGCAGAAAATACCTTTTCTTCCTACACCCACGTATCAGGGGACTTAAAAAAGCACATCAAAAGCTCAGTTGTCTTGTGGTAAATAGCTCACTACTTGGACATGCCATACCCTTTTCTGGTACACACATTTTAACAAGGCTACACAGAAATTTAATCACTACTTCACAATTCTCAGTACAAGCACACAGAGCATGTTACTTTAACATATTGTTGGATATGCCCAAGGATATTACAGTACTTATATTGCTTTTGAGTATTATGATTGGGTCTAGAATTTAATCTGGTGCAACAGGAGAGCAAACAGGGAAGTTTATTAAGGTGGAAGAGGTAACCTGCTGTTTTTAGAGTAAGTCTTCGTGTCAAAGTACTGCTGCTCAGACCAGGATAGCAGCAGAACCTGTCTGTCTGTCAAGCAAGCTGTGGTTGCTAATGGCAGCATATGCCTGTGGATGCTGTGCTAATGCTGGGACATATTGTGGTCCTGGGAAGAGGAAACTGCCATTAACTTCCTGCCCACTCCCTTCCATAGATGAAGGACAAAAGATACATAAATCTAATAGCTATTCTATCTAATGGCTAGTTTCAGCGTCCTTGAAAGATAGTTTTATTTACCATCCCCATTCAGATATATAACATTAGCTGTGCCTCCAATGCAACTAAGCTTTCCTAATGTTAACATAAGAAACAATCAGCCTGTTCATCACATTACTCATATGAACTTCATTACTTCCTGTTCTTGTTTAGATCTGTGACTTTTCACCCTTATCAGACCATGGAAACAACAGCTTCCATTCTTTGCTCCAATATATAGCACAAACAAGTTTTTACAAGTAGAAATAAGTTGGTGAAACTAGAAACATTGCCTACTACGTTACCTAGGGTTTCAAGAAAGACAGTAGTTCACAACTTGTCCAGTTGTCATATGAGCTTGTGCAGGGGTCAACTTTTTAAAACGGAGGTAGTCTGAATTCTAATAAGGATTACAGCAAAACTTGACTGTTATCAGAACTCATTCCATTTTCCTCATATTTTCAAAATTGTATTTCATGCATTCAACTAAAAACAATATATGATTTGCCTTTCATGACAGACTTTTCTGTTGACGTAATCCTGACACGTTCAATTGTCCTTATGACATCAAAGATTGACTTCACAACTTCTAGTGTGAAAAACTTCTTGAAGGAAACAATAATGCCTCCCCCAAACATACACCTAGGAAAATATTTCAAGAAGTGACCAATGTTTTTTTCAAATAACAGACTATACAAAAACCTGGTTTATTCTCCAATGGGCACTGACTTTGAAATTAAACATCAGTGTTTTTAGAGAAGGTGTGCAACGTCCTCCTTAAAGCCTATTCAAGTCTTACAATTCACTCCAATTTACTCGAATGCAACATCAACATATATGTACCTTTTAATGGACGAGTTTTTACTATATTCACTACTAGATTAGAAATTATACTGAAGTGCTATAAAGGTGACTCACACAGCAGAAAAATACGGTATTACCTGCTCTGAATACAGCTGGCATAACTACTGTTCCTGAAACTGGTCAGCAGCCAGTAACTGAGAGGTGGCTGTAAAAAGTGGAATAAAAACTCATATGGCTAAGTTCTGTCCTCCAGTCATGACAATTTGAGCTTTTTCGTTTAAAGTCTGATCATGCACACTGTACGAGGTGCAGCCAAACAAAAATAGAAACTCTGACTAGTGCTCTTTATGATGTCTCTCAAATCTGGTTTCACCATGGAGGTTTTGTTTTTCAGACCAGAGCAAGACAAAACATTAATGGTGTCAACTAGCAATGAGTCACACGTCAAGGGACAACATGCTTCCTTGCGAGAAAAAGAAGATGCTTTACAGAAATGTCAAATGAAAGTCAAACATTGTGCCTTTGTGGTCTACCAGAGAAGCAAAATATCACCTTTGTGCAGCCCAGTAGATATCAAAGTCAAGTGGTGAAAGAAAGGGGAGGAGTGTGTGAACCTCCCCTTTAACAGAGCTGGATGTGGTCTATAAACGGATAGGAAAAGATTCTGGAAGAATCTGTCCTGATTTGACCTCTTACTTTTCCTGTTTCTGCTCCTCTTTCTCTGTCAGTCGCATACAACAGGCCAACTGGGATGGGAATAGATGGAGGATATTGACTCCAAACGTTTCTTTTTGAGGAGAAGAGGCAATGGATAGCCAGGACTAACTGCCTTGCGTGGAAGGTAAATGAGGGTTAGGGTAGGCATTCTAGAGAAGCTAAAAAGTGAGTGGAGAGCAGGACTGGAGCACAGGTGGGTTAGGACAGCTAACGGTACAGGCACCAGCTACCAGAGAAAAGAAGGGTGACCAAATCTAAATGCTCAAGATTGTTTCAAGATAGTATATTTATTTCTGTCTTGCACAGTTGTTGCATACATATTCAACCAAGTTTTCTAAAAGAATGACTCTTATTTCATCACTTTTGCTTTGGTTTTGTGTGTGTCCACAGACAAAAATGTGTCTGATGTTCTTCAAACTTTTTGGTTAATTTCTGCTTTAGTTGAGAGAAGGGAAAAAGTCCCCCAAAAAACCTTTATGAAGATGTATGAGATGTGATATTCAAGAGAGACAGAAATCTTTGTAGTAGCCTGAAGAGCTCCAGGTTGACTTCACACACCATTAGCCGTCAGAAAAACACTGAACGTAACTCAAAAAGCAAAAATTGAACCAATTCTTGTAAACAGCCTCATCCAGCTTACCAGCTTATTCAGTTCCGCATCTCTTCATATTATTTGTTTCCTAGCGGGATAGATTTCCCAACCTAATTTGTGTTATCAGAATTTGTTTTTCCTCCTATCACCTTCCCATTCTTTCCCTTCACACAGTAGGTCCCTTTTGTTTGACAACAAGTGATTCTAATTAATCATTTTATGCTGCTTTTGAATTGTGCAGCTCTGATTAATTTTGGGGACTGAAACACTGGCTATACAGTTGAGCTGAAGAGATAGTGAGCCGTGAACATAGCCTCTATTGTCTACAACAACACAAAATGCTTATGCTTAGTGGTTTGAAAATTTAAGTATTTCTTTTGTCTGTAATATGCTATGCTTGCTTAAACCTTTCAAAACAATGTTACTGCTATGGGCAATGTGAGGTTACCCAAAAGTTAAGAAGATTATTACTAAGGCATTGTAGCATATTATAAGTCAGAGGTTATTCTATCTGTTACTTTAGTCTTGTTGAAGATTGGCATTATTATTATTGCTTATAAAAAGAAACGTAAGAATTATATTATAATCAGGGACTGAGGATGATTTCATAGCTGTAATGTTGAATCCTCTGACTTCCTTGAAAATTCCTGCTGTTCTAGTCCAGCAAAAATAATTTCCCCTTTATACAGACATGTCAGGATAAGATATTAGTATATGAAGTTGTATGATTCATCTAACTCATCCACAGTTAAAAGCAAAAAGGTATCAAAATAAGACGTGTGAATACTAGTTGGAGTAGGAATGATCAATATGTAAGTCTTTCACACCTTGATTCAAGTATGCTTATCTAATTCTGTGTATCTAAATGTGCACACATGTATGTAAAACCATGTAAATACACATGCAAATAAATAACTACAATTTTGACTGTTTCTCAAAAGGATTTTAAACCTAAATGTGGAACGGAACAGTTGTGCGACTGCTACTGTGGGAACTGGCAAGGAGTATATTCTCTCTCCCAGTGTTCCGCTGCTCCCAGCTGTACAGCTGAGGATGAAAAGGAAGGTTTTCTCTGGTAAACTTACACCTCTTCAGGCTCTGATTTCTGTGGGGAAGGAGCCTTCTTAAGTTTTTGCTTAGAAATGTCTGTGTTATGCAGCTTACTCTCATGCATAACTGGAACTTCTAGGGATTATCGAAGTTCAAATAGTAATGAATAATGAACCATGAAAATCAAACAAGAGAGCGTCAAAGATTCAAGAAATCTTTCTAAGTTCCCCTGAAGGAGTCTTGTGTGCCTACGGCAGTATGGAAAATCCCCTTTACTCTTCAGGACACATGTAGAATTTAGCTTTATCTGCTGTACCAAACATAAACTTTATAAGTTTTCAATTAAAACATAAAAGTTATCATAAATTGACATATTTTTCTCCTGGTAAAATTTTCTTCACTCAGGTGAGCAGCTGAGGTGAAGGCAAAGGTGTCAGTCTGACAAGAGAACTAAAGGTTCTATGGCATGGTTATGAGCTTGATATCCACAGAAGAACTTCTGGGAATTTGCTATCTTGTCAGAATGTCAGCAAGTTGGGAGTTTGTTTGGAGATCATGGGGGAAGAACTGCTGAAAAGCAAAGGCATCTCTGAAGTCTCACTTTCTTATGCCTTTTTTTTTTTAAATTATACTTCTGTCTGCAAAGAAAGAAAGAAAGAAACAAACAAAAAAGCAGATAAAACCCCCAGATAGACAGATAGTTAAACAGATAGATAGCAAGGGACCAGAAATAGAAATTCTTGTTTCTTCTCTAAATCAATTAAGTGCAAAATCATAGAATAGGAGACATTTTCTGAATATAATTTATTTGCTATAAATAATCTGCTGAACACTGTTAGTGTAAGCAGACTTGGCTACATTAGAAAGTATCTGGAGTGATTTTGTTATCTTTGAGTTTATTACAGGGCTTTATTGCTGGATCAAGAATAAGATGCTGAGGAATTTTCAGGGTTGCTGTTGCACAATGTTAATATAACATTATTACTCGTAAGTATATAAACAAACTAAGTACTTAACAACGAAGAAAGAGTAGAAGCAAAAAACAATGGTGTACAGGGAATAACAGGATAATACAGGTTGGAAGGAAGATCCGGAGGTCATCTGGTCCAACCCTTAACTCAAAATAAGATTAATTTTGATCACATTAAAATTAAAACATACATGAAACATGTTAGGAGTTGCAAAGCATGTAGTGATGATACCAGAAAAGATGGGATAGTGATGACGATGAGGCACTAAGTTCACTTTGTGCATGTTATCTTGAAGCCATAGTGCATGACTGGCACATAAGTGTCCAGGCAAACTGGACCCTTGTCAGATGTAAGAACAAAAATTGACTGGGTATTTTTCAATGAAACACTTTTTGTTCTTTAAAATTCAAGTGAATGGCTCCAGAAGATGATGGTGATTTTTCTTTCCTTTACCAAGGTGACAAAAATGGTAAAGAAAATTCTCCTGAAGTTCAATTGTATAATCTCTACAATGAATGAAAATACGGTGCTTTTTTTCTGAAAGGTCAAACTACGTAAATATTGTTGTCAAGGAGTCAGCATGCTGTTTGCTGTAACACTTTAAGGATAACGTACTACAACAGGGAAAGCAGCACGTAGACTTTCGATAAACACTGTCAAATATGTTGAAAAACTAAAAACTAATAAAAAAAAGAAGTATATTGGTTTATGGTTGTCAAAAAAACAAACCCAAACCAAATCAAAACAAAAAGACAAAAAATGCTGCAGAGATTATTTTACATACTGCCCTAAACCATATTCAAACAAAATATAACACTGAAGCTCTGCTAAAATAAAACATCGGAAAGATCAGCTCATAGGGATAAACCCTTTAATTATTGCAGATGAGGGCTTGGGCTTGCTGCTCCTTAATTTGATTTTCCAAACAAGCATGAAATTCTTTCCATGAAGAAAAGAAAATCAACCAAACAAAAGCGAGATCTTCGATTGTGAGGCAGGACTTATATAGCTTTAAATAACAGATACTCTGTGAGAACATGAGATCAGGCGTTCAGAAGGGAAAGAAGAAGGGTGAAAGCAACAGGTACATTATTGATCAGTTAGTTTGGTTTACAATAAGAAGCAGAGAATAACCTGTATGGAAATTAAGGGCAGGAACACAAGCTTAGCAAATGAGCCCAGAGAGACCAGATGAAGATCAGATGAGATGTATGGGCCAGGAAGAAAGAAGACGGATATATGATCTCAACATAAGAAGTGGTCAATTCAGATTTGATCCTTCTATACCCAGATCTGAGTCTTCATACAGTTTTTGGAGCAATTCCAGTTTGTTCTATCAAGAAGGGGAAGTATTTAAAAATGGAGTGTTTTTCTGCTTCATATTTAGATATTCAGAGTGATTTTTCCATTCCCTGAGTTTTCTGGTTTCTGTCTTACCTCTGACATATAAATGCTCCAAAGCAGATAAACCAGAGCTCAGCTCTGTCATTTACAATCAATCCCCAGTGAGAATCCCTTTGGTTCACATGGTTTAACTGTTTCTGAAACACTTTGAACTAACCAGTGCTTTAGGCCATAGATCCTCAGCTTTCATTGTAAAAGGAGATATTTGTTTGTTCCTTCTTGTCTGTTGCATCGGTTGCCTGCAATTGATGTCTGCCTTTAACATTGCCTAAATTAACAGCAACTTAATGGATTCTAGTCTGTGATACCGAATACTACATTAATTACAGGTAAGTTTGCAATAAGAGTGACCTAAATTTCATGTTTAGTGCAGCTTTTTGTGTCATTGTTGATAGAAGTAGTTGCCCCTTTTTCCCCTGGGTCTCAGTCATGTACTTTGTCACCTGGTTTCCAAATATCAGCACACGTGTTTGTTCAGTCAGGCCAGGAAGCTGGAAGAATGACTGAAAACAAATCCATTTTTAAGCATAGTTGTTGATTGGTTGTTAATTGGTCTTTTGGAAAGCTTTGGAAACATATAGGTATGAATGTGAGGAAAGGCAGAATCATCCTTTTTTCTGAGAGTCCATCCATAGGCTGGGTTAAACACGTCATGAAACTGCATCCCAAAAGTGAAAAATCTATTATAAAGATTAACTAGGAAGCTACTGAGAACTTTATATTTAAAGAAGTCAGATTCTTAAACCCTAATGAACTCCCATGGATTTTGATGAGAATTTAATCAAAAACACATCTTGAATGTCTTACTCAAATTTACTGTATCATTTATATATCCTACAAGGCCTGTTCAGATAGATACATTTTATTAAGGAAAATCAACTCTATATATCAGCAAGACAGATTAAAAATGCGGTGATGAAGTTATTACAGCTCATACAAATAAATCTAGAACAGGTTGTTTCTGACCTGTGGGGCATGGAGTGTACAGTTAATCTTGCTGTAACAATTCCATTTCTCCTCATGGCTCTTCAAGCAGCTACTATAAAAATACTGTGTACTCAAAGGTAAGCTTCAATTTGTCAGATTGTCCTCTGTAATAGCTGCAATATAACAGAGCAGGCAAACAGAAATAACCCAATATTCTGTATTAGTACCTTTGCTTTGGACTGGCACTTTCCAGAATATTTAACACAGAAATAAACCACAACTAATAATATTTCACCTCTTCTACCTTCATTTCTGAATGCTGGAATACCATTCAAAAATCAAGACATAAATTGGTCTATTCTTTCTTCACTTTGGATACTAAAGCACCATTGAAAACTGAAGTTGATGACATAGCAGTGCAATTGCAAGAACTCTCTTTGGCTGAATTTATAAATTCAGGACAAATATGTGACAAAATTTCAAAATAATTGTAAATGAACAAATACTCCAACTCATTCATGGATGTGTGAATAAGATGTGAGTGCAGAGCTGTTATTAGTTACACTCCTTCAGGTTTGTTCTTGGAAACAGACCTGCTGAGTATACTCGAAAGAGTGCATTTTTATACCTTGGTATAAAAATTAGATATGAAATCTATACACAGTTTTAAGTTGGAAGACACTGGCAATGGATGAGATCTTCGTACAAGGAAAGATATTTTTTTTTTCACCAGAAAAATACAAAGTATGTACAGTGCAAAGACTTTGATATTAAAGGTACTATGAACTACTAAGTTAGTGAGGCCATGAAAAGAGATAATAGAAACATTGGATGTATCAAATTAGGTGTTTGAGGGTTGTTTTACTACAAGGAGTAAGATTTTTAAGACCACTGCATAAACTTTAAGAAGGTAGGAAATAGTAAGCACACCTTAAGAGATCAATCTGCAGAAATTGGCTTGTTTAGTCTGGTGAAAGGGAATTGAATAACTTCAAATAAGTAAATTTTGGTGTGAGAAGAAATCATTTAACAGTAGCAGTAAAACAGAAATATTTATGTCAGAAGGCAATTCTGGCAGAAAATCATATAGACAAACTCATCATGGATGTGTTTACATCAAAAAATAACTGAAATTGCAAGTACTGAAATAGGCTACTAAATAAGACAGATAAGGTAAGAATACTGCACTATTCTAACATGAAGATTAGTAAGTTTATAGGGAAAAATGACATGAGAGAGACGAACCCAGAATGCAAAATTTAAGTCTGAGAGAAGGAGTTACTGATTTTTAATCCTTCAGTATTCCCCAAAATAAAGGCAGGAGAATATGAAAGGACACATAACTGCCATCTATTATGATATATTTGTACATGATAAATCCAAATTAGTTTTGTTTGCCTCCTAGGGTGAGGAATATATTTTCTGTGTTTTAAGTGCTACCGTTATTTATTCCACTCCTGGTTTAGAAAGACAATGAATGGCATATCTGAAGAGAAGATATTGAGTGAAGAGTCTTACTGCTTCTGGTGCTAATGAGAAGTGTCTCATGACCCTGATCAGTGCGATTTTCTCACAATAACCCAGTCACTCAGTGAATTTTCCCACAATCAGACAGTTTTGAGTTATTTTGCATTAGTGCCCATGTAGCTCTTGGTTCACTCTAAAAATCCCCAGCTATTGCAGGAGTCTAAAACGTTGCAGGTAATGAAAAACATGGTAAACCAAAAGTCTCTCAATTATTTGCCACCGTCAATGGATGCTTATCAAACAAGACAGGGTTTTTATCGTGTAATAGTTTTAAATGATTATATCCTTTGCTTTTAAATCAGGAATCTCCTAAATTTCTCAGGCTATTTTCCGGTTTTGGAACACAGAGATTATTTTATATCATTTGGTCTTTTGTATAAAAGTCTAATGGCGTTGAAGGTATGTGAAGACTTGGAGTTGATGTTTGAAAGTCCTATTGGATTAAAGAGTGCGTGCATGAGAGTTAATGTTGATGATCTATGAACCTTACTAATCTTTTGTCTCTGCATCATTTAAATCAGTCAGTCTTTAGGTGACCCACATCCTTTGCTTATTATGGGTTAGTAGAAGTCAATAATTAGCATCAAGGAGAACACTTAAAGAAACATAGTGACTCAAATTATCCCTGTACATATTGGGTCAGGTGTAAAACTCGCACTGTAATTTTTTTTCTGTCTATCTGGCTGAAGAAATGCTGTAAACAAGAGGTTGGATTATAAAACCATTAAGTCAGTAGCTGGTGCTGTACATAATAAGAAATGATGAAGTGTGATGGCAGCATATCTTGTACATTATCATAATAATTTATAGACATACTGGCTAGAGAAATGTGTTGAGTGGTAAGGCTGCTGCCTCTGAGTGAAGAAAAGAACTGTAAGAGTGTTTAAGGCTGATTAGGGCATTTGGAAGTCAATGTTTTTGCATAGGTTGCACAATGTGCCCTTCAACAGCACTGTAGTGGATCTACACCAGTGTAAGCAAACTAGTGACTGTCATAACTATTGATTTGTTTTCTTTATTTCTGGACAGATATACATGCGATTAAAAGTGTCCTTAAAGTTTAGCCTTTGCTTTGGATGCTGTACAGCAGTTTACATGGTAAAAGTTTTGAACATAACACAGTAAAAAAATTATTTGATTATCTTAAAACCACAGTTCTTTATTTCATCTGCCTAGTACCATTTTCCCCTATGGACCTGAAAGTGCTGAGGAAAGGTAGGAATGTAATGTTATCCAACAACTCACTCTAAAAAAGTTATTGCATGTTGAGTGTCTGTGACTAAAACAAGTCTAATGGAAGTGAAGCTTTGGCTACTTGTCATTCCAAACACAGAGCAAGTATGGAAGAGCTTGTGAGCAGTAAGGATGACATATTATCCATCTCCGACCTTGGATTATAGCTATTTTTTTCCTTCTCATTTAGTCTTACATTTTGAAAGATGGCTGATGTATACTGTAATCTCTTCATTGTAAATGAACCAGTTGTAGTGCAGTGTTGCTCCAGGTTCCTTTCTCTGTTATACTTCTGCAATGTGGTACAAGAAAGTGTCATAAAGAGTGAATTCAACCTGTAAAGTTTTAACATATTCTGATTTCATTTGTGCACAACTGATGGTGCCCATCCGTTCTTAGTTCATTTGGAGTCACGTTCATGAAGAACTACATATGGCTTTTGCACCGTTGATGTCAGTGAAATTAGACTGTGTTTACACCCATGCGAATAAGATCAGAATTGGTTCTTAGTATTCCAGAAGTGAAAATCCCCAGACATCCTAAATATAATTTCTGCACAAGACCCAGGTTTCTCAATGAAACACAGGAACAATTTCAAAAAATGCCAGGTTATCACATATTACTAATCTCTAAATAACCAGTTCAGGCCACAGCAGTGCTTGTCACCTCAGTGAGAGTTTACTAAATTCAAATAAGTAGGTTATCATAAGTCCTGTTAACTGATTTACGAACAGTATAGGGAACAGAAAATACATCACAAAGCTCTAATTCTCTTTGATCTCTCTCTTTCGAAGGTTACTTGTGCTGCTGGACAGTACTGTAAGGAATGAGCAGAGACTTTTAATGGGTTCATATGAGTTGAAGATTTATCATTAAATATATTCATCTATAAAGACTATAAGTTGGAATATGTGCATGAATGAGGCAGAGGACTGCAGGTAGACAGAGCAGAAGTTCGTAGAGAGGAGATTTTACCTACGCCAGTGCTAGAAGTTTATTGTATAATATAGGTCATATTTTAGATCACCTCATCCAACTTGATTTAAATTCAAGCATCTCCCCTAAACTAGTTATCTGGACTTCTCTAGTAGTAGCAGCTCTAGTAACGAATGATCTTACTTAGAAGAAACATCCAATGTTTAATGAATCATATGTGAGAAGTGTCTTTGTCCTCTGTGTACTGTCATAAAGTCACTCAACTTGCTTATACTGAACTCCTAATTTTAAGATGGATGAATCAAGGGAAGTGTATACTGGATCAGGCTTTTACATTTCCATTTCTTCATGTTTAATGTGTATTTGCTTTGTGTCCTTACTATGTGCAAGGTGATACCATCTAGAGGAGATATTTACATGGTGCTGTCAATTGCAACTACAGAATATATCTTCATGAATATAAGTGCCCTACAATTGCATGTCATAGAGTAGATAATTGCCATTAAAGATGACATGCTGAGACACAGAAAGGCTAAATAGTTCCTTCAGAGGAATTATAAATACTATGGAAAAATAAACTCATGTCTTCCGAGCTTCAGTCAGTTCATCATCTTCCTCTTCTCACTGCAACCCATCTTTTTACGAGCCGGTTACAATCCTGTTGGGCTAGTTTATGGACTCATCTCTGCTTTAGTTTTGACCTAAGTTTACAGGCACACGTGCTGCAGGCTGATAGATTTTGGATATTTCATAGTAGGGGCTGACAATACAGGAGGTTTCTGTAGTTCCTATACACGATGGGGGAAGATGTGATTGAGAGAAGCCTTGCGGAGAAGGACTTGGGGGTGATGGTTGATGAGAAGCTCGACACAAGCCAGCAATGTGCACTCACAGCCCAGAATGCCAATTGTGTCCTGGTGTGCATCAAAAGAAGTGTGACCAGCAGGGTGAGGGAAGTGATTCTCCCTCTCTACTCTGCTGTGTGAGACCCCACCTGGAATACTGTGTCCGCTTCCGGAATTGCCAACATAAGAAGGATATGGAACTGTTAAAACAGATCCAGAGGAGGGCTGCAAAGATGATCAGAGGGCTGGAGCACCTCTGTTACGAGGATAGATGGAGAGAGTAGGACTTGTACACAGAGAGAGAGAGACCTCATAACGGCCTTTCAGTACCAGAAGGGGAACTACAAGAAAGCTGGGGAGGGACTTTTTACAAGGGGAAATAGTGACAGGACTAGGGGGAACGGCTTTCAACTGAAAGAGGGAGGATTTAGAGTAGATATTAGGACGAGATTCTTCACAATAAGGGTGATGAAACACTGGCAAATGGTTGCCCAGGGAAGCTGTGGATGCTCCCTCCTTGGAAGTGTTTCAAAGCCAGGTTGGTTGGGCCCTTGAGCAGCCTGATCCATGCGAGGTGTCCCTGCCCTTGGCAGGGAGTTTGGAACCGGATGATCTTTAAGGTCCCTTCTGACCCAGACCATTCTGTGATTCTATGACAAACTAGAGGCTGGAGCACAGGTAGTTTAAAAGGCATATCTGAGAGACACAAATGTTCCAGGTTTGGACCGAGAATCAACCAGTACTCTTAAACACCGGTTTTGGGAAAATAAAGTACAAGCTGTCATACTGCTCATACTGCCCATACAAATCTTCCTGTTGTTGATCTTTCAGCCACATGGTTCTATGGATCTGCAGACAGGTCTGCACTGCTGTGTTGGATCTGTCCCAGAGTTACTCTGCCTATGCACTGAGATTACTGAAATTTAGCTTGCTCTTGTCTGTAAACCATTTAACTGCATTTTCATAATCATTTCATATGGAAAACTTAGTGTCTGCCTGTGGCAGAAAGAGTGAAATGACAGTGTCTGTAAAGGAAACCAAGGATGCAAATTGCTTTTACACAGGGAATTATATCTCTGAATTTCCTCCATTTGTCTGTTTACATTTTCAGAGAATATTTTCTGCCTTTCACTTTATGTTGGTTTGTTTTTCTCTTTTCTTCCTAGTAGTCTGAACTAAACACAGGCCGTACCAAAGACTTGGTGGTTTTTTGCTTGGCTATTTTTCTTAACATATGGTGCCTGTGGCATCACCCATTGCAGGCACAGATGAAGGCTAATACAACATTATCAGCATATTGAATGAAGAGGCCATCTTGTGGAATTGTCTGAGTGATATGCCTGCTTATTTGCATTGTAATAAGGCCTGATGACAAAAACCCTTCTAGGTTACTTTGTCTGAGTCTTTGTAGAATGTTAATATGGTTGCAAGGAATTACAGCTTGTACATGGTACAAATGCACTTGGATGCAAACCATTCAATTAATTCAGCAACCTGTAGAAGGTGAACCGCATTTGTGTCTTTTCAGAGGCTTTCAGTAGCTTCACTGAGCTTTGAATCAAACAGATACATACAGTTGGATAACCCAGTGTTGGAATTTTAGATTTATGATCATTCAAAAATTGGAATTAGTATCAATAAAATTCCTCACGCTGGAAATATATGATGCTAAGAAATGCAGCACTGTGATTAATCTGTTTTAGTTTTAAGTACATAGGTTGTCCACGGACACACTTGAGAAAGTTTTTGGACTTCCTTCTTTGTCAACTAAAGGAGAAGCACTCCTCTAATTCTCTCTTGACAGCTAAAATATGTCCAACAAATTAGAGTTTAGAAGTATTTGTTTATGTCCACTGATTGTAAAGGAGTCCAGAAAATCAGGTCTGATTTAGACACATGCATTGAATACATTTGGAGTGTGGTGGGATGAATCTCATTTCAACATCTTCTAGATGCCATAATGGGACTGGTAAGTAATTTTTTTGCCCTTCTACTGTATATTGCCCAGACCATCCATTCTCCATGATGGATAGGACTAATTTTTCCTAACTTCAGACATACCTGCTGTAGAGGTCTATGTACGAATGCTTCAACCTAGGCTCCAATTATCATCTTTGGAAACAATATGACACTTGAACTGCAGACATTTTTATGCATCAGATGCATTGCACCTAAGCAGTCTTTATTGACCTGTTCTATCTGTTGTGATTACACATCCTGGAGAACAGGAAGATAAAGGACATGTCATTGCAGTTTTCTACAACTTAAAGAAGGTCCACAGAGAAGATGGAGACATGCATTGAGATGCATGATGAAAGGATCAAGTTGTCAAAAGTGGCAGGAAGTGGAATCCTGGTTATAAATAAGGAAAAAAAAAATCTTCACTTTGGACTTTTATTCTAGTTTGCAAGGTTCACAGAAAATACTTAGTTGCTGATAGTCAGATGTTGAAGGAAGTTGCCCAGAGATGCTGAGAGATCCGTGAAATCCCTGCTTTGTCTAAGAATGGGGACTATCAAACCAACTAATTCTGGATCTGAGATAAAAAAATACTATGAAAAGCGAGGAAAGGGTGAAGATACTTGGATACTTGACACATCTCCCCATGAAGTATTGCTCTGGTGCTTTCCAGCTCTAGAAGAGAATTTCCACCCTTCATTAAGCTGAGGTCAGATCTGTCTTATTAATTGGGGCAACGGCTACAGTAATTACTTCTCAACATGGACTTTCTTTTCCAAGAGCAGACATCTATAACAGTTTAGATGGATGCACTCTCTCAATCTTTATAAGATGAATAAAGCTGATAATGGAGTCTGAATTCTCCTTGGAAAAACACAGAGGTGGTGTGGTATCAGCGATTCTCTGTACTGCTGCTCTTTTAATTCACCTACGATTGATCATATGAAAAGGAGGTGCTCTGAAATGCATTTATTTCCAGTTCATCCAGTACATGGCAGATTTATTTTCTGTTTACATTCAGTAGCTGAAGCAGTTTGCTGCTGGCTGTTGTCTTGGGCAGCCCCTCTGGGTATGGAGGGTTACACAAATCTGTGCTAGGGCATAAGGTTGTCCTTTACTTTAAGGGACACATGAACCTCCAGCTACTGAGGTTCATAGCAGCATGCACTACGTACAGCATCAAGAGCTACTGGCAAGGCAAGGAGACAGTTGTGTGCAGCTGAAGGCTTTATTTTTATCACTTCCAGAGTCTGCTATTCATAAGTGGCCTAGCAGGCAGCAACCTCTCCTTTATCTTCTGTTCCTGGATGCTATAGAGGGAGAGAACATGAGGACTGGATATACTTGAAGTAGAAAATCTGGTCTACTTATTAGGAGGAGTGAGAAATAGAGACTGCCCTTTGTGCTATTGAGATAATTGTGCTACGGTGCAAAGAAGTTAACTAACACATTTCCAGCCTGTGTTTTCAATCACCTCTTATTAAATATATATGAACTTTTAAAGTCAGATGATGTCTTCTTAAGGGTTATAGCTATAATCAGCTGGCAGAATCTCATATCTGTAAATCACAAAGAATGAAATGAGACCTATTCTTGGAGTAAATACTGTTCAATGGGGCTGTGTAAGAGTGTAAAAGCAGAATGCACTCGGAGATTGAGATGCAGACACTGACAAAAATCCAGCATTTCTTTTAAATTTCAAAATAGAATTTTATTCATGGAAAGTCATAGACATTTTGGTGATGAATGATATCCTGTTAACCTCCCTGGAAACACTTCCCTGTCCACCTTTTACCCACCACAGGGAATAAGTCAGGGCTTTTGTTTCCCTGACTGATCTGTCTGCAAGCATAGAGGCTGGGAGAGGACATCTTTCGCCCTGCTCAACACTACAGAAAATGCCTAGCTTGTCTTTCAGGGTCCTCACTGAGATTAGGAGTATACAGAAGGAAACTGGTGCTCAGAACATATTTTTCCTCTGAATTCTTTTGCAAGTACAATTTTTCAAAGTTTTATGGATCAAGAGAAGTTGATATCCAGGTATTCGCGCTTATTGCACTAAAACCATTGCTTCTGAAGACATGGCTATTTTATATCATATAACTTTGTCAAAATGTTCATAAGAGGATGGACCATATATAGCTTCTCTCAGTGGTGAAGGGAAAAAAAAAGACATCAACTTGATAAAATAATGCTGCCTAAAATTATTTTTCTTCTGTGTCTGTTACTTTTTACTTTTAGTTCTCTAAAGACATATCTAGGCCCATATAAACCATATTTTTGAGCTGTATGTATACTTAAGTTGATCTGACTAGTTTTTGATAACTTCTAGCTCAGACCATGCAGAGGGCATGAGGCTCATCGAGTTTTTAAGGGGGTATTATCTCATTTTAACATGTCACAATGTTCACACGCTTTATCTTCCAAATTTGGCATGTTTTCCTGAACTCCCTTATCATTGAAAAACACTGACTATTTGTACTCACAGATCATTAACATGTATTTCTATATCTTATCAACTTTATACAGTAGGTTGTATTTCTCCCCTTCAGCTGTCAGCTGAAGAGTTGGAAGTAAAATCTATTCTGTATTCATTTAGGGGAGAGGGCAGTCAGATCAGTAATCTGTGGTAGCTTCTTGGTAGAAAACAACCCCAGAGACATTGACAAAACTATTGATTCTATTAACCCATTTTCTACTGCAAACTAACAATGGGTCAGTTCAGTCACATTCCTCCTCTATTTTATTGAAAACAAATACAGAATAAATTACAAGGAGTAAGGGTACATATCTCAGGGCTCCTCAAGAACTTAAAAGTCAAGATTTGTGTTCCTCCAAATCACAAGACTGCCTTAAAAAGATTGTAATATTTAGGATGTAGATAAAAGATATTTTGTGCCTGTGTGTGTCCTCTCTTGTTTGAAACTTTCATGTGTTACATGTGATGGGTTTAGAAGTATTTCACTGAAAACTATCAAACTAGAAAAGATTAATGGCAGGCTTAAAACTACATGTCTAATCTACACTGGAGTTTGTATGTGACTCTTCCTTCTCTCCAGGAAAGTCTAATTCCTCACTATCTCCTCCAGCTCCTGGAAAATGTATTCTGCTAGATATATATCTTTCGTGCTTTTCCTTTTGCTTGTGCCCTCCCACTTTCAAACATAAGGTGAAAAAAACATTCTCATAATGGAACGCAGTGTGTTGCCTTTTGCCATCACCACTTGCCAGTTTTCATTATTGCTGTGCCTATTCTTTGCCTGGAGAAATATAATTTTAATGTTCTGATAAAAAAACTCCTGACATTGTCTAGGAAAATAAAGACTCTGGAAGACAAAAAGTGCATTTGTGTGCATGAGCATGTGGAGCTGTCTTGGCAGCTTCTTTGCTTATTGCTTTATCCCTGATCATATCAACATTATATTCCCTTCAGGTAAACAAAATGCTTGGAAGTGATGTCTCCCTTGATACCATGAGCCATTGAAAAGCTGTCAAGAGCAGACAAAAGAAAAGATAAAGGATGCATGTCATGTTCAAATGAGCTGGGACAGTGATGTACCACAACTCTGGCTGACAACTGAAGCTCACAGAGAGCATCACATGTCACATGTATGTATGTGAAAGACGTGGCTATAATACTAGTTGGAAGCATTGCACTGCCATTGGCTCTATAAAAATATATTCAGTTTATAAGTGGAGAAAGTGAATGGGCAGCAATCAAATGCCTTATACTACCACGACATACGATTCATGTTTTCTGTCTGGTGTATGCAAAGATGAAGTTGACATGCAGAGAAAGTGGTGATGCAGACGAGAATACGTGCTCCGGCCGCAGGACAGAGAAGCTGAGACAAAACAGACACAAGAAGCCTGGAGAGCTTGGCTTGCTGCTCCTGGTCAAAGTGATTTGAACTGTAATGCATATTGATAGAAATGGTCATAAGGAGTAACCAGCCCACTGACCTTCACCTTTCCTTTGACACTAGCAGTTGAACAAGTCTAAGTCTCCAGAGGTCTGGATAGCTACTGGGGCCATGACTATTTTACCACCCTCATTAATCTGCTTTCCTTTGGTAACTGTCTACTTTTCTTATGCCTAGAGCCAGCCTGGGCTTGAAGGTGAAGTGGAGAGGATCATCTAAATCTTACAATAATGTCCTGTAGTAGTAAATAAGAACAAAATATATCACTGCTAAGAAAGGTGCTGTAGGTTTCTTCCTGAGAGGTCTGCAAGAAGGAGCCCCAATCATGCTGGTGGTGCTGGCTTTTCCTTGGAAAAAAAGGAACTAGAGTGAGAACATCAGCCTCTGGATCTTGGTAGATGACCACTGGCCGTGCTAAGATTATGGTTCTCTTTGCCAGAGAGGGCTTAAACACCATAAACAATTGATAAAGATTTGTTTATGCTAACCTGATGGTGCTGAGATATGAATACATCCCATTTTGCAATTCTGCCTTAAGCGCAGTAATGCTTAGTAAGAGGAAAGGCAGATAATGAATGTTAGTAAGGTCCTAAGACCCTGTGGGTATTTGCCTCAGAGCAAATGAGTAAGAGCTCTTACTCTACACTATTTACTGAGCAGTCATTACATGATCAGTTTTTGCAGTGTGTTGTAGCCTGCCTGAAAGTATTGTTCTTTCTTTATGGGGGGGCATATTATATGCTGTTCTTATTACTCCAGGGTTTGGTGTTTTGTTTTACCAATGCATAAACTGATCCAGAAGTATTAATGCTGAAACATCTCTGCTGGATTCATTGCTGTCCCTTGTGTTATGTAGTCTCCTTAGTAAGCAGATTCTGAGGAACAGTATTGAAATGAAAACTTCCAAACCACATTGCAAAAATCTTTCATTCTGATTGGAATAGGTTAGATGTTGTAGGTCATAATCTACAGCGTGTATGGAGTTGTGCTTTGAAATGTGTAAAAGGATACGAATGAAGCTTCATGGCACTGATAATTCTGGGTAGGAGTGAATGTTTGATTACTCCATTTTTAACCTCTGTTTCAGATTCCTGGGAAAATATGTACCATGAACTAATAGCAAAGCAACTGCTTTTCAGGAAACAGCCAGGAGCTGTCAGACAGAACATACAGAACAACAAAAGCCTACTATTTTTTTCATCCTTTGTCTGGAGCTCATATTTAAGAACTTTCAGCATCCATGGCAGATTGATTTTGTCTCCCCCCCCATCTGACCTTCATTTTGGTCTCCAAGAGGCATGCATCTGTGGATTTGACCTTCCCAATATCAGACTTTCAGAGGTGTTTTCAGCCTCTGTAGCCTAAAAGGCAAATTTTGGCCTTAAAGTTGAAATTCACAGTAAGTGCTTTAATACCTGTGAATAGGGAATTCAGCACAGAACTTGAGATACGGAAAAAGCCAGGCAGCAGACAAATGGCAAAAAGGGCAGATAGGGAGAAATAATGGAGTCATGATAATCTTTTGTCTCTTATCTAGTGGAGAAACTGGTGACTCTTGTCTGTTTCATATATATGTCACAATTGTAGAACTTCCTGAGAAGATTTTGGGCCACCGATGACACTGGAGGAAATCATAAGCAAATAGAATTTATACCTTTATGAATTATCTTGAATAGGCATTACTGCCTCTTATGAAATATTAGACAACTCTCTTTACCAACGGCTTCTGCTCCTCTCAGAAGAGGAGGTCTGAAACCACTCAACCATGCCACAGAAGACAGCCTCATGTCCAGCAACGGCTTCAAGGTGTACCATACCTACCCATTTTTTCTATATCAGCGGAGCAGTTTCTCAGGTTACTGCACAAAAATGAATGGCTCCCAGGGCAAAAAGGAGAGCAAGGAGGAGAGAGCCTTACTCTACAGTCCCATGTGTTTTGTGACTGTATGAAAAAAAGTTATAACATTGGATGTCATCTCTGAATATGCACTAGCATCACCAGTGGCTCTTGTGCTCAGGGAGGTAAATGCGCAGAGGAGAGAGTAATCCTGCCATCTCCCAGGCACTAAGCATCTGAAAAGTGTCACAAATTTGTGGATTATGGCATACCCAGCAGAAGAAATGTAATCACCCAAGATGTTTCTGTGTAGTCACAAAGGTCCCTTTGGGTTTGGCACTAGTGATTTTGAGGTTCTGAACTTTGTATTTTCACAGCCAAAGTGACAGGCATCAAAACCTCCTCCAAGACATTTGTGTCTGTGTATGGCAATTACTTGTCATCAGCCCTTTCTTGGTGTATTTACAGGAGAGGAAAGGATCTTTATGGCAAGGAAGGTCCAGGTGATGTGACTTAACTCTTCACGCAGAGAAACATGTAAATTCAGCTCATACAATAAAATTAATTCATTAGTTTGTTCAGTTGCAGTTACTTATGTATAGAAAGTTGATTTTCTCCTAACAAGATAAATCCAATTAAAAAATCCTGTCGATTCTTTCTTTTTCTGAGACATGCATAAATAGACCTTTGCCGCTACCGATGTGTGAAGCAACTTTACTGTATGTTTTCACACCTAGTTGATTACTTAACCATCTGTTCTCTCCAACAAGACAGGAAACAAGATGGGAGGAAGGGAGGGGAAGAAAAAGAGATAGAAACATCGCTGTGATTGTTTTCTAATCCATCTCTTAATTTTTCAGTTGAACCATAAATCCCAGTGCAATTTTTATTACAGTGGTACGTGTGTTGAAACAAGGCCTAAATATATAAACCAAACCTTTTACAACACTTTTTTTTTTTCCTTCTCAGAATAATGAAAATTTATCACAACATTCTTTGTATTCTCTATGGATGACTGTAAAATGGAGGCGGAGGGTGGAGAATTTTGTAGGTAGAACATTATGTGCATTAGATAAAAATCAGTTACTTAGTAGCTCATATTAAAAATATTCACACTTAATTTAACTCTCTTCATTCTCTGGGAGGATTGTGGGTGTGTTAATCTTTTGGGTTGACAATGATGTCATTCATCTAGACAGGCAGGTTGCATATTGACTTCAAAGATTCAGTTGCCTTTGTTCTAAAGTGTTCTCTTGATTTATTTGTTTTTCACCGATCATTTAAAAACAAAGGCCCAAATCTAGCAAAAGCACAAAGGACCTTATAAAGACAGAATCTCACTAACGGCACTCAACACACAGGTGATACATCATCCTTTGGAAAAGGCATTGTGTAAATGACCACTGCCTGCTTCATGAGTAACCATTACAGACAGTCCAAAACAAAAGCTGAAATCTGTCTCTCTTAACTGGTCAACTGAAGTAACAAATTTGTAGAGAAGAAAACATGGAAGTGACATGCTAGTTAGACAGAGGCATTTTAGGCATTTACAGGAATAGAACTTGTCCCACTTTAAAAGAAAGAAAAAAGTTAGGGATTGCTAATTTTAAGACAACCTTAAAGTAACTCTTTTGTGGACTACAGTGGTCCTTACCCAGCTGATCAGATGTCTGATTCTTGCAGCATTGGCACAGTAAATCACCATCAGTCAAAGCACATTGAGTGACTGAGCATGTCATGACAAAAGTGCCTTATGAGCTGCTCGTGGCTTTTGGTTGCTCAAAGCTCTGTGGATGTTCAGAAACAGCAAAGGTTAATGTGACAGAAAGTGCTTACCTGGTACTTTTTTGTTGGCAGTTGTTTTCTGTCCCTGCAAGAAGAGGGGAGTGGTTGGGAGGTGCTGACAGGTGCTGAACAAATGAGAGGAGGAAATCCAAGGAGACTTCTGTTGTGACTATAGGGACTATAGGGATGGGAATCAAAATAGGCAGCTGGGAAATACAAGAAATTCCTGGGAACAAGGAACCATCATGGAAAGTTACTTACAACTCAGAAAGTAATTTCATTAAGTGAAAAAAATCATGAAGTTAAAAATATGTCTCAAGGGACACAGCTGGGTTGGGAGAGAGTCATGCACAAACCCTGTTAGATTCTCATCTTTCTCCTTTAGGCACTTTGAGGTTTCTCTGCTTAAAAAGTGAAATATTGTAGTTCCTATGCCATAAAACCTGGGAGTTTAAGTTTCTTTGATGGCTCACTGCAGGACAAAGTCTAGACAGAAACATCTCAAAATTTTGGTAAATATGGGGTCTTTCTGTAGTCCTTTGGTGAAATGGACAAACAAGGCTGATGACGGTGCATCTGAGTGCACAAATATCTACTGGGGGAACAAAGCAGCTGCGAAAGCAACACTGTGGGACCAGGTCTTAGTACTGAGGAGTGCCCTCTGCTCACTAGTCCACAGAAAGGATGAAGCTTATACTGGGAATGAATGCATTTCTCTTCAAGCTCAAGCTATTGATCTATGTTTTCCACATCTTTGGAACTGGAAACCCAATTTTAGTTACAGCTTTGTGTTTAAGGAGATTGTGGTTAGTGAGCCTACCTAAGATCCATGTGTGCAAATGTCTGAGCTTGCTTTGCATTGCTTCATGTATCATGTGCGTATCATGTCTTATTTAAAAATAAAGCTTCTAAGATTAATGGATAGGTTACATTTTCCAGAAAATAACCCTGCCACAAGTCTGTGATTTATAGTCATAAGTTAGATTTGCAGTCCATCATTTTCAGATCGATTCACTACAGAGAGCTGACACAGATCCTGTATAAAGACAGATTGCACTTTCAAGGGAATTCCGTGCCATTTAAAAATGGAATTAACCAAGATGGAAATGCTAAAAATACATGAAAGACAAAGTTTAAGTCAGTAATGGAAAACCCTGTGTGTCATCCTACTTATTAAAAGACAACAAACTGCCACAAAATAAATGCTCCCTGCTAATGAGCTAATATTTAATCAATGCAGTGCTCTGTTCTGGGTAAAAGAGAAAAAGCTCCTGTTGATCACATTTTTTGGTGTTCCTTTTAAAATGTAGATGAAAAAATCAAACACTTGCTCTTTTTTTTTTCTATGCAGTGAAGCAGGAGTGTGCTTTATTGCTTGTCATCAGTTTCTTTATGACCTCAAGCCCTCAATCTCAAAGAATAGGAGAGAAAACGGAGGTCACGTTTCTTCTTATCCATGTTGTCATGCAGATGTGTGCTCTTCTTATAGAAATGGGATGTTTAGTTCTAAACCTAAAGGTAACTTGCTTTTTTATAATAATTTCCACTGTTGTTTTTTCATGCTCCATAAATGAGATTGCTGCTGCTTATCAGATTGTGTTAATGCTCATTGAGTATGGTAAGGATCCATCTGCTGAATCCTATGAGATGTTAGCATGCTGGGGCCAGGCAGAATTATTAATTTTGCACCTTATGGCCCAGACTCCATCAGTAGACGTCTGCAGAATCTTGCAGAGGGAGAACAAAACACAAATTGATGAGAAGAAAAAGGAAAATTCTGTCAAACACCTGGAAAAATGGTAATAAAAATTGGGGTATTCGTAGGCTGAATTTTATAAATCACCGTCCTCTTTTACACCTGGCTTTTCCCACCTTTTCAGGTTTAAAATTGGTGTATCTTTCCAATGAACTTCTCAACAGCCTGAAGAGGTCTAATGTCTTATTTCCAGCTGTGGCTGGTATATGAAATGGTATTTCAAACTGTGCAAAAAAATCACCACCTGCATAAAGTTTGCCTGACGCCCTCCCACTGCTATAGATTTTTTTTCCATCAGGCCAAAAATTTAATGTAGCTTTCCTGCCTCTCAGTAGTTTTGTACATCCCATAATATTTCATCAAGGACGTAAGAGCTCTGGTTTGTTATTTAACCTTTTAATAACGTGCCAGAGACTAAATTATAAATATTTTTCCCCACTGACTCCTGAAGCATCGCTGTCATTTCCTGTATGGAGTCAGAGATTTAGTGGTCTGCACAAAGACCTGGGGGTGTTGGTTTACAGCCAGCTGAAAAAGAGCCAGCAGTGTGCTCAGGTGGCCAAGAAAGCCAACAATGTCCTGATTTTTATCGCCAAGGGTATGGCCAGCAGGACTACGGATGTGATTTTGCCCTTATAATTGTAATACTGGGTTCAGTTTTGGACCCCTCAGTACAAGGACATTTTGTTGCTGAAGTGTGTCCAGAGAAGGTCAAGGAGGCTGATGAACAATCTGGAAAACAAGTCTTACAAGGAGTGGCTAAGGGACTGGGGTTGTTTAGTCTGGAGAAGAGGAGGCTGAGGAGAGATGCTATTGCCTTCTACAACTACCCGAAAAGAGGTTGCAGTGAGATGGGTGTTGGACTCTTCTCCAAGTAACAAGAGATACAATGAGAGGAAATGACCTCAAGTTGCACTAGGGGAGGTTTAAATTTCTTTGCTGCAAGAGTGATGAAGCATTGGAACAGGTTGGTGGAGTCACCATCCTTGGAAGTGTTAAAAAAATACGTTGATGTGATACCTTGAGTTATAATTTAGTAGGCATGGTAGTATTGGGCTGATGATTGGACTTGATAATCTTAGAGGTCTTTTCCAACCTTAATGATTCTACTATTCTGTGATTTTATGATTCTTGCCTCAATAGTTTCATCATTATGGGTGATGCCTTTGGGCTGAAATACATTTCTCTCTGACAGTACAGGACATTTTCTTCCTACTGCTTTTGTATCTCCTTCCTCCTGGATAGAGAGAGAGAGAGAGATAGAGGATAGTTAGAGGAGGGAAGCCTCCTCTAACTACAAGTCTTCTGAGTTTATATTTCTCCAAACTAGAACATGATTCATTTTTGGACTGGTGTTTTTCCACTCATTTGTTAACTACTGGAGAATGTGGCATCTTCTGGTTCTAACAAAATTCCTTTGAAAACCAATTAGTTGATCCAGAGCACAGATGTTAAGCTTAATGGTTTTCCATTGTATCCGGTTGCGGAGAGAGATTGCGTTCTGTCTTGTCAGAAAAATGCTAAGTTCAAAGTACTCAGAAAAGAGTCTAGTGCTACAATAGTTTTCAAAACAGTGTCTTCTTCTTAGCATTTAGATTTATTTGGTTTACATAGAGAAGTTCCTTAAACTTATATCGTTCAGAGATCAAAAGAGGTTATAGGGGCAAAATGCACAGTACAACATATTTTTTTATTGGTGTGAAGTTGGATTCATATTCCTTCCCTTCTTTAGGAGAATATTTGTACTTTTTAAACAAACTGACAGTCCTAGGTCTGGCTATGTTGAGGTGATAACAAGTAACTAGTGAGGATCATCTATGTAATGGAAACTTCTCCCTTCAGTCTTAGTGTCTGTGTTTTCATCTAGAGATTGAACATCCTTTAAGGAGTAACTGGGCCAAGTGAAACCTCCTGGACAGGGAAGATCAGCATTGTTTTGGGGGAGATATTGAGGGGAGACAGGAAGTACGAAGACTGAAAGAAGTTATAGCCATTTGAGGTGCCCTAAGGGAGCTTGTGCGGCCTCCAACTGCTGCTCTAGAAGACTGTGGGCCTCCTAGAGGCCTGTTATATCTGCTGGCTCTAACTGAATGTCTTACATACGCCATGTGTCTGAAACAGATGGATGCTTCTGCTTGCATAACCGAAGCCTGTATATCTGTGTCTCGTTTCATGATCTGAAATGTTCCCTAGGCCCCAATTAGATTGCATTAACTAGATCTCCATTAGCCATAATGGAGCTTAGATACTTAGCTCATATACTGACAGATACATATAGACCCTTAAATTATATGTCTAATCTTGTGCCAAATTCAACCCCAAGTGATCACTAGAAGCAAGAAGTTAGCTATGGCTGTGCAAAAACTCTTTCCGTCTTTTCTGTTTGATCTGACTGTTATATTTTTTTTTTCTATTTGGTAAGTTAATTATCCTAGCTTTTAATCTAACAGAGCTTGAATTTTTAAAAAATTTAAAAACCTTTCAAACATTTTTGGGGAGCTCCCGATAGAAGGCTATCTAGACCATTGACTTGAAAGCTCAGGACAGTCCTTTCACGAGACATGACATCCAAAGCACAGTATATGGGCCAATAATTCTTGTGTTCTCAGCTTCCCAGGAGTCTGACTTCCACAAAAACATCAGGGTGGATGCTATTTCAAAGACTAAAATTAAGTTACTTAATGCACAGAGACCGTGTCTTGGGAGCAGTGGCGTCTTAGCCCTTCTAACTGATGTTGACTTTGGTTTTTGAATCCTCTCTGTCTTATCCCACTAGCCACAGTTACAGCTACTTACACTGATTCCAGCCCCTGGAGGAGCGTGTCTGAGCAAGAGTACAGATTTTCTGGAAACAAATCTTCACATTGGTCACTTGGTATCATCTAGATAAAAAATATTCTTCCAGCCTTTAGACCTTTATAGAGACATGGTCATTACATTTTCTTTTCCCTTCTCTTCTGTCTACTGACTGACATTTTCTGTGTAATCCTGATTGCAAGTTTTCCAGTTTATTACCTAAGTCCACTTCTTTTTTAAATCATAAGAGGTTGCCTGGTCACAAGCTCTCTACCCCTTTGACAGATAATTATAATCTTCAGTATGTCACAGTGATTCATAAGTTGTGGTAGCTTTTGAATGAATAACTCAGTTCAGCAAGACTTCTTGCTAAGTATAGTACCACTCTGCAAATAGCAGGGTTAGAATGGGACTCCTCAAATGTAATTACTACAGAGATAATAAAAAAAGGGTGTCAGAAAAGATTAAAGACCATCTGGAACAAACCCGGTTAATTTAACTAAATGGAATGTACCTACTTTAGCTCCTAAAAAGGCATAGTTGAATTTCCCTTACTCAGATGTTGTTATTGTTCATGCCTATATTACATTATGTAATGATGAGGACAAGGAAAAAAAGCAGACATAGACTGTTCTAGTAAATAAATCACCTAGAGACAGACTTAAGAGTCAGGATATACTGCATTTCACCCTATACAAGTAAGGAAGAGTCAACTCACGCAGACAGGATTCCTCCCAGGCTGCAGTGCCCTGTAGTGGTACTCACAGCTACAGATATGCTCAAGTCAGACTTCAGAGGATTAATCTCAGCACTTAAGTTGATGTCAGAGATCAATAACTCTTGGACATGTGTTTTTGATCTCTTTATGAAAAGCTTTGTGGCTCAGCCCATGCTGTTCTGATTTCTGTTCTCTTGTCCCTGTAAGCTTCAATTTAGAAGCACAGGTAGACAATACACTCTAGAGAGGAGATGCATTTGAGAGCTCAGGATAATCAAACACTGATTCTGAGCACTAATGTCCTATTGTTTTATCTTTTAAAATTTTCTTGTTGCATTAGATCCATAGATAACTGATCTACATTACTGCTAAATTATAACAAAAAGATGTATGAGAATGTTACATGTGTATGCAATGTTTTTTGCCAAATATAAAGATGATTTTTTGTAAGTACAATAATTATTCAAAAGGAGTTCACTACCTATTATTAACAGGCTAGAAGTTGTACTTTTGGATTTCACATATACACGCACACCCGCAAGCCAATGTCTGTACTGTTAGTATGGCATTCTTGCCATGTTTGGATGTATTCTGACTTATGAATGACTTTTTGAACTAGATGTTATGGAGTTTCTGTCCTTAAATTCAGGTTGAGCCAGCTAACCTTCAAGTCCCTTGTTCTTCTTAATTTGATGGTGACTTTTTATTAAGTGTTACACTTTTAAGACTAAGCTCCTGGAGAAACTGATGTTTCCCTGTTATTTGTTACACATATTTTTTATGTTTACATATTTTTGTAGCTGTGCCCTGTATGCTGAAGAAAGAAGGCAAGTAATAGTTGCTGAGCATAGATTGTGTCCTAAAGTCTATAAAAAATGCCTAGATACTATCCAAATCTATTTGGTACAACAGAGGAAGTTGCTGACAGAGACTGTAGCAATCTTATTCAACACTTATATAGGATTTGCACTTTGCAGAAGCTGCATGTTAAGCTCTTCACTCTATAAAGTGCTGTATATGAACAGCTTCCTGGGCTCAAGGGATACTCTGTTATCACTGATGATTTTCAGCTACTTCAATTAAGGTATCTGCAAAGGAACGCTTAAAAAAGAACAAGTTGATGAACAGGATGGCTACTTACAACATACCAAATAGAGTGTGGACAATTCTTTTAAATGTCAGTGAAAAGTGGGCTTCTGCAAAGTACATCTCTCTTCCATGAACCTAGATAATTTAGTTATTTATCCAAAAGCAAAGGCAAGAACCAGACTGGGTAAAACAAGCAGAACTGACTTTCCATTAACTACAATGGATCATGTTTTTCATCTTGTGTAGGTGTCCAGTTACAAGCTTTAGATAACTAAATTGTTGAGGTATTATTACAGTACTCACTGGATGACAAGTTGGTTGCTCTGGTAACTAGTTATTTAATGTTTGAATGGTGATATAAATAGGAATAATGCACGTTAGTTGTTATGCATTAGCATGGTAAAAGAAGTAAGATACATCTCCCACTTCAGATGTGAGATTACTACAAAGAACAATACTTTTATATTTATGTGTGTGTGTGAAAAAAGGCTCTAAATCTTATATTTTTTGTAATATAATCCTAATGTACAGTATGAATAGAAATCTCATTCCACTCAGGGAATACTTTGAAATGTTATCAGAAGTATCTTTTTGTACAAGGCACTGAGAAACCTCCTGAAAGGAGGTTGTAGTCGGTCAGGGGTTGGTCTCTTCTCTCAGGTGACCAGTGACAGAACTAGAGGGCATGGACTCAAGCTACGTCAGGGAAAGTTTAGGCTTGATGTGAGGAAGAAGTTCTTTACTGAAAGGGTGATTGGCCATTGGAATGCGTTGCCCAGGGAGGTGGTGGAGTCGCCGACCCTGGAGGTGTTTAAGGGGAGATTGGATGTGGCACTGAGTGCCATGGTTTAGATGATGGTTGGTGTTAGTGTTGGGTTATAGGTTGGACTTGATGATCTCAGAGGTCCTTTCCAACCTTGTCATACTGTGATACTGTGATACTGTGTGTGAAATTAAAAATTAAAGAAAAAAAAACAAAATACAGTCTACTTTTCTAAAGTGATTGAAAGTTTTATTTTAAAAGTCATCCAAACACTGCTCTCCAAGAAAATCTGGCTTTCCAGGAAAACAAGAAGTCTAAAAGTTTCATTTAAAAAGTAAACGACCACAAAGAGTGAAATAGTAGTACAATTGAGAACCTAACTTTAATTTGGTGCAGAACTGGGTACAAAAGAAAGCAAGAGAAAGGGCAACTATATCAAAAAATGTGCTCTCCTCATGGGATGAGTACATATGATGGTAAGTGGTTTCAATAAGATATCTACAGACGTTTTTGTTTTCCTCAGTAAATCCGTTCTTTTCAAATGAGTTATCAGCGCCTGAACTAACTTCCCAAACTTCTTTGAGTTGGTGGTGAGGGTCCAAATACCCTGCTCTGACCACACGTATGGAGAGTTCATTCAAATATTGGAGTTGTTAGCATCACAAAATCTGTAGTCAATTAACATCAAGACACTAGAAAAAAATATGCAAGGTAAAGGAGAGCTTGCTAGAGAAAAATATCCTAAATACATCCTTTGTGTCAATGGTTTAAAAATAATATTGCCACTAACTGGGAAGTTAGCAGAGCTAGTGGGTATCTACTCTGCACAGTACATCCATTCAGTAGTACTGAGAGATAGTAAAAGATGACAGATAACTGAAGATATTGGTATTTCACCGCCCATCTCTTTGTGTAACTGCTGCTCAGTGGTGACTAAGGTGGTTGGTGTGGCTGAGGTAGCTTTTCATAACTCAGGTATTGAGATCAGCCTGAAGTCCAATGACTGCCAGTCAGTCTTGAAAATACTCAAATTACCAAGTGTATTTCATCAGGTATGCTGAGCTTTTTGGTCCAGTAATTTGATTTACACTCTCTGCCAAACCAGTTAATTTTAAATTACATTGGTTTGGCTAAACAATATCTGGTCCCAAAATAATGGCAGTGTAAGCTTTTCTGCAGTGATACATTTCAAGTAATTTCAGTGACCAAAACAACTTGTGACCTACCTTATTACTTTTCCAGTTGAGCTGCATTCATAGACCTGATGCGTCCAGTTTTTCAGTGTCTGCTTCAAGGGGAAAAAATATTTGAGAGGTAAAAATGCTTAAGTTCAGTCTTCTCATTTGTTTTGTGAGAATGAAAATAATCACAAATTTAGACACATCACCTTATATTCCTTCAGTTGCAACCTCGAGGGAGGTTTTTCTCCTCCTCTACTCTGCTATAGTGATCATTCTGCCAAGCTCAAAAAAGACAAGGAACTACTGGAGACAGTCTAGTGAAGGGTCACAAAAAAGAATTAGGGGACTGGACCATCTCCCTTATGAGGAAAGGCTGAGCCACCTCAGTCTGTTTAGTCTGGAGAAGAGAGGACTGAGAGGGGATCTTATCAATGCTTGTAAATACCTAAAGGGTGAATGTCAAGAGGATGGGACCATACTCTTCCTAGTGGTGTACAGCAACAGGACAAGGGACAAAGGGTATGAACTGGAGCACAGGAAGTTTCAGCTTAACACAAGGGAAAATTTTCATTGAGGGTGACAGAGCACTGGAACAGGTTGCTCAAGGAGATCTTGGATTTTCCTTTTCTGGACACATTCAAAACTCACCTGGACATGTTCCTGTGGAACCTGTTGTAGGTGACCCTGCTTTGGCAGGAAGGTTGGACTGGGTGATATCCAGAGGTCACTTCTAACCCTGATGATTCTGTAAATATTTAGTTTTGCAGACCTACTCCTTCCCACTATATTTAGTGCCTGAAAATGTGTTCTTAGTTGCAGTGTTTCTTGTTGACTTCTTGTATGCAGCAAATCTTTCTTATGAGTTCTTTTTTGTGAATGTGGTGTGGAGGAAAGGCAGCACAAGGGTAACTCATTTCATTAAAGCTGTTTTATTTCCTCTTTTAGCTAGTGTCAACCTAGAAATTCACCATCATGCTTCCAGCTATCAGGAAGGAATAGCAAAATTTTTAGCCAATTACAGTTCTATATTTGTTTTCCCTCCCTCAAGTATAGGGAAATTAAAAGGAGGAAAACATAGAAAAGGCAATGAGAGGAGTGGGCGGCTGACTTCCAAGCTGTATTCTGAGAAAGAAAGCAGGAGGGAGAGTAAAATAAGAGGATGTAGACAGTAAACTGAGCATACTCATAAAAAGGAAGGAGCCCCATGCAGAATCTGCCCCTCTGGGCAACACAACAGACTGTTATTCAGTCGGTATGTGCCAGATTCACATTTGTATGAAAATCCATTACACCGCTTTAAAAAGAGACTCCATATAAATAATTGCTAGATGCAGTAGGTATTTATTGACAAACCTCAGTAGTACTGCTCTTGCTATCCACGCTTGTTCCTGAGGGGATGGATTTCACTGCTGTTTGAACTCGCAGTTCGACACATCAACGGTATTTTTGGAAATATACACAGAGTTTGCTTGTTACAGCAATTCTCTTTCTTACTCGTTTCACATAGGAACTTGTACATCCACTAAATGGGAAGATGTTCCATGGGAAAATGTTATAATTGCAGATATTTAAAGGGCCCATCATTTACCTTTATTACAACTCCTGTTGCAGCTGCGGTCTCAAAAATTATCCCAGTGTGTACAACCATGCTGGTGCAATTAGGATAAACTGGTTCTTTGCCTTTTTAATCCTTCTCTGGATAAGAAACACGAACACTGATAGAGCATAGAAAGCATTGTACTGTATTATAGCCCCACAAGCCAGCCTGGCCCCATGGAGAAGTAAACCAGACTTAGAGAATAGTTTGGAAAGGGAAACCTAGTTAGAGTGTTTGATGACAAATGTAAGAACAGATGTGTGGGTGTTGCAGTCACAAATCCTGTTATATGTTAATACAATTTGTCTGCATAGCTCCCAAACATCATTATCAGAGTTAACTCCTGTGTTGTATTTAAAATTGAGAGTATGCAATTTGCATTTTCAAAATATTGGTTCTGTATTACACATAAACATTCAATATTTTGATTTATGTTTATGGACTAGATACACTGTCTTAGACCACACTTCTTTCATGTGAAAAATGATTGACGTTGTTCTTGAACTGGATACATTTTGAATTCAAATGAACAACCTTAATTGTAATTTCATCTAAAATCATGATTTTTAGTGCAAGTATTCCCCAGTCAGGCAGTGAATTACATCTTAGTAGACAAAGTGTGTTTTATCAAACCAATGTTTAGCAACAGCTTACAACACTTACTTCATTTTGGAGTGAATACTCAGTGAGTAGACCTTGAGACACTCAAGGTAGCCAACCTAATGAACATCTTCCATTCTAGAGCTCTCTTCAGGATCATGATGTTAATCTCTGTGTTTGTCCTGACTTCATACACTGTTTGAGGAAAAATTGCATTTTTTCTGGACCTTTTGTTGCAGAACTGTTTGCACCCACTCTTCCTGAGATTAATGAATAGTATTTACTCTTTTTGGATAACACTTGGAGCAGTTCTTGAGTTGATCACTTCCTCACAGGTCTTTCTTTAGACAATACATGATGTATAACTTGATATTAGGAAAAATATTTTCACTGAAAGGGTGATTCGCCAATGGAATGCACTGCCCAGAGAGATGGTGGAGTCATTGTCCCTGGAGGTGTTTAAAAACAGATTGGATGAGGCGCTCAGTGGCATGGTTTAAAAGATGAGTGGGTGCTAGTGTTGGGTCATAGGTTGGACTAGATGATCTCATAGGTCTTTCCCAACCTTGTGATACTGTGACACTGAGATACTGTGATAACCAGCCAAATACATGTGTGCTCTAGATTTATCAAGGAAAAATCTAGCTGATCTGCTATAGAGAAGAATCCTGGCTGAGGAATTGTAGACAACCAAGGGACCTGAGAGTGATCCAGCTTCTGGTGTTGACATATTCATTTTGATAAGTCATGTTTAGGCTTTGGTGTTGCAAAGTGTTTCTGCTCTAATAATTCAGTGCAATGACTAATTCTATTAGGCACTAACCCTCCTCCTTCCTCCAAACTACTAGTGTTTGTTGAGAAACCTGTTTTATTGCAAAACTGGAAAAAAATATGCTTGGAGTTTTAAAGACTGTTGAATTCTGGAATTTAAACTCAGCTGTGCACAGCCCAGCGAGCAGAAATAGTAGAGCTACATATGCCTTCAGCACAGTACTCACTCCAAAAAGCTATCGAACGATAAGTGATGGTCAGGTATTGCTCTATTTCGACTAGTAAAACAAAAATATCTTCAATTAAGAGAGCAGAATTCTGCATTTTGAAAATGTCAAAAAGAAGCAATTCTGAAAAAAGAGTCCCTGAGATTTATTTGTTTGCTTTGTCTGATCGGAAACAAGTTTTCTAAAAACAAATTCTCTCTGTAGAAGTTTGTTGTTTTGTTGTGTCAGTATTTTCTGAGGAAAAAAAAAATCAAAATCTTCTCAGCCATCTTTCTAATTCTCTAATTTTTGTCACTCTGATTTCCATAGGTAGTTTATCCATGGATCAATGTTAAAAAGAACAAGGAGATTAAAACCCCAAATCTATTGCAAACATCTGAAAACCAATGATAGTTCTATTTGTCATAACATGCTAGTGATTCTTGAAATTACAATAGGTATTGGTATTCTTCTTTGTCATCCTGAATTCAGACCAGATTAAAATTCTATGACATTTAACAGTTCCCTTCTTGTTGTGAAGAGATTTATTCCTTTCAGTTTAACTTCAGTTTATTATTATCAATACAGTCAGTTCAGTTTGAAAACTCCCATAGTAATTAGAGCTTTGCTCCACATCTCTCGTGATCAAAACAATTAAGGTGTTCTAAATACTAACTACTCATTTATCACTGTACATCAGGCAATAGAGACCTCCTCCATCAGTGTGTGTTTTCTACCGTTTACAGGATTGATATAGGAAAACCATGCTGGATTGCATTCAGATAGTTAAGGCTGCAACTTAGCATCTCTCAGAACACCAAATGAAAACGTGTAGTGGATTCACACAGGAACAGACTATTTTTCTGAGAAAGTTTTACACACCTGACTTTGTTTAAATTAGCAATACCTGTTATGGTATATTACAATACAACCATCTCCTGTACCTGCTGCTTTGGTTGAAAGTGAAAACGTTTTTCAAACAATAGTTTATTGAGAAAATTACACAAGAACTGCTGCGTGCAAAATAGCCTAATGTATTGGTTTCACTGGGAAATGCAGAGCACATCAATATTATCTTGAAAATGGTAGCTGCAGAGTGCATAATACTTTCAGCAATATTCAATCCTCTTTTCCAGTTGCGGTATTAATAACAAAAGTAATTGCTGAAAGCCTTTGAAAGATATATACATAAAATAAACTGGAAAATGATTAGTAGTTTAATGGGCAAATAAACATGTTCCTTACCCCCAAGGATTTTTGAGGATTGTGCAGGTAATGAGGTGGGGAATATTAACATCAAATACAATTCAAAAAATAGTAGAGTACAAAAGTGCAAGATAGTAAGAGGTCAGATTCAAGGAAGAAGAAGATCAATGTCCAACCTTGACTTGGCTGGCTGGGAGATCTGTAAAAGCTTAAATATTTACCTCTGGTTAAAGTATGACATAAGATCTGAAGTTTTTGAAGTGAGAATGATCCTATTTACCCAATACATTTGAAAAACAGTAGAAATCATATACTTTTTCACAGGCAATAATAAATTCAGAAACCCACTAGCATAAAAGTCTTACCTTCCTGAATAGGATTCTGATACAGACTAGTTCTCCTTAGAAAAAGTTACAGCTACTTTACAGAGAATGTAAGTTATAATGCTTTAAGCTCCCTGCTTCAGGGCATAACCCAACAGAGGACACAGAAAGTTATGAGCAAACTCCTGACTATGAGCTCATTATTTTTTTACTGATCCACCACGGGATCATTACGACAATTAATGAATGATTGGAAAGTTAATTTATGTATTTTCTTACATTATCACAGTAATTTGAAACAGAGGAAACTCCAAGAATCAATGGCTAATCTTTTGAAGATCTATGCATTAGACTACTGCCTTTCAATTCTGGAATTAAAATGAATTGACTCCCTTGAACACTATTTTAGACTATAATAACATGAAATCTGTGAAGATCTTCAAACTGTGATACAATGCCAAACTTATGTAGACACATACAATTTACAGCTTTTGTGCATGCAGAGATTTGGTGGGCTTGTACTTGTTTTAATTAGGAAAATTATGACTAGATGGAGCCATACTGTAACAACAACAAGCACACTGAGAAAAGCACTAAGAATAATGTCATCCAGTCAGTAATGAAAAACAGTAAAAATAATTCTTTTACTCAGTAAATACTTTCTCCAGAAGTACACGTGGAGGTTGAATATCAAGAAACATCATTAGCTACTTTTTCTGCAAGCTCAGAAATCTGAGCTACTATTTCTACAGTTATGAAATTTTAGCCTAGATGTATGATATTGGACTGAAGAAGACCTAATATGAAAGAAAGTTGGATTATAAGAAACTGTTGGATATATCAGGACTAAGCCAGAAGAGCAGGTCTTCAGGGTTACGAATTGCTTTCACAGAGTAGAATAAGATTAGAATCAGCTATAGAGGCACTTCTGAAAATCAAATTAAGAGCTTCTAGCTTGTAACTCTACCAGATGATATTAGAGAAAAGAGCAAAAATAAGATCCCAGAAGGCCACGGAGAAAGATGCAATTTCTGATGAGGATTTCCAAAGTACTGGAAGGCTCTTAAAAGGGATGTCAAAACAAAACACTTAGCTTTTACTCAGAGTTTAACACAGAATCAGAAAAACTAAGTCTACTTTTCCAGTCTGTTGGAGTTGGTGCTAACGTGCTTCCGGTTTTACCTCTGACGCTCTGTTCTCCGATGAGACAATTGTATCTCTTGAGTGTGAAATGTTGAAAGATCAGAGATGGCTTTCCTTTCAGAAAATTTTGGCCTGCCTTCTTCCACTTTCATTCCTCAAAGTGAAAGACTTGTTAGACTGTGTCCTCTCGTTTACTCTGTTGATTGCCCCTCTGGTGAAAGGGAAAAGGAATTGAAAGAGAGAACCATGTCAATCTCATGCAATAACAAAAAGTAAGAGGTGAGTGAATACTTCTAGACTCCTCCAAAGAAGGAGAAATGACAAACTGAGGAAGAGTACATAAAAAATGGAAAAGAACTACTGGATGGCCCAGGGCTTCCAAAACCCACTGCTCTGGTCAGGTTGAACTGCAAATGCCTATGCCTTCAGGGGATAAAACACAGGATAAGCCTTTCACAGAGAGTTTAAACGTTAAATGTTGTGTATTTTTTTATTTTCCTATTACAATTGAAGAAGAGATCAAATAAAATGGAGAGATATTTCACAAGGTAGAGCTACCTTTCTCCAAAGAGTTCTGCATCACCACCTCCTAACAAAATATAAGTTCCTAGTGAGCAGGCACTATATTAATAGTTTTTAAACTAAAATACTTCATAGAAACCACTTGAGTCTAGAGAGCTTCAGATGAAAGAGAGACCCAAACTTTTTACTCACCAGGCTGCAAATGAATCCAGCTCAACCACAGGAGTTGTGTTTCACAAGTACAGTCTGCCTCCAAAGTTTGGAGAAACAGAAATTTCAGGTCTACAGCTCCTAGACCTCAATGCAGGCTGCTGTGTCAGCAGTCTCAGTCTTGAGTTTTCAGAGTTTTTCGTTAAGAAGTTTGCAAAATATAAGGGTCACCTGTGTGGTATTTCAGCCAAACCGAGGCAGTTTGGACAATTGCAAGGATGTCATCGAATTGGTCCTAAACTCAGCTTCTGAGTTGTGAGGCACTTACTTGGAGCTCTGTTAGTCTTCCAGGGTTCACACAAGTGCCATGATTGAGCTGGAAATATCTGAGTTTGACTTCCTAGACTTGAATTATATTCTTTACAATTCTTTACAATACTTGTTATTGAAGTTTTTCCTCCTTTTTTTCCTGTAAAAATTTTAAATTGCACTTTCATTCTTGTTTTGTTTCTTCCCCTCCCCCTCCAGAAACAAAAGATTCTTTCTGTTTAGAATTTCTGTAGTAGAGAAATCTAAACATTTAAAATGGTCTACACTTGACAAATTGTTACATCATCTCTGGGTTTATCTTTGCTCTCCTTAGTTTTGTTTTGTTGTTTTTGTTGTGGTTTATTTTTCTTACTTTCATAGTCACATGAATGGCTGAGACAAAGGCAGCAATCATAGTCTGTTGGTTTCTTCTGACTTTTATTGTCATGCATGTTTTCAAGGCACAAAAAAGAGCACTTCAGTTTTCAACCTACTTGCTTATGTATTGTAGCCATTCTGAAGTATCTGGGCCATTTACCCTCTGCAGCAACAAACAGAGGCTAGATAAGATATTGTAATACTTCTGCAACAGAGCTGTGTATTTAGGTCTAGGCAACTGAATCCTGAACCTGATCACCTTGCTGCAAGATCAGAGATTCCTCTGACACAAACAGAAGCCATAATCTCAGTTCAACACCCTACCTCAAAAGACGGCTCAGTCATCAGTCCTAAGCCCTCTGGTGTTTTATTGGTGAATGCTGATATATTTCCATGTCTGTGGTTGTGTACCTAAATAAAACTGGTTTGGCTTTCGTGACTTTCAGTTCACAGCAGTGATTAAAACAGCATACTCTACATGCTTTGGATCCTTTCCTCCTACAAGCAATAAGCGATTTGCCGCTAACTTCAGCAGAACCACTTTTGGGTGCCACATTTAATTAACACATAATTCAGAGTGTCTAATAGGATTGATGTGTATCTGAATTAAAACTGCAAATGAAACGGTTGTAAGGGATAGAAGTGGAGAATGGACTTTAAATCTCATTTCAGGACTTGAGTGCAAGTGGCGGAAAATACCATGGGCTTCACGGGCAGGAAAGAACTTGGCATGAGATAAAAGGCTTAAGCCAGGATTCATCCAAATTCCAGTCTTGCTTAAAGGATGAAAGCATCTGAGATTTGTATATTTTCAGCCTGACTTGCCTACTATGTATGTAGTGAGCCCATATATAAGGCTTTGGGTGCCTCTGGAGATTAGTTTCTAGAGGGCATAAGAACAACTGTCACTAAAAGTTGTTGAGTAAGCAGTCTCCAGGAGACTTCTGTCTGGTCCACCAGGCTTCTGAGCAGTGAGAAGAGGAAAAGACACCAAAGACACCACATTTAAGATATCTGGGGAATGAGGGCAGTGCTCTTCCAGATTCACGTAATCTCATTTGCAGTTTTCCTCTGTTAGGATGCAATGTGAGACAGATTTTCAAGCCAGAGCCTCTGTTACCATTTTTTTTCCTATAGATAGTGACTTACATGTTTTGAAAAAATGCTGAAAAAATGACAATTTAATGAACAATGCTCCCTTCTCTGCCTGTCTGCTCAAGTGAGATGAACCCCTTCTCTGTGGCAAGGCTAGGAGGAGAAAAAAAACCAACAACAAAAAAACCCCAAACCCAGACCCTGGGGAGTGAAAACCTGGGATCAGCTTAGCTCTGGTGTATTGCCTCTGTTTAGATCCCAAATTCCTCCAAGGCTCAGATTCACATTTCTGCTTTGTTTCCCCCTTCACTTTGGTCTCTGCTCATGTCTTTTTCTTTGATGTTGGTATGGGACCATCACCTTCTCTTTAGCAGATGTGAACTGTCATCTGGAAAACTGCAAAATTTCCAGCCCTGGGGAGTGAAATTTTCAATACACTCACAAGACAAGAAGTAAGGGCTTCTTTGTGTGTGTCATAGGACAGTGCTCTGTTGAGAGTTTAAATTTCTCGTATTGTCTCCATTTTCTTCATTCAACAGGGGGTAGCTAGACTGTCAGTAAATGATAAGCAGAGAGATATTGATATCTGATAGTTAGGCTGAACAAAAGCAAGAACCATTAGTGTATGACAGTACAGATCTATGTTAGTAAATTTGTTCAGTGAAAATGAATGTCTTTATTCTCCATACTGAACTGCTGTATGACTTTCTCCTATATTTCTTCCTCCATTTCTCCCCTCTCCTTTCTCTTCCTCACTTAGTCCTTTCCTCCCTCCTCTTCCTCTCTCCCTCTCTCCCTCTCTCCCTCTCTCTCTTAATCTCTTTTTTATTTTTTTCTTCTCTTTTAAAAGTAAAGATAGAAAAACCTTTCCCAAATTTTACAGTAATGATGTCTAAAGCAACAATATCTGTTGTACGGGAGGCACAAATCCTGGAGAAGTTTTCTACTTTTCATCACAGAAAACAAATTAGTATCAGAGACGTGAAATAAATCAGTAGAGAAGAAACAGTAAGGGCTTAACGGTGGTGGTCCATATGTCTTCTCAAATACAGAGCAAAATTTAAGTGAAAGAGACCTTTCTACAGAGTCTCAAAAGCGATGGAAATGGAGTTGTCATTGCAGATGCTAACTAACATCTAAGAAATGCAGTTGGGAATCCTATGGAACATGTAGGATATATTTCATAAACCCCAACTCGTTCTGAAGGAATTCTTCAAGGCTGCCAGTGGCACAACAATATCTTGGACTGCTGTCATTAATATCTTTGATAAAATACGTTTAAGTACTCAAAACATTTCAGGGAAAAAGCATATCTTTAACTTTTCAAAGCATTGAGCACATGTATGTAAATCCCTAATACGTTTACATGTTGCGTATGTCCAGATGGACATAGTATTTTTAAGGTCAGAACATGATTACTGCATTTGTTTTCCAGTAATATGGCTCAAAAAATGAGGATATTAAAGTCAAGTCAACTTAAGAGGATGTTAAAGATTAGTTATGGAAGTTTTTCAGCCAGAAAATCCAGGTTTTCGAACCTGGGAGCTTGTTCAGCCAAAAAGCTCTCCATACCATTCATGTTCCATTTTCAATAACCACTGCAAAAGAGGAAGTTAAAAATATTGGAAGGATGATAACCATATTCCACTGTTTCGAAGAGATAAATCAAATAGTAATTTTTTTCTTCCTAGCTGCCTTATACTGATCTCAGGACATGAATAGCAAAGATTTAAAGGAGTAAATAAAATTAGTATCAACTAGTATGGAAAATAGGTATTTTTATACTGACTTTCATATATTAATAGAGGAAATATTGAGGAAGTAAATTTCTGTACATTGGACTTAGCACTGCAAAACTTTTTGCTCGAGAAAACAAGATAGCATAACTTTAATACAATACATTTCAAGCATATTAAATATAGAACAAGAGACAGTCCTCTGAATAAATATATAAATGGCAAATTACACTGAACATTTATTTTTCTGTGTGGCTGCGTAAAGGTGAGCTGTTGAATCTGTATTACTTGTGGTATTTATCAATGTTCAGGAACTGAATACGGTCTCATAGCTGATAAATTTGGTTTTGACATCAAGGCAAAGAAAGCCGGAAGAAGTAAGATGAAGGGTGACAGGTGCAGAGTAATCTAGATCATGTGGTAAACAGAGTTCAGCTGAATAAAGATTAATCTGCCTTTTGTGTCCCTCTGGGATTTAGACATGTGAATCTGAGCCCTAGAATCTTTCTGTGCAGTGGAGAGCAGAGCATATCTCCAAAGAGTCATTTGTCTCATCCTAGAAGGATGACTATGATATCAATTCCCTCCTCATTTATCAGAAAAGGAACACGGATAATTAGCTTGAAAGTAAAGCAGTTGCCAGCATCAAATTGGTTAAAGCTCTGAGAGGTGCTAAAGGAGAGGACTACATGCACTACAGCTCAATCCAATCACTAAGAAGGCTGAGGAATGATTTTGTCATGTGCATAAAGAGAACTGATGGTTGATGGCTAAATATATATGTTTTGAGATTGGAAGCAAGGCACTCATTGTTAACAGTAAAGGCCACTTATTTTTAAATACTTTAAGGAACTCGTTCTAGATCTTGCATAAGGTTTTTGTTTATCTGAAACAAGACTGATTTTCATTAAAACTATGACCATGCAAAAAGGAACAAATCATTGAAACTCATGATCTGTGATTTATAAATCCAGCCAGATGTTCACAGTGCATATAGTTTACTCTGCTAGCAACTAACTGTATACATTCAATTTTCTCTTTAAGCATTAACAGTTTAATGAGAGCCATACAAGAATGGGAAAGGGAGCAGTACCAAACATGATGGCTGCAGCAAGATGTACTTGAATTGTTCGTTAGGATTTTGCTTTGCATTATGAAACAAGCTGTAGTATAAGTAAAGTCGGATTTTTAAAAACAATTATTATTGCATGTGGATAGTTTCTCCTTGTGTTTCATGAATGCCTAAGATCCTTGCCTATGAGATACGATTTTCTGTTCTGACTATGTAACCAGAAGACAGGCTGTTAGCACTCCTACATTTAATTTGGTCAGAATAATTAATACAGGTATGCAAAATTAATCCAATACCAATCCCTGGAGAACTCCAAACCTATCCGTCTCCAGTCCTTTTGTTTCATCCTGTTGACCCTTCTATTTTAGTGAGGCTGCAGCTCTCTCCTCACTCTTAAATTTTCTTTATGAAGACATAATCTCCTGTAGGGCATAAATATGGCCAAAATGATCGAAAGCAACTTTTTGTACACATGATATACAGTTTTCTGATTCCCTGCAGATGCATACCCAGAAAAGTCTAGACAGTTATACAAGTAGACATGGAGGTCTGTGGCTCTCCCCTGCCTCCCACCAGTCTTCAGTGAGTTTGCTCTTGGTTTTCCTACTCTGATAGCTACTAGTGCCAAATATGAGCACTTCTCACTTTCAAGTAAACTTGGAATTGTAGCACAGGATTGATTTTCTCAGAGAGAATCTACTTGAGTCAGCTCCAACTCCTTGCCTGGGAGCTGGAGTACTGTTCCTGCAGATAGGAAAGTGATTTTCTTCAAAGGCAGAAGCAATTAACTTCAGCATCTACTAATAACCTCTATTTGTAAGAACTTACAAATTAAAATATTTTATTTTAATGGCTCTTTGTGAGCCAGTACTAAAATAATGCCAAACAAAATGATTATTTTCTACTCTTCAGTTTAGGTCTGGATTAATATTTAAGTGCTGTTGGCTGGTTTACACCAGTGAAGGTAAAGGGTATTAAAAAAAGAGATCACTGCATGTATATAAATATATATCTTCCATTTCAAAGTCCCTTTAGAAGGCTGGTTTAGCGTAAAAAGTTGTTAGAATAAATTATGTGTGTAGGTGAATCAGATGGTATCATCAGAATTGCTTTGGGTCAGATTTTGCAGACATTTTAATTATTCCTATGTTGGGTTCTGCCCAAATTATACCTCATCTGGGCAGAACTCCAGAAGACACTGGTTGTAATCTTATCTTTGCCAGTGTCTGGCCTGACCCGTTTGCACGTATCAGTCAACTTCTGAGATATCTTTCAGCTTTTCTATCTGTAAAATGGAATCTAAATGCTGATCTTCATAAAGTATTAAAAACATGCTAATGAAATCTCTATTTCTAAGCTAGAATTGATCAGTGAGTCTGGCATTTATCTTTCCCAACATCCTTGCTGCATCTGTGCTACTCTCACAGGTTGAATTTTATCTGACCACATGAAGAATCTTCATCTGAAGTAATCATTTGAAGTCTGTTTAAATTAAGTGGTGATAAATAACCAATCCTAAATCATATTTCATCTGATTTGGATGAAATGTCTACCTTCAGATAGGCTTAACAGAGATTCTTACAATATAGATGTCTAAAGCTGAAAGATGCTAACATTACCCAAGAAGATTTAGCAATCAGAGCCTATGTCTGCCAGGGATTTAAATTCCTTTATCCATTTTATATTAAAGAGTTTTATCTGGATAATTTTTACTTCAACCTGTACGGTCAGAAGACAATAATAAAAAACTGGGAACTTGGAGTATCCTCGTGTCATATCACTTAAACAATTCAAAGATTGATTTCCTCCTTTTGGCTAAGAAATAACTAAAGAAAAAGGCTTTCATGAATTCTCATTTGCAAATCATAATTGCTTCAAGAATAGGAACACTAAACATTCATTTCTGAGATAAATATTTTACAAAATGGAAAAGAAAAACCCAACTAAAGAAAAAAACACCACCCACTCCCAGAACTCAGTAACAAGACTCAGACTTCATAACAAAAAATGAAAAGGTTCTGTAGCCTGATTTTTTTGAGACTCCAGTTTGATGCCCAACTAAAATAGTCTGAAAAATGACATTAAAAATACAACATTGAATCATAATGCAACGAAATGCATGCATATTATATAATTTATAACAAGATTTACTGCCTGTAATTGCCATGCACTTTTTATGCCTCCGAGAACTACATGAAGTGTAAGGATTTACTAACTGTGCTGAATTTTAACTATCTATCAGAAGTAGGGCTGTATAAATCATCGCAGTGTGTCTTCACAGAGACCTATCTAACAGCTTCCTTCTGCTTGGTGTCAAAACAGAGCCTTCTTTTGTGTCTTAAATTCCTCAGAAACCCAAAACTCAAAGAAAAATTCAAGGTCACAACCAGTGTCATATCTTGGTCCCACTAAAAGCCTACATTTTACCCACAGAGTTCAGAACTTAAACGGAAAGGATTACATGTTGAGTATGTGGAAAGGGTGCATGGGAAGGGCAAGGGGAACCAAGTCATCTCACACAAATAATTTGAAAGTTGCATGTTTAATTTAACCAAACTATTTAAGCTCTTCTGTAGTCAAAGAAGAGAGAGAGGTATTTCTGAAAGGGCAACTCATCCCATGGTAATGAGATTTCTGCACCTTTGTCTCTAAGATAAGCAGGACAAATGACTCTTTGGAGATGACTGTTTTTGTCAATTGATTAAAATGGGAGCCTAGACAATTAGTTTAGGCTTATCAGCTTTTAAAAGGCTCTAGTTAGGTGAGACAAAGGAAATCCTAAAGCTGAAGTCTAATGTAGTATCCACTCCAAAATTGTACTTAAGGCAGATACTTAACTTTTTTACTTACAGGGGAAGAGAAACTGCAACTTTCATCTGAATTGCACACAAAACTGTGAACAAAGAACTAGGATTTACTTTTGTAAGTACTGTTATCAAACTTGGCACAACAAAAGATTTGTAATGAGGTTTTGTTTTTCCCTTGTCAAAATTTAATTTAATTTCTACTGAAATAATCCATGAGGAAGAGATTTTTAAGTTAAAGCATTTTAATTCATTAGCATTCTCAATATCATATGAGGAAGCAAATTTTTAATTTGCTTCTTTTTGTTTTCTTTTCTGAATTATATGTATTAAAATGTAATATATTTTATGTTAAATTTGAGCAAGACTTTAAATTTTATCAACAGGATGTTTTAGATGCATTGAGAAATGCCAACTTTAAAAATGCAGGTTCATGGGAAATGATGACATTTTAGAGATTCATTTAAATTTTCAAATAATAATGTAGAAAGATCAATATATATAATAAAATAAAATTCTTAGTTTTGATGATGGTGTTAAAATGAGTTCAGTACACATTTGCATGAAAATTAATACATGGGTTTAATGATAAGACTTTTTCCCTGAAAAGTTCACAAATTAAAGACTTAAAAGAAAATGCATTTCCATTCTCTCTGAACAACAGACTACTGAGTATGGTAGATTTCAACCCCCTCCTTTTTCTCTTCTTTTTTTTTTTTATCAATAGCCATGTTTTATTTTGTTATCGTTTCCTGAAGGGGAGGACATCAAGTGATGTGAAAAGAGACATCAAGACATCACTGGTGATGGAAACAGGAGAAATTCCTAGACTTGGAAAGCTGGACAGAATGAAGCTCATAAACACGGAAATGAAAGCGGTGATCGTTCCTTTGAAACTGAAAGTCTACTGACTTGGGAATACATTCTTTTTTTAGGGCTGAGCTCAGTATAGTTAATGTAGAGTTTTTGATTCATCATGGATAGAAATGTGAAGGCCGTTTAAAGCCAGCATGAACTTGCACTGAGGAGTAAAGCTCCAGCCCCTCAAAAGTAAAGTTGTAGACAAAATAGCATAAAACGTTTTATCCACTTCAACTTAATGGGGTCGATGCTTACAATTACACACAAAACTTCCATGTTAACTTAGCCTACAGGTTTGTATTTTTCAGCACAGAGATGAAAGGAAATATATTCTAATTGGTAACTTATTTGAAATCATGTGTGCTCTGTAGAGTGTTCAGGGATATAACAACCTGCACATAGGATAGGTTGGATATGAAATCAGATATCCTTTACTTGTGATTCCCAAACCAGCAAGAAACATGGTTCAGTTTCCTCGTGGATTTTAGTTTTATACTAGCCATGAAAACATATGCTCTTTTAATATGATAGAAAGAGTACAAAAAAAGATGAAATAAAATTAATACTGAATCATTTTTATGTAGACAGTCAGATGATAATAGGTTCTATCAAGTTCTATCAACTTGACTGAAATATTTCAATTTCCCTTATAAGTCGTTTTGACAGAAAAGTCATGTCTCTGTCTCAGTTAGAAACACCATTCTGAATCTTATTATTGGACAACTGTAACAACTGCATGTGAAAAATATTTATCTGATGCAAATAAACTGATGAAAACATATCATAGAATTGTGGATTTAAATATCTTTCTTCTCCTTTATTTAATATCCTGTGAATTTAACCCGTGGGCTTTCCATGATATAAGCTTGAAAATTATTCTTCATTTGCTTTTTGCTTATTTTCTCCTTTTTTTTTCCCTGTTTTTTTCTCTCCTGTCTACTAGTTCTTAGTCCCCTTAACACATGGTTGCTTAAAATAAAGATTTTTGTTTGAATATACACGGAGAAAAGGAGATTGATAGAATGGTCTAAATTATCTTGAACAAATAATGACTTATTTTTATTTTATTTTATTTTAATCCTACATGGAGGGAAAAACAGTAAAAACACCCCCATCCTAGTGTAGATTTTTTCCCACATGACCATATTATGGAAAGGAAAGCATGTGGCAATATTTCTAATATCATAAATGGAAACAGAACTGTTTAGTCATAGACATTTTGAATTACTACCTTTCCTCCTTCAGGTCTTTGGATTCAATTCAAAGCTTGTTGAAATCAATGGATGTTGCATCACTAAGTCTGGGGCTTTTATTCATCAATTTAATTCAGAATTTTTCTTAGAATCATTCATGGTATAACAGTACTTTTGGCTAAATGTATAATAATAGTTGCTTAACAAAGTGGCATTTGATTAAACAGTTTTTTCTTTAAATAACTTTAATTATCTGATTAATAGGTATTCCAAATCAAAATGAATGAAATTGAAGAAACCTCAGAAAATGGATAATACCTTGAATGCATTCTTTAATCACTTTTGTAAAAAAAGCTCACGGCATTTATATATGTTTAGTAAATTTTCTTGGTTATTTTTCCTACTTAAATTAATAAGGGTTTTGCTATTATGTGCATTTTCACATCACTGTGACATTACATCTTGAAAATAAAAAAAATATGTGAAGTGGAAAGATAAAGACAGTAAAGGAAAAAAGATATAATTTGTTTTAAGGATTCAGTTACAGAGTCTGGGTAACCATAGTATACAGGTCATGAATATATATTCAAGATATGCATTCATACGTTCTGATAATAAGGAACTGTTTTGATAAAGTGCATAAATCACTGCACACATTTTCTATAGATCCCTCTTAACTGAATCATCCTGAAGTAAGGTTCTATCCATTCTGGATATACAACGTGTATATGTAAGCCCACATAAAACCTGCATTTGCACCTGATTATTTCTTGGTCATCATTTGGTGCACTCTGGAATCTCCCTGCTTTCAGTGGTAGTTGAAATTTCTCAGCAACCTGTAGAGCAGGGCTCCTGCCCTGGAAGGCCAGATAGAGAAGAAACTGTGATATTCACAGCATGTGCTCTTCATAGACCATTTACCAATGACTTGAGGTTTTCACAGTATACCTTCCAGATGTTTAGCTTGCAATTCACACAGATGTGCTGAAGGTCAGCATAAGGGATATAATTTCATCTTCGTCTAATTCAGGAGCTTCCAAACCAATGGTCTCTATGGATTTCATAGACTCGTAGAATATGGCAGGTTAGAAAAGATCCATAAAGATTATCAAGTGCAACTCCCTGATCCTCACAGCCTAAAAATAAATCATATATCTAAGATCATCATCCAGACACTTCTTGAACTCTGTCAGGCTTAGTGCTATGACTGCTTCCTTGGGGAGCATGTTCCAGTGACCAAACACCCTCTCAGTAAAGAATCTTCTCATAATATCCAGACTGAACTTTCCTTGGCACAACTTCACTCCTTTTCCTTTTATCTTATCATCAGTCACCAAAGAGAGGAGATCAACACTTTTCCCTCCACTGCTCCCCTTCAGGAAGGTTTAGACTACAGCACTCGTGAAGTGCAGAGTGGGACAATCACCTGGCTCGACTGCCTAGCTATGTTGTTCTTGATGCACCCCAGGAGACCGTTGGCCGTTTTGGCTGCCAGGCCTCACTGTTGACTTACATTCAACTTCCCACCAACCCAAAACCCCAGCTCTCTTACTGTGGGACTAGTCTCAAGCCTCTCAGACCGTAATTTGTATATATAACCAGGATTACCCCATCCCGGTGGAGAATTCAGCACTTATTCTTGTTAAATTTCATACCATGGGTGATTGTCCAGCTTTCTATCCTATCCAGATCTCTCTGTAAGGCCTCTCTACTATTGAGAGAGTCCACAGTTAACTTAATAGACATACATTTGAATCTTGTGTCCAGATCATTTATGAAATACATTAAAAAGCACTGGCCCTAAAATTGAGCTCTGGAGAAGTTCACTACTGGCTGCCAGCTTGATATAACACCAGTTACTAAAACTCTTTGAGGCCATCCTGCCAGCCCATTCATCACCCAGTATATCATGGTCTTTTCTGGACATTTTTCTAGAAGGATACTGTGAGACACACTACGGAAAAAGCCTGTGCATCTAATGTTTTCTCCTGGTCAACTAGAAGGATGACATTGTCAGGAAAGGAAATCAAGTTAGTTAAGCATGACTTTTCCCTCCTGAGTCTCTCAAGTGCTTTTCATTACCTCCCAAAATAACATTCTCTGTAATTCTACCAGGCACTGAAACGAGACTGACAGGCCTGTAACTACCAGAGTCCTCCTTCTTACCCTTCTTGATAACATTTGCCAGCTTCCAGTCTACTAGGACTTCTCTAGACTCCCAAGACCACTGAAAAATAATGAAGGGGTACTGTGATAACATCCTTTATGTCTCTAATCTCCCCAGGTCGAGTACATTTGCCCAATTTTTCTTCTCTCCAGAAACTTTCCCTTTGTGTGCACCCTAGGTATTCACTGAACTACCCGTCGCAGGCTGCTTGCCTGACTGCATGAGGGGACAGGAACTACCAGTCCATCTGGAGTCTGGAACGGAAGGAGAACTCAGGCCACACTGTCTTTCAGTGTAAATACACATTGTTCTTGTGACTTGTAGAGTAAATATCTGCAAGGTGAGGTATTCAATCAGCATATTTCAATCAGTAAAAGTAGACATAGCTATGGAGTGCACAATTTCATTGGAGGTCTCCTGAAACCATTTTGATGTTTCTTTTTTCTGCTTTTTTTTCTTATATCCTGCTACAACCCTTCCTAAAAACTAATGACCCAGACACTCTTCTCCTGAGCTACAATAAATGAAAGGGAACAAATAAACAGAAAATCTCTGCATCTCCCTTAGAGCTGGTGCATCCAGCAGATAAATCTCTGTGGCTGTCATTAGCCTTAATGAAAAGCAGCTGAACCCCAGCACAGCTACACTGGTCTTCACTGAGCAGGTACTTGTGCGTGAAGGGATGTGTTTGCAAATATTCAGTCTATGTTACAACTGTAAGATATTTAACCATGTAGCTTAACTTTGTTGCCATAGGAATAAGCTGAGCCTGAATTTCTCTCCAGAAGGTAGACTTGTCACTGCATGAGTAATTTCTCATTTCCCCTTAAAAATATAATACATGCAACTCTGACAGATTTATTTACATCTGGAATCTAATATAAGCTAGTTATCTAGGATAAGTTAGTACATGAGGAAGATGTAAAGGTAGCTCTAGGATAAAACTTACTCCATCCTTACAGAGGCTCCTAGCATAGGTAGGAAGACTCATTATCTAAATGCTTTGCTCTCTCCATTGGTGGTAGGAAAACTAAAGATATGATTAATCTGATCTTTATTAAATGTCACATTATAATTGAGAGGAACTCTTCCCCTAAACCCCTAAACCCCCATGTTTATCCATTGAAGACTATAAAAGAAAAGAAAGATGATGTTCTCAAAAGTGGATATTCATTTGCAGTTAATGAATCTCACTCTATTTGTTTAAATTCAGTAAGGCTGAATTTCTGTAAAACAATCCATTTGAGATCATTGTGCACCAATAACATATTACATTCCAACAGGTGAAATGTCACTTTGCTTGTGGACCATTTTGGGTCTTTATACGCATGCTGCTTATCATATTGTTCTTTGTTGGGGTTTTGAGTTACAATCTTCATGATTGATAATAGAGACATTATTACGGTGAAATGGGATGGTGCAGCTCAGAAAACTTCTCGCTATTGTCACCATAAGAAAATAAGTAAATGCATTGGATCAGTCCACCTTCTGTTTCAAAAAATGACCAAGAGAAGGTAACTCCCAGAAGTGCATAAGAATTGGGCAAAGAGCATTGTCGTCTGTTACGTTTCCCAGGGCCAAATAGTTTTAGCCTAGGCACTTTAACAGCTGGGCTTTATTTCCAAATGAATTTCAGGCTTTGTTGGAGATTAAGGTTCAACTTTGAACTTGATCTACGTTAAAAGCAAGTTCTATTTGACTAAGATGTAAATAGGTATGTGTTCACTTTCAGTGAGTGACAGAAAGTGTTGGATATTCAAGTTACTTTATGGCTTCGTGAATCTCAGAAGGAAGCCTATAACATAGAAATGGGAATGTATTAACTGGGTAAACCTGCTGGGTTGGTTATCTGAATTTGATCAGGTCAGCATGCTGGAACTTTGTGCAATATTTTATCTCTGGCGCATAGTGCTTTAAACCTCAGAAAGTCATTGAATTTTAAGCTTACATGCAGAATGCCTAGTGGGATTGACCTTCAAAAACTAATTACGAAAGATATCAACAGAAGGTAGCCTGCATCACTGCTGTTGTGACAGCATATCAGAGGAGTTAGTGGTGTCAGAAAATGTTGATTAAGAAAATCTGATTCACTGGATATCTTTTTCCTGTCTAGGCAGAGGTTTCTAAATGTTTATGTAATCCAGATCAATGAAAGATAGGTTTCTAATTATAGCTAGAGGATCGAACACAACTGCTATGATGATTGTTAATCTTTTGTATTTTTTCCAGTAGTTTCTAGAAAAGGTTTTGAAAGAGATATTGCTTTAGAATCTAGGAATGATAGGCTTCTGTCTCAAAGAAAAGTGGTGGGATTACCTCACCTATGTTTAGAAAGCTACAGCTGAGCAAATCATCCTTGAGTTCCAGTGATAATCAATGAATAGATACAGACGTGAGTATCTGATTTGTCTGAGTCATCTAAATAAGGCAAATAACAACTTCAAAATGCGTGCTTTTTTTTTTCTTTTGAATGTAAAGGGAGTCTGTGATGGCTACCTTGATTATACATTATGGGGTTTAAAAGTAGTGAGACGAATTCCAACTGTATGTCAAAGAAATAACACAAATAAATGCTGACCTTATCAAAGGGTCGGTACTCCTTCATCTGTCAATCCCACGTCACCATAGACTGTTACCTGTGAAATCTGGTAATTACTCCTCAGATTTCATGTTCCCCGGATGAACCTTGTTTCAGCTGATGTGAAATGCCTGGCAGCAGACTATGTTACATACTTATGCATATCCACACACATCCCCTGCATACACATATATGCATATGTATAATGTGTATTCATTTATAATATGAGAGGATTTTATAATAATACCAAAGATATTGAAGTATAGTCTGAACAAAACGTATTGTAAAGCAGGAACCCCAGAGTTCATACCAGCAAAAGTAAAGAATCACAGCAAGCTTGGGGTCCTGAATAGTCCTACAGTCTGAACACATTTCCAAAAGCTACCACCTAGTTGATGCTATTATCAGAATTCCGGGAACACATATTGGTTATGTAAATATTGTTAAACAAATCTCATGATAGCACTGGTACAGACCAGGTCCCAACTTTAAGAGACCATCAGGGAGAGCTCAAAAGAAATTAGTGCATTTAATTACCTTTCTGAAGTTCCCAAATAAAATAAATGTCTATTGAATTTCCCCCCTCAGTTTAAGGCTCTTCACAAATGCTATTACATTTTAATTAAAGTGAACTTGGTTTTCCATTTAGTGGTTATTCTAGCTTGATTTTTTTTCATTATTCTTACAATTGAATAAAGATGCTAATTGGGGATTAGTTTGTTATAACAGCTGATAGGCCCCGAGGATTCATTCTGCAAACTAACAGCCTATGGATGCAGAACAATCCATAAGCCAGCATGAGGGAAACAGTCTGTTACCAGGAGTGATTGTCTTCATTCACAACTATAGACTACACACTAAAATGAGCTTTGTTCTGCTGAGATATTACTCTTACTTAGAACCTGTGCACTACTGTTTCTCATATGTTGCTTGTTTGCTTCGGTCCAGGGAGAACAGGGGGATTGCCATTTATCTGGTATACTTAGAGACATGGATAACTCGTTCTGAGCTCTCTGGAGATGAATCAGGTTTGATATAGGAGCACGGCAGCTGATTGAACATCAACAGGTTTCAAAATGTTAATAAAGGCATACTTCTATGCCAACAAAGTTACATAAAACTGGGTAAGAGCAAAGGAGTTTATCTTTTTAAGCCTATTCGCTTAAGCATTTCTAACATTAGAAAGATGATGTTCAATGGTCTCGGTCTATTCATTTGCAAAAAATCATTCAATAATTCAATAATTAGTAAAGGCTGTGAAAGCGAATCTTATGTCAGAATGTGAAGTTACTAAAACTTTCACTACTGAAGATCTAGTAATTCAGAATGGACATGACCAAGTAACTCTCTTCCGACTCCAAACCAGAAAAGAACTTCTAGGTATTAATTCACAAGTTTAATTGGTACTGCACAAAAGGGGTGCAAATTGATCTCCAGGGCCAAATAAAATTAGTGTACTAATTGTCATTGTTGATTACCATGCCCTAACTGGAGGAAAGTGCATTATTTTAGAAAATCTTTGACTTAAATTAGATTACATTTACACCATACCCTTTCCTGAAATAATGAATCGGTATCTTATCTCCAGGAAGTTTAACAAAGTATATGAATTTTGTTTACATTTAAGAAAAAGGTCTTTGAACACAAAGATGTTTATAACTTGAACTGATTGATATTCTAACGTATTGTAAGATTCCTACAAATCTAGAATAAAAATTATTTGCTCGCCAGTTACCTGTTTGTGGGGGCTTATCTTGTAGCCTAAATATTAGAGGTCTTTGAAGTTTAAAAGAGCAAGGATATTTTCCTTAGGTTTTAGTTGAATCCAGTGGCAAGCAAACTCTTTCTACAGCGTGATCGCTATTTTAGAAGAGATTTCTTCAAGTAACATAGAACGAGTCCCTAAACCTGCACTCTCTTCCAAAATCTATTGCTAAAATTTTCAAAGGTTTAACAAATTACAAGGAACAATCAGGATAAGATATAAATATTCTGTCTCTATGGTAGATAGCATACTGAGATCCCATATAGAGAGGAAGAAAGTGAAAAATACAGAAGAAATCTTTCATTCTTTAATCTTTTACTCATGCTGTACTTTTGAACAAGATCTCTTTCAGTGATAATGAAACTGAGTTAGTTTGTTTTTTATTAAGCTAATAAGGTGGAATTTGTTATGATGACTTTTAAGCAAGATTCACTGTCAACAATAAATTTAATGAGTTAATGGAATTTTTTACTGTAGCAAATTTGAAGACTGTATATGTGGGAAGATTTTTTTTTTTGAAAATTAAAGTGATTTGCAGAAACCTAATGAGGAAATACCAAGAAAAGGTAATGAATTAGATTAAATACTTTCATATACAAGTCATACAGACCTTTATTCTTAAATTGTCCCATTGATTTCAGTTTCACTGAAACAACATTTGAAAAACAGTACAGAGTCTGTCTGACACAGCTTCAGGAAGGTAAATATGCTGAGGAAATATTGAAACTGATTCTGTAAAAAGACGTGTCAGATGGCCTAATTTGGGTGTATACTGTAACTCCTTACTCTGGAAGGCATTTTCCAGAAAGACTTAAAGGCATCTTTTCTCTGCCTTTGGAGAACAGCATTTCAGCAAGCAATAATTGTGAGCAAAACAAGGCAGTCTTGTGTTTTCATATGGACTAAATAAGCTCCTCACAGGGTCTGAAAACTCATGTGAGTGGCTAGGATCAGACACTGGTAGAAAGACCTGCTAGAAAGGACCTCGAAAGTCCTCCAGCACAGTACCTGTCTTCTGGTAGTACCAGCTACATCAAAACCATTGATAACATATATTTGTCTAATTTGGGTTTACAAATCTCTAAGGATGGAGATAAGACAACTTCTCAGACAGTCTATTCCAATGTCTAACTCTCTATTCTTGTCCCAGCTGAGAAAAGCTTGCTGAGACCAGAAGCATATGACTGTATAACTCAGAAGGACATGACTGCCCGTATAGTACTGAGACGCTCACACTTCTGCTTGCAGTGAAGACTCAGACTAGGGAAAATATTCACACTGTCTGTTGTTGATCCTGCGCTTAGCTTCAGTGACTGCTGTGGTATGGGTGGTGGAGAGGCTGGTGAGTCATTCAGACCCAGTGGAGCTGTGAGATCTATTTCTGCACACAGTCAATGGATGGAAGGTCTCACAAAAGCTAAATACGGCAGTCGTTACTGGAAGTCTTAATATGGCCCTAAGTCAATTAGGCAAGCGAGTCTTACGAGCAAGAATGACTAAGGACCATTAGCTTATGAGAGTCAAAGAGTCAGAATTTCACTGCAGAGGCACAACTCTACACAGGTTTCAGAATCAGTTTGTTTGAAGTAAGTAATCAAGAAAAGCAAGAAATAATTTATGGGGGGTTAAAATAGAAGAGATTTGCTGTCAAGCCTGTCGAGGTTTGCTTGTCTAGCTTAACCCTCTAGAGCATATGTGCCCACATTGTACCTAAGACATATTTTGCATAATAGAGGAGAGTTCACTTCCACATGATTACAGTTTTAGATATCCCAAAGGGAAAAGCAAGAAAACAGCAAAGAGAACAGGCTTTTTGTCGTCATTTGCAAACACTTCAGAGGTATGTTTAAAATGGTGACATGCAGCCATTGTATAACACTTCGAGGTACAAAGCTTTGATGAGTACACCATTTAGCTGTTTGGGATTATTACTGGTTATAGTCTTTCCATTTAATTACTTGACCTATTTCAAAATCCTTCACATATTCCCATTACCATACTAACTGCAACATTAATTTTTTTGATTTCTAACTTCCCTAATTAAAGTAGCAAAAAGCCATGAAAGCAAACATATTTAAAATCAAAGATCACTTTATAAATAAATTTGAAAATTATAACACTAGTTTCTCTATTTAAAGAGTAAATTTAGAATTAATATTTATGCAGACTAAATTAACTAATCAAATCTTGGAAGAAAAGCTAATAAAGTGGACTTGTTAAAGAAGAATGAGAACTAAATACAGCAACCCTTGATCCTGGAAAATAAATCTTGACTTGTGTGATTAGTTGCTTTGCTGTACTTGGGGAAAGGATTTGTGGTATCAAACCCAGAAATTGCTGCTTGACCCTGGAACTCAGACTGAATATTTGTACATTTGCAGCTCTATGAAATAAGCAGCAATGAAGATACAGGCATCTGTAGAGCCAGACAAGATTAAAAATTCAAATTACACAATGCTATTCTGTGTTTAAATGAAAATCTGCAGTTATTTGAATATGATATTACTTGCCTGTGGCATGGACACATTGAATTTCAGCATGGAAAATCTCTTCTTTTGCTTTGTCAACTGCTTTCTCATTCTATTTCTACTTCAGCTATATCAGCTGTACTAAAGGGTTGCTGAAAGCACTCTTTGAATTGTGTACTGTTTTTTGAGAAACCATTGCCTGTTACAAGGAGTTAAGAAACATGTATCACATTCGAGTATAAATCAGTGACTTTATGACAATATCTGTTCATGATTGTATTTCATAAATCCATTAGTCTTTTGCCCAGGTAACATCAGCTAATCTAGAGTTAAGGAGTATGAAGGAATCATGCAACATTTCCTGTTGAGCCCCTTCTCCTGCTGTCATGACAAATCCATACTGCAGTGTCTAAGAGTGGATAATGATGATGTTAAAATGGCTCCAAAGATCATTGGGCTCCAAGAATGCTTCCATTTAGACATTATCCTGAATGAACCCTTTAGAACTCTCAACAGTCAATGAAGAGAAAAAGCACGTTTAAGTTACAATTAATTTTACCTCTCTATCACTCTTAGGATGATGTGAAGCATTTCTCTGTTGAGACTAGGTAGAGCCTTTAGGAGGGGTGTAAAATTCATGGCCTATGGGCAGAATTCAACCCTCTACCTTGTTTTATCCAGCCTGGTACCTTGTTTCTACCCAGCGGCAGCAACAAGTTCTTTGAGTCTATGCTCCTGCCAGTGCTGGTCATGTGTGCAGTGAGTAATGTGCGTTACGCTGCAGGAACAGGAGACCAGCGGGACAACCTAACTGTAAACTGTCACTGAATGCCAAATGTTTGATGATTAGGTGAGATTATTCTTACCCTAAGCAGGGACACAACTCAGTATCTTCCACAAAGCTGTCATATAATATTCAGACTGGACAAAAGTTTTGGACATCTTTTTAAAATAACACCTTACAATCTTTCCTCATGGAGTTCAGAAAACTAGAGAAAACACACTGCAAATAGTGAACAGATTGAAGAGACCAATCACCTTCTGTAAACCATAGAGTCACATCCTGTGGATGAATTACTCCTCCCACTTCCCTGAAATTCAATAATCAATTAAGATGTAGGAGTATTATGTATTTAAAATGAGCCTTCTTTCAAGTAATCTTTTTTTTTTTCCAGGAAAGGAATTTTAATGAAAGTTTATTTACTAGTGTTTACACACGAGGTCTAACTTATCACTCTTGACAGGAGAAGAGAAGATACAAATTTGCTGGCACTTAATTCTCTTCCAATGCCTCTGTAGACATCAAGATGTTCATTAAGGTTGTCCCTGTATATGAAAAGATACCTGACAGATAACCAATACAGCCCTTCAGGTGCATTTCCAATTATATATACAGAGTTGGAAACAACTGCTTACTATAACAAACTGTATACCATGAATTTAACCTATATAATTGTCAGATCTTCTCTTTTTAGAGAAGAACCTCTACAGGCATCTTAAGAGAATGTTTCATGTCATATCAAAGAGCTAAGTCAGTTTCAAATGGCTTTTTGGACACTAGACTTACTTATTGTCTCTTTTATTGACTCCATAAGTAGTCTCAAAACTTAACTTTAATTTTATGTATTTTGAGCCTTTGAAGTAAGACAAAATTAACATGAATATTTACGTCACAAAAGGTGAGTTCCTTTCTCCAAAATTTAGCAATTAAGTTAAACTTGTAACATGGGTATACTTAAGCATTCTTAGGGGAAAAGAAAAATACCCTTTTCCTTCAGTGTTTTCTCATAAAAATATAGAAAAATGACCACTTCTCAATATTTCACTTGAACTGTTCATATGTGTGCATATCAGTGCAGCTAGCTAAACTAGATTATATTAGACCTAAAAATAACACTATCTGCATTTTCTTAACTGTCTGTAAGAAAAAGAGCATGGCCCAGCTTCTAACAGAGATTGGATGTCCCATCCATCTTGAGGTTTTATGTGATACCATGACTTAAGTTCTTAAAACTTATAACATTGAATTTAACAAAATTGATTAGCTTACAGTAGCATGAGAGATTTACCTTCACTCATATAAAATCAGAACTTCCTTAAACCTTGTTCATGTAAGCTCTTCTAATTCTGAAGAAGAAAAGAAAAAAAAACAGAGCACAACCTGGCAATACGAGCTTAATTCTTTGCTGTGCTTTTCACTTCTTATGTGACATTAATCACCTTTCTCTAAGTTTCAAATTCCTACAAATAAAACAGTAAATATTACCATTATGTTCCAGTGTTGATGTAAGGGAAAAACCATAAAAGTTTCTCAGATACCATAGTTGTGGAAACCATGTATTTATGCCACCGATAAAAGCAAAGATACATTGGTGTATCTCTCCATATAAACACATACCTTTACTTCTAGTGCTGTAAACTCTTGTTCATGGCTGAAAGCTGGAAAGGTATTGCTTCCCCACAGGGCAGATAAAGGCAACAACAGCACTTTGTAATAATATGTTCCATGCTGGAGAATGCAATATTATTTTCAGCATATTATGCCGACTTGGAAAAAAACCCAAGTTTATGGAAGTGGAAAAAGAAGCCTCTGACTTGCTTCACTTTGTGCCCAAATTGCAATGAGCTCTAACTTGCCATGGTGAAATGAACAGCTCTCAAAGAGTACAATATAGTTTCTGACACAGATCTGCCTCCCAAAATTTTGAAGAGCAGTGTAAAAGTCTGAGGCAGAATACATTCTTCACACAGAAAAGTGGCTGATTCAGATTGAGTAAGAAATAACTTGCTCTGAAAAATCAAATCAGCTAAAATATTTGGTTTGTATAGCTTCTTATCACCTCTTGTTTCAAGGCACAAGTTACCTAAGAGATTTAATGGTGTGATAAATACAGATCTTTACGAGACAGCCAATAATTTGAAACTTGCAGACTCAACTGGAAAAGAATACGAAGCAGAGCATTACCATGAAACAACAGACCAGATAAGGTTACACATATATTCAAGAACATTTGAATGACAGATGTAAAAAGTCTTGAAAAAATCACATGGGTCCATTTCCATCTAAGATCAGGCTGCCTGCAGCAGAAGCTCCTTATATAGGAATGAAACTTTCTGTTTCAAATTAATTTTTCATTTTAAAAAGTGCTGAAACTACAACTCTCACTACCATTGGTAGGAAATGTTGGTGTTATGCATCTCTGAAATACAGGCCATGTATTTTAGGCACTTAAATATATTGGCCCAAGCTTCCTTGTGCCACTCTATAGATGCAAAGCAGCTACATACCTGTCCTAGCTGGTCAATTACAATGAGATACTGGCTTGAAGGAAAAGCAGCACTCGTGAAATTAGCCTGCTGTAATTTTTTTCCACTGTGCTATAAAATGCTTTCTAAGTACGGTGGATTTATCACCCAAATGTCTTGACTTGAGGAAATGATCCAAAGGTCTTAAAACTAAAACATTGGACTGAAATAAGTAGCCTGTCATAACAGATTTAGCAAGTGATCATGCAAACCATAGGAAAAACAGTTAGTCTTGCTGCAGAGAAAGAATATCCTATTTACAGCAATGCTGTGTTACTTGATTTGGTGGAATTCAGAAGATTCAGTGTCATTGGGGTCCATTAAGTCAAGCTTTTAAGTATAGTTGCATTACCAACTCATTGCTTTACGAAGATTGTTAGCAATATTTGTAGATTTCTAGAAGCACCTGGATTCGTCTGAGTACTGGGAAAATTTTCTTTTGCATGAAAAAGTCCTAGATACAAACTTCTATCCAGCAAAATTGCAGGAAAAAAATTTGAAACAGTGCCCTAAGACAAAGAGATGCAAAATCTATTTGCATATACATATGCATATATATACATATGCACATTTATACACATATACTAATGATATTGGGAGAAACATGACTCACAATGGAAGTACGATTAAGAAATCTGTTTAAATATGATTTTTGTCACTGAATCCAGACTGAAGAGCAGATACTTCTACCACCATGGATGCTTGAACTTCCTCTTCATTAAACAGGGTTTTTTTTCAGTTTTGCAGTATTTTTGGGGAATGAAAGGGAATGGATTGACGGGGAAAGGCTGTAATATTTCTGTCTTGTAATGAGCACAAAGTGGTTTTTTTTTAGAGAAGGCAGATGCGGAAGTTTTCTTCTAATTAAAATATTTCATGGCATTTTATTTTTAAACCAAAACCATAGCTTAGTAGGTAAGACCGCGTCTGATTTGAGCACAGTATGAGTATCCATAGCAGGATGTCTGCTTCATAGATACAAAGAAGATGTATTTTTTTTGCCTGAAAATAATTAAATCTGGCCCCAAAGCCTATAATTAGGTCTCCTCTTATTACTCAGTTATAAATATTGAGGAACTTTGCCATATGTCTTTTTAATGTCAGAAATATGACAGTTTTGGTGTAAAAATATTATGTATACGATCATTTAAAAGATTTAAAGACTTCTTTTCATAGGTGACTGCAATATTTTATTGTTTAACAAAACCATAGCTCAGTGTTATCAACAATACTACCTGCTGATGGAATCCCAAGCAGCCATTTCAGTTACTAATATGTTGTATATTGTTTCTACGGAGAATTCTCAACACAATACTCACATTTAAACACATTGTTTAAATAATGCCTTTATAATGAAGCTATCAAGTAATAATGAAACAATAAAGAGATTCTTGTTATAAGTTGCACTATCTAAGGAAAACAAAAATCAAAAAAGCAGGTTGCTGCTTTCACCAAAACACTTACATAAGGTTTAGTTTGCAAAATATTATAATGTAGGTTTATGATGACAATTCAACTACTTTTCTAAGAAAATAAGCCTACAGGAATAAAAGAAAAAAACTTCAAAATGCCTTTTTTTCTCATTTAGGTGTTTTGTTCTTAAGGAATCTGAAAAGCATTCTCCTATTCTTATAGATACCAAATAGGCAGTGCAAGGCTATACATAAAGATAGCTCCTAAATTAAGACAGAAGTCCACAGGTTTACTAGACAGGCTCTTACAAATTCAAAAGAATCACTAGAATTCCTAGGTAAAATTGGAATCAATATCCCAAGGAGAAGCTGCTCTCTGAAAGACAGCATTTGAGAAGCAGGGTGGTTTCAAAGAATTTCTTCCTTTCTATAACGTTGACAAATCCCTCTGGTCCACCAGGCTATGGGATGGCTCCATCAGTGGCAGCTGAATTATCCATGGTTACAGGCTTCTTTCATATTCATCTGTCCCTCTCTACAAGTTCAGCGTCAAGGACACTCTGAACTGATGTTTTAGACTTTTGTATTTTCTCCCTTTTTTTGTTGTCAGGAGCTTGCACTCCTTGTTCAGAGGCTTTTTTTCAGGTTTAAAGACAATGCAAGTGAAAGAAGCAGCCTGGTTTTAAGGGAACCATTAAATTCAAAATTTTAAACCAGTGCTGCAAGTCAGCAATGAAAGTACCTGCAGTTCAAGACAAGTCTGGGAACTTAAGGAAGGAATGAGTTTCCAGCAGTGCTGTAAATATCATCTTAGGTGGCTGACATCAACATGTACCATGTAAAGAGATGGTTTCCCAGCAGACAGTCTTGACTATATTGCCAAAATGAAACAGGCATTGACCTGGTAACTTACATGAGAAGAAATTAATCTTTTTTCATCACGTCCATGATACCACCAGCAGGAGCTAAAAATATCTCTGCTTAGAAATTGCTTCACTGGGAAGATTAAGTGTAGTTAATTTTTCTGTGATAAACAAAGTGTCTGCAAAAGCTGAACTATCTACAAGATATTTGGCAATTGCTCTTGCATCATCAAAATATCTTCAGATTTGAAGACTTGAATGGGAAAGAAATGAAAACAGGTCTTTAAGCTGGTTTGTATAAGACTGTAACACCAAAACATCAGCAAAAGTTCAGTTTCCAGCAAATCAGTAGAAATTCATGGGATAATTAGCAGGAAATAATGGGAAAAATGCAAGTGGTCCTGTGGTTAAGACACATAGAAGTCAAGTTATATTCTAGACCCACAGAGAGAGTGGAGGGGTATTCCAGCTGTTAAGCTACTTTTTCTTAATAAGAAATCAATTCTGCTTTGTCTTCTAATGAGATGTCACTGAATCATTTATATCTGTAAAATTGTATAGTCTACATTAAATTATTTTGAAACACCTTACTGAAAATGTATACTTTAATTTATTTTATATTTTATTATAGTCCATATTCTTGCGATGTGTCATTGTGCTAATGTGCAGTATGAATTTTTTAATTGTATTATAGCTGTATTACATTTTATTAAATTCTTAATAGCTTTACTATTGGAGACTATTTTTAAGTTTCTAAATGATGATATTAAAAGGTAATGTAATATTGAAGAGTGTCAAGACAGCCCATAAATTAGTTAAGAAGCCAGATGGGCAACTAGAACAAACTCTTAAGGGTTTATCATTAATATGCACTTCTGTAAACTACCTTCTGTCACACACAGGAAAAGACCAAACAGGTTTTCACTTTTAAGTATTGTAGTAAAGACAATTTCCATATGTGGGCAACCAGGACTTCTTTATCTTTTATATTATCCGGAATGATATTTTTTATTTTATAGCTGTCTCAACTATGAATATAAGTGAATGAGACAGCATGTAACTCTCTATTCTTCCCTTTTTACTTTTTTTTTTTTAATTTGGAAAGAAAATACATATCTCCATATCTCTTTGGTTTTAGGTTACATGAAAGAATTTCAGATATGCAGATAGAATTACAAGAGGATTTGACAATGTCATTAAGCGAAAAAGGCCATTGTTCCAGCTTTGTCACTCAACATTTCTCATGCTCATTAAACTGATGAGATACTTAATCACCTTGAGGGTGGGAGAAGAGTTTTGCATTTTGGAGGGTAACAACTCATGCTGCGTTCATATCCTTCTATAACTTTTTTGATCAGAGCATCACCCGAGGTTCTTCTTAAAGAAGTGTTTTATTGTTTTGGTACATCCATTTGCCAGTTTCCTGTTTCTGAGATAATGGGAAAATATATTTACATCTCTACAATTTAAACTTAAGTCCTCTACGCGTGGCTTATTTTCTGATATTATTTGTATGTCTACTAAGAGTAGATAGAGTTTACATTCTTGTTTATGTATTCAGCTACTATATTATTAAGGCTATCACAGGGAAAGGGGAATAATGACTAAAGATGACTATATGCTTTCCTCTCAATACATGTAGACAATCATACAACTGTTCTGTGGTGGGAAACAAGAAAAATAAGGATAAGATCTTTTATCATTACCAGCATGAACTCATTCACTTTTTGGACCTTTATTTTTGGCACATAACAGGCCTGAAAAGCATCATTCCTAGGCCAAATTCATGAATTTTTTTCAGAAGACTTTATTCTCCTAATTTTTTGTTTGGTTGCTTTGGGGGGTGGGGTTTGTTTGTTTGTTTTCCCATTGGAATTGCTTTAGAGTGTATTTTCCATGGCCTCTGTCCAGTGTACCAAGAAAAGTAAAGATTTGATGAGAGCGAGGGATTCCTCTTTGATAGTGTAACATCACCCTCTCTCTTCTCTTATAACAACTGATGTGCGCAGCAAAACAGCTCATGAATGATTGATGACAATGGAACCAACATAACCTTAGAAGTCATCTCATAAGCATAAATACATGCTAAACTTTTGAATCCGTGCTCTAAATTCTTATAGTTTTGCAGAGCAACTGTCATCCTTTCATAATACGTGGTGTTGAAACCAACACTACATACAGGGCCATGGCTTTCAGCATGTCTTGTAGAAAAATGAAACAGAGCACACAGTTCAGACCATCAGAGGGTCTAAACTGACATATCTCCTGATTCCTGTTCCCAAATAATTCACTGTTATCAGTGGTGATTTTGACAGACTGTCTTCTAAACTGCAGTCTCTGCTGGGAATTAACGATTTTTTAATCCTTCACAACTTGCATGGCATAATGCCTCTTTTCCAATAGTAGGCTCTGGACCTGTCTATCAACTTAATGCTTGGAATAATAATGCTTGATGAAGTATCTTCTCATCTCAAGAGCAGGCACTTAGCTACGTAAATCTCTCATGTAGAGATAAGAAACAGATACATACCCAAATGGGCTTTCTTTGTGAAAGGTCAGATTTTGAAAGAATTTCCTTAGTCCCCTGGAGCCTCAGCAACAGATAACATTTCAGAACTTGTCTTCTGCTTTCTACTCTATTTAATTGAACTGTGCTTCTCACTTTGATGAAAATATGTTTCCCTCAAGATTAAAAAGCTCTTTTGATTAAATCATTTTGCCTAGACAAGTTGCCAGTAATAATAATAAATTAGAATATTTTTGAAACAAGTTTCTCATGTGTTAATATATTGTAATTCAATACTACATGCTAATTGACTTGTGCCCAGAGCACCTCACCCACCAGTTCAATGTATTGCTGTCACTGGTCAATCTGGAACTCCTTCAAGGTGGATTACAACTTTGATTTTACCCTATAGAGAAAGGAAGCAGGAAAATGTCAATTTGAATCAATGCTAGGAGACTCTAGGTCTCTCAGCTAATCTTGTAATCTGAAATGCAGGAAAGTGCAGTACAAAGAGAGCTGAACTAGTTTGATGGAAGTCATCTCAATTCTAGAAGCTCAATAGTAGCATAAATAGAGCATTAATCCTGAAACAATATATCTTGCTGTATGATTTCTAACTGTCTCAGGTCCTTGGTGTAATTTTCTGATTTGTGTTGATCTGAGATGACAATGAGCAGAATAAGCTTAGGTCTCTTTTTATTCAGCTGTAACTGGCATGTTCCAAGGTATAAAGAATATCTTTGGTCTGATTAATGATATATAAGAAGCTTGCATAAAACTGGAAATAAAACATATTTTTCTCTAGTTTGATTAGATTTTACATTCCTCTTTATTACTTATTAGGGAAAAAGAACATTTGCACAATAAAAATACGAGCATCTTCAGTCTGCGCTAGACTAGAGACACTGGTGATCTGGCAACTGGGGTGTGTATCACAATAGTCCTTGGGGATGGAAACGTTTTCTTTATGATCAAAATTAGGATGAAAAAATGCTTTCATAGTAAGAAGAAATTGCACCCACTTCCTTCTTCAGTAGTATCAGAGCAAATGTCACTTAGGTGACCAAATGTTAATTTTTTTATATTAAAACATGTTTGTTTTTACACTAAATTTTACATTCTAAAATTTAATATAATTGGTCATTCATATTTCTGAAAATAACTACAAACGAATTGGATTTTTCTTTTTTGTGTTTTTTTTTCTTTTCTTTAACTAAAAAGACTGTGGTAAGGAGCTCATTTGATATATTAAACCCAGACTCTCAGACTTAGAGATCTCAGCTCATCTGGAAATTAATGCCTTCCCTAAGCTTGTTTGATCTTGGGGTTTTTGAAGCAAAGGTCACAATATATATGAGTGACAGGCTTCTATCCTCATATGGCTTAGCAGAAGTCACTAAGATGTGCCCTGTGCTAGATAGAGCTACGTCCTTCGGAGGTAACATAATGAAACACTGGACTTCTGTACCAGATGACTTCTCTGTTCATCAGCCTCAGTTAAATGGAAAATGACAAACCTCAGGTGAAAAGAAATAAGGTAAACATTTTGGTGCAAGTAATTATCTAACTGCTAACTCTTATAATTGTTTTTTTTTTGTCATATTTAGACATACCATAATTACAGCATCTGCACTTAATACATATATATTTTTGGAACAGAATAATGTATAAAATTGATCTCTGAGCAAGACCATAAAATCTCTTTTAGTCACTGACGACATAGAAAAGAGGAGGTGAGATTCCAGCAAAATACTCAGATCACAAATAAAAGTGGCAAAAATCAGAAAGACTCTTTTAGCCAAGAAAATTTTGCCAAAGGTGTAAATTTTTTAAAGGATTATTTAGAAACCTCAGTCTCTCAGAACAGGTCCTGAAAATGCAGTATTAAACATGATACTGAGCTACTTCAGTACATCCCACACCAAAACTGAGAAAACTCAGCACTTTTGCTGCTCTACTCTGTAGGGAGTAGCAGGGGATCAGAGACTTCAGAGTAACTGATGTGCTCTCTTGAGACTGAGGGCAGTCGAGTTTTCATCCTGGATCTGCTGTTAATCCTCTTTGAGCATGTTACACCCACCTCTTCTGCTGATTTAAATGACAGGTTTCCCAGCAGCTGGCTGAGATTGTCATAGCACAAGGGATCAGAATGCTTTTGCGAGGACACTGAAGCTCCTAAGTGAACCTGACACAATTACCTACCCTAGGCCTGTCAGAGAGGGCTTCTGGACTCTATAGAAGTGCAGGCTCAGCAATTTGTGCATGGTCTGTGTGCTGCTGCTTACATGTTATACTTATTTTATGTGTACCTTATCTTCATCTACTAGAAGATGGCTGGCTGCACATTCAGCTGACATTTTCCTTTACTTTACTTAATTCAACACAAGCCATTATATGCAAGGAGAAATATTTTTATCCTTAAATTAAGAAAATATATTTCTTTTGCACTGAGATGAATACGCTGGTGGCTGAAAAAAATGAGAAAGAACAATAATTCTAAATTGCACATTTTTTAAAATCTAATTGATTTTTAGTATGCAATTAACAAAATATTCATCCTATGATACATTTCCATGTATTGTTGCAGGTCATACAGATCTAATGTCATCTTATATTAGCATGAGTTAAAATGTACACTACTAAAGAGGTAAGATTATTCTTTTCTTTCAGACTCCTTATAAATATATCTTTTATTAAATATACTTCCAAACTCCTTATAAATATATATTTTTAAAATATACTTCTTTTCTTTCCCTACACAAATCACATCTTACCTGTTAAGTAACCCTATTTGTGTGGAAGTGGTCTGACTTCAGTATATTGAAATCTTTTCTCTAGTCTTTTGCTTGTGCTACTTGTCACAGCAAAGAACTAAAGTATCAACTTTGCCTCTAGGAGTAAAACTATACTTTGATTAGGATATTGATTAAAGATCAAGAAAATTCCAGATTCCAAACTAATGCAGATTGAAAAAAGGCATTACAAACTGTAGAATATTCTGCTACAGCACTATCATCTACATAAATAGATTAGAGGAATCTTTTTTATTTTTCTTGGATACCTGGAAACAGCTGAGACTCACCTAACACTTACAGGAACTTCCCTTTCAGGTGAGTATATAATTTGTATGAGAATTGCGCTAGCTCAGAGACTTAATTTTCCTTCTTGAAATATCATGTATCACAGAGACAAAATGTGTCTTTCATATTTATAACATCACGTTGTATGCCCAACTGTTAACAGAAACGCTGTTTAAAATAACCCAGGTATTATTCTTTTGTTTTCTCATTCCTTTCATGAAAGAACTTTCTCAGAAGATTTTCATGGTGAAAGTCCTTCGCAAAACTTAACTTAATTCAATAACCTTATGAAATAGGAAACTATTTTGGTTTCATTAATTTCCCAATAAAGAGAAGCAGAACATGCTTTCAACTATGTCAATAATTAAGAACTTACAGTATTCTTTTTCAGGAAATTGTTGATAAGAAGGGAGGATCAGGAGAGAAAGAAAACTAACCTGCAGTGTTCCCTTTGTTCCATCTATGCCTCCTTGAAGAGTAAGATTTCCCATTTTACTGACACTCAAAAAGGTCTATTAGCTCATCCAAAATAAAAGAAAGTAATGACAACAATTTATAAATTATCTAGTGTGCCTTACTGAAACACAACAATTCTGAGTACCTTGACAACCTATGAACAGCAAGGGATGCAGAAGTGTAACAACATTGAGCATGTCAAATACTTCTGCGTTAAAGTTGTTCTTAGAGACTGATCAATAGTTGAGTCCAGCCTCTGTGGAACTGTTTATCATTTTCTGAATAACTTATCCACAGAATCATTTGCAAATACCATACATTTTATAATCTTGCAATATATAGTTGGAATGAAGAGAAAAAGCCATGATTCTGCAGAGACAGCACCCAGGGATTTTCAGAGCAGTGCTGGTGTCAGACTGTTAGTAAATAAACTCAGAGGGGCTAATTACAGTCGTTCAATTTTTCCACTTAAATAACTTTGGTTTCCTACAAAACTTCTTTTTGCTGCACTATTTCTTGATAATGAGGAAGGTGTTACATATATATATATATTGCAAATAATATTTGTATCACTATTTTCCCTTGTAAGATGTCACTATCATCTAATATGGGTAGAGGTACTATTGCATATATCTTAGTAGAATGAAAAAAATCCAGTGGACATAAAACAGTTTACAGACATCCCATATACTGAAGCTCATTTGTAGAACATATTTGATTGGCTTACACAAAAAATAATTAAATACCTATATACCATGACCAGAAATAAAAACAGACCAGGAGATAAACAGTTATTCACAGCAATTCAAGAGATTGTTTAAAGATACATTTTTTTTTCTTTTCCAAAGGGAGCTTATATTCTGTTCTTTAAGGGAAGAAATCAATCCTATAGAAAGTTGTGATCTGCAAAGAAGTCGAAGATCATGATTAAGAAATTATGATATCTTCCTTAGGAGTTGGAATGAATCAATATAAGGACAAGTGTATATGAAGGGTATCTGAAAAGGTGTATCTGAAAGCCTTTTCCCCAGATGAAAGACATCTAGGGGAAGTTCTTTTACTCTTAAAATGGAATTTATTGCTAGTTTAAAAATAACCAATAATAGTACGTCTTACGATATTCACCTCCAGTTCATAGACCAACAGTGAGTACTGTTTTTGAGCTAAGTAGGACTGTGCTAATAATATTTTTTTTAAAAAAAGGAAGACATTTACCAAGCAAGCTGTTCGCCACAGCATATACTACAGAAATCAATACTTTCTCAGTACAGCAACACCTTGATGGGAAGAGAGATTTCTGTAGTGAGACTGCCCTTGGTATGCAGAGAGGGGTAGGAATGGGTGGACTGTGTATAAAATGCTGCTACAAAATGTAAATATTTGTCTAAAAATAGTTTCGGGTTGAGGAATTGAAATTAATAGATGTATTAGTTTTGCTGGCTTGCGGACTAAAGGGGGTGAGAGATCTGAAAGCATATCTGGCAGATACTTAAAGAAAATATCTCATTTTGAAAAGACATAGTCTATGGAAGATGTATAATTCCTATATTTACAGAAGCCTCCATTTTCTTGTTCTGTCTATAACTCAGAGGCACTTAGTTGAGAACCATTTGACATAAAATCACATAATGATTGCCTTTTTTCCCCCAGTTAATCAGTAGACAAATACTTCCTAGAATGTCATGCACTTATCTGCCACACCTTGTTTTGCTCTTCTTTCTTTATCTGAACTCCTCTATGATTCTTTTCAATAACTGTTTTTTCTGTCTTTAACCATAAAACACTTCTTTGAGAACAATTCACAGAGGTGTGAAGTAAAGCTGTTTCTAATTGCACAAATTCTGAGCAGCACTGTTCTCTCACAGCTTTGTGGATTACTTATGTTAGAACAGTCCTCTTACTTTCAATGCTTCTCAGGTAACCAGCACTCATTAACATTAGCAGGAGCGTAAGGGCTAAATATTTTGGAATGGGATTTTGGTAGACTCGCTTGAGTTTGAAGAGGTGTCCAGCAGCAGAACAAAGAACTGACTGTGAATTTTGTAAGGTTTGTTGAAGAAGAACATCATCCCTTTTTTTTCATGTAGATGAGTTAAAAAGAGAAATAGTAAGTCTGGATGGTAGGTATTTGAGGTCCACTATTGAGAACTGTTGTACTGATGCAGTACTGTTTACAAGCAGCCAAGCTTCAGGCTAAGTGAGATACTTTCCCTGGCCAAGGGACTCCCAGGGATGACTTAATGATGACACTGGCATGCTGAGAGGAGTTAGTAAGCTAACAGAACACCAAGACTCACTTGTCATCTGGGTTCATGATAGTCAGTTTATAGAATTTTAGAGACCTATTATATAAACATCTGTGTTGAACTTAATTATTTAGAATATTTTTATACGTAGATGAGGGGAAAAGGCATTTCTAAAGAATGACATATCTAACGCTTTTAGGCATCTGCCTTGACGCAAGAGGTACTCTATCTCCACCAGTTGTGAAGAAGCTAGACAACTAGCTGTTTGGTATTACTAGATTTCATCTGGTGAATACTTGCCTAGATGACTACTAAGGTAGGATGCCTAACCTTCAGACTGCTAAGTGCCTGATTTTCACCCTCTGATTGCAGTGTGACAGTTCCTTTCTGGAGTGAGGCTGCATGGTTGCCCAGGCTCATCCCAAGAGGGGCTGCAAATACAAAGGTAGGCATACTTGAACTAAAATCAAAGTTGAAATAAGGTACTTTGTCTGAAGAGAATCCTGACATTAAATGCCTTTTATATTGAAGATATAACTGGAGTATTAGAGTGCATCCGGAGACATCATTGCAATGAACTGTTCATAGCTGATTTGCACCGAAACCAGACAAGGGTCTTAAAGTTTTAATCTATTTTTCAAGCTTTCTTCTGTTTTAGGATTATTTATAACCAGAATCTCTTTTTACAAATAATAGAATCATAGTGTGATTGATATAGGAATGTACCTTTCAAGATCACCTAGTTCAGCCTCCCCTGCTCACAGAAGATCAGCTAGAGCAGATGATAGCTCAGGGCTGTGTACAGTCGGATTTTGAATATCTCCAAGCATGGAGACTGGACAACAACTCTGGGCATCCTGTTTGGTCACTCACACAATACAAAGCGTGTTTTATGTTTAAATGGAATTTTGCGTATTTCCATTTGTTCCCATTGTCTCTTGTACTGTCATTGGTCACCTCTGTGAAGAGTCTGTTTCCCTTTTTAACCCCTTTCAAGTGATATTTATTTATACAGATTTACAAATTCCCTGCCTTAAGCAATCTTTATCTAGACTGAGCAACCCTAGCTCTCTCAGCCCATTCTCTTATGACAGATGGTCCAGTCCCTTAATCATTGATGTAATATTTTGCTACGTTTGCTGCACTATGCCTATATCTTGTTTGTTATGGAGCCCAGCACTGGACCCAGAACCCCAATTGCATCTCATGAGTGCTGAGCAAAGGAGAAGGATTACCTCCTTTGCCCTATTGTCAACATTGTTTAATGCAGCCCAGGAGGCTGTTGGTCTGTTTTACTGCATGGGCACATTGCTGGTTGGTGGTCAACACATTGTCTGCCAGGACCTCATGTACACCAATTTTCATGAGGAGAAGAATGGAGAAGGCCATGACATGCAGCAGCCATTGACTGCATGAATTAATCTCTGGGAACTTCAGAATTTGTGATAGTTCTTCTGTGAGACCACAGAGATAACAGGAAGGCTGTAACCCTGTAACACCAAGATCCAGTATGCAATGAATATTTTCTACAATTTAAGTTATTCCACACCAGTGCAGGCCAAGGTTTTTATTTTTATTATTTATGTATTTATTTTATAACCCCCAGTCTATTGCCATGTAAACTTATTGCTAGAAGACAGTTTTAACTTAGAAGAGTTTTTTTTCCTTTGCTCCTGAAGGAACATTTCCATTTATTCATGTGGCAGATTCCCTGCCCTAGGATTTCCTATGTCAAAAGCAATAATATTTTTCTTCATTCATAAACTTGGCTGGACAAGTGTGACTAGGTCAGCAAGTGAAGCAAGAGATGAGATACCACACAAAGCTCAAAACCTAGCCCAAAGACAAGAAGGATATTAGGTATCATTTGCAGTACTAAAGACTGCTGCTCAGAGAGAATGCTCATATCTTGCAATTTTCTCTTCCCAAAAGTCCCTGATGCCCATTAACACAGCTTCCCCGCAGCTAAAATTGAGTGTGTTAATTCAAGTGGTAACATTTTTAGCAGCTCTTTTTTTTTTTTCTTGAGATTACATTGTTAGAGATTGCTCTACTGAACTGCAGCAGCTGTGGTTAGATAGAAATGAGCTGCACAAGAAAACAATCCCGTCTGAGAAAGACAGTGCCCTGGGAGCTACCTAACTTGTTAGTCTAAAAGCAAAATAAAATTTTTCACCAAAGAGGAAAAATAACTGAACATACACATCAGATCAATCCAAGGGCGGGCAACATTCACAGTTCTTAAAGGGAAGGAGAATTCTGACATCAGTTAGAACTTGAGACAAATAGGTTTCCCAGCATCCCTTCTATTTTAGCCATTAAAATTTTACTTAAAGACATATATAGCAACTAGAGGATGTGAAAAGAAACCCCAAACCGGTAAATGTTATTCTATGTGGGATTTGGGGACAAAGTTTCTATGAAAAAGGCCAAAATTGTGTTGGAAGATGAGGGTCTGAATGAAGAATGACGTAATAGTCATGCACTGTCCCAGAACATGTACAGCCAGTAGAAATAAAAGAAAAAATGCTGATTGGGTTTTTTTATCAGTGGTACCATTTTCAGGTATTCAACTCAGAGTTTTTGAGTTTCAAAAGGGACATCTTCATTTTTGCTGAAGGTGGCTGAGGTGGTCATTGCCACTAAAATTGAGATTTAGGGTGAATTTCTGTAAGGCTTAAATTGACAACATTGTATCTTAACCTTTATTTGAGGTTGAGATATATATAAAGGAATACCCAAATCTCTAACTTCTTTGGACCTAACCACAGAATAAAGTTAGAGATCTCACAGTGGGAGCTGATACAAAGACTGAAACTGGAACAGATCTGATTTTCTATATAGGTAAATTTTTCCATGCTGAGATCAGCAGTCTTCAGACCTTGGGCATTTTTTTTAATCAGACCAAGTTTTGTACCTGGCTTTTTCAGCAGGTCATTTTTCATATTTACAGTGCTGAATATGATCAATCAAATATCAGAAATGGTTTGTGTCCGTTGCCCATGCACTGAAAGAAACAACACAGTTTATCATTCTTTCTGCTTGTGTTCTCTGTTTTTCCCATAATATTGGATGATTATTTTCCCACAATATTTTGGGGCATTTTACTGCCAGCAGGAACATGTAAAAGGAGAATGCTTGTACTTGCTATCTATTAATGTTTGGCACAAAGATGCTCTTTTCTCTGAAGGACTTTATTTGTAAATTTTTAATTTCTTTCCCCCTCCAGCCTCTCCTCTGTAAACTGCCATTGTCTGGCAGTTCCGCCTTGCCTAGAGCCATGGTGAAACTGAACCTCGTGCCAGCTACCTACTATCAAATCAGATGAGCAACAAGAGCCTGAACATTGTACTGGTATAGTTATTCACGAAACTATTCCCAGCAGAGAGCACTGGGGTGCTCGTCCATCCCACGCTTACCGACCTGTGGCTGAGGACAGTTGCCAGCCCTGATTCGTCTCTAAAATGGATTAGCTTTCACAGCTTCTTCTTATCAATTGTGAGGGACGGATTGAATGAGGAATGCTGTGAAAGATCAAACACATAAAAAAAGGCTTCAAAATGGAGCATTTACTCTTCATTTCACCCTTCCCATGAAATAAGACTGAGTTGGCTTTAGGATTCAGAGTAATTTCCAGCTCTCTCCAAGGGCTCTGGTGTAACTGTGCAGGAAGGGTAGCACAGGTTCAGCCAACAGACGTAAGGAGTGTTGTGTGTAGCCTTATCAAGTGAATCAAAATGCTGGCAGCCAGGGAGGCTCTAAATGCCAAAAAGCCCCATTCTAACCTGATAAGCACCTATAAAAATCAAATGCTAGTATGCCTCATCCGCTTCAGTACACAAAGCATTTAACTCCCCCCAAAACAGACAGAATATTGGACCATATCTTCCATAACTGTTTCAGGCTACTTGTATTAATATACACTGATTTTTACCAGCTGAAGGTCTGACTACATGTTTCACTATACCAAGTGTAAAACCACTGCTGTTCTGCGCCCAGTCTGAGGGCTTTAACTCTTTTACCAGGACCATTTCCATTACCGTTTCAGTTCATCTCAGCAGTGCACTTCTTAAGTGGATCTCCTTATCATCAACACACAGCTCATGAATTCAGATTGTGGATAGGACTCTTAACACACAAACTATAGTTTTTAAGAATCATGGAATCATTTACGTTGGCAAAGACTTTAAATTTCATTGAGTCCAACACCACCAATGCCACCACTAAACCATATCCCTAAGAGTCACATCTACATGTCTTTTAATTACTTCCAGGGATGGTGACTCAACCACTTCCCTGGGTAGCTGGTTCCAGTTCTTCGTGAAAGAAATTTTTCCTAATATGTAGTCTAAACTTCCCCTGGTGAAACTTGAGGCCATTTCCTCTTCCTACTGCTTATTACTTGGGAGAAGAGACCAACACCCACCTCACTAAATCCTCCTTTCAGGTATCTGTAGAGAGCAACAAGATTTCCCCTCAGCTTCCTTTTCTCCAGACTAAACATCTCCAGTTCCCTCAACTGCTCCTTACACGACTTGTTCTCCCGACCATTCACCAGCTGCACTGCCCTTCTTTGAACATGCTCGAGCACCTCAATGACTTTTTTGTAGTGAGGAGTCCAAAACTGAACACAGGATGAAGGGTGTGGCCTCCCCAGCACCCCCATTACAGGGACACAATTGCTTCTGTAGTCCTGCTGGCCATGCTTTTTCTATTACAAGTCAGGATGCTTTGACCTTTTGGCTACCTGAGCACTCTGCAGTCATTACACCAGAATATTATACCTAGTTTGTGCTAGTTGCTACCAGGTATCCAACCCACATCACCAGAGCTAGCCTGAACAGAGCCATGGAAGGTATATAGAATAGGTATCAACTGCAGAGCATCAATTTGCTTTTATATTGGGCCTCACTGTTTGCTAACATAGACATAGTGATTTACTTTTTCTAAAACTAAGATTTCTTCAAAATCTTGTTTCAGCAACTTTCTTCTCTCCTCCATGGTGATATCTTGTGCAACTTGCATGGCACGTTAATAATTCTCTTGCACTTATGTAAACCCCTGTCATCAAGAGAATCCAAAATAAAAAAAAATAGTAATAATAAAAAGTTGCCTCCAAACCATACAATAAAATAAGTAAAGAAAAAGTGGGAAATATCAGTGGCAATGCATAACGGGGTGTGACGAAGCCAAGAGACACAGGGACTGAGTTTCCAGGGACTTGGAAGCTGCTAAGAGAGCAGTTTTACGCTCCAGCCCCAAAGCACGTACTGTAAAATTCCATTTGAATTTTTTTTTAGCTGGAAGCTCTAACACTGCCACATGCTGATAGTGATAAATCCAAAGAGGCACAACCTTTGCAAAGCAATTTTTATCAACACTAAGAGGATGCTGCCTCAGCAACCTGGAAAAGCAGAAAATGTTTAGCTTCTTGTAACACATATGGTAATTTTTGCTAAATTTTTGATCAAGTGGAGAATTTAGTGCTGTATTGGAGAGTTTTACAGCTACGTATGTTCACTGCTAATTACGGAGTGATGTTAAAAAGGCAAAAAAATTGTTAATATTTAGCCCTTGGGCTGAGTGTTACACTTCTAAAAGTCCTTTCACACATGACTCTTGTGCAGTGACGGCTTAACCATGCAAAATTGCTTTTATCAGCTGAGGGAATGACATTGACAGAGGTCAGCTTGATACACCGCAACAAAGCCAATAATATTTTAAACTTCGATGCTGTCTGTTAGATACTCACTTCCATATTTAGGTGCCTGAATAGTTTTATTTTTCAGAGATTTTAATCAACTACTGACGAAGTAAGTAGAAGCTGTGTCTTCACTGCTCTCTTACAATGAGACTGCTTAATATATTCATCTAGAGCTGGATTTGGTTTCCATCCCCAGAGATCCAACCCCATGGTTCTGTGAACTTCTGCAGCTATCTATACTTTACATAAAAAGTAGTGACAAAACCTAACAAACTATTGGTGTGATCAGGCAAAATTAAAAAAGGAAAACCTATAAAACCAATAACTTTCCACTATCTCAGCTGATATGGTGAGCTTCAATGTGTTTAGGTTCATTTTCAGGATTAGATGGTTCTTTAAAACTACAGTTATCTCAACTCAAGAGCAACTTAGCAATCTAGTTCCATATTTACCTCAAAGGACTTCTATGTACATAAGTCTGAAGCATGGGGGCCTAATTCTCTGTCTGAGTGAGATGCAGAGGTTACAATTTCACTCCTTCTTTCTCTGACTCTCTGTCTGGCAAGAACCCACTTTGTTTATACTTGTAGGGCAGTTCCTACAGAAAATGTGATGAAGTAGATACCGTTGGGACAGTGTCTCTCCTTTTACCCACCGTCCTTCTAACTGAAACACTTTCCAGGTTATTGAATATTTACACAGAAATTCCTTTATATCAAAAGTATTTATCAAGAGCCCCGCATCCTTCACAAATCCCTCTTCCCCAGAAAAAGGATGAGATATCCTGGACCTATTAGTCAAACAACAACCTTTTCACATGCTTGAGACGCAAGTTGTCTTGCTAACTTCCCAATCGTTGCTACTCTTTTTACATATCCCCACTCTAGGAAGCCAAATAGATCCTGCTTACCTTCAAACTTCTACCATTTTGAACATCTTTAAAAGTACAACTCATATCTTCCATTTTAAGCCTCTCTTTTATCACCCATCCTCACACATGCAGATTAAGACCTTGGTCCTATAACTCTTGACATCTTCTATATTCCTGCTATCCATCCCAGTTCCTGAGTTCCCTAACATTGCTGTTTATATCCCCAGCCACAAGTTCAAGTCCCCAGATGGCAAAACTGCCACAAAGTGAGCATCAATTAGTTTTAACCTCACTATTCATTAAATATTATTGCTTCTTTTTTTTTTTTTGCTGATGGAGACACTGAGGTTAAGGATAAATCATCTGCTAATTTGTAAAATACTTGATATTTGGCTCACAGGTTAAATTCAGTTACTTCAAACAATTAATTGGGCTATCAGTCTGGGTTAGGTGAAGGACATTTGAGAAAGAAGGTGTTGGAGAGTGAACTGGAAAATGGAAGAACTATTCCAGTAAACCTGTCTCTACCATTTTCTTTCCCTTGATAATTTCACTTGAAATGTGATTGTTGCTTGACTGGAATATTGACATATTGGAGAAGAGTGATAGGAAAGTTGCCCAGCTGAAGGGGTCCTGAGGGTGCTGCTTAACAGGTGTCTTAACACGATGCAGCAATGTGCCAAGGTGACCAAGAAGGCCGGAAGCACCCTGGTTTGTTTAAAAAATGGTGTGACCAGTGGGACTAGGGAAGTGATCATGCACCTGTATTCGGTGCTGGTGAAGTCGCACCTCAAATGCTGTATTCAGGCTTGAGTCCCTCAGTACAAGAAAGACATTGAGGTGTTGGAGCATGTCCAGAGAAGGGCAACAAAGCTGACCTGGAGCGCAAGTCTTATGAGGAACTGGGGATATTTTGTCTGAAAAAGAGGAGGCTGAGGGGAGATCTTATTGCTCTCTACAACTACCTGGAAGAAGGACGTATTGAGGTGAGTGTTGGACCCTTCTCCCAAATGACTAGCAGTAGGATGAGAGGAAATGACCTTAAGTTGCATCAAGGGAGGTATAGACTACATATTAGGAAAAAATTCTTTACTGAAAGAGTGGTAAAGCATTGGAACAGGCTTCGCGGGGAAGTGGTGGAGTCACCATCCCTGGAGGTGTTGAAAAAACTTGTAGATATGGCACTTAGTGACATGGTCTAGTAGATGTGATGGTGTTGGGCTGATGATTGGATGTGATCATCTTAGAGGTCTTTTCCAACCTTAATGATTCTATGACTCTACATCTCACAAGAGATTATTTTCCATTTACATGCTGGGAGCACTGACAGTGCCAGCCTTTCTGTCTGGTCCCAAACCCATGCGTACACTTTTGCTAAGCGCCTGTGTCTTAAATACAAACATCTTGTTAATATTGGTTAAGGACATCAGTATGAAGAGTAAGAGTATCTTTAAGACTGTCTTGACTAAATATCTTGACCAAATATCTCAACAACCTTACATCTTCCAGAAGATGTCTTTTTTTTTACCGGGATTTTATTTATTTTAATTTTTGGTCTTCCTCTTTAAGGTATTAGTAAGACGATTGTAATATGAAAAGATATGTAATATTGTTTTTGAGCTAGTAAAGAGATTAAGAGAGTCTGATAACTGTTCCTGCCTTAGGAAAGAAAATCGTTTTAGAAGAAAACTTACAGGTAACTTAAGAAATTCTCATTTGAAACTACTGCTGATGCTTCATAATGTCATTGTCGCAGTGTCATCATGAACACACTATCATCTTTCAAGGATGTTGGAGTTATAGGCAGTTGACATTTTAGCAGATTCAACTCTACATGTCACTATAGCACACAGAAACTAACTGCTAGCAAAAAAAGCTCAATAAGAAGAAAAAGACTCTTCTTTTCAAGTGTACCTCAGGAGAGAAAAAATATCTCTGGACACAATCTGTTTGGGGGTTATCCTAAATAGATACCAGTGAATAAGAGCAACACTTTTTACAAAGCTCCTACTTCCCTATTTACAAGATGTTATTTCCTTTGTCCAGTCTAAGCAGTGCCATCTGTGTCAGTCCAACTAGTACAGTGCTCAGTTTTTCATTTAGTTACTGACATAATAGATACCTTAACATCCTGCTTCTGTACTTTGTGCTAAACTGGATGAATTTAGCATCTCTATCTATTAAATTCTGAAATCCAAGAGATGACTATTGCTGTGAGAGTGAAGCCTGGTGAATGTCACAAGGGCAGCCATTAGTAATGCATTCAAAACATTCTTGAGCCACTGTCTTTAAATAACACTGGCTGAATATCAGGAAATGTTTAGGAGAGTAAGGGACCTGAAAAGGTCGGTCTGTGTTTCTCTTCTGTGGCCTAGTGATTAAAGATAAATTAACTGTTTCACCAAGTCTAGTCAGTTCATCTCCAGCTACTTTCAATGGAGACAATGAATAAGGAATGGTCCTATCAACATACATTTTTAAAAACTTATGCTAAACCTGTGTTGGAATTAAAGGATTTTTGGAAGTCCTCTCCAACTTCAACTATCCTGTGATAGTGGGCTGTATTAGATTACTACGAAGGCACATGAAAATGACAGTGAGATCATAGATATGTAAATTCTAGGTGCCTGAGTTAGGGCAGATGAATCCTTTAAGATGTAACCTTTCCTTGAGGAACAGGTTATGGACTTACTATTATCCGTACTAATATGTGATTAATTTTACGTATTGGTGTGGTGGGTAAATGTATACTTGTGTATTCAAATCATCTACATAATTCTTTTCACTTTCTTTTTCAAGCATTTGCAAGGCTTTGAAGGGTCAAAATACAGGACTGATAGGACTCAATAAATTCAAGCCATCAGACACACTTATTTTACCTCCATTGAGTCTGACTGTATTTGGTAACATTTTGTCTCAACATTATGCAAGAAGAGAGTTTATGAGGGCAGGGAATAGTGTTCCCAGTAAGGTGATCCAACCCATGATCAGGGAGAAGGGAGGCAGAAGTCAGGTCATCCAAGGAATACAAGGGACAAGGAGAGACATTCCGCCACTGTCAGGAGGCAGGATCAGAGGGCTGGGGTGAAGGGAGGCTGTCAGTTCTAACTTCCCACTGATCCCAGAGGCCTATCTGACAGCACTGACAGTCCACAATAGCTCATAGATTTCAGTTGTGTGGTGAAGTCAACGACTGTTTATGCTTGTCCCTTGCAATACATTGTCATTCCAGCTGTTCCTATGTGGATTAATCCTCATTTTCTTCCCTTGTTCAAGAATAAATCAAACAAAGCAAAACCATGGGCTTAATAGAACAAGTAAAGTTTCTATTCTGGATCGAAGCACATCTGACTGGGGCCTTAAGTTGTTTTTTTTTTAGTATTAAATGACTCCTGCAATTTGTGAGCTCCACCTGAGCAATGAACATCTTGGACTTTCCTGCACTTACATTTATTAACATTAAATGGAACTTTGCAATGGTTGAGAGTTGATGCTGACACCGAGTCAGGTTTGTGATTCTTATTTATGAAGGCTAGGCCAGGTAGTGAAGCTTCTCGGTGCTGAAATAAAGCATCATTAGAATCAAGGAAGGAAGCAAAGTGAAACAAAGGCGATGTGAATGCTGCTAGCTTGCTTATTCATTTAAATCAATTTTTTCTTATCCTCTAAGAGCATCTATCAAAAGAACAAAGCCAAAACGAAAAGAGAAAAGTTGAGTTTGGAAGCAGACTTCTTGCAAGACATTAAGAGCTGTGTGAGTTATGATATTATTGTTTTCGTCAATGGTAACAACATTTTTTTGCCATGGATTTTAGCAGGAGAGAAGAGAATGACAAGCATGAGAAATCGGACCAATAAAACAAATGTCAGCAGTCGTAATTAGTACTTGCCCACTCTTATAATTTCATCAAAGTATAGAAATCACTCATATGTTTAAAGTTCCTGGAATCCCATCATTATGAACAATTTACTTTAAAAAACCCATATACTCTGCATGAAAGCAGAAGAAAACTTGTATCTATGAATTCCAATGGTTAGACGAATAACGCAAGTACATAACTCTGAATATGTCAATTTTACACTGATCTCATGAGTGAGTCATGCATTGTGTTAACAGTGAAATAATTAATGATGTCTTTTTGCACACCAGGGGCCAGATGTTCAGGTGATAGAAAGTGATCAAATACCATTGATTGCAGTACAGAAACTTAACTGAAGGGATTTACAAAAGTTAAAAATATCACTTTTCATTAAGAACTATGACTTCAATGTACGTTTTCACAGGCTAGATATTCCTACAACTCTCAAGTATTTCTGCTTTTCCTCTCATCCATTGCCCTTCATTATTTCTACTTTTCTATGATTCACCTTATTCAGACAGGGTATTAAGTTTCCTTTATGAAAATATGTTGCTTTCCCCCAGCCCCCAAAACCCTTTGTTATTTGTTCTTAAAAAATCATTCAAAAACCTGGAAGCAATGAAGTCATCACCTCTCAGAAAACTGCAGAGAATCTTTCCCTAATCTACTGTAACAGAGTCACGTATTTTGAGCCTTGCCTATTTGCTCTAACTGCTATTCCTGACCCTTGCAAGAGAAGCAGGAAGAATGTGCTCCTGTGCCTCAAGCAAGCCAGTTTGCCTTCACTTAAACTGAGCATTAAAATTATCTCTTTGGGACTTGGAAGAATTTCTCAGGTAGGAGATACAGAAGCATTTTTTAAGTCACACCAGCTTGACTGTTTATAATTTTTCAAGACACTTGTAGATGTTTTACTTTTGATTACATTGCTTTCTCCCACATGATTTGCTCTTAAATTTTTTTTGCCTTTTTTTACATCCATTTAATTTTCATAGGTTACTTCCTTTCTTCAGCTCTGTGTTTTAATTTCTCTAGGCTTCTCCCTCAGCATGTGCATTACTGGTGCTGTATGGATCATGATTCACTAGTGTGACAGTGGAGCAAACTAATGTGATGTAGGTTCACTACGTATTACTTCTCCCTAAGGTTGCCATAGGTAATATATTTTGTCTTAATGTTGGAAGATGCCAGCTAGATGTTTCATACATAAATCTGCCTTTACTCCTAATTGAGGCAAAGCCTCTAACACAGAAGGAATTTGGTGTCCACTATGCATGAATGAAAGATACTACAAGATCCATTCTCATTTGCTTTTACATCCTTCAGTTCTTGGTCATTCATGGACTCTGAGCTGGGAAGTGACTGGCTTCTCTTTTTAACAATCCTTAGTGCTAAAATGTGTTGTAGACTACTGAAGGGCACAAGATGAGCAGTGCCTTTACCTCTGTGGCTCGGAGACTTGTCAGATGCCTTTAGTCATGCTTGTCTCTTCTGTAGTGAAGCAGAACATGTGACACTGTGTTTGTTTTTGTTCCCACATGAAGGAAGTTTGGGTGCAAAAGAAGTGATGGCAGAAAGGATATTTCTTGGCATAGAAAGACTTGATAAAACTTTGTCATCTGCAGATGCAACATATGGAGCTTGAATTTCCTGAATAAAGGTGACATTTTTTCACTAGCTCTCAGTTTCATCTGGTTCTCACTAAAACACTACAAAAAACATTATTAAAACTTTTAAGAGGCTTGTACTTTTGCAGATTTCAAAAATTTCCTATAATATCAGGAGAACTGAATAGCTCCAATATAAGATCGTAGAATCATGGAATTGTTTGGTTGGAAAAGACCTTTGAGATCATTAAATCCAACTGTATCTGTTCACTACTAAACTATATTCCTGAGCACCTCATCTACCCCTTTTTTAGATGTGTCCAGAGATGGTGACTCCAGCACTGGCCTGGGTAGCCTGTTCCAGTGCCTTAAAACCCTTTCAGTGACCCATCAATCCACCCTGTTCAGATCCCTCTATAGATCCTCCTTATCCTCAAGTAGATTGACATTTCCACCCAGTTTAGTGTAACCTGCAAACTTACTGAGGGTAAGATGGTAGCTACTGGAAAAATAGTCCAACTAAGATACCAGATAAAGCTGTAGCAACAATATCTCAGTGAGCATAGAAACCATGTTATGCTTTCAATATACTCTTGTCGAGTTGTCTTTATTTTTGTAGCCCAGATTTCTTTTTTTTTCCTGTTTCTGCCAGACTATTTTCATTAATATCACTTATAAATCTGTAAAAAGGAAATGATGCTGCTCCGTAGACAGTCACAGAGCTTGGGAGTGACAAATCAGCATTTGCTAAAGAGCAGACTGTCAAAGAGAAGTGATAGACAAGGCCTGTTACAATATGCAAATAAGCTAGCATTCATTATATTTTATTTTTTTTAAAAGCAGTATTTGTCAAAAGCACTGCAGTTCAGGTCTGATTCTCTAGTTGGATGAGCCATGTGGAGTTTCAGGTTTTATGAGCTTCTGTATTAGTTTTTTTAGAGTAGTAAAATATATTTATGCTCAACTCCATTTTTCCTGTGGTCTAACATTTTACTTTTTCCCTATTTCTCCACAAGAAAATGGTAAGTGCCTTTAAAAATAGATAGTTTATTGTCCTTTTGAATCCAGACTGCTCCATCTACTCTGTTATTCCTTTCCAGAAAATTGTAAATTCTTCAAGGAAGATGCAGGTAACCCTGCAACATGGTAATGTGTCTCAAATGTTTTCCTGTTGTTCTAGAGTGAAGCCTTTGAATAAACTCAAGGCAATGTCCCAGCTGACTTCTACGGGCCATAGCTTTGCTCCCTACCTTTGAAATGAAGGTCTGGGTGTAATGCATACAATGATAGCATTTCTATTTTTTGTAGCAACACAGAAAAACATAGTAAAATATACTTGCAATTGGTGTGCATATATCAGCATTTGATGTAGTCATCTTCATTTATTAAGCAGTTGTGAGTATATAGACCAGTGATATCCATCTACGAACTAGTTGGTTTACGTTACTCTTCCTTTCAGCGACAGAAAGATAAATGAATTAATGGAAAAAAACCCATATGCAGTCCCCTAGGGTTTACCTTTATGCGGAAATTATAAGAAAATAAATGAGGAAATGAATTCAAAATTTGGTTACTATTTTGCCTTGTGTCTGGTATAGAGGCTAATATTCTGCACCTCTGAGAGATATTGAGTTAATATTTACAGAAGAGCTGGGTACTATCGCAAAATTCTTTCAATACATCTAGATGGGACTGATATTATATTCCTGTCATTTCCCTTGTGGTAGCTAAGCAATAAGCCTTCCAGAAAACTAATCCCTGATCACCCAAGCTAGGATCATTATCTTGCTTATGTTACTGTATGAGCACTAGGACTCATTCAAAGAAATAGAAGGGAGGAGAATTGATGGCCAAAAATGCTAGTGAGGTGGGACAACTGATTTTTGTGACACTGCCTTCAGCTGAAGATGGTTGTGGAAGCCAGATACAATGTGTAAGAAAGGCATTGTTTGGAAGGGCAATGAAGAAATTAACTGTCCTGTTCTGGACGCACAGCTTTAGGAGTGCAGTCTAGAGGTCCACTGGCAGTGGAAGACTTCTCCACAGGAGTGTGCATTTATATTGGTCTTGTGCTCCAAATAGCCTCTGAGAGAAGCTCTTTTCTGTCCACTGACTATAAAGAGCCTCAGCAGATAAGGCTAAGGTAGATGGTCAGAAAACCTGGTTTTCTTAGTGCTATCTCTGCCCACACAAAATTATAGTAGCTCTTGTTTCTTTTGCCAATTTGGCTAGCATAAGTAGCTAATTATCATTGTAATTACCATTCATCATTGCAGTCAAGAGTAAGTCTCAGTTGCTCTAAACCCTGTAAAGTTGATTAAGATGATTACTGACCCAAAGGGTTTATGGACTTAAGAAGGTAATTTAGTGGGTTTCCCAGAGAGAAGAAAGGCAGATCTCTGGAAATCAGATCTGCCGTCTGGATTCTTGTGGAAAAAGTGCTAATGTATTCACCTCTTGTTCTCAATCTCCAACATTTCTCTAAGCTTTTAGTCTCCAGAGCAGAATTATGAAAGCTGTACATTCTTGTTTGCGAAGATACTGTCAGTGCTTTACTAGCAATGCAATAGCTGAGCGTATTTCACTGTATGCGATGGCTGTATTTAGTAAAAGCAATCATGCTGACAGTCTGCATGATGGAAGCCCTAATCTGTGCAGTGTCATGCACTATGCATCACCACAAGGGAATCTCTAGTGACTCGTTATTAATGAGGGAAGCAGTGACATTATTATTATTATTTATGACTTATCCTGCTCCACAGATGTGTGAGGCACTTTAAAAAACAAATAAAGATGGAATTCCTGCTGATAACCATGCAGAGTAGCAAGGCACAGTTGATATCTTCATGATTTCTGCTGCAAAGTGTCTAAAGAAAGCAAGCTGGGCAGCAGTGAGGACAGCACCATCTCCTAGTGCTGTAAAAGGGATCTGGATAAACAGAGTAGTCAACACTGTAGCCCCCTGAATAGATACAATTCTGCTTTTTATTTCCATTATATGTTGACCCAGATCCTCCTTCTTCCATCATATACAAATGGTATGAAGAATTAACTTCCAGGGTCGTGTTTCTCACCGATGCAAACTGTAATGCACCTGTCTTATTTCCATTCAACACAAATATAGGTAAACGAGGAATGTGTTTATTTTGTCTCAGTCTCTTTACTTACCACTACATATTTTAAGCGAAAAGAACATATTATAAGGAATGACAATAGAGGGAGGGCCAACCCTGTCCTGGGGCGCATCAAGCATGGCATTGTCAGCCAGTCTAGGGATGTGTGTGGCCTGTTCTGCTCTGCACTGTTGCGGCCCCACCTTGAGTACTGTGTGCAGTTTTGGGCACCACGGTATAAAAAGGACATCAGACTACTGGAGAGTGTCCATTGGAGGCCACAAGGCTGTTGAAGGGTTTAGAGAGGAAGTAGTATGAAAAACAACTGAAATCACTTGGTCTGTTCAGCCTGGAGAGGAGGAGATTGAGACGGGATCTCATAGCTGTTCACCACCTTCTCACAAGGGAGGGAGGCCAAACAGGTGCTGATCTCTTCTGTCTTGCAACCTATGATAGGACTAGAGGTAATGGTAGGAAGATGTGCTAGGGGAGGTTTAGACTGGGTATTAGGAAGAGGTTCTTCACCCAGCAGGTGGTGGAGCACTGGAGCAAGTTCCCCGGGGAAGTAGCCATGGCACCAAGTCTGCCAGCATTCAAGAAGCATTTGGACAATGCCCTCAGTCACAAGGTGTGAATGTTGAGAGTGTCCTGTGTAGAGGTAAGAGTTGGACTCAACAATCCCTTCGAGTTGCTTCGAACTCGGGTAATTCTATGATTCTATGATTTTACTGCCAGCTTCTCTGGTTTGTAGCAACCAATAAAGGTCCTCACTATTTTGAAGCAATATAAGCTCCATGGCAAAGTATATTGAGGCTGAACTGGTGTGTTCCAAAGTAAAAATGGTCTCTGAAGCAGCAATTCAAGAGTTGCTTGCACACACTTTGTTTTTTCATATCCTTCGTGTTCAAAGCCTGTTATTTCCATCTAATGCACTAGTTCTGATCTGAATGAACTTGCACCCTCCACCACCACTAACAGAATGTTTTAAAAAAAATTCAGTGTTATGCACAAGAAAGCAAAAGACACCTGACAAGAAATCAAGAATATCCTTATCAGTAGTGAATTGTAGTTCATTGTATCTCATGTGAGAAGCCTTACATGGATCCATCTGTGGAATCAGTGGCTCTTCCAGAAAAGTCTTTGGATGGGAAAAAGTCATAGCCTCAAAATGGGATCTCCGAGTGCTAAATATATTTCCTCATTTGATTCAATAGGGGGGGAAGTTTGCCGGTGTTCATGCTGTGCTACAAAATGCATACATTTATCTAGTCACATCTTAACTAAATGTTCTGCTTGATCTTAAAACAAACCACTCAAAATTGGTTTGTCTCTACTCAGTTACCAAGAACACCTTGATTTCTTCACATTACTGTAAATTTTGCAAAGTTAACACCCTTCTCCATCCTAATTTTAACTTGTTATCATATATATTGCTATGCTTCTGTCTTCATTACTTTTTATGTGATGTTACAGAACAGCATGCAAAACATCTATCATTTTTCATGAGGAACTTTCAGAGACATTAGTAAGTTTTGGATAAAAGTTGTGGTCAAAGTACAGTTCTTTGCACTATTGTTATAGCAAGACTGGAGAAATTTTCTCATAATCCTGAAGTCTTGAAGAAGTTAGTAATGGTTATTACAGAAAGTACTGGTTCTAATTTTACCAAAGCTATAACTTTGTATAAATTTGTTCTGGTTCTGGATGAAAGAAGGGTGCTATTCTCAGCAACACATAACCACTAAAAGCATTGGTCCAAGGGAGTAAAGTTTTACTGAGCTTGGTGAAGCTATGCTGATCTATTGCTATAACCTAACAACAACTTCTAGACAATGTAATAAACCTGAAATACAGTTAAAACATACTGTATGCAGTGTAAACAGTGTAACTGTTTCATAAACCAATGTGATTGCTGAGAATGCCATGATGCTACAGCAGAACCACTGGTATACTTGGGTCACGAAAAAGTACCGGCATTACTTTCATGATAACATTAAAGAGAAATGTGAGGAGAAGCTATTGGAATTAAAATGATGGAATAAGAACTTTGCATTTATCAACTGTCTTTATTTAATAAATGAAACAGAACTGTTTATATAAATCTTTGAGAGTTTACAGATTCACTCAGGCTAAAAAACATTATTTGGCCATAACCAGTTTTGAGTTCTATTTATACCTAGAATTTTCCCCTTTTCCAATATGAAAGACAAGACAGTGTTTATCTAATATATTCAAGTCTCAGTGGTGTGAAATGAAATTCTGATTGGTCTAGACCTTACATCTCAGATATGAGTACTATAGCAATTTATCTTTCTTCACAACTAACATGTAGCAACACAAATGTAATTAAAGCCAAAGTAATCAAAACCAGAGGATTAAAGTCATTTAACTCATGAAGTTTCATGTCAACAATCATAAAAGATTAGTGAGCAGCACAAATATGTCACACCTAAGCACAAGTCACCATCTCGGCTACTGTACAATGAAACAGGTCAAGTTTAGAAACAAGTATAGTTACAATAAAATAAAAGAAAACCATGTTTTGTTTAGTCTCTCCCTTTTGCTCCTTTTTCAGAGTTATGGTAAGATATGCTACATGCAGGATAAGACAGAAAATCTTCAAATAGAAAGGGCAGAAAATAAGAGAAGAAAGAATCCTTTAAGCTCAATGATATTTTTTAAAATGCTTTTTTTTCCCTATTCTCTGTTCTTTTGACCAGCCTTAGGCTGGGGCTTTGATCTATATTTCAGTCACCAAGGTCCCTTATCAGAGAAAACACACAAAAAGGATACTGAGAGATACAGACAGAATGACAAATAGATGCACCCTGAGTCACCACGAAGTGACTTTTCTGCTCTTCAGGATAAATCTATCTAGAAACCATATCTGCAATAGGAATATACAGGAGAGGGAAAGAAAGCTTTGCCTTGAGGGCCTAAACCAACTCCCATTAATTACAAAAAGCCCTTTTTGATATGTAAAAGACCGTTCAGCTGTAAATTCAAGAGGATGAAACAATAATATGCGATGTCCTAATGTTCCTTGGATATTCCTTTTTCCGCTCTCCTCCCTCCTTACATGTGGCTTTTATGTCCCTCTAAATAACATTTTTCATGTATGCATACACATTTTAACTTCTCAAAATGATTTTTACTCACACAGTCTAAATCATATAGATCAAAACTCTACTTAGCCCGATCAAAGAGGAGGGCCAGAAGACAGTGTTCATCCTTTACTTTCAAAGCTTTACAGGCCAAGGACTTCCTGAAACAAATGTGGTAGCTCAATATCTAGTTACCCTCAGTGGATTCTCCTTCCAGATTATGCAGGCACCTTTACCATGGTAGATTTTAGTATCAGTAGCTTCCTTCAACAATACATTTCACATGTATATAGAACTATTTCAGTTTACTTGTTTTGAATTGAGTGTGTGACAGAATCATCACATGACTTTCAACTCACGTGCTAGATTTTGATCCCTCTTCACCTCCTCCTTGTCACTCTTGTTTTGTGCCATCTCTTCCCCAGTCTGAAGGGTGCTGGTCAACTGCATTTTTGCTTGCACAGATGGCATCCACATCTTTGATCAGCAGTGCTGCCCTTGTCCATACTTTTTCCAGTTGTATTCTGCCTGAAACATAAAGACTGGAAATGCACAGAGCGTTGAAGCTTAAAGCAACCATAGATTTATACACTGGCATAATAACATTATCTATTTTTTGTCTATTCATTTCCTGAAATTTCCTAACATTTGATTTGCTTTTTGAATTCCACTGAATATAGAGCTGATATTTCTATAGAACCATCTATTATATTCTCAATATCCCTCTCTTGAATGATAATAGTCAGCCTAGAGCCCATCATTTTGTATATAAAGCTTTATTGCTTTTACCTATGTGCATTACTTTACATTTATCTACACTGAATTTCATTTTCCATTGTATCTCTCAGCCAATTAGCCTTGTAGTGTATTTCTGCAAACCTTCGCAGCCAGCTCTCATTTTTACTAACCCAAGCAAGTTCATACCGTCAACAAAGTTCGTGTCCTCACTCTTTCATCTGAAAGATCAATGTACTTTCCAGATGTTTTCAGGCAGCTAATTCCAGGCCATAACACTAAGCAAAGGCAGACAAACTAGTCTGCCTTAGCCTTCCTTCTAGAATTATTTGTCCTTTATGCTTTCAGAGTTTCATTCTTAGTTTTACATAGTTGGCTACAAGCCATCATCTTCACATCTATTTTTATCTACTTTTTCACTTCTTTTCTTCATATTCATTCTTCTTATAGAGCAACTGCATTATTCATCACTTTCAACATGCATAGCATTTTGAGATGGAGTTTGGAATAGATCTCTTTCATAGCGACAACAAAGCTTTCTCCAAAATAATGTACAGCTTGAGGCAAGTTAGCAAAGTTATATAACGTTATGTTAAGAAAACAGAAAAGTGGCATTGTATGCTTAGCTGCCACATTGGATAAGGATGATTAAGGCACATACTAGTTTTCGTAGCCAGTAGTATACACTGAGTGATGTGACCAGCAATGTACCTAGACACTTGGCTAACACTGAATGGTCAGACACACACTTTCACCTGACTCAAGACTAGGTGACTTCAGAGGAAAGTACGCTCTTGCTTCAGGTTCCATAATAAAAATACCTTAACTTCCCCCATATGAAGATTTAATTTGGCCATGATAACTGTCAAGGATAATTTCTTTGGAATTTGATCCTGCTTCTTTTTCCTCTCTTTTTTCTCTGCACACATTCCTTTAAACTAGATGTAGATAATGGAGGTAAAATGCTATCTAGTGAACAAATATACAACTGTCCCAAAGGAAATCGGCAGGGTCAGCCATACTGTTGGTGGGATGATCTAGTGAAGTTGTACAGCACTGCATTTACAAGACCAGTCCTTCATAGTTGTCTCAGCTCTTAACTAAACACGCTAGATTTGCACATCAGTCTAATGCGGTTAGTTTAGAGAGCTCTTCCCCTTTCAGATTGTTTATAATACGCCATCATGTCCTCTAAACCTTATTTAAACTTCCTGAATCATAGTAATAGCAAACTTCCCACCATAGTTAGCAGCAGATTTCAATGGAGCTGCTCATGAGGATGGACTCTGCAATTTGGCATAGTCAAAAAACCCCACTGGTGTGTAGGCTACTGCACTAACCTCTTTCCACAGTAAGAAGAGGACATTGTTCCTTTTCCTTTTTCTCTGTCTTCTGGCGAGGTTTAATCCATGTGAAGTTTTACCTCTCACTCCATGGTTACCAAGTTTCCCTAAGAATTTCTTGTTAGGGTCTTTATCAAAAGTCTTTTGAAAGCCTGAATCAATTTTATCCTCCATTTCTCCCGGTTTCATTATTTTGTTAACTCTGAATGAGTGCTGGCAGCTTAGAGAGGTACTGTTTGGCCTTGAGAAGCCTGAGCCTTTAGTCTTACCAGGTTGTATACATTAAATTAATGTATAACTGTAT